>JAZGUH010000239.1:0-600000 GCA_037893225.1 Hippasteria phrygiana
AGAGATCTGGTCTCGGCTGGTTTATTGTGTTGACCCGTTGAGATTACATGAAAAAGAAAACCCTACAAACAAAGCCAAAGTACAAATAATGAGACCTAATAATATTAAGTGTTCATTAGACATCTAATTAATTGTTCAGAGACCTTACTGTGATATTAATTAACCAAATAATGATTAATCGTCACTAACATTATACTTCAATGAGGAGTACAATGTATATATATTCTCGAAATATATTGAATGAACTGGTTTCCAGCAATATGTTAAGTTTGTTAACAATGAATCTTACCCTGATATATGGGTAAAAGTGGCCCAAGAGGCTGGGATGCCGCTACTGGTTATCGACTAGGCAAGGCTACCAGTCTAACGTTGTACGTGGCTATAAAATAAAATGCACACACACAACTAAAGATAACATGATTGAGCATAAAGTACAATTTAAAGCATTATCATTGCCCCGCAACACTGCGCGACCCCCTAAATCTGGTGTTTATACATTGTATATATTCACACACAGTGCGCCTGCAATACACAGCGCGCACTGTCGCCCGTGAGGCTGCCATTGCGCAATACACGTACATGTACTTTGTGTGCATAAACACATAGCGTTTAATTAGCGACTGAAACCTCAGATTTACGTGCCAAATAAACACACTCAAAATCCACAAATAATAATGATATAAGATTCCCCAGCCCAATGAAAGGCATCTGTAATACCCAAAGGTTTGACTGGTTATAACGAAGTGGAGGAGCAGTAAATAAGATCAGTCATAAAATGAGGGAAATTCGGGAGCAAAAATGTTACCTGAAGAATCCGGCAACGTCAACGGCAAAAGACCGTGAAGACGTGCGGGCGGTTAACGTCAGGAACTCTAAAGGCTACTCCGCCATTCGTGAAAGCATGACTGATGCCAACTTAGTGGTCCCCAACTTCCTAATATATAATTCAAATAACTAGATTTATGATACTCTAGCTATTAGGTTATCAGACTAAATAAGTATAAATATGCACCACCGAATAAACCAGAACTAGATTACATTGCGTAGGTGGACATCACAATGTGAAAACTGTAAAGCGGTAAATGGTGATGCAAAGGATATTGTGATTATGATATATGTCTGGGTGGTATTTAAGGACTAATAAAATCCGTTTCCCTACATTAACATGAATCTTTAATGGTGCTCTGTCCATGGAAGTTCCATTGTCTGGTTCCCATTCTACATAACAGCTGCAAATGCAAAATGACGCCGAAGGACGATATTTCCACCGCGAAATCGTAGAAACATTTACGGGATCAAAATAAGGACAGTGCGGTAAAACAAATAAAACGACGCACCGTGTAAAGTGAATGGCGCCCCCAATCGTCAATCAGTAGACTTGTCTCAGTGAATTTTGTCGCCTTCCAGTTCCAGGGGGGACAGGGTGTTAAGAAATCATCTTGCAGGGCCTAATCGTCTTTAATCAACTTGAACTTTACAGGGAAAATATCAGACTTCATTCAGGGGATGTTTTGGTCAAACATTAACCATGAATAAAAAAGTTGAAATCATTGTAAAAACCACTTCCCACATGCCGCAATAATACAGAGTCTGTACTCCGCCGAGCAATGACGAGCAATGACGAGCATGTCTATTTTCACAGGCATCGCATGGGAATAAACCAAACCACCGTCGGATTTTTTATGTCAGTTTAAAAAAAGCAAGAGTTATAGTATACAACACAAAAGACAGGACAATTCGGGAAGGTTAGTACGCAATCTCTATTCGCGAGTCTTGAGCCTAGAGCTGGAATTTTCAAGCTAATTCCGATCGGGAAACGTGGTATCACTGACCGCGGTAATACAGCTTCCCGTCCTATATATATCTTGTGATTAACATGATTATAATAGTTAATACGGCTCCTGTCAGTGTTAAAATCGCTACAGATCTACTCACCCTCGTCCCAATCCTGGAACGTAGCCAAGAGGAGCAGGAACACCGAGGAAATCTTTCTTTTTTCTGTTCGTCATCATTCCTCCTCCACCGGGAGTCGCCATTTTGGATCTGTGGCGGGTTTGAAAAATGGCGCCCTCATTTGTTGGGATGAACAACACACACAGCCGCTGTGATCATTGCGGACGTCGGCAAACTTCTTAGTTTTCTTATCAATCGCTCGCGAGTAAAATTATGACGTCTTGAAATTATGATATCTAGAAATATGATATCTGGAAATATGATATCTGGAAATTATGATATACGGAAATTATAATATTTGAAAACTTAACCAAATAATATAGGTTTCCTGGTCAATTTGCGAATTTTTCTGATCATTTTTGTTTATTCAAATTTAAGTTTTCGTGGTTTTTACACGTCTGATCAAATTGAGGTTTCTTTTTCACTGTTTGAGCATTCAGTTTCAATTTTTAAGCACTAAATATTTTGTTCCTAATGTTCGTTTTCGTTTATAGGGCATTCTATTTCGTTTTGCATTCAAGACTTCATTTGTTGCATTCTTCCATTGAGTTTTGTGACATCATTTGACGGTTAATGAAGCATTCAAACGTCGGTGTGCATATATAACGCATGACCATGCTTTTCTTTTCTTATTTGTTTATAGGCAATCGTTTTCATCAAAATGGTCATTCAAATTAATAAGATTTTTAAATTAATATATTTTCCTATTCGACCTATTGTCTTCTCAGGTTTTTGTAAAAAAATTATAATGGTAAAAATAAAATTGTAATTTTTTTATAATGTAACATCTGAACTGATTTGAGGGATGGATATCGATGATGTCAAGAACTAATGAAATGAAAGGGGCTAAGGAATTATCTTTTTCACTGTTGATCGTTGTCTGTTTTAAAGGGACACATTGCTTTGGATTTTGCGATTTGGGCTATACAACTGAAATGGATATGGTTGGGAAGCTTTTTTAAAAGTAGAATATAAAGATTCACATAACTATCCCTTCAAATTGCGTGGTTTTTGTTTAATTTCGTGACAAATAACGGTCCGCCATTTTGTAGAACCAAATTTTTGACTCCACAAAATGGCGGACCGTGTTCACTAGTCGTATTTCCAGTCGCAGCTGGTTGAAGTACGTTCTGTTGATCCATTTTGATGTACTGTGGCACGGTGCGCAGCACTGGCGATGTGTCGCGAGGTAGAGAATGGTACCTGGCGATCATCTGATAGGTTTACAAGGCCACTGGCTGCGGCGCCAGCCTAAAGACTCTTACAGCATATTTTGCGCAGTATTTAGAAGGTGGTATTTACTACTGGAAATACGTCTATGTTTCGCGGGTCAGATGTTATGGGTCAGAGGCCAATTTTTTGTTTTGTAATCACTACTCACTAATTAGAACACATTATACGTGTTTTTTTGCATGAACAACTCTTATAAAAGATAAGGAACATTTCCAAACAGCAAAATTTCATGACATTTGAAGGCAATGTGTCCCTTTAAAGTGTGACCAAAACAATTAGGGGCATCTGTATGTTGACATGTTTATGAATCCTTTAACTTTGTTTACTGTTCTTTTTCGTTCTGATTCACTCATCGATCTCTTCATGTGAATGTAATGTTTGGCAATGGTTGTATGTACCATCAGGAACACTTTGTTTTCTTGGGCCGATTCCATCAGACGATATACAAATAGTAAGGGAATAAATATGTGCTGGGCCGGTTTTACACGTACGTTTAAAACCGCCTTGCGCTTGATAATGACCCGAGCCGAAGGCGAGGGTCATTATCAGCGTCCAGGCCCCAAGGCGGTTTTAAACGTACGTTTAAAATCGGCCCAGCACATATTTATTCCCATTCATAAAATACCTTTTTGTATAATTAAGCAAAAACCACCAAAAATTATAAATTTCCAATGATTTTGTTCAATTTGTTTTACCTTGGTTTGTAAAACACCCCTTCAGCTATTTAATGGTTCGTGCCACGCGCGAGTAGTGGTAAACATGTCCTTATATGGAAATTGACGCGCGCGCGACGCGCTCGCCAGGTGATGCAGAACGCAGCAGTGCCGGTGTAGCGTGGAATTATGGACTCTAAATACGGACGCATCGGTAGTATTGCGCTTGCGTTATTAGGAGAGTGACTGGTCGCTTGAGTGTTCAACCAATAAAATGGACCAGATTTTGTAGGACTCTACATTTCGTGTGACACCGGAAAAAGTGTTTAACAACTTCCAGCCGTGTTTAAACAACCGTTTAAACACACCCACGTGACAGGCTCCCCCCCCCCCCCCCCCCCCCACTTTTGGCAGTTCCGCATAAAGAAAAACATAGCACCGGCGCTGCTTTGGCCTCCCCACTTTCAAAAGTGTTCCGCCGCCAGTCGCTCGCCGTCTTATCTGTCTGAAGATCTACGGATTGAAGATGTCAGATATGATTCACGTTGACATAACTCTTTTATGGGAATACGGACATGCAGGATAGGAATGTGGACATGCACATGCAGGAAAAGATGCTTGAAAAATAGTGGAATTATGTAATTGCCCATTATTGAAATCAATGCCGGATATCAACCCCCAGACGAAATTAAATGAACAATGCGATGCTTTTAATTTGAATGCATCTTTTTAACCAATGAAGCTAAAAGACAATATAATGCTTAAGTGGCAGATCCAGGATTTTTTGCAAGGGGGGGGGGGGGTCTGAAATTTGCCCAGAAAGGTGACTCCCAAAATGTTCCGTCTGCGAAATTTTTTTTACAAGCGAGGAGGGAGCTGGGGGGGCGGTGCTGACACACCTTCTCACCATTGGTGGCGCCATTTAACCTCTTTGTTTTGTTCTTACCAATAGGCAAAATAAGACATGTAGGGTTTCTGGTTTGCAACTTTAGGCGTAGGACTTACAAGCAAAAAATAATTTAAATACAAAATGGCAACGAGCAGGGAGGAGGGGGGGAGGGGGGAGGGGGGGGGGGGGGGTTTCGACCCCCAACCCCCCCCCCCTCCCCCCGGATCCGCGCCTAATGAATTTGAATATTTTTGATTGTCGAATGACCGATCTGCGTGATCATTCAATTCCAATCTAAACTGAATAAGCGAGGCGTTAAAATGAACGAAAACATGGTAAAACTGGCCGAAAAAAATGAGCACTTAAAGTCAAAAGTGAAAAACGTTAGCCCCGCCCCCAAAAAGAGGCGAAAGTGAAATTGCAGTGTGTAAAACATAATAGAGGTTTCGAAGTATCGGTCGATTTCGCTAGAATGTATCGTATTCATGGGCGTCGCGGGGGGCGGGGGAAAGGGGGTATACTTGCCATCCCCCACCACCCCCCCCCCCCCCCCCCACCTCCCGCCCGGATATTCAAAAAAGGGAGAAAAAAGACGAGGTGTCATATTACTGTTAATTTAATGCACATTTTAACAACATGGGCATCTAGGGATGTCAATGGTGGTGGGGTGGGCAAATGTCCCCCCCCCCCCCCCCCACCCTCGGAAAAAAAATGATAATATGCCTGATAAAGAACAAGGATTTTGGGATTTTGGGATTTGGGGATTTGTGGATCCCCCCCCCCCCCCCTTTCAGAAAAATCCTGGCGACGCCTAGGATCGTATTCGGTCTGTATTTTTTGCGGTTTGTGATGGGCCACTGCACAGTTTTCCACTTCAATAAAATGCAAAAATACAGGCCGAATTCAATTAATTCCAGCTAGAGATCCAGCTTCTTGCCTCACGCGCGCTTGCATACATTTGAATTTATTAGGGAACTGATAAAGTTTTCACATGATACCCATGCAACACGATAAAGGGCATAGGCGTATAGGCCTACCCCGCTTTTGTCCCTAAACCATATGCACACTCCACAGATGTAAGTATTCTATTTTTTTTGCTTTCCTAATCAACGGAATGAATGTTCCTGAAGCAGAACATGCACCAAAATTTATAATATTTCCATTTGGTTTGCTTCTCAGTTATTCAGAAGTCGGAGACGGAGCCGAAGCCGAGACGAAGCCAGCGTTTCGAAAACACTCCCAGTGTAAACTGGATAGCGCATCGGCTGTTCGATAGAGTTAGTAGAGCGTCACAACACTTGCATTTGCTTTTTATTGATTGCAGACAAAGGATTGGGAAAGGGTAATTTGCACTAACTGCTGCTCAGTACCAAAAGTAATCCCTCGTTGCAGTTTTCCGTTTCTTTCAACATGGACCATACGGCATTCAATGATTGCTTGTCAGACTCACAACACTGGATCCACCTCTAGTCCAAATCTTACTATTATACGGATTAGGAATAAAGGCTTCTCGCAGAATGTAAAATTCATCAGTTTCCTTAATTAAAAAAAATCATTACTGAGGGATTCAATTTCAAGGCACGTTGGTGCTGCCAATTCTTAACTCACAATGCCCACCCCGGCCAAGTAGTACATGATTGGTAATCCTCCCATTTTGTTTACTGAATTATTACCAAATACCTGACTATAGGCTGTTAGTTAAAGGGACACATTGCCTTCAAATGTCATGAAATTTTGCTGTTTAGAAATGTTCCTTACCTTTGATAAGAGTTGTTCATGCCAAAAAAAACACGCAAAAATTGGCCGCTTACCCCTGACATCTGATATAGTTATGTGAATCTTTATATTCTACTTTTAAAAAAGCTTCCCAAACATATCCATTTCAGTTTTATGGGCTCCGTGCGCCAACAAAAGAGGGCGCTGTCAACATAGCAACCGCACTTCTGTGGGGAGTACGTCGCTGGTATTACGCACTGCGCTCCTGGTTCTTTTGATACTCGTATACCAGTGGGATTGCTTTGTCTGTTTGCCGACTCTCGATAATTGCTTTTTCAATAAGAATATCACAGCGGGAACCAGACACTTAAATTGAAGTCCGGTAAGATGGCGTCGATATTGACCCCCCAACTCGCCTTTTCTTTTCGCTGAGGGGGTATAGTTGTGCACGGAGCTCATAGCCCAAATCGCAAAATCCAAAGCAATGTGTCCCTTTAATAGCAGTCTCAATTATCCTGTCAAATGATGGCACCTGGTGTGCTGTCGTTTTGGACTTATCTGACAGTTTATGCCTTCCCAAAACTAATGTAACAAGTTTCATGATTCTGAAAAATCAAAAAAAATGTTTTTGAGCCTTTTCCTTCTGAGCCACTTTGACTCGATTCAGAAAAGGCCGAGGTCAACTGCGTGCCGTATCGCGCGAGTATTGACGTATACATGTAGAAACATATGACGTCACTGTATTATACGACAATGTTTTACGTAAGAGTCTGTACGTATTTGTTTGTCTAAGGCTAGTATTACTTGCTGTGCTTTTTGCACATGATTCAGGTGTAACACTACGGTAAACATATTTTAAAGTGTTGACATCTTTGTGAGACACATTTAGAATTGGGGTTGTAGGTTTGTTCTTGCTGAAAAGCTAGTTATGATTCATACTTTCCTTTGTTTGCACCTAGCAAACACATTATGTTTTATAACATTATGAAAAGGTCGTACGGATGTTATATATAAAACATTTAAAAATAACATTTTAAAAACCTTATAGAAATGTTATGATAAACAGAACAACATTTTAATAACATAACTTAAATGTCTCAAATTTGACGTTTTATCGAGTATGTTAAAGTGATGTCATCCAAATGTTATAACCAAATGTTTTAAATTAGTTTTCATGAGGGAAAAGTTTGCCATATATGTGATATTTTAAAAACATAATCCAGATGTTTTATAAATATCATAAAACGTTACTAAAACATCTCCTGAATGCTCGATCGAGTCCACGGTACTATCAAAAACGTTTGAAAATGTTATAAATGCACTTCTACCTAATGTTTAAAAGTGGTTTAACTTAATTAATAAATGTCAGTGCATGTGATATTTTGAAGACGTCATTATAATGTTGCCACCTTATTATCTGTAAGTTTTTAGGATGTTCTTAAAACATATTTAAAAAAATATAATACTTTGTTTTACAAATATCCCTAAAATGTCATACCGCAGCGTTGACAACATTCATAAAACATTTTATAAATGGTTGAGTCCATGGAAGAATCAGTAACGTTAAAATAATGTTTAAAAAACACTTCATCCTGATGTTTAAAACTTGTCCGAATTATTAAATATATCTCAGAACATTTGATATTTAAAAGACATCATTATAATGTTACTAGTCGTATGTTTTTATAATGTTCTTAAAACATATATTTGTAGCCTTAAAAACATGTTGCAGAATTATGTGTAAAATATTATGCCAAATTATTGATAACATTCTTAAAACATGTTATGAATATTTGAGTCCACATAACTATTATTAACGTTTGAATAATGTCAAAAAAGCATTTCTGCCTGATGTTTAAAACTTGTCTTAGGTAAAAAATAAATCTCGGGCATTTGATATCAAAACGACGCTATGACAATGTTACCATCTGAACATGTGTATGTTTTCATGATGTTCTTAATGAAACCATGTTTCACACATATCCCTAACATATTATGACAAAGAGTTGACAACATTCTTAAAACATGATGTAAATGTTTGAGTCCATGAAAGAATCAGTTAAACGTCTGAATTGTTAAACATATTTCAGAGCATTTTATATTTAAAAGACATCATTATAATTTTACCACCTAAAATAGTCGTATATTATTATTATAATGTTCTTAAAACATATGCGTATAGCATATTTTTTTTTTTTTTAATATCTTTAAAATGTTATGCCAAATTATAGATAACATTCTTAAAACATGTTATAAATGTTCAAGTTAAGAAATATATGTACATGTATTAGGTAATAAATATATCTCTCGGGCATTTGATATCAAAACGACGTTATGATAATGTTACCATCTGAACATTTGCATTTTAAAAATGTTTTTAAAACATCTTTTTAAAATATGAAACCATGTTTTACAGATATCCCTAAAATGTTATGACAAGAGTTGACAACATTCTTAAAACATGTTATAAATGTTTCGGTTCTTGGAAGAATAAGTTAAACGTTTAGGGACTAGGCCTATATGATGTTGCCAAAAGCACTTCATATTGAGTTTGAAACTTTTCTGAATTATTAAATATATATCTTAGAGCATTTGATATTTAGAAGACATCATTATAATGTTACCGCCTAAATAGTGGTACATTATTATGATGTTCTTAAAACATATTATGTCTTTAGCGTTAAAACATGTTTCAGAAATATCTTACAAATGATATGCCAAATTGTTGACAACATTTTTAAAACATGTTATAAATATTCGAGTCCACAGAACTATTGTAAACGTTTTAATAATGTTGTAAAAGCATTGCTGCCTGATGTTTAAAATCTGTCTTCGGTAATAAATATATTTCGGGCATTTGATATATAAACGACGTCATGATAATGTTACCATCTGAAGATGTATATGTTTTTTATGATGTTTTGAAAACATATTTTTTAAATATGAAACCATGTTTTACAGATATCCCTAAAATGTTATGACAAGAGTTGACAACATTCTTAAAACATGTTATACATGTTTGGGTTCTTGGAAGAATAAGTTAAACGTTTAGGGACTACAGTCGGCTTTCATTGGGACCTGCGCAGTGAGTTGTGTGTGAGCTGATGCTATACTCTAGTCTGGCGACGTTGCTTATGCAGCCCTCATAAGGACCCGCACCTTCTCAGAACCATACACACAATTTCTGTTATAAGGTACCAGACTCAATCGCATGCAGCGCATGCGGTACCGTGCGTGTACAATGCATGTTGAGTCAAGCGAGCGTGGACAGGGAGGGAGACGGCCGGGGCTCTAGCTGCTGGAGCCGGCAACCGCAGGCAACGTCGTCGTCTGGTGGTGCGCGTGAGTTTGGGACAGGATTGGAATGCTCGGTGCCTAAATGGCTCCAGCCTTCAAACGAAATTGTGCCTTCAAACCCAGCTGAGTTTTCATACTAACACTATCATCAATACAGTCTTTGGCGAAATGTTCTGCACATATTTTGGACCATTTCGACAGCCAAAAATCAGATCTTGTATTCGGACTCACTGTCGCCTTTGAACTCCATTCACTGGGAATTGCAGTAAGGTTAGGTCAGGTTTTTGTCGCTGTTCCTCGTGCAACCCCCAACTACACACGATCGAGGCATAATGATTATCCCAGAACCATGCTCATACTGAAATAATATCAAAATTAGACAAAATAGACGGGGAAACGGAGGAGTTATGTCGACAAAAACTCTTCCAGCAGCATCAACTCCACGTACGTAGCTGTAGCATCAACCGACTCTACACGTGTACGTCACGGGGTCACGTACATACATTTAACATACATAATGAGCTTTCGCGAAACAGGATAAATGGTTCAGAATAACAACCCTTTTTTTTAATATAAAAAAATCCCTCTTGTCTGCAAACTAATATCCATCAGTTAAAAGAGTATTTAAACTGTCGGAAAAGTCCAAAAAGTCGAAACAAATTTTTGGCGTTTTAGTTGCTCTTTAACATTCCGAAAACGGGCGCAAGGTTGCAATGGGTGTGTGTGTACGCGTAGTGTACCGAAGCGACGCGTTGTACCGCTCGGCCTGTGTACGTGTTATGTGATCAGTTGAAAACGATCCCATTTACAGATATGGGCTTATTTTACAAGAGGGCGCTATAACAAATCTAGTGAGCACACCGCCCGACAGTTGAAAACAAACGACGTTTTTTCTCTCGCTTTTTTTCCGTTTTTTCGCCATCCAAGAACGCAAAACTTTGAACAGGTCAGTGGAACGATATTTTCTGGATATTCGCAATAATGTACACTACCTTTAACATCGCCATTTAACTGCAGAGGCAGAATATCCCCCTGGACCGTCCGAATACATCCTGGGTAACAACTGGGACCGCCGAGTAAGGTCGACAGGCTCAGCAACAAGGCTACAAATCGCGAACACAGGAGATCTGCGCGAAGGACAGATGTCTATGCCCTAGAGTGAGGGAATGATCCTGCAAATGCATTGACCTTTTCACACTAGTAATTAGGTGCAATTAAAGTTAAAAGGACACTAATTCAGCCCACTAATACACTGAACCCATTGATGTTTTGAGTATAGTTTCCAAATCGTTAAGGTGATACAAGGACAAAAGCCTCTCTAGGTAAAGGGGTGCACTGTAAAAAAAATCCGGAAAATCATAACGGGTTTTTCCTGTTTGTAAAAACACAAACAATCGCCGTATTTTAGTTTTAACGGATTTTGGACGTAAAATTGCGGTACTGTGACACGCCTCCGTAGTTTTTGTGTCTTTACGTTAATATATACAAAGAGGATATAAATTTACAAGATCACTTTGTCAAAATACAACATATTTTCTGTAAATACACATCAACACCAACGAAGTGTTGTTTATTTAAAGAGAATCTACTGTTTTCCTACATGAATCTCATTACGCAGCAACTGATCAATCAGAAGAGAGGAAATTTGTATTCACAAAAGTCATGTTAATTAATTAAATTGTGGTGTTTAGTCCAAAAATACACTTTCTTGACCGTAATGTGTAATTATAAGCACTTCGTAGCATCACTACACTCTAAAAACTGCTGGGTGAGAAATGACCACAATGGGTCATTTTTGACTCAAATCTGAATCCGGATTTGCTCGACACAGGTCACTTTGCTCGAGTCACTTGACAACCCGCTCAGCTGGGTCAAGAATTCAACCCAAAAAACCTGGTCAAAACTTCAACCCAGGAAATCGGGTCAAAAATTCAACCCAGAAAACGAGTCGAAAATTGAACCCAGAAAACCGGGTCAAAAATTCAATCCAGAAAACCGGGCCAACAATTCAACCCACAAAACAGGGTTAAAATTCAAACCACAAAACCCGTTTAAAAATCAACCCGAGTAAGAATAATGAGCAAACCCCTAAGTCAAAATGGTTGAGAGCATGTAGAACCCTGCTGCCACCTTTTAAATTAATTATGAAACACCGACAGGTCGAAAAAGTGGCGCAATTTAATTTGAGGGTTAGAGACATGTGAAAGGGGTTTAGTACCTTAGGGGGGCAGGTTTAAAAAGAAAGGGAAGGCCCCTTCCCCTTCAGCCGCGAAAAATACTCTTATCGTCCTTTCCTCCCAATTTTATCTCTTTCTTGTGTCCTATCCTGTAGGTACAATCTACGGAGAAATTGTAGACACAATATTTACTCAGTAAGTTAATGACCGTTCGTGAGGTCTTGCCGAGAATCGAACCTGCTACCTGGGGAGGAAAGAAACTGTACTTTTATCCGCTCGACTACGAGCGATCGATTCTTGTCAGTGAGATTCGATTTGATATATTTAAGGTTCATGATGAATTAAGGCGTGGTCAATATGAACATTTAATAAATTAAATATTTATGAATGACGTATGGTTAAGTATGTTCTACCAAATTTGATCGAAGGGAGTAAACACGTCACGTTGAATCGCCACTGCTTTGTTTTGTGATCCTTCAACACGTGGTGCTACTTCGTACATTGTACATGACATGCAGACATCGGGGTGTATTCGAAACTCAGGAAACCCGTTCTCGGTAAAGTCTAATATGTTCCCATCAGACAGAGACAGATAACTTAAAGCGTCAAACTGATACAAAATGGCTCAGAAAACTCTTACCCCTAAACGGGTCAAAATTATGACCTGACCGAAATGTCGACTTGGAGGATCAAAGTAACTGGTTAAAGGGTCACAGTGACACAAAATGGTTCGAAGAAAATGTCTGACCCAGACTAACACTAGCCCATACGTGGTTTGGCAATGTTGAACGCAGATATAGTGATTTGCCAAGAATTCGACCGCTTACAGGGTCAAATTGATTTTTAAAATTGGCATAGTGATATCTAACCACGACAACGGGTCAAAGATTTATACACACAAATGACGAAGTGAGGGGTCTAAATGACTCAAATTGGGTCGAAAGGAATAAGTTGACCAGAAATGGCCACAGAATTCTTTTGATCCGCATGTACCAGTGAGACAAATTACCCAAAATGACCCAGAATTTGACCAGCTACAGGGTCAAATTGATTTTAAAGAATGGTTGAGAAGTATCCGTAGTCCCGACAATGGGTAAAAACAAATTACCTGCGAAATTACTTGATTTGGTTAAAAAGAAAAATGACCCAGTATAATGGCTAAACATCTAAGCTGAGTCGAACAATTTACCAGCGTTTAACGGGTCAAACTGACTCAGGTGAAAAGGAAATGTACTAATAATGGTCAGAGTGACACAAAATGGATCGCAATAAACATTTTGACGAGCAAAAATTACCATAAGTTACTTGCCGATTAGGAATTTATATATTTTCCCAAAAAGAACCGCTTAAAAAGGTTACATTGAATTACAAAGTCACATTGTCTAACCTCAACAACGGGTCGAATTATGGGCCCGAAATGACCACTTGCTGGGTCAAATTGACGGAAAGCGGGACACAATGAAATTTTGACTATAATACGTACTATAAAAGTGGCCCATGGTTTGGCGATGATTAACCCATGCGTGTGTGATTTGTTGTTCTCGTAAGCCCTTGGACATAATTGAACACATTCTTTTTTATTGAAATAGGTCGACGAAGGGTACAAAACCTAATACCAGTATTAAATTTACATCTCTTCAACGCAAAACCCAGTTTATAACAAATAGATTGGCTGCGCTACCTGCTGCTACATCGACCCGAACCAGCTGGTAGCCACAACAAGCTCGGTGGATGAGTAATATGACGTCTGAGCTAGTAAGCAAGAGGTCGTGGGTTCGAGACCCATGCCAGTAATCTTGTTTTTCTTTCTCGCAGGCACTCGGCCGACACCGAGCATACATTGTTTATGATAAAATAAATCGGCGAATGACGTTAAATAGTCAAACCTTTCCCCCAGATTTACGCCCTCATGGGTTAAATTGAAGAAAAAATAATTGATTAAAATCCGACCCCGATGACGCGTCAACATTTTGACCCACTGAACTGATCACTTGCTGGGTCAAATTGACGCAAAGTGGGTCACAGAAATATTTTGACCCGGGTGTGCATTTACGGTAGTAAAAGAACTGGGTACCCGATTGAAAAACATACGGGTACCCGGGTACCCGGGTACCCGTTAAAGAAACCCATCCCAAAACTTCCAATCCCGGAAGTTGCAATAATGTCTTTCTCTGAGATTCAAAAGTCTGATTTCAGACAAAAGTCTGAAAAATCTCATGCCTGTCCAGTAAACATGATCACTACTCCGCTACAACATCTGCATGTGCTGGCATATATCATAAAATTATGGTGCTTGTGTGCTTGGGCAAGACACTTTACCACAATTGCCTCTCTCCACCCAGGAGTATAAATGGGTACCTGTGAGGGTAGAGAACAGATTGCGCTGACTCGAACTGTTGCATAGAACTGATCTCAAGGCCTGATGACCAGGGGTAATAATAATTGTAAAGCGCTTTGAGACATTTGTATAAAGCGCTATATAAGCACTGCATTATTATTATTATAAAAGACAGAAGCTTTATACAGTTGTATTTATTGTGGAATGAGGCATGCTATTATGTCTCGTCGAGGCTCTTGATCCATACCCAGACTACAAAAAACCAGAACCGGTAAATTCCCTTTATTGTCAATTTTCGTGAGCGTCATAAACATGAAATCTGTGCTGGTTTCCCATGTAGTTGGGTTTTAATTTTGAAATTCCCGACAAATACCATTAACATTTGAAACCTTCCTTTTTCATTTTCGGGGAAGTTAGTATGCGATAACGTAAAGTTGTACGGATTTCATAATCTGGAACCGGTTCCTGACACAATTGGGTATCGGGTACCCAGTTCCGATGCACACCCCTAACCCCTCAAATGACTACTTGGTAGGTCAAAGTGACACTAATTGGGTGAAAAGAAAAGTTTCATCCAATAATGACCACTTGGATGATCAAAGTGACACAAAATGTGTTGAAAAAAGTTTGACCAAGACGAACATGTAAAAATGACTGATAATTGGTTTCGCGATGATTATAAACTCAGACACAGTCAAATATTTTCGCATGATTTCACCATTTAAAGGGTCAAATTGATACGAACTGGGTCAGTAAATTCTGACCCTCAAAATGTGACCCAACAGTTTTTAGAGTGTACACCTTGCTGTCTCTATTCGCATGGCACAAAAATACACAGAACAAATACACAACTATTAAGAAAAAACACATTGTACTCTGTCTAGGCCCTACACATTTTAACAATTTAAAATTTACAATAAAAAAGTACGTTTTCAAAGTGAACAAAGAAAACTGGCAGGCGCGGGACTTGTTAGTATCTTTGTTCGGGTAGGCGCCCACTCGAACAAAGATACTGACAATTAGGGAGACCGCCAACATAGGGCAAGACAGCTCAGTTGGTAGAGCGCCGGTATGGTATTCCGGAGGTCGCAGGTCCGAATCCCGCTCCTGCCAGTTTTCCTGTGTTCGCTTTGAAAATGTATTCAAATTTACCTCGTCAGTTTCCCTTGTGGATTGTTTGACGAATACAAAATTACGTGTTAACAACCTGTTATTGGTTTTGTACAAATTACACAGTTTGCCAATTAAGGACAATTTGACATTACAGAATACTGTACGAGTAAAGTTCCAAGGTTTACAATTAAGAACAACATAAGCAACTATAAAGACTGCAAGTTTATCTACGACTGGTATGAGGTATTACCTATGAAATATTGTGTTTGAATTTATGCTTATAATAGATTATAATACAACTTTGAAGTTGGTGCACGGTGTGTGTATCGATCAAATTGGCGCACGCAAGGACATGGTGATTGCTGAAGGCGTTTTTCTTTTTAAAGTTATTTTTTCCCCTGAAGTGAACAGACAAAGCAGGACGAGAGTGGGCTTCGAACCGGCGCTCTACCAAATAAACCGTCCTGCCCTCTTCTGGCGGTCTATTGTGGACAACCCCGTTCGTCAACTTCCGGGTCCAAAATAAAGGGACTCGATGCACATCGCGTGTCGCGTGAAGCAATACGCGCGCTTACCCGTTTGCATTGCACTTCCCGATGCAAATGACGTCACACTTACAAAGAGGACAGCCAGGGATCTCGCCCCAACGAACTTGGTTTGTGGGGTTCAGTTCCTTTTCCAGCTATATCAAGCAAAAAGCATTCACCTTTAGTAACCATTTAAACGATGAAAAACATTTTGAAAATTGGCTCAACTTTTCACATGGGTGGGGTAAGTTGAGCCATGCTATGGTATAAGTTGAGCCATGCTATTGGGGTAAGTTGATCTGCAGTATATTGTAATATTTGAGATGTAAATTTATTAAATGACAAATAAGGCCAATGTTACGGTCTGAAAATCTCCAGACTATCCGTAAATATAAATTACTAGAAAAAGCCTGAATTTTCTCAGATGCAACAAAGAAATCAAACAAGATGACACTGATATAAACACTCTAAAAAAAAGTTGGTAAAAATGGGATGATATTTTGCCCAGTGTTGGGCAACATATAAACAACCGAAAATCTTGGGAACATTTTTCCCAATAATTGGTCCACTTTTACCTGAATTAACCAACAGTGTGCTAAATTAATACCAATGTTGGGTAAATAACAGTTGCCCAATTATGTTTTACCCAACGTTTTTACAGTGAAGAACAAAGAAACAATGTGATTTAATAATGAGAATATTCAAGAATCAACAGGGTTTAACAAGTGTAGAATTAAGAAAAAATCTTATACAATATAGGCCTATAACTTAAAAGATCTTACGGGCGAGGACTTATATATAGGCGAGGGCTCAGACGACTTGGGCAGCTCTGCAATGGGCGAGGACTTGGGCGAGGAATTTGACGGCTTGGGCACTCAGCAACGGACAAGGACGACTTCAATAATACGAGCGAATACAGTTCTTTGACGAGCTGGAACACGGGGCGAATTCACCTCCAAAACAGCCGAAGAGAGACGAAAACAGCGGGGGACGACACAAACTGGCTCCCGTCGCGAAAATATGGGGATATGAGACACCAAATAATGAACCGACGACAGTTCACAAATACATGTCTCTTCCGGGAATAAAACTCAGCTCTAACTGTCTCCAGACGCTCCTACGCAGACGAGTCATATACAGGTCACAGGTCCAACTAAAACGGCTCGATAAAGTCGATAACCGAAATCCCAACGAAATTCTTCGTCCGTCTAAAGTCCACCGTCGAAAATCAAGTCCTGATTTTATTCCTAAGCTAGCCCGTATATAAAGGATTTCATTCATGCCAGAGATTACTAGAAATTCTAGAGAATCGTACAAATTACGTCACATCTAAAAGTAATCCTCTACACAGCTTCTCGAAAGAGCTAGCGTACACAAGATTGACCTAGAACTTTCTGGCACGGCTTGGCGTAAACAATTTTGACCCATTCATTCACAGGGTCAGCCGAGGTCGCACGCGTATGCAAATAAGTGGCGCGTGGCCTGTGACAAAACATTTGTTTGTGCCGGTTGAATGAGGGCCAGGGGCGTATACATTCCGTGAGGGGAATTTCCTAACACTTATTACATTTACTGTGCGCACATAACACCAAGTAAAAAAGAATATGTTCAGCGTCCGGGTTTTTTGAAAAAGGAATAAAGAGGGGCCTTCTATTTTTTATTTTCAAAATGGCCGCCATTCTTTTTAAAATTAAAATTTCCGACAACCGGAGGGTTTTCGACTGTTCAAAGATACAAAAAAAAGTAGAGGCATGGTAGACAAGAGAATTCAACATGTTTACAGTGGTTTTAATAAGCTTGTATTATATTTTCCGATGGATCTGTTGACATTTGGGTTTTTTTGTTTTCACTTCATTTCCACTGGTAAACAAATTATCCAGGCGGCCCCTAAAAAGGAAGCGGGCGGGACGCTAACCATGGGGATTAGTTTTTTTCCTTCGCCTAATGCGTAGTTCTTGCATGTACGGAATTTATTCAACTTCTTAAAACTCAATTTGGACAATTACTTCAGACAATCACGCATTATTCTGAAAATAAAGTTGAATTCCGACAATCAATTCTAGTCTTCTCGGACTAGGAACAGTTTTTAACGTTGTACAATGTTCATCCTAATCCTAAAACTCCAATACCACTAACTGCCATCGACAGAAATACATATTTTTAAACATTAAAACTTACCATTATTAACATAAGAATGCCCCACCCTACAATGTTAACTTAATTGGCTAAGTGTGCCACACCCATGTTCAGCAGAAAAAAGTCTTCATGATAATAGCCCAATACTCTAACTATATTTTATATACCTATTGATCAGAAAACTATACACAATTGATACTGTGAATGGACTTATTATTTCACAGAAGTTTCACTATTGAAGTTAAAATTCACGTTTCATCTTTGTCCGAGCTGGCTTTCCTTGTACAGCAAAAGGGAATTAATGAAAGAGGTTACCAACAGAAGGCAGTACTGCTCAGTGGCGTATCCAGCGGGGGGGGGGGGGGGGGGGGGGGGCAGGGGGAAAACTCCCCCCCCCCCCGGCTGCATTTGAGGCGTCATAAAAATGAAAAGGAAATAGTGTTTTTGCGACGGTTTTAACGTTGTTTGCCCTTCCTGGCACAAAAAGCTGGATACGCTAATGGTACTGCTGTCACAACGCAAAATGCAGATCTAAAAGTTGGCTCAACTAACCCCATGGCTCAACTTGCTCCACTCTCCCTACTATCGAACCGGTTTCCAATGGTCCGACTTTTCCGAATCAAACTTTAGTCCTCAAAAGTACTGTGGTCTATGATTTTCAGGCTAACGCCTAAATGGCGTAATTTCAAGAGAAAGTTGTCTACAATAAGATACAAAATGATCTCTCCCACCATAGTAATTTTAGGACGGACGTTTTTTGTAGCCCAATCGGGCGCTTCCAAGGCAACCTGTCCGGTTAATATTAAAATTGAACTGATTGAAAAACGCAAACCAAGCCATCTTAGACGAAAAAATGTCCCTTCTTGGTTAGCCACAAGTCTGCACTGATTTTATAGCGCTGGGAACAGTCCACTGCAAAGCTCAGCAGTTTCAGTTATCATTGTGTGCATTTCATTCCTCCATTGCTTGTAATGAAGCATTTGGCCAAGGACTGACAATATTCACACCCTCCAACTTCAGACCCAATCAAAATGTTTTTCCAGTGTCTTCAAAGGTAATATAATTATACAACATTTGCAAACATTATGAAACAAAACTACTGAATTATTCTGAAATACCTTACTTGACTGTGAGTAAGTAATAGTTTCAAGCATCCTGTGAAATCATGGCACTTGGAGTACTGTCATTTTGAAGAAAAGTGGAATTGTTGTATCATATTTTCCAAATACTGTCCCCAATTTAACAACTTAGTTATTTGGCAACACACATCCGTGAACATGTGCACGGCAAGCCAGCTTGTTTAGTTCCCCGACCTGATAAATTGCTCCGTTTTGTCTTAAGTAGGGTCAGGGAACAACATTTTTCCTTTTGTTTTCCCAGCATCTATACACACAAAATTGAGTTTTACAGTATTTGCTATAAAATACTAACCTCCAAATCCATTCATTTCTGACAAGCAAAGGCAAATGTTGTATAGGCCTACAAGCTTTATGGCCTGATAATTCAGGTGTCACTCACTGTAAAAACCAACGGCTAACACTTTTTTAACACTTCAACGCGTTAATATTAATATTTTACACGTAAAGGTATAGGAGGCGTTGTTCGCGATTAACACTAAAACACGTTTAAATAGGCTTTGGTGTTAATTAATATTAACGTTCTAAAGTGTTAATATCTACATAAATTAACACGTTGATAATCAAGCGTTGATAATCATCAAAACCAACGCCTATTTAAACGTGTTTTAGTGTTAATCGCGTGCAACGCCTCCTATACCTTTACGTGTAAAATATTAATATTAATATTAACGCGGTGAAGTGTTAAAAAGGTGTTAGCCGTTGGTTATTACAGTACTGCTTTTTGGAGTTGTAGAGGCCGATGATTTTGGGGAGAATGCGTACAAAACGGCCGTTCTGTAGCGCTTGTTTGAAAACGCATAAACAATAGGGTTGATCACGGAATTTACATAAAGAAGGACATTAGTAGATACGAAAATGATGA
Source organism: Hippasteria phrygiana (assembly GCA_037893225.1). Taxonomy (NCBI): domain Eukaryota; kingdom Metazoa; phylum Echinodermata; class Asteroidea; order Valvatida; family Goniasteridae; genus Hippasteria; species Hippasteria phrygiana. The sequence goes on from JAZGUH010000239.1 coordinate 20,034, forward strand.
ATTCCACGTCTGGAGAAAGACCCGGGGCACCAGCGAAAACCTTGATGTAGAAGTAAAGGGAGGTCACCACGCGAGGAGTCAGAAGGATGAAGAATACAGTACCAGCGATCACCAGCATCTTGGCGACATGATCTCGCGTGCGCCGAGATCTCTCGAGACTCGCCGGCTGTTTACCGAGCCCTTTGCGAATCCGCCGACTGAGCCTCCGCACGATGAAAAAGTACATGACAAAAGTAATGAGGAAAGCCAGCAAGCACGGCGCAATCAGTGCAAAGGCTGCTAGGACCTGTGCCCAACGCTCCAGGTAATAGCAGCTTCCTATGGTTTCGGGGAAGTTATCGTAATAGTCGTCGTCGGGCCATACAACGCACTGGGTAGTGTAGTTTGAGACAGAAGGAAGCAGGAAAGCTTCGATACACATGGCCACAAACCACGTCATAGCAACCAGGGCTACAGTACGCCCTCTTGAGTTGATGCTCAGGTGAAGAATAGGCCTGCAGATGGCAAGGTATCTCTCCACTGCTACCACGGTAACAAGCAGCGTGGAGGCGAAGAATGGAGTGGCGTTCAGCAGCTGCGTGACGAAACAACCGAAGACTCCGCCGAGAAATGAAACATCCGAAACAACTCTTGTTGACAAGTACTTCCACAGGCCGAAGCCAGCCCCTGCAAAAAATAAATATATAAATACAAATAAATAAATAATTTAATATATGTGACTGGCTCTGGCAAAACCCGACGCTTCTCGACATTTCCCATAACGGGATATGGGCCCGCATAACGTTAAATATGGCATCAGTGATACCAACACCCCAATATTGAAATTTTACCCCAAGTGTTGGGTTTTGCTAGAGCTGGTCACAAATTTCAATATTAGGGTTTTGGTATCACTGATGCAATTTTTTTTAACATTGCGGGCCCATACCGCGTAATGGGAAATACCGAGAAGCGTCGGGTTTTGCTAGAGCCGGTCACATATCTTGAGGAGGTTATAATTAAGAGAAGAACCCAAGCTGGATGAAGTGCATTTGGAAAATGCTATAATATCATGAAAGTAAAATGCCAATCAGTTGAAAACAAAGAGTCTTTGACCAGTGCGTTTTACCACCGATGACCTATGAGTCAGAGACTTGGACAATGACAGAGAACGTGGAAAAAGTATGTAGGCCTACAGCACAAAGGAGCAGTGTTGTAGTCGAGTACAGAGTTTGAGTACTTTATGATGAGCATGGGCGTCAATCATGGTGCGGTCGCAAATATTCACGTGAATTTTTTTTTCAGCAAGCAAGGCTGGTGGTCAAGTCAATGTGCGCGTACGAACTCAGTCGCGAATTCAAAAAATTAGAACGCATGCAGCAATGGAAGCTGCATAAACTCAGCAGATTCTGGAAACACTTTTCTGTAAATCTTCTACAAAACTCATTTGTTTTTAGGTTACGTTTTTTTCAACAGAGACCAGTTAGCACACTTTAGTACACGAACAAATTATTTTACCTTTCCATTTTTCATAAGATAACTGTTTAAAATGAGATATTATTTTATTAATAATTGTTTTCAGAAATAGTATATTTTCTGAAAAGGCAGTACCTTTCACTAAATGTACCTCACATTTTATCGAATTTGTCCTAATTTTCTTCGAAAATCTAAAAGATTATACCCCTGGGCACACTTTATTTTTGAAAAGGCTAATTCGGGCAACTTATTAGTACTCGAATGGACGACTAAAGGGACGTCATTTTCCATATAAAATGGATTTATTGTAATGTATCCGTACTTGATTAAAATAATTCATTATACATGTAATTCGTTTTCAATATTAGAGAGAGAAAACAAGTTGGAAAATCTACCCTTATTCATCATTAAATTGATAATTGAAAATTCAGAATTACAAATTGAATTTTGAAAACAAATCCTTTTTCCTTTTGCACTCATATTTTCGAAGGTTCTTTTCTGAATAATGTCCATTAAAAAGAAATTGTAAATGTGTGTACCATGTAGTAACATTTCATTAGCAGGTAGGACTAAATGAGGGTATTTATCTGACTGACAATTATGCAGTTGTGGCGATTTCTCGTCAAGGTTGGAGGGGGTTTATAAGCATTTTGTACTCGGTGTCTCTTGTGTATCCTGGGGAATTTTTGAAAATGTGTGTTGATATGTGTGTATTCTGGTGCATGTAAAAGCCAATAAACCATAAATGTATATGGCAAGGGGGAAATTATTAGGGGACACTGCTATAGCCGTCCCCTTCCCCAACAAATATTGGGGGCGTGTCACTCCCGTCCCCCGGGATCGCCGCACAAGACACATACACATTATGTGAATGACACTTCTAGAACGTCTCCAATGGGAGGTTTTCAACTGACTACATCCACGGAACAATTGCAGTCAACAATGAGGTTGAATGGCCTCCTCGTTCCCTGAGTTTTATGCTGTTGAAAGCTTTTCTTGAAGGGTTAATGAAGTCACACGTTTTTGCAGCACCCGAAACCTAGACGATGTTTAAAAGTATAATCATTACTGAGATGGACATCATTGATCAGAATACTATTATTAGTGGGCCGAATTAGCCTTTTCCAAAATAAAGTGTGCCCAGGGTATAATCTTTCAGATTTTCAAAGAAAATTTGGGAAAAATTCGAAAAATGTGAGGTACATTTTCTTTTTAGTGAAAGGTACTGCCCTTTTAGAAAATCTAATATTTTCTGAAACCAATTAAATAAAATAATATCTCATTTTAAACAGTTATTTTATGAACAATGGAAAGGTAAAATAATTTGTTCGTGTACTAATGTGTGCTAACTGGTCCCTGATGGAAAAACGTAACCAAAAAGAAAGAGTTTTGTAGAAGATTTACAAAAAAGTGTTTCCAGAATGTGCTGATTTTATGCAGCTCCCTTTGCTGCATGCGTTCTAGTTTGAATTCGCGACTGAGTTCGCACGTGCACATCGTCTTGACAACAAGCACCCAGCTTGCTGAAACAAAATTCACGTGAATATTTGCGACTGGAGAGCGGAACATGAATTTTTTGACGTGAATATTGACGTGAATATTTGCGACCGGGGAGCGGGACGTGAAATTTTTGACGTTAATATTGACGTGAATATTTTGTAGGCCGGGAGCGGGACGTGAAATTTTTGACGCGAATATTGACGTGAATATTTGCGAGCGGAGAGCGGGACGTGAAATTTTTGACGTGAATATTCACGATTTGGGGCAAATCGTGAAATGTTGTCGTGAATATTGACGTTAATATTCACGATTTCCGATGTCCCTTCAGGGCCACCATACGTATGTAACTAGACATAGTAAGATGAAAACTATGCGTATGTAACTATAATGTATATACGTTCAAAATCACAACATCCTTTTCGTACAGCTCTTTTGCTAGGTTTATAGGTTATTGAATTAGTTCTATTTTGGTTGATTACAATTTAACTTGTAAATAAGCGCTGTCGAACGTCTTTTTGTTTTTCATTTAATTGTTTTGCTTTACTGGGGTCGTACCGGTACCTCACCAGAAATTATACGCACTGCAATATATTTTATTCATAAGCCATTATCCATGCATTGATACATTATTCATTTCTATTACCGGTATCTCGTAAATTATAAATTCATTTGACATGGGTGTTTACAAGTACGGCTGTGTAGGCTTTGAATTTATGAGTATGGAATGTGTAGTGAATACCTCCTTAGTGTGCAAACACCTTCAATCGGGGACCTCAGTGCCCTATTGTTCATACCCTCTAAAAACAAAAGTGCTCAATACTGAGCGCTAAGCAAGTGCGCCTGTTGATATGGCGACATATCCAACTTTAATTGTAATGGGCAGGGGCGGATCTAGCCTTTCATTTAGGGAGGGGTTGTACCATTCACCCACCAAACGTGGAACGTGCCGAAGGCACGTTCCCACTAGGGGTCCGGGGCATGCCCCCGGAAAATTTAGAAATCCGGGCGCTTTCTCCAGGCACCGTTTGAAGCTGCATAATTTGTGGTTTTTAAAGAAGAATTTGCTCATATTGGGCTGAAAAATTGCTAATCACAACTTTGCTCAGCAGCCCAAGAGGGGGGTTGCAACCCCCACAACCCCCCTCTAGATCCGCCCTTGATGGGCCTATTGGATTTGTCATAGTAACGCTCAAGTCGTACCGTACTCCACATATATATACTGGATTCAATCTCACTCATATTTCAGTATTGTTGAGGCTTTTAGAAGAAAATGTTATATACTTTTAAATACTGTGTTGCGGCTACTTCTTGTTATGCATTTTTCGCTTGTTTTTTTAATTTTCCTTTCGGATGAAAAATGTTATCAAAAGAAAGCATATCCCAGATAGCAAAACAATTGGGGCCCTTGTGGGTTTTTGACTGGGCAACGTGGGTCACATTTTACACTTATGGGTACCGACTGGTACCGAGTGCTTTATTTGGTGTCATATGAATTGTTGAAAATGGCACCTGAATTAAGTGATTTAGTTTAGCTCTTTGTGAGTGTTCCATATTGTAGCACCTAACTGACAGTAGCACTTGAAGTGCATTTATTTCAGCTCTTTTTAAGTGCTATTATTATAGCACGCATGATTGTGCTAAATCAGCACGGCATGTGCAGTCACTACACAAGCACCAAGAAGTGCCAAATTTTAGATCTTTAGGTGCTAAATTGAGCACCTCGGTTATTAGAGTGTACTTTAACTTTTTGGCAAGGTCCCTTATTTGTTTTGTACACGATTGTCAAACGGGGACCTTTCTCAATCGGGGAGCCTATTGTCCTCCATTGTTAAAGGTGCCCTATTGAATGCAAAAACAAACTCACACACACCCACATATACTGCAAAGAAATTCCGTAAAATAACCGGTTTTTTTCCCATGTAAAAAGAAATCGCCGTATTATAGTTTTAACGAATTCTGGACGTAAAATTACGGTACTGTGACCCAGAATATATCACGCGTACGTAGTTTTCGTCTTTTAACGTCTATTTATACAAAGATGATATAAATTTAGGCCTACAAGACCACTTTGTCAAAATACAACGAATTTAGTGTAAATACACAGCAACACAAACGAAGTGTTGTTGATTTACAGAAATTCTACTGTTAAGTTGTTGTGTTTAGTCCTAAAACGCTCTTTCTTGAGCATAATGTGTAATTCTTCAAACGATTCCACAATAAAAGTTAGATGTTTTGTAAAAATAGGTGAAGAATCGCATTACATATCCTTTCGTATTCAAATATTGAAATTGTTCACGGGAAACCATATATAAAGCTAACTCACAACCATAGTGTTTGGTAGATTATCGTAGCATTTGCATACTCTACTCATTGTACTATGTAATAAGTTACTTCCATTAAGTCTGGTTCTCACTTCATTCATCATTTAATCTATACATTTAGAGTTACAAATTCTGCATTAGGTTGCCAGAAAGTAAGTTTCCAATTATTTTTACAAAAATCTTGCCAAAATAATCACAGCATTTGATGTAAAAATATTTAAAAAACAGCAGAAACATTCTTGTAATCCAATGACATTCCCAGAAAATAATTTTTTTAATATCAACATAATTAGTCAAATGCCTCAAGACCTATACACTTTGTTCATATTAAAAAAAAAACTTTTTGACAGTTAGTAATATTGACAATCACAGAATGCCATTGGATTCTGCTTTAATAAGCTTTAATTCTGCTTTAATATCATTGGCCAAGGAAGGTGCTCTGGTTGCCGAGCTACACTTTAAAATAATATGCTTCGTTACGAGCTCGTTAATTAATTTTTCTAAATAGCCGTATACCCAAATAAGGTAAAAGTTGTGAAAAGTAAACATATGATGAAAAATTAAAGAATGGTGATTGTTTTTCGCCCCAAAAATGACCCTTATTGCATTAACCCTAGCCCCTTGGGTAACTTTACTAGAAAGTATCCTGAATCCGCCAAAATCCACCTATTTTGTCATGCACAAAAAGTTAGATTTGGTGACTGCTTAATATGGAGGTATCCTGAATCTATCAAAATCCTGCAGTACCGCTAGGCTAATATAATCCTCAATCCATCAAAATCCCCCAGTTTTCAATAATGGAGGTATCCTGAATCCGCCGAAATCCTCCAAAACAGGAGTATGGATTTTGATGGATTCAGGTAGGTTAATGTTAATGTATAGCTTTTTGGCAGGCCCTACGTGCATGACCTACTGGATTCGTAGCATCGGCGTATCCAGCGGGAGGGGTGAGGGCGGTGGATGGGGCTTGTGCCGGGTACTTTTTTTATGCAAGTTCAGCCCGAACAAGGCTAAAAACCACTTGAGGTACGGAGCTACAAGAGAAAACGATTCAAAAATTCCAGAGAATTAATATTCCTCTTGAAGCAGGAAAGATCGTAAGATGAGGGGAAATGTGCACCAGACAAAGAATTCCACAGGGATACAGAACGAGGGAAAAAGCTATTGGCATAGCTTTTTGTTCTACATCTAGATACAGCTGAAGTATATTGGTAGGAACATGTGGAAATCCGAGATTCACGCTCAAGCACCCTACTTTAACAAAGGAACCAAGCTGGACAAACCGGTGGAACATTTAGCATAAAAGTATCTTGCCCCATCTGGCGACAAATTGGATTTCTATTTAGAAATCAAAGACGCCACTTGCATCTTGTCCCCCCCCCCCTCCCCTCTAGATTTGAAATTTATTTCCAGCCACCCCCAGAAAATTACGTCATTTTTCAAAACTTTGGGCACAAAATTATTTTAGAGTCACCTTTTATTTGTTTTGCACCCCCCTCCCCCTTTGGACCCAAAACCTGGATCGAACCGGTATTCAATGTCATCATTACAATGCACCAGACATTTGTACGTTACGCATCGCTAACTATCAACACAAACTATTCATGCAGCGTTGTCCCTTAAGGAATAATTCATGCATTTTATTCATGAAAATTTAGAAAACAAATTCGGTTAAGAAGTATTTACATTTCTGTAATCTTTTGGTTGTAAAAACCTTCAACATTATCAGTGAAGCAACTACGCAATTATTAAAGGTAATATACAACATTTGCAAACATCAAAAAGACAAACTGCCGATTTATTATGAAATACCTTACTTGATAGTCTCAAGCATGCTGTGAAATCATGGCACCTAGTGTGCTGTCATTTTCAAGAAAAGTGGATCTTTGTATCAATTTCCTATACCCAGCACGATATGGGGCAGAGGGGTACCCCCCCTCCCCCCCCCCTTGTCCCTATACACTCTCCAGGCTATTGTAACCTAGGACACCCCCCCTAGAGATCTGAAAAGAATTCATGAGATTCCGGGAACACAATGACCAACACAAACGAGGGGGGGGGGGGGGGGGGGGGGGGAGGGTTCACTCTGCCCCCATATCGTGCATCATATGCAATTTCCAATGATGATCGGCCGACAATCGTTGGAAATAGTCTAGTTCCCCGACCTGGTATTAATTCCCTGACGTATATAAATTGCTCCGTTTTGTCTGAAGTAGGGTTAGGGAACCAGACTACAAGAACATAATTGTTTCTGTTTTCTCTGTTTTCCCAGCATCTATGCACACAAAACAGGTCACTGTAACAGTATTTGCTGCAAAAAAATAACCCCAAAATCCATTCATTCCTGAAAAAGCACATGTGCTCTGACTGAATATTTTAATTCAAGGGAATTTCCCTGTATGAACGAATTCTGGATGAGAACTGTATTTTTGAACTAAAGAAATCACTTACTAAAAAACATATACACTTTGCACACTATTTGGTCATCCGTTTTATCAGGCCTGTGCTACGCGCTAAAATTGCTTCAGTTATAAATTTGAAACTTGTTACATCTGTTTCTTATTGGAAATATTGTGATCATCATGGGAACACCGGAGGTGCCTATGAACACCACAAGTTAGTACCACGGGGACCATTGGGACACTATGGGAAACAGAAATGGCCTTCAAGAATACCAAAATTAAGAACACCACGGGACAGCGACAAATGGGGTGGGTGGGCATGGGCGTCAATCCTGGGGGGGACAGGGGGACACGTCCCCCCACGTTTTGAAGGGTGGGGGACACAATATCAAATGTCCCCCCATGTTTTTGAACTTGTGTATCTCATGTAGGGCCCTATATGTCCCTTATGTGCAGTAGCGGAAAGTGTGCAGACTGGGAGGAGCGTATACCGCTCAGCGATATGATATACGGGGCTAGCATTGTGGACACAGCGCGTAGCCGGCTGGCGATGATGCAAGCGCGCCATCGAGCTGTGAAGACGTAAGTTTTGGCTGGTCTTGCTAGGTGCATGTTTGGATAGCTCGTGTAGCGTGTTCTGTTCTATGAAATGCGCGGGCGGACTGTTAAGGGCTTCGCGCCAAGACCCTCGCCGTGTGCGCTTCACATGATTTTGACTTCAGTAATGCCCCCCCCCCCCCACGTTTGAAATGGGATTGACGCCCCTGGTGACATCAATAAAATTGATTAAGCCACCAATGTCTCATTATTAATCCATTAGATCCACGGCCAAATACTCAAATATTATAATGTACGTTTCCTGGCTACCAATACATTTATTACTATGAGACGGCTCCATCAGAACAAAAAGGCTGCAGACTTTATTTTGAGAACAATTTATTTAATGCTCGGGAGAGTTAATGTGTATTAAATTCGTCATAACTGCAAGTAGGCCCTATGGACGACTTCAATAAAGCCAACATGACTCTTCAAATTAATACCACCCGCCCTAATTTACCTATGGTGAATTCCATGAATGCTTGTACGTTGCTGTCACTAATTTCCGTAAGTGGCTTTAAAGTTTCAAACTGGTCTGGCAAGTTTTCGGTAATATTAGAAGTATAGTATACAGTATACACAAGTCTCTTAATCTACACCTGCATTTCTCATAATAAACGGTGGCGGTATTTATCAAATTGAAACCATAATGCGCGGGCATCGGCAGTTGACTTTGTACACATGAGTAATTTCATTGCTGTAGTCAGGGGTGAGTTTGGCCGAAAATGAAAAATCCACAAAATTTGCAGTGTTTGGGGGTCGCCGAGGACCCCAGAGCAGCGTAGGGTCACTAGGGTCTAGGGTTTGTATTTGCCTACCTGTTTCTATTGGTCTATATCCACTTTTACAGGTAAAAACACCTTTAGGGTAACACTTCAGGAATTCCATATTTCACAAGAGATTCTCTAAAAATTCTGAAATCAGTAAAATTCCTGAAATCAGGAAAAATCCTGACAAATCTCACCCCTGTGTGGTGGTTGCTTATAACAAGCTGTCGGAATAACAGTGCGCATGATCAGAAATGAAAACAAACTTGGATAAACAAAATGTTGGCTTTACTTTTATCCGATCTGTATTTTTTTGGTTAGATTAATACAATTAATTATATAGTTACCTATCTTTCTCGAGGTAACTTTCTTTTTTTGGGGGGGGGGGGGGGGGGGGGGGGATTAAGGGGGATTCCGTGAAGCATGAGAAATTCCCAATTTGGTATAAGCTGTTTCCCCATTGATTCGTGCGTAATATCGAGCCATGTTTATCCGTAAGTTTATCCGAAAGTGGCCAGCGATCGGCCTACTTATTACACATGCATAGTAAAGTTATGGTTTTCGGACGGTTCAGACGTTGTTTGTCCTCCCTGGCACAAAAAAGCTAGATACGCTACTGCCGGGGGACAGATTTACCGGGGGGGATTACCTTTTACACCGGGCTCAACGCAACTATAGGCACACCCGCAAGTGCACGGCTAGACTGCTCAACCTGCTAGTTCATGTAGTTAGCAGACGTTAAAGACCAACTAAAACGCCAATTTCTTTTTTTGACTTTTTGGACTTAACATTAGTTTTGGGGAGGCATAAACTATCAGATAACAAGTTTCATGATTCTGAAAAAAAAAAAAAATGTTTTTGAGCATTTTTCTTCTGAGCCACTTTGACTCGATTCAGAAAAGGCCGAGGTCAACTGCGTGCCGTATCGCGCGAGTGATGACGATACGTGTAGAAACATATGACGTCACTGTATTATACGACAATGTTTTACGTAGAGTCTATACGTATTTTTTGTCTAAGGCTAGTATTACTTGCTGTGCTTTTTGCATGATGATCTATGTGTAACACCACGGTAAACATATTTTAAAGTATTTACATCTTTGTGAGACACATTTTGAATTGGGGTTGTAGGCTTGTTGTTGCTGAAAAGTTAGTTATGAGTCATAATTTCCTTTGTTTGCAGTCGGCTTTTATTGGGACCTGCGCGGCGAGTTGTGTGTGAGCTGATGCTATACTCTAGTCTGGCGACTTTGCTTATGCAGCCCTCATAAGGACCCGCACCTTCTCAAAGCTATACACACAATTTCTGTAATAGGGTACCAGACGAAATCGCATGCAGCCTATACGGTGATACCCTACACGATATGGGGGAAAAGGGTACCCCCCCCCCCCCCCCCCCCCCGTTATCCCTATACCCTAAGCACACTCCATGTTATTGTTATCTAACACCCCCCCCTAGATTTCTGAATAAAATTCCTGAGATTCCGGGAACACAATGACCAACACAAAAGAGGGGGGGGGGGGTCCCTTTTCCCCCATATCGTGCTTCGATCACCGTGCGTGTCCAATGCATGTTGAGTCAAGCGAGCGTGGACAGGGAGACGGCCGGGGCTCTGGCTGCTCGAGCCGGCAACCGCAGGGAACGTCGTCGTGATTGGGGGCGCTTGAGTCCGGGACAGGATTGGAATGGTCGGTGCCTTTAGAGTTGGAATGGCTCCAGCCTTCAAACGGAATTGTGCCTTTAAACCCAGCTGAGTTTTCATACTAACACTATCATCAAAACAGTCTTTGGCGAAATGTTCTGCACATATTTTCGACCATTTCGACAGCCGAAAATCAGATATTGTATTGTCTATACAAAGCGGACCCACTGTCGCCTTTGAACTCCATTCAGCACTGGGAATCGCAAGAAGGTTAGGTCAGGGGTTTTGTCGCTGTTCCTCGTGCAACCCCCAACTACACACGATCGAGGCATAATGATTATCTCAGAACCATGCTCATACTGAAATAATATTAGAATTAGACAAAAAAAAACGGAAAACGGAGGAATTATGTCGACCAAAACTCTTCCAGCAGCATCAACTCCACATACGTACATGCACTAGTGTTTGGCTGAAGCATCAACCGACTCTACACGTGTACGTCACGGGGTCACGTACAACATTTACATACATAATGAGCTTTCGTGAAACAGGATAAATGGTTCAGAATTACAACCCTTTTTTAAATTAAAAGAATCCCTCTCGTCTGCAAACTAATCTCCATCAGTTTAAAGAGTATTTAAACTGTCGGAAAAGTCGAAAAAGTCAAAATTGTAATTGGCGTTTTAGTTGCTCTTTAAATTCCCAGTAAAACAGGTTGCTAGCGAAAAACCGTAAAATTTACAGGAATTTCCCGTAAAATGTATTTAGGGTTAAAACAAAAACAGGAATTTACAGGAATTTCTTTACAGTGTTGGTTGCCATTAATTAATAGAAATGAATGAAGTAGGAACCAGACTGTAAACAGAAGTAATTTATTATACATTACTATGGTAGAGTGTACAAATGCTACGATAATCCAACAATTGTGGTGCTTTAGCTTTATATTTAGCATTGTTTGAATACAACATGTTATGGTTAAGAAAGTGTATTTTTGGACTAAACACGGCAATTTAACCTGACTTTTGTGAACACAAATGTCCTCATTTCTGATTGGTCGTGCAATTGCTACGTAATGGGCCGCCCATAGCAATTGCTCGACCAATCAGGAATGAGGAAATTACTGTAAATGGACTGCGCGCTGCATTTTACGGGGAAAACCCGTAAAGAGTAGACCGAGTATCAGACGTTGCATGCATTGCATTGCATATCAACGTCTGATATATGCGGACATGCTAATTTATGCGACCCCGCGCGCCAGCCAATCAGAGTGGACTTTGCAAACTTGTGACGTCATTTCGATCAGAAATGTGGACGAAGGTACTGATTGGTTGGTAGGTGTCAGCTGACCCAGTTTCTCTGTATTCATCACGGCGCGTATATGTAGCATAACCTCGTTACCATGGGTACGATCTTGCTGCGCCATGTTTTTCCCGCCATGTTTTTCCCACCATGCCTTGCGCGATCTTAACCCCTGGAATTGTGTAATTTACATATCCCACATAGGGTGCGTTCGATTAGCTTACACCATAAACACGGGGTTACACCACGGTGAAGCCACGAAATGAGGCAAATCGAACACTGCGGCGTATTCGCCAAGGCATGCTGGGAAAATTAAGCGTGTGGTGAGGGAACTTTAAAAAGGGTAAAATGTTAACACAGGCTCGCTGTCGTCTACTCTACCGGAAAAATCTTGACCATGACGACATGATAATTATATAATTCACAATTTCACACAGTCTATAGTCCCCAACTGTTGTTAATATCAGGAAAATACACTCTTTGCTTTCCAATTTATGTCACAATTTGTACATTTACTCACGTCGAATTCGACTTCGCCGCCATGTTTACGTTTTTAGCTAGGCGGTGACGTCATTACACCCGGGCAGCCACCAGAGACCCGTTTGCTTGGTGGGGTAGTGGTGGTTGACACCGGGGAAGACACGAGTATCACGTGATGACTAATCGAACGGTCTCGTGTAAGTTTCACTTACAAAAATTAGTGTAAGCTAATCGAACGCACCCATAGTGGGATATGGAAATTAGGACTGCAGTCGATGTTGCATCCTATGTACATTTATAAGCATCCATCTTCTAAGGGCGCCCTCCCAGCTTTTTAATTGTTTTTACTTTTTTAACTTTCATTTTACTCCGCTTTTTATGCTTGTTTTGTCATTGTGAAACAACCTACTAACGTTATGGGCCTCGGCTTACTGCTGCCATCGTTATTTACAGCTCTGCTGCTGTATTGTACCATCTCCATAAGCTTACATAATGTCGTCTTGCCAGTGCATGGGCATGCATCTATTGCTAGGCCTGCTGGTGCACCAGTGTACACAAATGGAAGTTTCTTTGCAAATCCATTGTCAAGCTGTCGTCTGAATTATCGCCGAAATTTCCACCATCGTCGATATTACTATGGAGCGCCTAGATTACTGTGTGTTAATCATTCTGCAACTTTTCGGATCTCAGTTTTCTTGCCGACCTGTGGAGATGTTCAACTGAATCCTGGTCCGCCGCAGTCTTGTAAGGAGTGCAACCGGCCGTGCCGTGATAACCAGCTCCAAATATGCTGCGATGTGTGCGACAGCTGGATTCACCGTAAGTGTGCTGAACTTACTCTCAAGGAGTTTCGCTTCCATGCAGATAACAGCACTTACTGGCTCTGCAATGATTGCCGCCTTCCTAATTTTTCTGATTCATTCTTTATGGAGGAATCGGTTGTACTTAACCACAGTGACTCAGATTCATCCTCTGATGGTTCTCGTCAGCTCCGGGACTTGTTTATGTACTACTGCAACAGCCGTAGTGTCAAGAACAAACTTACCGACCTTGAAGTCCTTTGTTCAGTGGACAGTCCCGAGTATTAGCATTAACTGAAACCTGGTTGGACGACACTACTGTTGCTGACTCTTAATTGGTTGATAACGATGTTTATATGGTATTCAGACATGATCGCAATTCTCATGGTGGGGGTGTGCTTATTGCTGTCAAACAGTCTCTGTACCCCAAACCGTTTTATAATGATGATTTTGCTCATAATGAGATTGTCTGTTGTACTCTGACATGTGATCAAAAGAATATTTTTGTTGCTTGTTGTTATAGGTCTCCTTCCTCTGATACAGGCAGTGATCAACATTTTTTAAGTGCCTTTCAATTTATTGATAGTCTCCATTCCAGTTTTGATCTAATCTTGGTTGTGGGTGATTTTAATCTCTCACTCGCTTGGGACAGGAATGTTGACTCTTTTGTAGGCCTAAACAATCAAAGTCAAGGTTTTTTGGATGCATTTAATATGGCTGGACTTGTGCAACTGGTTAAGGAACCAACAAGGTATCATAGTACGGGAGCCAATATTAATGGTAATATTTTAGATCTGGTTTTGGTGAGTGACCCTGTTGCTATTCTCAATTGCTCAGTTGGTGATTGTTTTAGCAGTTCTGATCATTTATCAGTTAAAACAACATTTCGCTTGCCTCAATGTAGACCCAAGTCAGTTTCACGTAAGATTTATTGTTATAGCCAGGGTGATATGGAGCTGTTTAATAATTCTATTGAGCATGCTCATTGGGATTCTGTTTATGATTTGCCTCACAATCATGATGTTGATACTGCCTGGGATAGATGGTCGAAAATATTCTTTAGTTGCCTTGACCATAGACTTCTTCGCAAATATAAATACCGCCTGGTTGAGACGTACGTCACAATGGTTAAAAGGGATTGTGGGAAGGAATGAGACTGCTATTTCCTTCCCACAATGCCTTTTTACCATTGTGACGTCTCAACCAGGCGGTATTTGCGAAGTTGTCCATGGAGGAAGGATGCCTTGACTCATCTGTGCCTTCGAAATTTATCAAAGGTCAGTCCAGAAAACCTTGGATTTCTCCAGACATTATTAACTTATCTAAACGTAAACGTAGTCTACGTAAAAATGCTCTGAAATCAGGAATCCCTCAGTTGTGGACCAAGTATAAGAAATTTAGCAATGTTGTGCGTGACACGGTGAGGAAAGCCTATTCAGATTTTTAATCTAGTCTTGCTGTACAAGATTTATTGTTATAGCCAGGGTGATATGGAGCTGTTTAATAATTCTATTGAGCATGCTCATTGGGATTATAATAATCAGAGTAAAAACTGTGGTCCATTGTGCGTTCTAAACGCAATCTTGATAATCCAACTTGCTTTGTTCATAATGGTCGGAATTACTCTAACAAACAAGTCGTTGCTAATCAGTTCAATAAGTGTTTCCAATTAAACGGTATTTTAATCCTATCAATTATTGTAATAATCCTATCAATTATTGTAATGTTGAGCTTGCTGATTTGTGTTTTGAGCCCACTTTGTCTGAAATAAATGACCTCATAGTCTTTTCATCAGATGTTTGTAAGGGCATTAGTAAACTAAAATGTAATAGTGCTCCTGGTCCTGATATGATTTCTACTAGAATGCTCAAACCAGTTGCGTGAGTTATTAGTTATCCATTGGCTGATTTTTTTAGGTTTACTCTTCACTCCCAGTGTGTTCCTAGGGCTTGGAAACATGTTAATGTTGTACCAATATAAACTCCTCAAAATAAGTTCGGAAACTCAAGTTTGACAGACGATTTCTCTCTTGTTTCCAACTCCTTTTCCTTGAATTTGGTATCATTGGAAAGCCCTGTTATTCTTCTTTACAATGATGCGTCATTTGTTATGATTAAGCAATTAGGGGATGTGCAGCACAGCTGAATATGGGGGTGGGTGTAAAGTGAAATGTCACAAAATGCATTGCTATTGTCATACAGTGCATTCCCCTTTTGCTTGGAAGATGGGAATGTGCAACAGATCTGCAACAGATCCTGATTGTTGAATGGGACGCCATCCCACAGCAACGTGTGACCCGGCTCGTGAACAGTATGAGGAGGAGGTGCCAGGTTGTTGTCGCTGCATTCGGATCGTCCACCCGCTACTGAGGCTCCTGACTTAACATTGTTCAATGAAGAAACTGTTAAATGATTCAACCAGAAAAAAGACTTTCCTTACGTCTTGTTTTTTTTCTTTTGTTAGTGATAGAGTGTTGCATTGTACTGTGAGAGAGACTTCTTGTTACTGATGGAGCATTACTGGGTGTTTAAGTGCAGAAAATGACAAATTCTTTTACTCTGTTTGAAACGCAAGCACATTAACAACAGAGTTGCTATCCCGGAGGCAATTGATTGTGACAGGCCATGTGGATTTCTGAACTTTTCCCGCACATTTATCATTTATGGCTTACAACCTTTAAATAATGGTTAGTAAGCTGAGAATCATTCAAGACACACCAATCCTCCAAACAACTCCTAACAGCAAGAGTCAATACACTTTTGGACAATAGCAATGCCTTTTGTAACATTTCACTTTACACCCACCCCCATATTCAGCTGTGCTGCACATCCCCCAATTGCTTAATCATAACAAATGACACATCATTGTAAAGACAAATAGCAGGGCTTTCCAATGATACCAAATTCAAGGAAAAGGAGTTGGAAACAAGAGAGAAATCGTCTGTCAAACTTGAGTTTCCGAACTTTTTTGTGGAGTTTTTAAAGGCAAGGGAGATCGTACTTCATTTGACTGCTATAGGCCTATATCGTTGACTTCGGTCATATGTAAGTTGTTGGAGAGGATTATATATGATCATATTTATTCATATTGTATTTCTAACTCTCTGTTGTCTCCCAAGCAATTTGGTTTTCGACCTGGTTACTCCTGTGACTTACTTTTAACCAAAATCTATCATGAATGGGCTGGCATTATTGATCAAAGGAATCCTCCTGATGTTCATTGTATTTTTTTAGACTGGTCAAGGGCTTTTGATAAAGTACCTCACAATTTATTGATAAAAAAATTACATAACATGGGTATCCGTAATCAGATTGGTGGTTGGATTCAAAATTTCCTTACTCACAGGCAGCAGAGTGTTGTTTTTAGTGGAGAAACATCAACTCCTGTGGAAGTTACTTCCGGAGTGCCTCAGGGATCTATTTTAGGGCCTCTTTTGTTTATTCTTTTTACAAATGACCTTCAGCACTGTGCATCTCCGGGAACTTTCATGTATTTGTATGCAGATGATGCTGTGTTATTTAGACCTGTCACCAATTATTCGGATGGTAACTCACTACAGTCGGTGCTTGATAGTGTGATTTCTTGGAGCAACAATAATGGCATGTCTCTTAATCCATCTAAATGTGCTATGCTGCCCATTTCTAGGAGATCTAATTCTTTTTTTGCATAGTTATAATATTTTGGGATCTAATGTTTCTGTTACCAAATTGTATAAATATTTGGGAGTGTTCATTCAGTCAGATCTAAAAGGGCATAGCCATATTGATGCTGTTAGCGCAAAAGCGTCCAAGGTTCTTGGTTTCATTAAGCGTTTAAGTGGTCATTCAGCCTCAGTTATCACTATGAAGTTGTACTTGGCACTATGTAGACCCATCTTGGAATCTGCTTGTCTTGTCTGGAATTCCCATTTGTTGTGCAATATTGACCGTTTAGAACGGATTCAGAGGGATTTTACCAGATTTTATTGTACTTTAAATTCGTACAATCACGACTCGCCTGATTATCTCATTTACCAACAACGCGTATCCCTCTTGAATCTTGCTTCGCTTCAGTCGAGAAGAGAGCTACTGAGCCTTTGTTTCTGTTTTAGACTGTTTTATAATCTTACTGGAGCTACTAAGACTTTTTTTCAACTTAATTTGCGAAGAGATCACCCCACTTTAACAATTCCTTTTGCCCGGTGCAACGCTCTGAAGTATTCATTTTTTCACCGTATCCCAGCCTTGTGGAACTCCTTATGGACTGATGTTCGCCTCTCAAATTCTGTTTTGCGTTTCAAGCATAATGGCCAGAGACAATTCTTCTTGACTGAAGCAGGGGATTGTCTGAAGTCAGGGTTACGGTGTTTGTGTAGTTCTGTATTTATTTATTTACTTATCTGTTGGTTTATGTGTTGTTTGTACACTTTTTATATGTTTTATTGATATGATTATATGTTTTTAGGGGAGGGGGTATTCTTTTTTATCTTTTTTTTTACAATTGTTTAGATTGTTTTTTAGGGCAGGTCGAACCTTTTGGTTATAGGAATTTGTTTTCCTCCTCGGCTTTGCCCAGTCCACTTTTGTTGTTGTTGAGATTTGTTATACATGTATTGCTCAATATTTTTAATGTAATTTTGTATACAACATGTATTTTGAATTGTGGAGTAAAATAAATAATAATAATAATGTGTTTAACGCGCGACGCAGTGCTTTTAGTATATAGGAAAGTTTTCATCTGTAGAATCAATCCTTTGGAAGGATGAGATTAGCTCCTATAACATGCCTAATGTTTTTCCCGCCTGACGTTAATGATGACCGTCATGACCGTTTCCGCCCATTATCGTTTCCGCCCATTATCGCCGGATGTTAGTTGTGTAATTTTCCGAATGTTTTCCTCAGCTGTTTTCGCAAATTTGTCCAACCTTTCGATGCATCTTCTGCAGCAGCGGCACTGTCATTGAGAATGAACTGCTTTCTTGAACTGAATAAATGAGTAATTTACTAGCGATTGGAACAATATTGATTTCCGGCCTCGACTCGAATTTATAATATGTGTGCCTTTTCTATCTCTGTTTAAACATAAAATACATGTATATTTCCTGACCAGAAAAAATCCATATCGTTTATCGTAGCCACCAAGACTAGTGGCCTTGTCTTGGTAATGGAAACAAGTGCTCGGAGTCGTTTTGCTGATGTGACGTGACGAACAGGAGTTTAACGCGGGCGCGGAGCGCACACAGGGCGTTCAACATTCGGATTACGCGCGCGGTTCACTTTCAGTACATAAATATTCATTTCGAATAGCCAGTCAGCGTCGTTTACGTAGTCCTCACGGCCAGGGGTTAGTGAAGGAGGAACGCACACGCGCCCATGGAGTCGCGGATGATGTAGCATGCGATGGCAGTTATAAAATAATTCAAATGCCGCCGCGCTTGCAGAAATGTTTACATTTCTCAAAGATATACATACAGGGCGCGTTACGTGTCCGGGTACTAGATACTGTAGCAACGCGCACCTTGGTCAGCGGTTTCCCGAAGGTCTAAAAAACGAGCAGGCTGATTGGTCAAAATCTAGAGGTCAAGAGGCGGTTGTCTTGCATAATTAATCGCCAGATCTGCACACATATTATAGACGCTCGTCGCGTTGCACGAGCGGCTATTCCATAGACTACGTAAAGAGCCGCCCTTTATGGGTTTCCCCGTAAAATGCAGCGCGCAGTGCATTTACGGTTATTCACCGTGATATTTACATGCTTTTCACCGTAAAAATACGGGATGTTTTTTTTACAGTGTAGCAGAAAAGATCCTAAGATGAAGGGAAACATGCATGTCACAGAGTGACTTTATTTTAATAAAAACGAATTTACTCTTCTTGGTTGTAGAAACAAGATTTAATTTTATGTGGCCTGAATCTAGTAGTTGGAATACGTATTATGTGGAGAGTAACATAATTTATTTTTATAGAGGCTCTCGCATCCAAGATTCCTGGGATAGGTGGGCTGACCGGACCGTGTTTTGTTGAGCCTGTGACGTTAGCCACACCTAGTTTTTCATTGGCCAATATACGTATAGTACGATACTAAAGGTGAATTTTGAATAGGCACAGAGGAGCCTGAGTGGACAGAATAAAACCGAACCATTTTAAATTATGCATATGAATAATCTTACTTTGGGGTAAAAAGCATAGGCAAATGTGAGAGCAAGGACTTGCTGAGAGAAATTCCGAGTAAAGGGCAGTGGCCAGACTCGATGACCAACGTGGTTATTATGAATATAAGCCAAAGGGGAGGGCATAGCCGGCCTAAGGCAGAGCTAATGAGAGCTCATTAGAAAATTGAGTCTTGTGATTTTGCTGGAGACAACATAACTTGTGAAGCTGAGATTACAGCATATAGGCCAGGAGTCTTCCAATTCCTGTAAGTTTCACTCTAAATGTAATTATTTTTGTATTAAACCTTGCTTGATTTAATTGGGGCGAACATATCACTTTACGAATTAGCAATTAATGTTATGAGATTTTGCAAGGTTAAGCGTGGAATATCTTGACTAGAACTCGGCATTAATTGTTGTATAAAATACAATAAGGCTTATTCGGTATCTGTGGATAATAATGTATCGAGCAGTGACCGATTATTGTACTTAATTTTTGCGTAAAAGAGAAAAGTGTTAGCCGACTGAGTTACGCTTGAAGGGATGTGGCCGAACGAACATTTAGTGTTGTTACTTGGAAATGATTTGATATTTTGGCGAACGAATTAAATTGCTTGCTTAGAATATTATCAGGTTGGCAGAAATATCTAGAGCACCCGTCCGTTGTTATTGCTATATTTTCAGGGCTTTTAATCTTGGTGTGAGATTGCGTTCCCTTGACCAAAGGAGTGAGGCCGGACCGCAGCGGCGGGACCAGAGGACCTTGCGTACTCCGCTGGCCAAGTAAGGAAGCTGCGAGCATTTGCAGTACACGAGAAAACAAGGGACGCTGTAACTAATTAACGATTTATGATTGTATTTGAATAGTGCTAAGTGCCCCCTGAATCCAATTTAATGAGGACTTTAAACTATGTAAGATACGTCTTGTGAATAAAATGTAAATATTGTAGAGATGAGTGTGACGGCCTATGGTTTTCCAGAGTGTCAGAATTGTACTGTGTGTGGTGACTAACCAAGGGTCTATTTCATGGGGTGGGGCGACCCCTGGGATGTGACAATGCACCAGGCAAAGAATTCCATAGGGCTACAGAATTTCACGCTAACTGGAGAAACCATGAGCTCATTTTAACCGTTACAAAAAAATAGCTATTTGGTTTCGTCAAACAATAGGGCTAATTAAGTGAATTACAGAGCCACGGTTACCTTTGTGGAGCGTGCCGTACTTGTTTACTAACAAGAGCCGATGAGCTTACGTGCACGGACTGAAACTGCAGAGATTGCGTGTATAGACGTCATCCGGCCAGGTGGTAAATTTGTTGACGTGTATAGACGTCATCCGTCTTTAATTAAGGGGTTAAATTAACCCCTTGCCACCGGTTGACACAAATATGTGCGGATTGAAAATTGCCTGGCCGGTTTCACACTACTCTGAACTTACCCGGGTAATTTATTACCCGGGTAGTTGTCATTACCCGGGTAGAAACTAACCCGGAGAATCGGTTTCACACTACAAAATTAACCCTGCAATTCTGCTTACCCGCTTCAGCGCGCACCCGGGTAACTTGTAGCCGCATTCACACTATGCGAATGGTAACCCGGAGAATGTGCATTGCTAGACCTCTGCCCTAGCCATTGTTTCGTCGGCGTAAAAGAGCGAAGTGAGCGGCGCGAGAGCATGCAATGCAAATTGAAAAATAATCAGATCAGCATTGGTACATGTAGCGTGCACGCGTCATCCTTTAGACTTGAAGACAAGTCGTTTAGACAGTCGTGTTTTGTCTGCAGGCGCCGCATTTACCAGCGCGGTACGCAATAATATGCCCGCCTTTCGTGAAGTTCCGACATGTCTTCTTTCCTTTATGGTCAGTAATTGGACAGTCGACACACACGCATCTTGGGGCCAAGGTTGCACGAACGTTCCCACATGTTATTATATATACCGCTCGCTACACGTAACCCATACAAAGTGCGGAGTAAGTATTATGATACGCGGTGGTGCAGTCGGACTAATGCCGACCAATTACCGACTTGATTTCAAGTCTAGTCATCCTTCGACTGGGCGGTCTAGACTGGTGCCTTGCATTAAGTGTATGTAAAATGTACTTATTAAGACGAGGCATCATCTACGGAAGACTGGTGCCTTTCATTAAGTATACGTAAACATAAACTTATTAAGGCGAAGTACCAGCCACGGCGGCTGTACTGATAAATTACGTCACCTTTGCAAAGTTGGCCGATTAAAACACGACAAAGCGCACGCACCCACCCACCTACCCGGGTAGAAGAAAACCCGGCGAGCATTCACACTACTGATAGTAACCCGGAGAATCGTCTCAAGGTCGTCGTTAACCCCGAGATTGGTGGGTTAACCCACCTCGCGAGCAGGCTTAGAAATTACCCGGGTAAGTGGGGTTTTGGGGCAGTTAACCCGGAGAATTTCTAACCCGGAGAATTGTAGTGGGAACGCTCCACATTACCCGGCGGGTAATTGCCGGGTTAAATTTTTCGTTAACCCGGCAATTACCCGGGTAAGAGCATAGTGTGAAACCGGCAATGTGCTGATCTCTGCAGTTTAAATCATTATTGGGGTATTGTGTACGTTATTAGGCTTGGCTGCACAAGCCTCTTGTTTCCGTTTCACTTGGCTGCACAAGTCGGCATGGCGCCCCGGCGCCACCCGAGGTCAAGGGGTTTTAATAGGCTTGACGGATACGCTTTCGTGTGTGTGTAAACAACATTGCGTAAAAGCTACCATCCAGCAAAATAATCCCCGGTTTGTTATTCTGACGGCAAAAGAAAGGAAGGTATAAACTCGTATAAACTCGTATGAACTGGTACAAACTCGAACAAGTGTGTAAACGGGTGCAATCGGGAACCTCCTATTGTCCCTCTTTTGTTTGTACTTTAACTTTTTCGAAAGGCCTCCCATTGGTTTTGTACACGATTTTCAAACGGGGACCTTTCTCAATCGGGGAAGGTCCTATTGTCCTCTTTTGTTAAAGGTCCCCTATTGAATGCGAAAACAAACTGGTATAAACTCGGTTCGGTTCGGTTCGGTTCATGGAAGCATGAAACTCTATTTGTCGGTTTGCACACAATTAAAAATTCGTCAAACAATCCACAAGGGAAACTGACTAGGTAAATTTGAATACATTTTCAAAGTGAACAAAGAAACTAGCAGGAGCGGGATTCGAACCTGCGACCTCCGGGTTACCGTACCGGCGCTCTACCAACTGAGCTATCTTTCCCTATGTTGGTGGTCTCCCAAATTGTCAGTATCTTTGTTCGGGTGGGCGCTAGTCAGAAGTCTTAAACCCAGAATGCCGTATATGTTATTCTTTTCTTATAGGTGTTACTGTATATCTTTTGGTATTGTAATGTTGTCATTACTTTAATTTGTATTTTATCGTTACTCATATTTCTTATAGTAGGGTATACAATAGGCCTACACTAATACTTAAACATACACTTGATTTGGTTTATGTCATCCCATAAAAAGTTCAATAGAAATGCAAGATCTCAAAGAAAAAAACTAAGAAAATATGGCTATATGAGGAAGCAAACTACGAAAAAAAATCTTGATTTAGTTGCTCTATCCGGGTTTTAGTTCTGTGGAGGGTTACTGAATTTGTGGCGCCCGCAAGGGAAAACGGGACATAGGGCCAAGTCGCATGACCTATTTTTGAGTAATTGCAATTTACATGAAAATCGTCAAAAAATCACGATTCCTGTTTTTGTCAAAATACTGTAGTTTAAAGCATATTTATTTCAAAATACCTGGTTTGCTTTTACGTGTTGAGACCTTATACAATTTGACATTTTAGTCTGGCGTACTTCCGAGAAAAAAATCGTGTAAACTACGTATTATTTTCCATTCTCAATACTGAATTTACGGCTCTATTCGAAAACTAATATCGTATAAATGAAATGTTTTCAGCATTACAAAGCTTACATTATATATTTTATTATGGAATGGAAATCTCAATTTTCAAAAACTTCCAACTAATGTCTGATTTCGCTTGGTGGTGCCATATTTGTTTATTATTAAATTCTGTACAAATATGCCATTTTCACATACGCCCCTATAGGCCTACTTCTCTGAAAATAACACAAACTGATGCATGACGTGTGAAAATGACATAATAAAGACCAATACAACAAAACAAACACCGACTTTCAGCAAAAAAATGTTCTGTATCATCAAAAACGTTACGAACATATTGGACGAAATTGATTTTTCCACGAGCATAGTCAAACAATCGGACGGGACAAGTGCCCGAGCTATAGATGGGACTTCTATATGAAATGAAACAGCAATTGGTATTGCTGTTTCATTTTATATAAAAACCAACATTGCATGTTGATGAACTGGTATTCTTCAGAAAAGAAATCTAGTATAAGATTCTGCCTCTGTGGTACAATTCCAAAATAGAATAAAATACCAGTTTTAGAGTAGTGACTTATTTAGATTGCAAGTATTTTCAATGATTATAACCTCCCATCAATGTACTACAAGTGCCACCATGAATGACGATATTAATTTGCTGACAGATAAACTGTAAGATAAATTTATCAAAATAATATAATAATAACAAAGCTTAGAGATGATTTTATCCAACAGTCTAAGAAACGGACTCTCACGATAACAATTCAAAACGTAGGCCTATAGTTCACATTTTGTTTGCGTTTTGCTCTTAACAGGGCATTAGTACTCGATCATTTAAATTCACGGGCAATAGAAAAAGTAAATATAAGGCATGGCGCGGATCCAGGGGGGGGGGGGGGGCGGGGGCACGTGCCCCCCGGTAAATTTAGTATAATAAAACAGAAAGAAAAAAATATGGACAATATAACGGTAGTATCTCACATTAATCATATGGGTGGAATTCATTCAAAGCCTTGTAATGATCTTGCAAAAGATATTTGGCATTGGTGTATTGCCAAAAATGTTTGGTTATCGGCATCACACATACCTGGAAAAATGAATGTGCAAGCAGACATTGAATCCCGGCGCACGAATATCGATATCGAATGGATGCTTAAGCCGCATTTGTTTCGGCACTTAACGCCTCTAGATTAAATCACCAATTGAGGCCCTATGTTTCATGGAAACCAGACCCTGAAGCCAATGCAACTGATGCATTCTTATTATCATGGAATAGTTTCCGTTTCTATGTTTTTCCCCCTTTCAGCGTTAGGCCGTGTAACTACAGAAGGTTCAGCAGAACCAAGCAGAGGGCTTGCTCCTTGTCCCAAATTGGCCAACTCAAAACTGGTTTCAGAGTGTGATGATGAATATGTTGGTGGCACAACCGGTACTTATACGACAAAACATCTCTTTGTATCTACCGCAAGACCAGTCGGCAGTACACCCCCTACACCAGAAAATGTCCCTTCTGGCATGCCACTTGTGCGGAGACGTCTCCAAAGCTCAGGCATCTTGGACCGCTCTCTGCGGCAGTCATTCTGTCCCCTTGGAGGCCAGGAACGCAAAAACAGTATGGAACTTACTTACTAAAATGGCAATTATACTGTAGTGAAAAAACATTAATCCCCCTATCGCCATCTCTGAGTGAGGCGTTAGATATTTTATCTAGTCTAAAAGAACATACACTAACATACATACTGCACCAAGAGTTGGATTGTTTTTGTTATGGAGAACGACACACGCGCCCTTTATATTTACGATTTCTTGCCATTCAGCAGTACAAAGGGCGCGTCCATACTGTTCGAAGTTCCCGCGACATCCGGGAGATTATGACGTAGTGTCCGCACCTCAATGGAAATTCATGGTTGGCTACGTGCGGTATGCACTGGTATCACACCTAGACGCAGCTTAGTGCATATGAATACGTATGTTTTATAAGGCGCCCGACTATTGCGTGAATGCGTAAGGCTGATGTTCACTTCGACTTGACGTGGTGCAATTTATCGTGGTTTTTCGTATTTTTTAGAAGAGCACAAAGTCTGTTCTGGTCGGAAAGAAAATATGTTAGGCACTGCATCATCTCGAAGATTCTTAGCCTACCACAGGAGAACTGCCTGCCGATTTTCCTCAAAGCAATCCGGTTCGAAGTCGTCGCGTTTTTATATTGTTCAGCCATTTCTTACAAATATCCGGTCGTTTGACTTTGGGGGATTGGGAATTTGGAAGAAGGCGCTGAGACCTTTTAGAGAATTCGGTTTATTTGAGCAGCCAAAAGCTTGCCAAATCGTCATGATGTTGCTGTACTACAGCACGACCGAGTTTTGCTTTATTAGCAGTCAGGCAAAAATTCGCCAGGAATATGGAAAACAGACGTGCGTCAAGGAACAACACTGCCGCGTTCTCGTGTACGTGCACGCAATATATCTCCGAGGACAAGAGAAGAAAGGAAACACAAAGAATCCTTTCAGTCCTCGAACGTAGAGTCTTTTGTTGAAATCGGTCTTCGAACGTAAGGATACGTGCTTAGTCTATGGGGTTTGGCTATATCAAGGGAACAAAAGGAAACACAAAGCTTCGTCCTCGGACGTATTAGGGAAGTACGACTGTGTGTGCGTTGCATGTATGGACAATGGTTCACTGCACTCGCACAGCTCAGGCTGCGGGGCCGGCCGGGTACCCGGCCGGCCGGCTTGGCAGTAGTGCAGCCACTTCGTCGCAGTATCCCGGATGTACCGATATTCTAGAGCAAAAGGGCGGCCCGCATGACGGCAGGCGCGTTATGAAAAAACCTCCGGTTTATACGATTACCGAAACCAATCAAAATGAAATAAAAAGTAAGTCACAATTGCAATTAACGTTCTTTAACATTATGTTATTAGGCTCAGGGTGGACTTTCCCTTTAAGCTTAGTGCTATTAACACCGCAAGACCGGCAATAGCCAGTATTGTTGAATTTCCTAATGGAATATCATTTGGTAGCCACTCATTAATTTGTAGGTTTATGAGGAGTTTTTGTAAACAACTAAACATGCCGTCTTTTCCCCGATATCAGAGAATCTGGGACGTAAACATTGTTTTACGATATTTTGATTCATTGGATCTAAATACAAAACTCTCACTGAAGCAAACTACTGAAACAAACTCGCCCAGGAGTGCATTTGGAAGATATTATTTTGCCTGTATTTCCTTAAAATACGAAGCTTTGTGTTGTTGAAGCCATGCATGAATACTCGGACCTCGACACTACGAGGAAACCGTAATGCAGTGTTTTCATTAGTTATAGAAAGCCGTATAAAGGCCGTTTCTAGAGATACTATCAGTCGATGGATCAGAAATGTGTTAAACGATGCAGGCATTGTTCTTTATTTTCAAAGCACATAGTGTAAGGGCGGCCTCAACATCGGCAGCAAATAACTGCGGTGTTCCCCTTCAAACCATACTTGCAGCTGCAGGCTGGTCAGGGTCTGCTACATTTTCTCGGTTTTACAACAAACCGGTAGAGAAACTTGCTGCTTTTTCAACCAAACTTCAGCAAAGCTTAGCTTAAATTCTTGCAGTTTGCAGAACCCCTGTTTACATACCTGTGATCTTAATTGTATGTTGAACAATTTCTGTGTGCATGTTATACACTAAGTGCTATATACTGTACAATAAATATAGGAAGAACTACGTGGTCGTGATATTATAATCCTTTCTTTCATACGATAAAGTTTCGTTTTACCTGGCTCTAAACGTCTCATATGGTCTCTGAGTTAAGTAATAACGGTGACGTAGAATCATAAAATTAAACGAGTAAAACTACGAAGTTTGATTGGGATTCTACGAACCGTTATTGCTTGGCGAAAGAGATCATATGCCCTCCCTTTTTGTCGTCCAACCCGTCCCTTTTTCTTTTTACAGCTAAAACTTAACTGCGCTAAAGAATGATCCTGCTGGGCGGCAAGCGCTATCTCATATGATCTCTTTCGCCACGCAATAACGGTTCGTATAATCCCAATCAAACTTCGTAGTTTTACTCGTATAATTTTATGATTTTCCAGCATATTGCTTTTCCTGACTGATTTTAGTAGTGGTGTTAAAGTAAAATCTTTCCATGGGGGTCTAAAAAGAATGGAAGATTCCGCATTACCTGTTAACAGGAACATCATGTCCGATACCGCCAAATTGCCAAGGTAGATATTGGTGGTGGTTCGCATGTGCGGCACCCGTAGAACCGTCAGCAAGAACACGGAGTTGGTTAGAAGACCGATACCGCAGATGCACGGGTATATGACGGTGATCAGAACGCTCTGGACATGGTTGTACTCGTAGCGAATAGCCTGACGCGGATCGGTCAGGTTCAGAATCGATGCGCCTGGTATTGGGCAGAACGGTTCGCCTTCGGTAACCATCTGCCGATGATCCCCCATTGTATTTGACGAGCTGTATTTGACGAGCTCTCCTCGACGCTTAGTTCGAGCCGAATGAATCGTGATGCACGTATAGTTTAGTTTAGTTTATTCACAGGCTGGTATGCTGCAGTCGCACAGTATAAGCCGTTGCCTGAATCGGATCTGTTGTGGCTACGGCTTCGAATTTGGCCATTGACAGGCTACGGTGAAGAGCCGTAGCCATTGATAATAATGTCTGTGATAATAATGTCTGTGAGATAGTCTTACATCGGGCTGCTACTAGACGTGTTGCAAAAATACTGTACAAACGCTATGACAATATAATACGAACCATTCAAATTATCTCTTCCGGGGTTTTCTGTCAGATGTATACCCCAGAAATATATGTGAACAAGAAGTTTCCCAACATCATAAAATCAGGCGTGCAAAGTTTTTTTTAAAGTAATATTTATTGATTTCTTTGTAACGTTGTCAGGTAAAGTCGGAAGTAGATAGTATCGATTCTTGGCATATTTCTATAGTGATTGGTATCGATATGATTAAAAGCTATTTAATTATGCACTATTCAAAAATCACCGGGATCGCTGGTTCAGTTAATCGATTGCTGCTCCAGAATCGAAGCA
Source organism: Hippasteria phrygiana (assembly GCA_037893225.1). Taxonomy (NCBI): domain Eukaryota; kingdom Metazoa; phylum Echinodermata; class Asteroidea; order Valvatida; family Goniasteridae; genus Hippasteria; species Hippasteria phrygiana. The sequence continues at coordinate 48,366 of JAZGUH010000239.1, forward strand.
CAACCTACTCTAGGTTTAAACTCGTGAATCTGACCCAAAAAAATATTTGCACACTAATAATCACCAAGAAGGTTTCAAGTTGGTCGTGAGCTTCACTTCCATGGGATTCGCATTCTTGTAAAAACCCCGCTTCCAAAAAATCTCATGAAAAGTATGACAGCAACAGAGGAAATCAACGAATATCACTGCTTGTAAAAGGCTAATATGCAATTCAATTACGCAACACCATTACGCCTATTCAAACGCAAATAATCACCTCATTGCTTAAAAAAAGAAACTGGTCTGACGTCACTTGTACAGCACAAAGGGTAAACTGTAGATCTGCACAATGAGCAAAACTAAGTTGGCGGAGGAAACATACGTGGATGTTGTTCGGTTAGGTTGGTGGCGCGTGATGTATGCCACAACCCGATTATATAATATAGCTGATTAAAGGGGCAGTTTATTGGTTCGAGAAGACCATGCATACAGACACTATGATGAACATCTAACAAAAGAAAAACGGTGCACTAACAATGAACATCCATTGTTACTTGGCACTGATTCCATTGTTACTTGTTCACAGTGAGAGTGGGTACAAGAAGTATACGGTACTAGAACTGATGAATCTTACATACACTTGGAAATTGTTCCTTCAATTATTGTTCATGGAGTTGTACTGTTTTTTCATTGGAAATTCGAAGCTTATCAATAAATAATGATTCAAAGGTCCTTCCTCGCTTGCATGTTTATTCATTTAGATTTGGTTCACAGTTTCGAGATGAATTGGAAATTCGTTTGTAGGAGTGCGTTGTATGTAATTTTTCGACCGCAACTGTATTACATATTCATCAAACTGATGTCACCAAAAGTAGTATCATTATGAAGATTTTTCTATTTAAAGCTGCGATGTCCGTGCTCTGGCTATACAATTTGATGGATTTCCTCCTACAAACGAATAATGAAGGAACACTACTTTACGCCCGATGATTGCCCTACGTTAACACTGTAAAAATAGGGGCGTCCCGCTCTCTCTATTTTTTTTGTAGACCAGAATTGCCATGATGCATCAGATAACTTATATAATAAGCATCGCACGAGGGCGCTAGATATAGTGACGTCATTCAGACAACTACAAAGGTTGCATATACATTTGTGGGTCAAGGCTTTTACATGCACCCGAATACACAAAAATAAATACAGTCATATCAGAATTAAACTATTGCTCAGTGGATTTTACCCATTCACCCAAGACAACTCTTTGCTTGTATAAAATCAACAATGTTGCATGTGAATTTTCACGTGATTAGATATAGGATTATGTTTCCAAGATACACAAAAGACACGGATTAGGCCTACAAATGTTTCGATGAAAACTGGTGGTAAATTAACAGTTCAATTGATAGTGCCTTCTTCCGAGAGAGCAATGTCAAGGGATGGGTGTGTATAGATTCGAATCCTCTGCGGCCCTGTATATATTTCTTTTTCCTATGCTTATGGTGTGGAGGATTTTATTTCAAGGGAAAACAAGTCCGAGAACATGTCTCTCAGCTCATGCGTAGCCACGTACATGTGAACAGAAACACTGGCAATTCTGGTCTACGAAAAAGTCTACCAGCTAAAAATGCCATGGGATTTTCATGCTAAGCAAACAACAGCTGAATGCCAGCCACAAGCGATGCACTTCACATCAACATTTGGTTGGTAATCCTGTATTTACCAAGGAAGATATTTTATGCTAAGCAAATATTTGTCTTTAGCATCGCCGTGAAATTGAATCCAGGTATCTACGCAAGACCAGTAAAATTATACCTTATATCCCTGTCTTTTCGGGTCTTTTGTAGCCCACACCTTAAGTGGCCTTTTGGCATTGTGTTAATTGGGCGATACTCATAAAAACATATACTCAAAGTATTCGTGTATTTCCTAAAGGTTTTCCAGTACATGTCATTCAGTATGGATCTTTATGCATTAGTAGCAAAAAACAGTAATGACAGGAAGTCACAAGAATAATACTTATTGGAACAACAGTGAGGAAATACCACTTTGTCAATGAGTAAAACGTATTCCCTTTTACTTGTGTAAAATGAATTCCTTTTGTTTACAACTGCAACTGATTTTATATGCATACATTGCGTACCTACACCTTATGGTCATTTTTCATTTTACATTCTTAACAGAAGTCTTGGGCGTTCCCTTACAGAAATAATGAGTCCTTCTCAATTAGGTTTGGATCAGTTTCCCATATAAATGGAAATACCAAAAAAGAAATTAATGCCAAGGACACGATTTGATGAAGCCATTACGGACTTCTTATACGGTACCCCGGTGATCATTTTAAAAGCCATTACCAACAAATTGTAGGCGACAAGCTTAGGGTAGCGAGTTCGATGAAGATTTGTGACCTTCAGTTCAGACTTCATAATTTATTTTAAAGGAAGGAGGGGCTTTTAATTTTCTTTTTTTTTTAAGATGGCCGCCTTTTTTTAATTTTATTTCCGACAACCGCGGGTTTTTCAACTGTTCAAAGACACAAAAATGAAAACAACATACAAGAGAATTGAACATGTTTACAGTGGTTTTAATAGTTTTAGTAGGCCTAAGCTTGTATTTTATTTCCCTGTAATTCGGGTGACATTTTCACCTCATTCTACTGGTAAAAAGAAAAATCCAGGCGGCCCCCGAAAAGGAAGCAGGCGGGGACGCTAAACATGTTTTTGTTTCGCCTTATGAACTGTATGAAAGTTAATCGGTCAGGGCTTTCATAATTAAACACCGGCCTGGCCATAATTTTTAAAGCCGTCAAGCGTGCCACCATATTGAAAAATTCAAAGGTACTATAGCTCGCATGCACGTCCACAGTTTTGGGTCGATGGGGAGGCTTTTTCACGTTGTCACCGTGACACGGACTGAGTGCAGTGTTGAATTTAACCATGGAGGATGATTTAACAAGTAGTGCTTATTCAAAATCATTCAAACGTGCTGCGTTTCTGCAGCTGCCCCATGCGTGTTGCTAATCGCGCGTGGTGGTTTGGCACAGTGCCCTAAAATCCCCCAAATTGCCTTTTTATCAGGTCTGGGCATGGAGGAAGGAAACAGTTCCTACCTTGGTCTGGGTGATGTACACTAGCACATTCCACTATATTGTGCAATATTTACGGAGAAATGAGGAGAAACTCGAAGCATTGACACCCGGACATTTCGAGACTGGCGCCGTCATGGTGCAGCATGTACGCAACAAAACCGCTATTTGAATTCCAACGGTCCAAACAGGTCGCGTAAAATATTCTATTCTAAAAATTTCCAACCATGATAGTAATTTGAGGACGAACGCTTGTTTAGCCCAATTTGGCGCCCCAATGGCAATGTGTCCCTTTTAACTTCTCACCGTTGTACGCGTAGGCTTATTGGTGTAAAACGTCCATCATGCCAGGCCTGTAAAAAACAAATCCGTCAAATAACGGCTTTTCCCTATGTAGAAAAAAACTAAACATCCCCGTATTTTAGTTTTAACGCATTTTGGAAGTTTAGTACGTGCTGTGACCTAGAAAATATCACGCGTCTGTACGTTTCGTGTTTTAAGTTGATGTAAATTTACAAGGCCACTTTTAAAAAATACAACATATTTGCCGTAAATATACAGCAACACCAATTAAGTGTTGTTTAATTACAGAGAATCTACCATATACTGTTCTCCTACACGCATATTACACAGCAACTGACCAATCACAACTGAGGGAATTTGTGTTCACAAAAGTCACATTAAATTGCAGTGTTTAGTCCGATAAACATACTTTCTTGACATAATATGTAATTATTCAAACAATTCCACAATAAAATGTTGATATTTGTTTTGCAGGATAGGCCTATGTGAATAATCTCGTTACATCTTCTCTTGTGTTCAAATATCGAAATTGTTTATGGGAAAACATGACTTAATAAACTGAATACATGTATCAAGCTAAAACACATTATATCGGTAAATGTCCTCATAGTAGTGTATCGAAGCGTACGGATACACTTTAGCCATGGGCCGGAAATTGCTTACGCCGGCCAAATCACGATTTGTGAGCCCTCAAATTCTCAGGCCATGAACTTGAAAATTTGTAAAAGAGAAAGTTGGAAGCGGTGTACAGGACTGACAGCTTGCATTACTGTGAAATTCGGATGAAATTGGGCAATAAAAGTGCTCTATTTTGAAATGGAGCGTAGGCATCATCTTTCAAGCTGGCGATGGGCTACGGGACTACTTCTAGGGGGGAATCTTCTTTGGATGGAAATTTCTCCCAAAAGTCATTGGTTAATCCCCATAAAATTGAACAGAAACAAAAAAATGATGAAATAAGCTTTAATTTCATGTGTGCCTCAAACACATTGGAGAGTCCTACGTATTTTTCCTGAATTTTGAAAGTTGGCTTACTTATCATTGGGCTCTATATATGGAAGTTGATTTACTGGTGTGCAACCACAGGTTACTTCCATTTAGTCTGGTTCCTATAGTTCATTCATTTCTGTAAATTTGCGGTTAGGCGGTGTCCGAATTACTTGGCTACGTACAGCTTGAAATTGCACACGAGTCTGGGGATTCGAAGTGGCTGCAGCCGCTACCGGAGACATGCGTGTATAACATCTAGCCGTAGCCAAGTGATTTGGTCAAGGCATCTTACTCACTGGCAACCTTGCTTCCAGTAACCATGGAGGAAGGAGGAATATATTCCTTCCTCCATGCAGTAACTTACTAATTTTTTTTACTCACAATAATACCATGACGTACAATAATAAATATTTCCTGAACATGAGGAAATTTACTTGACTATTAAAGTGGAAGCACTGGAATTTGTACAACGTCATGTGCCAGCCTTTCGCAGCCAACAGAACATCGTGTGCAGCGGATTTGAACAAAGCTGTCGACCAATGTCAGCCGACCCTACTGCAAACACGCGCTTACAAAGCCGTGTTCCGCATTTATGAAAAAAGTCAGATTAGATTGAATTCTGACGTTCAAAATTTTACAAACTTAGAAACAAGACACCACAAAGAATGAAGATACAATCATTTAGCCTGAAAAATCACTTCATCTAGATTTAATCCAGATTATAATTAGTACAAAACAACCTGGGGGGGGGGGGGGGGGGGGGGGGGGGGGGGGGGGGGGGGTACTCAGTACAAATGGCTACACGGGGACGTGCCGCAAACATTGGTTGGATTTTCGACAGTCCGGTGTCTATGGGTATATCAATAACCCCTCCCCCCCCCCCCCCCCCCCCCCCCCCCCCCCCCCCCCTTTGTGGTATCGGTTGTAATTCTATCCTCTGTATCGACATGGGAATTTTATCACATATTGGTATATCAATGAGTCGTCAATTTTCGAGATTGAGTGGAAGTAATAACGTTCAAGATCACCTGAGAGATCATTATTCCCGACAGCAAAATATTAAAACGTGTGCGTACGTTGGCAAACGTCTGCGTTGTGTGCATTGTATACCAGGCAGCTCGTACACCGTAAATGTATCGCGCGCGTGTCGAGTGTACACATAACCTTCCGACCTCTGACCACGACCTGCCGATTTGTACTTATAGGGGTGGCTGTATATGGTATTTGGATGGGTCAATATCTAGGGTTGGTATATCAATGGGTGGCATTTTAATCTAGTATCACATGGGAACATATTATATATTGGTTTATGCATGGGTGGTAAAAGCAAGTTCAAAGTGGTATAGCCATCGGTCTTACCTAAAAATCATGAGAGGCACCCCCCTACCCTAAAAAAGTGAGTACCCCCCCCCCCCCACAACAACATCCATGCCAAATGTCCATCACTTATACGTTTATTTACATCATTTAAATTCTTCATAAATTTACATCTAGGCACAATAACGTTAATATCTACAATTATTACTGATTTTAATGTTCACGTTCACAGGAGGGACCATTAGAGGTACTAAATTGTATACACTTATAATTCTGTCATTTATTTATATTTCAAGAAGCTAGTGACTGTTCAATAAATTTAACTGGAATGATAAAAAATAAAATAATGTACAGAATACGATAGCAGCCTCATAAAAAAACTGTACAATCTTAAAATATAACAGTAAATAAGGAGAACATTCTACAGTACATGTAGATGCATTATGAAAACACAACATGCACATCTCAAAATAGCTTTAGGATTTGACAAATACCAGCAACTCTTGTCAGTTTGCAGGTGCTATGAGTCAAGAAGACTTATTTTTGTTTAAAGGTAGTATACAACATTTGCAAACATCAAGAAAACAAAACTACTGAATTATTACGAAATACCATACTAGACTGTAATAGGCCATCAGCCTCGGTAAAAAAATTGGGCCACCGGTATCAAATGATCGAGAGGAGTAATGCTCTTAGCGATTTTTGGCAAGGTATGGCACACCTAGAGTTGGAAAATGTGTGACAGCATTGCAGCGTGAGCGGCGGCTGCTTTTTGGGTGTTATCACTTTTTAATTTGTTTTTGCAAAATGGCCGCCAATATGATTGTTACTGGATTATTTATATGTGGTAACAAGCATTTTGGCGGCCATTAAGAAAAAAGGGTGATAACACCCAAAAAGCTGCCACCGCTGCAATACTATCACTTATTTTCCAACTACAGGGGTGCATACCTTGCCAAAAAGCACCATGAGCATTATTCCCCTCATTTGATACCGACCAACCCCCCAGTAAGTAAATAGCAGTCTCGGGCATCCTGTGAAATCATCATGGCATCTGGTGTGCTTTCGTTTTCAAGAAAAGTCTAAATTTATATCGTTTTCCCAACAATTGTCGGCTGACAATCGTTGGAAATAGTCTAGTTCCCCGACCTGATAATTCACTCTATAAACTGCCGTTTTGTCTAAAGTAGGGTTAGGGAACCAGACTACTAGAACATAATTTTTGTTCTGTTTTCCCAGCATCTATACACACAAAACTTTAAACACGTCAGTGTTACAGTATTTGCTAGCATGCTATAAAATACTACATTGTGTAACTCCCAAGTCCATTTATTTCTGAAAATTACAATAAAAGCAAATGTTGTATACTACCTTTAACCCTAACAGTCCTGAATCCTCCAATTTCAATATGATTTTCCACACACCTTTAGGGAGTTAGGGTTAAATTGATTTTGTTGGGGTATTATTAGTGTGGACAAGTTTTACCATTTCTTCTCTGTCAACTACAACTTAAGACATCAAAGAAAAAGCAAGAACAAATAATGGAACCACACTAAACTAATCTTGAGGCAAATTTGTAAAGAACCAGACTTTTGAATTGATTACTTTTTCAAATAATTTCGGAGCATGTGTACACTGCAGAGAAACAACTTTTGCCACAGCTCAGTCATTTTTGGTTGAATTGATTGCTCCATGGAAGTCCACAATTACGACTTGCTTACATTTAATGCTATAGTGGTCACATGGTTGGAAAAAAAAGGCTATAAGTCTGATAAGTAGACTGCGAAAAAATTACCAAAATAAAAAACAAACCAAAAAAAAAAAAAGAGGAGAATTCAAGTATCTTGGACTCAGAATTTGCTCTATAACAGTGCTTAGAAATATGATACTTTGTTTGTACTGGGAGTAGCCTATGCAGCACAACTTTGCTATAACGAACACCGCTATACCAAACATTTAGCTATAAAGAACATCTAGCTCCCAAATTGTTGCATTCAATACGGTGTGTCCCAAAAAGGAAAACTGGGAAATAAATCAGTATTCATTATTTATCGGGATTGACCATAAAACTAATACAATGTATGTATGTACCAGAAAGATTAAAATGTCAGCTTTCATATAATACATTATTATGTGATGTGATGTAATCCAACCAGGCATTATGTGGAAGAGCTGTGGCCTAGTGGTTTTGGCACACTGAATTCAAGGTCTGTGGGTAATTCTGCAGGTTGTGGGTTTGAGCCCAGTCCTGGGCTATAGCACTTCTACACTTAATATAGGTAGAGGCATTATTAATGCCTTGCAGTTGCAGTGGACTAGTTACCCATCCTGACCCTATTCATACTGTGAAGAGATTAGCTGGTCTTGTTTCAGTGTGAGGGGCTGGTTCTTCCACATAATCCTCTGTAGCTCACACCTCGAGTGCCCTATAGGGCTTGTTATGGGCGATTTGCAAAACAAAATAAAATAAATTATGACATAATGAGCACTTTACTAAGACATGTGCAAATGCAGTTTTTGACACTTTCAGTTTTGGGCCATTATGAGCTAGGGCACTGTGAAGAAAGGGAAATAGACAACATCTTCGGTATTCCTACAGAGCTCCAGTAAGGTGAACTATCACAACGGGCGAATGAGCCCTAATGCGGGCCAACAGTCAAAACCCCACGATTGAGTGGCGCCTGTTGGGGTTACAGCCAAGAAAACCATTTCTCTTTGATGAATGGTCGATCGAGATCAAAATGATGATGATGATGATGATGTATATGGTACATTAATTTCTAGTTCATTAAATTAGAAAATACTGCGTGTACATTAATTTCTAGTTCATTAAATTAGAGAATACTGTATAATGTACATTAATTTCTAGTTCATTAAATTAGAGAATACTGTATATGTACATTAATTTCTAGTTCATTAAATTAGAGAATACTGTATATATATGTACATTAATTTCTAGTTCATTAAATAAGAGAAAAGCTGTAAAAACAATATGAACCAATAACACTGTTAGCTTTTCGAGGTACCTCAAAATGTATTTCCAATACAGTAGTTAAAGGTGACTCGGACTCGTGACTCGACCTTTGTGACTCATGACTCGGACTCGACCTGTATGACTCGGGACTCGGACTCGGACTCGAGAGAGGTGACTTGGACTCGGACTCGGACTTGATGTTTGGTGACTCAAATACAAGTCTGCCATTTGCTGTCCAAAACGGCATTTGCACCTGTCTTAGTAAAGTGCTCATTATGTCATAATGCCTGATTGGATTACATCACATAATGTGTCATATGAATGCCGACAATTTAACCTTTCTGGTACATATACATTACTTTTATGATCAATTCCAACAAATCAGGAATACTGATTTATTTCTCGCTTTCCTTTTTTGTGGACACATTGTATATACCATTATTCAATATAACAAATGCCCCATACAGTAAACACTTTTTTGTGGAACCTGTGATGTTGTTGTAATGGCGTTCGGATTTAGTAATGCCAATCTTGAAAAATAGTTACTGACACTTTGGGTAGGTAGTTACCGCAAAATTGTCAAAATGAAATGATTAAGAATACAAAGAATGCTGTTTCTGCATGCAGGACTGAAATTCTAAATATCCTAAAATTGTCACATTTATAATACATTCGCTGATTTGTCTTTAAAACTGATAAAGAATTATACACAGTATTTGATTCAAGAAGCAATTTGAATTTCTAGATTTGAACTTGAACATTCCGATGTTTCACTGAACTTTCCAGTTGAGCCTGTGAACGCATGTATGCCGATTTGCATAATCCACAATAGGCGAGATCAAAAAAGTGAAAAGCAGACTTATTAGAGAGGTTTCAGCTGTGTACAGTTAGTGTTGCACCCGCGTTGTTGGGGCTGTGACGTCATCAGTCTAAATTTGTGCATTAACCCTAACCATCCCTAACCTGCCAAAATCAAACACCCCATTTGTGTTTAATTTTGTGTGATTGGGTACTGTAGAGCCTTGGCACCATCACTTTGCATGGGACTTGATGCCCTGATTTTGTCTAAGTACAAAGAATGTGCCATTGGTTTACTACACAGTGTTGGAGTTTGTGTGGTTAGGGAAGGATTCTAGTAAAAAGCCTTGGGCTGTTAGGGTTAATGAAGTTTTACCCAATCCTTTAAAAAATGTGTAAAATGTGTTGTCAAGACGAACCAGCAGCCATGTTACGTATGCATAAAAGGAGATAAAAACAAACTCATTTTTTTTTCTGACGACTTTGATACATGTAAAACGTATAACTCATCCACAAAGACGGTTTATTAATCTGTTGAAATCGTCTGACATTAGAAATCGGAAATCTTTTAAACATATAGTTTATTTGCTTTTTGGAATGGAGTTTTAAATTTGTGCTCTCTATGCCTAATTGCAGCTACATGTATCTGCTACAAACAACGAAACCCACTACTTGAGTACATTGTACGTCTCGACGGCTAGGGGTACGATTAGTTAAATGTAGGCATCATGCTGACCATGCTAGACCACAATTTCACTTCTGTCTGTCACTGGTACATGTATTATCAATTTACATTTACCACCATCAATTTATTACTTGTTTACATTTTTGCTGAGTTTAAATTTAAGTTAGTAGCTTATTTATTAAAAGATTATCCACTATCACAAAGAGAGATTTAAATGAGACCAGTGGTGCAACGAGTGCATATTACTAAGGGAATAAATATGTGCTGGGCCGGTTTTAAACGTACGTTTAAAACCGCCTTGGGGCCTGGGAGCTTGATAATGACCCGAGCCGAAGAAGGCGAGGGTCATTATCAGTGTCTAGGCCCCAAGGCGGTTTTAAACGTACGTTTAAAACCGGCCAAGCACATATTTATTCCCATTCATAAAATACCTTTTTGTATAATTAAGCAAAAACCACCGAGAGTAATAAATTCCCAATGATTTTGTTCCTTTTTTTTTTACCTTGGTTTGTAAAACACCCCTTCAGCTATTTAATGGCTTGTGCCACGCGCGAGTAGTGGTAAACATTTCCTTATATGGAAATTGACGCCAGGTGGTGCAGAACGCAGCAGTGCCGGTGTAGTGTGAAATTATGGACTCTAAATACGGACGCATCGGTAGTATTGCGCTTGCGTTATTAGGAGAATGACTGGTCGCTCGAGTGTTCAACCAATAAAATGGACCAGATTTTGTAGGACTCTACATTTCGTGTGACACCAGGGAAAATGTTTAAAACCGCGCCGTGTTTAAACAACTTCCAGCCGTGTTTAAACAACCGTTTAAACACACCCACGTGACAGGCTCTCGACCAATAGGGATAGTGAAACTCGCTGAGGCATTTATGAATGCAGGTTTATGAAGTTGCTTCGACATGTAAAGGGGCATCTCAGAATACTTGGGTCATGGTCAGATACTGAACAAAGTGAACAAAGAAAACTGGCAGGAGCGGGATTTGAACCTGTGATCTCCGGAATACTGTACCGGCGTTCTACCAACTGAGCTATCTTGCTGTACGTTGGCGGTCTCCCAAATGGTCTGTGTCTGTTCGGGGCGCCAGTCAGAGGCGGTGCTTGTCAGTTTCCCTTGTGGTTTGTTTGATGATATTAGAAATTGAAAAGTTCTATTCCCATTGGGTGATCCCCACATAATGTCGCTTCCCAGATTGTATCATAAAATAAAATTGGCCATGAGCCCTGGCTATACGGCATTATGGGTTTATGACTTCTGACTAGCCCCCACTCCCCACCCGAACAAAGACATTGACAATTTGGGAGACCGCCAACATAGGGCAAGAGAGCTCAGTTGGTAGAACACCATTATGGTATTTCGGAGGGCGCAGGTTTAAATCCCACTCCTGCCAGTTTTCTTTGTTCACTTTGAAAATTCATTCAAATTTACCTATTCAGTTTCCTTTGTGGGTTGTTGTTTGAACGAAATTCTTTTTATTCTATTTTAAAGTTAGTCACTAGCCCACATGCCGTATTCACAAAACTCCTCTTTATGTGAAGTGATTAACTCAAAAGCGAGAGAGGCATAGCTAAAGTGCACAATAAAGTGCCATAGTGTGGTGCGAGTCTCCATTACACCCGTTACTCCCATTATTACTTAAATAATATATACATTATAATAAAATATGAACAAGAAGTGTCTTATGACACTACAAACGAGACCTTAGAGAAGCAGCAAGTGAAGCAGAAACACAAACCACACCGCTTGCTCTCAGAACCTACTAGCTACATGTACATGTATGCTCAATTTTGAGTTAAGTTCACACAGTGTCTCAGCAATACACTCTCAGTTGTTATTTTAACTTTGTGAATACAGACGACGGCCACAGCCGTGATTTGAAAAAGACCACCTGGTCGGTTGTCACCTATAGGCACATTCCTGTGCATACTCAATAGGGCTGTTCATTTTCGAATAATTTAGTATTCGATTATTCGAAACTGGGTTTGACTGAATATTCAAATATTCGATACTCGCCGATCACGTTTTTTACGTGTCAGCTACAACTGCACGCTGCGGCAGTAAAAAGTTGCACGCTAAGCACGCCGGTGTTTTACGTGCAGTGATCGATATTATGGACCGCCACATCGCAATTTTTTTTGCATGCGCCTGTTGTATCAGGATCATTTTACGGGTACATATGTGACCCGCTCTGGAAAAAGGTATATTATGTCGCAAAATATGAAAAATGAGTTTTATGTATGTTTGGAAAGCCCGCAATGTAAGCTTTCATTTGGTACATAATAGAGCTCCAAAGCCCTTTTCGTTCTGGAGATATCAAGTTTTTGCATATTAATTAGTTCTATGGAGTTCAAATTGCACAACAGAGAAATCAGGCTTTGAAATAGCTAGTTCTTATACGATGCAATGGAACAATGCACTCTAAAAAGGTTATTTGTTCACTTTATTCACTGAAATCAACATTGCTGTGCACCAAACCTAAAACTTCAGATAATTAAGATGTTAATAAAGACAAAAAACAAAAAATGAATTTTGACGAAAAATTTCACCCTCTCAACATTGAAAGGGCCATTGCACGTAAATGCATAGCGCGACTTATATCACCTTTTTCTGGAGCGGGTCACATATAACATTCTGATAACAAGGAACGAAACTTCAGCCTGCGTTTTGTAGTAAGTGTCAAGGGTTTTACAATAAACCTCCGTCCACAAAATTACCGTCGACGAAAATGCAGCAATTGACACTGCTAAGCGCCGTAACTTTTCTATTAACAAAGCATCAGAGTCGTATAGTACGTGCATATATTTTTTCCGAATACTCGAACCGGCAAAAAGGTATTCGAATATCCGGGCGACGATCAAATATTTAAAACAGCCCTAATACTCAATCCATTCATGTTACAAATATTATTGTTCTTGAATGGGAGTGTAATAAATAGATGGAGCTTTTTTCAATCAAAGCTTTCATTCACACGAAAGGGGGGCTCCAAGTGCGATGAATAGGACCACTCTATTCAGTGTGGTACCTGTTTGCGTTCACGCTGGCTGCACAACCCGTTCTTGGCATACCTTCCCCATCAATAACAGCCGGAAACAAGGGGTTAAAGATATCAGAGAGGCCATATTTTAGAAAAATGAGGGCCAAACATCATTGTAGAGGCTACAGATGTAAATTTACAGTTTTGTTGTAAACTTACAGATTGCTTTAATTTGAAACTACATTACCATCTGTAATATTTGATTGAAGCCAGGTTTGTAACCCCCCCCCCCCCCCCCCCCCCCCAATCGCATTGTTACAGTGCTCTCATCTACTAACAAGAATATGTAACAGTAATTTTTTCACCATTACAAAGCTTAATACATTATATATTTGATTATGGAATGGAAATCTCAATTTTCAAAATTTCAACTTGTGTCTGATCTTGCTTGCTGGTGTCACAAATGAACCTGGTTCTAAGCACTTCAGTAACATCGCCACTTCGGTGCTCTATCGCAATGGAGACAAATCCATGTCTCCTGAAAATGTGAACAGCGCAGCGTTCCCATGGCCAAGTCCTTCCATAATTACTGTCAAGTTTGCAAATAAGACTAAAATCCGGGTGTGATTTGAATACCTTGGTTTAACACTTGCAGCAGAAGTCACAGTTTATCACGGAAGCAATTAATGCAGGTTGGCCAAGGACCTAGTGCCAATTTCATGGAGCTGCTTACTCAGGGTTCCCACAGAAATCTGAAAACCAAATTCCATGACTTTTCCAGGACTTTCCAGGACTAAAATAGGACAATTTCCATGACATTTAACGCCATTTCGCAGAGAAAAGTTGTTTGGTATTATGATACTGATGAACCGCTGATGTTGGGCTAACTTGTTAGCTTTTGAAAATAAGTTCTAATTAATAATGGCCTCCTCCTCACATCAAAAGCGGTCCATCAAAAATAACCCTTGCATGATCTTGATTTCCATGACTTTTCCATGACTTTTATATTTTTCCCAATTTTCCATGACTTTTCCATGACTTTCCAGGACAACTTTTTTCCAGGATTTTCCAGGATTTTCCATGACCCGTGGGAACCCTGTAATACTACAAAAACAATTCTGGGTGAAAACAGGATTACCAACAAAGGTTTGTGTGTAGGCCTACTAGCTGCTTGTGACCGGTATTCAGCTGTTGTTTGCTTAGCATGAAAATCACATAGAGTTTTGGCTGTTAATCCTGTTTTTCTTTGATTAGAATTTTTTTACGATCAGCTCCATGAAATTGGCGCCTGATGATCTGCAGCTTGATCGGTTGAAACTGCAATGCGAGTTGTACATTTGTAAGCAACCATTAAACGAAATACTGATCGGATATCCCCATGAATAAAGTAAAGTGTCGGATATTCATGGGAGTTGGATATTTATATGACACCAGCCCAGTCAACACTGTGCAATGATGTACTAATTAGTAAACTGTGAAAACAGCGACACTCAAAATGGCTGTCTCTAATATCCTTTTTGTTCAAATGAAAACTTTGCATTCAGAATAACCAGTGACTACCATGTTCCGTCACAAAGGTAATTCATCCAAATATCGTGGTGCAAATACATTTAGGATAAGGGGTGGCGAGATGAACGAGGGGTGATATGAAAATAATATGGGACAGACCATCCCCAAAAAAAACAACCCGTGAACCCTGGAACTTAGCCCGAGTGATGGGCTAACGAGCGCCACACTCATGGCAGAAAATATAGAAATAACATTCAGCTGACCCTAGACTAAAATCAAGGTGTGATTTGAATACCTCAGTTGAAGAATGCTCGCTTTGTCCCGCACTCACAGCAGAACTTAGCCTGGGTGACTGGGTACCTAGTGCCACACTCATGGCAGAACTTTGAGGCCCGGCGTCCGTTAATGTTCTCCAGGCTAGGCTTTCTCTGCAACACTGAAGCCTTTGAGGGCGGCGTAGGGGTTCGCGACGTCGGCGAGCTGTGGGGTCACACACAGAAAATGAAAAACATGGAATTATTGGCGACAGTGGACTATGGGCTTGAATGTACTGCTTTAGGTGCCCAATGCACATGATGTACACAGGCCCGTAAGCAAGGTTCACACCCCAACATTTTCCACTTTTCTCATTTCCGTGTGTTCATGTACACGTATTCCTGTGGGGCAGAAAACACAATAGAACAATCAGCCCCACGGCGGAAGCTTTAGAAATCCATCTTCCCCAGAGGAGAAACTCCATAACGTTACGGATTTCAATAGGAACAAAGGAAATCAAAAGAAGGTGCATAAAGGTCTTCCCCATAAGTATGGGTGAGTGGGTTAGGCTATACGAGAGGACTTGGGACAATGGGGGATTAGGGATAACAATGACACCGAGGACTTTGGCCGAGTCCTCGGGAGAATTTCGTGTACAAACCTTATGGGAGCTGTTCGGAAAAAGTTAAAGTACAAACAAAGGGAACAAAAGAAGGGTTCCATTCATGGTTCCTCAGTAGTATAGGAAAACGCACATGTTATGGGTGTGTACGGCTGAGTATATATATACCGGCAATCGTGGACCTAGGACAAAAGAATTCGGGCGCAGACAAAGGGTCCACGTTTGACCGAACGTCCACGATTGAAAATCGTGTACAAAACCATGGGAGGTCTTCCGAAAAAGTATAAACAAAAGAGGAACAATGGGAGGTCCGCGATTGCCGGTGTTTACACACTTGTGTGTGTGTGTTTTGCTGGGGGGGGGGGGGGGGGGGGGGGGGTGGTTAAAATTGATAATTAGGAAGAATGTAATACCATTCATCTCACGTGCATTGATATTCATACGTTCTGTTTGAACGTAATGTATTAACCCCCCACAGCAATTGTCAAATAAAACCACACCCTTGACCTAGGTGTCAGTTTTCAACTGTAACTACCTCCTCTAAAATTTTGTTTTCACACTAGAGGCTTGTAGCCAGTCTAGGACTAACCACAAAGAGGCCGCTGACCTGCACCCTCACTATAAAGAAAACAGATTCAGACTGTACACTTTGGACATGTTGGAAATGACCTTATTCTCTGGGGATTTGCCCTATTCACTATGCACAATGATACTTTGTACACAAACATATGGGGCACATGCTAACTGTGGGAATTTGTTTAATTATGGTGATATAGATGAAGCGGGTCGCACAGGGTTGTTGAGCTTGGTCTAACTTGAGATTACGTGGAAAATGGAATAGAATGGCCGCTCAACGAAGGAGTAATTAATTACTTAGTAAAAATGTACAGTCAATAACTACTCCCTCTATCTGTGGAGGGTTAAGTTTATTGAAAGCACTGCCACTTCAAACAGTGGTACAACTCCCCCCCCTTCTTCCGTGCGTCTGCACTTGGATCGCACCGTTCTCGGAAAGTCCTTGGCCACGTAAACTTTGCAGTGGCATACGGACGGAAAGCATGTAATCAAAATGCATGTTTTACGTTACAGTGGCTATCCGCACTGGCCTTTCAGCGATACCTGCCACGTAACTTTTCCGCTACACGGTTGGCCCTGTAAAAGTTCTCACTACGGAGGCATAATTATAACAACTGACAACTGACGATCGATACTTGACAATTTGGAAAGTTTACTGGCCGTCCCGCACTGGACTTAATTTGGTCAAGTTGACAACAGTCTCTGTACGTTTTACCCCAAAAAATCCAATGTGGACACGGCTTATGTCAGTACCATTGTTCGAGAGGTGCTAGTTATGAAGTCATAACTTTAACCCAAAATTTATAAAATCACCCAATTTCTCTCACAGCTTAATTGAATGATGGGTCAAATTTGTCTTGGCAAATGTGCACAACCTTGTCAGCCAGTCCAAAACAAACCCTTAAGGTTGTGTATCTTTTGATATTTCATCTGGTTTGAATGCTACAAGGGAAAAGGGGAATACACTGAATGTTTTAAAAGACAGTTTGTTTTGTGATTTTGCTCTGAAGAAGCAAAACAAATTAGTCAGGGAGCTTTAAAGATCTTTGAGTTCTTGGGATATGAAATTTTAAACATTTTGCAATTTTAAAGTTTGAAGCATCTTATTACATACAGAGAACAGGCTTTCAAGAAACAAGCACTATGCAGAAGTGAGCCAAAATAGCCAACGAAAAATTAGTTCAGTTACAAATACCGCTACACCAAAATTAAACACTACAAGGCAAAGAAATGTTTGCACAAAGTGTATAGGTTTAGGTCTAAAGTTTGCTTTCAACATTTTCTTTTAACTTGGGAGTGGGATTTAAAGGCACTGCAGGGGGATAAAAGGGGAGGGGCATGAGGGTTGAGGGAGATGGGAATATGGGTTGAGGGGGAGGGGCATAGGGGTTGAGGGGGAGGGGCATAGGGGTTGAGGGGGAGGGGTATAGGGGTTGAGGGGGAGGGGTATAGGGGTTGATGGGGAGGGGTATAGGGGTTGATGGGGAGGGGCATAGAGGTTAAGGGGGAGGGGCATGAGGGGCTGAGGGGGAGGGGCATGAGGGGCTGAGGGGGAGGGATTGAGGGGGAGGGATTGAGGGGGAGGGATTGAGGGGGAGGGATTGAGGGGCATGGGAGTTGAGGGAGAGGGGCATAAGAGTTGAGGGGAGGAGAATAAAGGTGGAATGGAAGGGACATAGCGGTTGGGGGAGAGGGACATAAGGGTAGATGGGAGGGGGAATAAAGATTGAGGGGAGGTAGACAAACCTCAGCTCTTTTGCTGCTCGTACTCGTTGATGGGGCAATATGTGATTGGACCCTGTCTTTCTCCTACCGTAGCGATCAGCCGTGTCACCGTAGCCATCATAATCATATTCATCTTCATCATCCGTGTATCTACTAGATGAATGGGGTGGGATGTAGGCAGGATGGGTTGTGAATGACATGTATGTTGATAAATGTGGATGCCATGAAGATGGCACGAGGATAACATGTGGATGGCATGAGGATAACATGTGGATGGCATGAGGATAACATGTGGATGGCATGAGGATAACATGTGGATGGCATGAGGATAACATGTGGATGGCATGAGGATAACATGTGGATGGCATGAGGATAACATGTGGATGGCATGAGGATAACATGAGGATGGCATGAGGATAACGTGGATGGCATGCGGATAACATGTGGATGGCATGCGGATGACATGTGGATGGCATGCGGATGACATGTGGATGACATGAAGATAACATGTGCATGGCATAAGGATAATGTGAGAGGATAGCATGAAGATACATGTAGCAAGAGGATAACATGTGGACGGCATGAGGATGACATGCGAATGGCATGAGGACAATGGAAGCGTGTTAAATAATGTGCGCATAGCATGAGGGTAACACGGGGATGGCATGTGGACAAGTGAATGACAGAAACAAAACATAAGGATTGCGGGTGGATGATAAGAAAACAGAAAAGATGTTTGTGGATGATGCGTGGATTGCACATTGGAGGTGTAGGAAGGAGACAATGTGGGCGAGAAAGTATTGAAGATATTGATAAATTGATTGAATGGAAAAAAAGAGACATTGTGAGTACCGTAAATCCTGATGAGGTGCTTGCTTTCACTTGATTTTGCACGCAGTTTTTGCAAGCCGAGTTGGCTACTGAAATTCTACTGAGAAAAAACTAACAGCATAAGTTGCACCGGCCAGTGTGATATATACTCTTAGATGCTACACCAGTGAGTGATATCCCTCACTGTGTGGTTAAGAATTCAAACCAAGATCAGGGATTCAAATGTGTATAAAGACTCAGAGTACGACAGTGAAAGGATGGAAGTGTCCCCCCCCCCCCCCAGATTATGGAGAACTTTCTAGTGCCATTGGAATAATCTACATTCTAACCGGAATAGAGTACCGAAGTGATGATGTTAATGCAATGTTTGGAACCAGAATACTTTTGTTATTTTGTGTATATACATGTACATGTATGTTTGCATGACTGGCTGTTAACAAAGGAACAGTCGAAATCTCCATTTGTTTGGAGCCAGTTGTCGTGCCAACTGACATCAGACTTCAGTACTCTATTCTAGCCGCCTAAACCACAACCTTCTGGGAATTTTGCAAGAAACCTCTTTGATCCTCAAAAATACCTTCCTTTGTGCAGTAACCTAATGGCACTTTCTGTGTACTTTAAAGTACAAAGATACTGTCAATTTGGGAGACCGCCAACATAGGGCAAGTTAGCTCAGTTGGTAGAGCGCCGGTACGGTAACCCGGAGGTCGCAGGTTCGAATCCCGCTCCTGCCAGTTTCTTCGTTCACTTTGAAAGTGTATTCAAATTTACCAAGTCAGTTTCCCTTGTGGATTGTTTGACGAATTATAAGTTAAAAAGTCGTATCCTCATTGAGTGATCCCCACAATGTCGCTTCCCAGGTTATATCGTAACATTGGGTGTGATCCATGGCTATACGGCATTCTGGGTTTATGACTTCTGACTAGCACCCACCGAACAAAGATACTGACAATTTGGGAGACCGTCAACATAGGGCAAGATAGCTCAGTTGGTAGAGCGCCGGTACGGTATTCCGGAGGTCGCAGGTTCGAGTCCCGCTCCTGCCAGTTTCTTTGTTCACTTTGAAAGTGTATTCAAATTTACCGAGTCAGTTTCCCTTCTAGATTGTTTGACGAACTACTTTAAATTCTAACGTCAAACCAACCACCCAAACACAGATACTGACAGTTTGAGAGACCACCAACATATAGGACAAGATAGCTCGGTTGGCAGAACACCGGCACGGTATTCCGGAGGTCGCAGGTTCAAATCGTTTTGTTTTTTCACTCTGAAAAAACTTTTAATTCCGAGGGACAGCAAGTCCAATGCAAAGTACATGTACATGTAATGGCAGCTGAACTTTACTCTCCTCAATCCTGAAAAATCCCTCAAACCTCGGGGTGGATTTCTAAGTAACTGGAAGAGTAAGGGTTAACAATGTCACCAATTCCACTGTTTAAGTAAAGCCACTTTTGCATGAAACTTTCATACAGACTTCAATCTGTCCATTTGCTAATACACCAATCCACTAAGCAGCACCTCTTGAAGGACTGACCAATCATATGGGCAGCCATTGGGGCAAAAAAGGCAACATCAAATATAAATGCAAATTCCAAATTAAATCAATAAAAATTCAAAATTTGAATAAGTGAACAAGGAAAACTGGTAAGAGCGGGATTCAAAACCTGCGAACCTGCGGTTTGTTGGACGAATTATTGGTGTTTCAAGAAGCTTTTAGAAAGTCATAAACTACATGTTCATGCATTCAGGCATGGCCTACCATTACGCACGGG
Source organism: Hippasteria phrygiana (assembly GCA_037893225.1). NCBI lineage: Eukaryota > Metazoa > Echinodermata > Asteroidea > Valvatida > Goniasteridae > Hippasteria > Hippasteria phrygiana. The sequence goes on from JAZGUH010000239.1 coordinate 68,768, forward strand.
GGCCACATAGTGACATTACCTCTTCCCACGTACGCTATCCCCACTTGAGCTGCGGTAGTCATCTGATGGTCTCTCTAAACGACGTTCCAGACTCGCACTCCGGGCTTTGGATCCATTGATTGCCCCTCCTGCCCCTGGTAATGTAATGCGATCATTATTGTAAGTTATAGGGATAATCATGTGAAGCACTTTCACTATGAATATACAGGGTGTCCCAAAATAATATGTCCAGGCCAAACCAGGCAACCTCAGGATCTAGATTTCGACAGATTCTGATGCGGGAAGTTCTTACATGATCATCAAGATCAGTCAAGCCAATCAGAAGTTATGTAATTTTTTTTGTGCAGCAAGGTCAGCCCCAACTAGGAGTGACTGACTGTGACTTTTTTTACATTTTTCATTCAAAGAAGCTGTCCGTCTGTGGTTATAGCAGCCCAGTCATGAAGGGAATCTCTCTGATCGTTTCTCGAGTCTGAATTAAACTCCCTCGGTAGATGGTATTTTGCTGCATAGGCTCTAGTGTTCTGTTTGTCGATGCACCCGTTCAGAGGAAACTTTGCCTCATCACCACAGATAAATCGTCGTCGCACAGCAGTGAACTATCTCGAATACTGCATCCTCCGCTCTGGATCACCTGGAGCTAAGCCATGCCTGGTCAGGACTTTGTAGGGATGGAATTTTACCTCTGTTGCCATTTTTGAAAGGACGACTTTGGAATGTGTAGTTGGTTACGCATGGATGATTGTCTTGGGTCGTCTTCCATGCTCGTGTATGTGTCCATGTAGGCCTACTTATTGTAGTGGAGAACTTCTTTTGATTGCCCCAATGCCAAGTTGGCGGCTGACCTTTGCTGCACAAAAAATGACATAGTTGGCTTGACTGATTTTGATGAAAATAAAGACTATTTTTCATGTAAGAAGTTCCCGCATCAGGATCTGTCGAAATCTAGATTCTGAGGTTGCCTGGTTTGGCCTAGACATTTTTTGGGGGACACCCTGTATATCCACCATTAACTGCCCATGAATTTGCAGTTTTGCCGTGAATTTCATCATTCAGTCACTTAAGGGATATTTAACCCTTGCTGGCAGCATTCCTCTAGCAGTGATGTAGTGCCTTGATGCCGAACCTTGGCCTTAAGGCTGGATTTTAGGACCTTGGCCATGAGGGCAAAAGCCTTGGCCTTCACCTTGAGGATAAATGCCTTGTAATTTTCAATGCCTTACCCTTCAAGGCCTTAAAAGGATGATTATTATTATTATTATTTTTAGATAAATGTTACACTAATTTCGTTTGAATTCTTGCTGTTCTGCAATCAAACAACTCATATCTGGGTCAGCTCTCTGCATAGTCTGCAATCTAATTTAATCATTCTACAGCTACACACACCTTAGGTAACTGCGTAGACACAATTTCAGTTTCACATTATGCATATAGCATACTAACACTATTACCATGACCCCATTTTATTTCAGTTATAAATTCAAAAGTTGGAATTTGCAGGGGGGGGGGGGGGGGGTGATCTATCTTTGGCAACAGTTAAAACATATTGGAAACTAATAAGACTTTGCTAGCAGAAACTCACAGTAACACTCATGAATGTTCTGATTGCAAATAATGACAGTTTCTTCCCTGCTTAAATAAAAACGATTCATGAGTACATGTTGTCATTTTTGTATATGGCCTTGGCCTTGAGGGTTAAAGCCTTTGCTCCAACACTGTCCTCTACTAACCTTTTCCATGTTTTTTTTTAAAGGCCCCAGTCCTGGAGGACTGGGTCAACAATAGCAGTAAACAGTTAGGCTGTACTGTGGACTCCCCTGACTAATCTCTTGGCAATTAGGATGCATTCAAGCATGATTATAATCACCTTGGTAAGCTGTGGTGATAAGTCAATTAACCCTAACCCTGCCAGATGCAGCACAGTGCATCTGCGCTGACAGCTCCACTTTGCTGCACTCTCCACACAAGTCAATTTGACAAACAATGCAATCTGATGCTTCTGGCAGGGTTCAAGCCAAAATGCCATGGAGGGTTAGGGTTAAGGGAGTTTTCATGGCTATGTTCAGACATCATTTTGGTTAAAACGGTAAAAGTTAAAACAGTCGCTCACCACAGGTGGCCGGTCGTAAAATTAAAACGTACGGAGCGTCCAGACACTGTTTTAAGTATAGTGAGTTCAACTCGAAGTGGTTTATCTCCGTTTTGGGGTTACATAGAACTTCCGCTCATTTACATAAATTGCGCGCTACTTCGTGTGTACATCATAAAATTGTGTGTATGGGATGCATCATGTATAATGTGCGTGCACAGCTTTCAACTGGTTGCCAGCATACATGTACGTGCTTCCTAACACTTCATAATACATGCATTCATCGCTAGGATTGCGCGCACCACCATTATATACATCCGGATCACCGATCTCCATTATATACATGTAGACTATATTAATGGAGATCAATGATCCGGAATCTTTCTCGGTCGCTGATGAAGTCGAAGCAGTGGCCATGATGCAATGGTGAACAGTTTTGAAAAAAATTCAACAACTGCTCCAAAAAATGTCGGAACAATTAACTAAATATAAGACCAAGAGCAGAAAGACGAACGTGAAGGCTTTACTGTATTAGCAAAGATGGCGATTGATGGACCACGATAGTGCTACATTGGCGTGTTGTGTACAGGACATGCACTGACAACCGCGATTGTTTACACAACAAAAGGCGCGTCACAAAAGGGGTTACGTAACACCGGGTCAACTGTTCAGACATTGTTTTAGAAGATAAAAACGTTGTTTTAGTGCCGAACCCTCCCTCCGAGGTGTTTTAAATCACCGTTTTAGCAGCGAGATACACCCGATTCTGTCAACTTTAAAACCGTTCAGACACCGTTCGAGTTCAACTAGTGTTTTACGGGAATTTAAAACAATGTCTGAATGTACATGTACCCTAACATGTAGCTCAGAGGATTAGCAGCCAGCAAGTTGAATAATTAATAAACTTTTCACAATAAGGAAAACGTTTTATTTTAATGTTGACAAGTGCCCTCTTTCACCAATACAGCTATGCCAAAATTTGCAGCCATCACATTGCCGACAAGTTATTAGCTCAAAAGCCCAGACTTGGATTGGGTGTTGTCCACACTGGTACGAATCCTGCGCATAAAACCTAATAACAAGCAGTAGTATACCGCCCTCTTGCATCTGGGTCATTCTATAAAGTTGGGGTCCAATTTTGGTGTCCCTGTTACAAAATGTACATCTGACGTGTATAAGATTTTGCAATTCAGGACACAATAATAGGCCTTTTCACACAACGAAAAATCTTAGTGTTGGACCCGGGTCCGACCCGTGTTAACTAGACTGACCTTTTCACACTGCAACATCTCAACACGGCACTGACCCGTGTAGAGCGCTCAACCCTGCTCGGGAGGTGGGTTGAGAGCTCTCGACCCGTGTAGAGAAGTTGGACCCGTGTTGAAAGTCGTAGTGTGAACGTCTCCGGGTTGAGTTTGACCCGTGTAACCGCGGATCGGAGTGCGAGTGCGTGCACTAGCACCACATGTATTCAGCAACGAATGAACAAATAACCTCTGACCTGCGGCATTGTGCATGCACGCATACATGTAACACGCATCATTTCAATAAGTCAGATTCGACCCGTGTTGAACGGCCGGCCGTGTGTGTAGTGTGAAATGATCGCACAATACACAGGTCGAAACATTATACGTGTAGCCAAAATGCTGGCGCTGCGTTGAGTAGTGTGAAAAGGCAGCGTAATTGACCCGTGTTGAAATTTGAAGAAGTCTACACGGGTCGGACCCGTGTAGATTTCAACACGGGTCGAACGTACATAGTGTGAAAAGGCCTAATGTCTTCTATCTCCAAGAGTGAAATGTAAAGCAAAGTACCTGCCAAGTCAATTTTAATGATACTTGATGGGATATTACACAGGTCGGGTGTAAATTTACTATTGGACCCCAAATTTATAGAATGACCCATTCATATCCTGAGATCCTACATATGTGTATGTGTACATGTACATGTAGTTCCGATCCAAGGACTTGACAAGTATGAAATGACTTTGTGCACAGTCTATGCCTACTTCTTCTAATATTGGAGAGGAGCAATGTGATTGGTCAAGATTACTGAAGGGCAATATCACTTGTCCAATTGCTACTTTATATGATTATTCAAATTCTTGTACCAGATGGTATGCGACGGCGCGTTTGATGCTTGTCTCCATGGCAACCGAAAAGCACGTGCGAACATCACACTCACAAACATAAATAAATAAATAACAGTCATTTCAAAAACATAACTACTAAATGTAGTATACATGATTGGTAATCCTCTCAATTTGTTTTACTGAATTATTACGAAATACCTTACTAGACTGTAAGTTAACAGTAGTCTCAATCATCCTGTGAAATGATGGCACCAGGTGTGCTGTCATTTTCAAGAAAAGTGGAAATTTATATCGTTTTCCAACGATCATTGGAAAAAAATAACAGATTTTTAAATACTGCCCTCTATTGAAATGGATTAACAATCCGAAAATGGGCGCAAGGTTGCAATGTGTGTACCTGTGTGTGTATGTGTCGTACGCGTAGTGTACCGAGGCAATGCGTTGTAACCAGTCGGCTGGGCCTAGTTATGTGACCAATTAAAAACGATCCCGTTTACAAAAGTTAGGCTTATTTTACAAGAGGGCACTATAACAAATCCAGTTAATTGCCACCCGATGGTTGAAAACGAATGCCGTTTTTCTCTCATTTTTTTCGCCACCCAAGATCGCAAATCTTTGAACAGGTCCGTGAAAGGATATTTCCTAAAAAAGACTAACCCCCAAACTCGCCCATTTCTGAAAATTGCAACAATGACCAAGAATCATGTACACTACATGTACCTTTAAATAAGAAAAGAGATTTTCTCTTTTGCCTGTTCCCAAAGTAATGTATGAAGCACTCTATACTCAGTGCTTTCCGAGAGCCTGTGTGAAAAAATTGAAAGGCTGACTCATTTCACACTTGCCAATTTCTTGGACTGGAACTAGGATCTCGGGATGTGGATGCAAGAGGGCAGTATATTAAGTTTGAAAAAGACTACCTGGCCGGTTGACGTCTATAGGCGCATTCCTGCGCTTACTCGATCCATGAATTTTTTAAAACTAAAGTTGGAGCTTTTTCAAAAAAGCTTTCATTCACCCGAATGGGGGGCTCCAAGTGCATTGAATAGGACCACTCTATTCAGGGTACATGTAGTGCCTATTGTTTGCACTTACCCTTGGCTGCACAGCCTGTTCTTTGCATACCAGCCCCGCCATTAATGACACAAGGGGTTAATGGGTATTATTAGGTTTTATGCGCGACAGTCATACCAGAATATATCCACAGACAACACCAAATCCAAGGATTTGAACTCAAGTCTATCACAAGAGATTACTGACACTTCGCATCATATACTCCAGATGTAACTTTATTGTACTAATCTCTATTGCCTAACTACAGGGATACCAGTTAGTCTTGGCTGCAGGGCCGGAAAAAAAATTGCGTGTCCGGAATCTGATCCACCCTACAATTACATGTATATGCATAAGTACAATAAACTCCGGACGCCGCCTCTGCTTTCCTTTTAATTGCTCGATTTATTTTTCAAACGAGAATGTTTCCAACGCGAACGTAGATCTATCGTACAACGATGCACAGTACTAGTATACGCAATCACATCGTAGATGTTCAATACCGCTATGCATAATATCATTTCAACTTCCATTTTGACACGTTTAGAAGTCAATGCCAAACGATCCCCGCTGTTGTTATTCCGCCATGTTGTATACACGCTGCACACGCATGCTCGCAAAACCATTTGATGCACGAACATAACTGGTTCCCTACTTTGACTGCGTAAAGTGAATACGAGTTGCATGGGAATCAACGAAATCAGCAATCTGTGTGGAACTTAACTTGACCAAGTCGTCGATTGATTGCATTTTGTTCTGCACGCACATTGTGTGTATGCACCAGTGGTACGCAACGTACACACAAATTGTGACCGTTCCTCACAGACTGGAATTTACATGTACATAGTAAGTAAGTCTATTGTCCGCTGCATACGTATATTTCAAAGGACACTGCTTATACAGTGCCCAGCGTGTAAATCGAATCGTTGTACATGTTTATTGCGGCATGAAGGTAGGAAAGCGCTGTATGTATGGTCTTACGGTAAATATTGTCGTTCCGGCCACAAATGCCGAAGGCCGGAGGTTTTTTTCCAAATATATGAAAAGGCCGGAATTCCGGCAATTGCCGGAAGTCTGGTATCTCTGCTGACTAACGAACCTGGTTTTGTCCTTGCCCGGCCGGGCGGTGTTTTCTCATTGATGTTCATATTGCTGTACTGGTTCTCTAGCTGCCCCGCAGACCCTGTCTTGCCCGTCCTCAAGGCTGGGCCGGCCCTAGGGGGAACTATCTGTCGCTTGCTTCCTGGTAAAGGCGGCTTGTACTGAGAACAGCAAAGAAAAGCTTCTCTGTAACTATTACACGTCTTTCATTTCTATACAGAAAATAACTGATTCTGATGAGCTGATGGGCATGATATAGTGGATATCGTTACAGATGCTTTCCACCAGGGCTCGAAATTCACACTTGAAACCTGGACTGAGTCTTTTTTTTAATCTGGTCCGGTTGTTTACATGACTAACAAGTCCAGTGGTCTAGTAATTGCTTAGTTGCAATAAACTTAACCCCTTGTGTACGGATGCCGCAAATATGCGCAACAGTGCCACCAGGCCGGATGACGCAATTGTCCGCCATTTGTGCAGTTTCAATCCATTGTTGGATTAAACAGTGCCACCAGGCCGGATGACACCATTGGCCGCTGTTTTGTGCAGTTTCAATCCATTGTTGGATTATTGTGTATAGGTTACGCTTGACTGCACAAACACATTGTAGCGGTTCGCTTGGCTGCCATAACCGCTGCGGCACCCCGACGTCTCCCGTAAAATACCGTACTCAAGGGGTTCAAAAGAAAGCACCACATTCCACTAAAGAGCAATTTACATCATGTACAAGTTTCTCAAAACCTTCTGCATGTCAGTGCACACCAATGACATAACACTGCATTTTAGTTTTGTTAAATGATGTGTAACCAATTAGACGGAGGTCTATTCAAATGTGACATCTGTAGAATTCCTGCATTATTAATCTCAGAGATATTGGATTGCAGCAATTCATAGGGAAAATCGGAGTCAATATCTGAATTTGGAATTTTATAAATAAGTACTTTTGCTCAACCATCCTGCCACAATGTCCACGGTGGACATCAAGTCCTTTGTAAGCTTTCATGGTTTGCTCGGTGAATTTAGAAAAGAAAATGATGCTTTTTGTAAATAGATACGGATGCGATATTTTCAGTGCATTCAGTTTGAACAAATACAATGTACATGAATCCAGAACTGACGAAAATAGCACCAATCTGCACACATTCCCAGGTTTGAAAGCAAGGCTGCTAGGGCTGTCCCAAATATACCGAATATTCGAATACCTTTTTGTCGGTTCAAATTTTTGAAAAAAATATATATGTACGTACAGATATGACTGATGCTATTTTAACCCTAACTCCCTACATCATTTTCCCCCCATGTAACCTGAATCCTCCAACATCCTCTGATTTCAAAGTGTTAAAACTCCATATAACCTGAATCCTCCAAAATCCTCTTATGGGGACCATAGCATGAATCCTCCAAAATCCTCCAGGTTTTTTTGCATACCCCTAGTATCCTCAATCCTCCCAAAATCCTCATGTATCACATTGAGCCTGATAACCTGGATCCTCCATATTCCTGCAGGGGCAAAAAACCCTAGTAACCTCAATCCTGCAAAATCTTCCGATGCATCAACTTCCAAGTGCCCTCAATCCTCCAAATTTCTCCATTTTGCAAAGAGGATTTTGGAGGATTTGGGAAGGTTAGGGTTAATAGAAAATTTACGGCGCTTAGCAGTGTCAAATGTCGCATTTTTGTCGAGGGTACTTTTCGTGGGCGGAGGTTTATTGTTCCCGTTCGTAAAACACTTGACAAAATGCAGGCTAGTTTCTTGTTATCAGAACGTTATACGTACCCGTAATGATCTTGATACAACAGTCGCATGCAACTAAAATGTCCATCGTGCGGTCCATAATATCGATCGCCGCACGTAAAACACCGGCGTGCCTTGCGTGCAACTTTTTACCGCCACGGCATTAAGTTGCAGCTGACACGTACAAAAACTTGATCGGCGAGTATCAAATATTCGGTCAAACCCAGTTTCGAATAATCGAATACTAAATTATTTGAAAATGAACAGCCCTACTCAGTGCTCAGTAAATAACAATTTATACAAGGGAAAAAATCCTTTGAATCCTGCAAAGTCGCTGATCGAGTCATCCAAAACAACATAACCGAATGCAGGTAAGTTTATCTGAGAATCATTATTCTGCGAAATACATGTATTCAACATCATGTCGATAATGAATGAATTGGGACAATTTGTGTGGTGATGAAACGGTACTGGTTGACTATGCTGATGACCGTGCGATGCGATGTCACGATTCATTCATGCATGGAATGAATCTGTTGTACGCTCTGCTTAGCACCGAGAGTCTCGTTTTCAACTCAGAAGTGCGGAGAGGAAGATAATGTGAAATTTATCAATACATACACTGTCTCTTGTGTGACAGAGAGTCAGTAATTTTGTTTGAGTCATGCATGATTGCTTCAAAGCAGTCACACAAGGTAGCATTGTCTATGTCTACATGGAGTATTATCTGGTTACACAGATGCATAGGGTCTATATTCTACATGTAGGGCTGTTCATTTTCAAATAATTTACTATTCGATTATTTGAAACTGGGTTTGACTGAATATTCAAATATTCGATACCCGTCGATCGAGTTTTCCAAACGTCAGCTGCAACTGCATGCCGTGCCGGTGAAAAAGTTGCACGCAAAGCATGCTGGTGCTTTACATGCGGCGATTGATATTATGGACAGCCCGATCAACATTTTTTTTAATGCAAATTACGGGTACGTATGATTTTCTGTTACCAAGAAACCAAACTCCAGCCTGCGTTTTTGCAGTAATTATTGTGTCAAGAGTATTCCACAAATAGTTACAATCGCCAAAAATGCGGCATTTGACACTGCTAAGCACCGTAACTTTTCTATTGAAATGGCATCAGAGTGTCTGTAAGTGCATATATATATATATTCTTTTCGAATATTCAAACTGGCAAAAAGGTATTCGAATATTCAAAACATTCGGAACAGCCCTACTATGAGCTCCGTGCACAACTACCCCCTCAGCGGAAAGAAAAGGCGAGTTGGGGGGTCAATATCGACACCATCTTACCTGACTTCAATTTAAGTGTCTGGTTCCCGCTGTGATATTCTTATTGAAAACTCAATTATCGAGAGTCGGCAAACAGACAAAGCAATACCACTGGTATACGAGTATCAAATGAACGAGGAGCGCAGTGCGTAATACCAGCGACGTACTCCCCACGGAAGTGCGGTTGCTATGTGGACAGCGCCCTCTTTTGTTGGCGCACGGAGCCCATATTCAAGCAGCCTTTAGAAAATTTGAGAGGTATTACTAAGATAAACAAGTTGCCACCATTTTTGATAAACAGTGCAAAAAGGCAATGGGAAATCTAGTAACCGAGTTGGAACTTTTTCGATTTTTCATGCAGATTGCACACAAATAAAGCAAAAAAACTTTGTGGATCATTAAATGTGGAGACTGAGCTGTGATCCGATAGAAAACAATACAGGCCTTGAATTTGGTAATTTTTAGGGCAAGGCCACTTTGGCCTTGAATAAATCAAAATTATAGAGGGCACCAAGGCCAGTAGGTAGGGCACCAAGGCCAAATTATATCTGCAGAAAGGGCACGGAGGCTAATACTGTAGTAAATAAAAATATTTTAAAAAAATTTTTCTTACGGTCATGATGGTTATGCCCTGCAGTGGGGGACTACCCGAAAAAGAAATCAATTTTCTTGCATTTGCTAGCTGACTTCTCCAATTCACTTCGTGCCGCCCGCTTTAACGATAAAAACTTTTGACAATATCGGAACACCGCGCTGTGTGTTGTGACTTCATGCATGACATGTGTATCTTCGTTTGCCTCGTACACGAACATACATGCGTATTGTGTACCGGCGCATGCAAGTACTGGGAAAAAGAATGTCCGTTGACTTTGCACGTAAGATCTGCCGTACCTACTCCTGCTGGTATGTGTATGTACGAATACACACATTTATTCTTGCGGTGGGGGTGCCGCTACTTGAAGTAACGGCACACTCCGAAACGGGACTAGATTCAGTTTGTGTACAAAGTATGTGCACGTACGTATGCACACTGCCCTGCTAGATTCAGTGTGGGGGATCGCCGACGCGGCGTACGTGTTGATCATGAACTTGTGCAGCGAGATTTTATGAACACTGTTTTGGCTGGCATGACATCGAAATATGTGTGTAAAAACAAAAGAAATATGAAGGATTGTTGTGGCCGTGTTTTTGCAAAAAGGGCACGACAGCCAAGGTAAATATGGGGCAAGGCAAAACTGGCCGTGAAGACGGATTTTTTGTGGGGCACCTCGGCCAGTAAGAGGGCAACGACGGCACTGGCCGTCGTTCATTTCAAGCCCTGACAATACATGTAGATTCCCCCCCCCCCCCCCAGTTTGAGGCAGACATTTTCCAATAAATTTCACCACTACCCTCATCAGGATGAAGGGACACAGTACAATTTATTGATAAAAAATTCTCAAACTGTCGGGGGAAGAAAAAGCTTTTGTTTTACCGGATGAAACATCATTCTCCATGCTTACTGATCCGTAAAGTTTTGCCAATTTTTGTTGTTGTAAATTGCGTGATAAAGTGGAAAGTTTCAATTTGTTTACAGTGGAACACCACTGTACCGCACATTCGGCTCCACCGAACACCAACCTTGGCTCCCAAATTTTGTGTACAAAACTTACCGAACATTGTTGTTGAAAAAAAAGGCAACGGATTAAAAAATGTACCAGGTATTTGGGCCGTTTGTAATTCCGAGGCTGCTATTATTTCCCCAAGGGTTAGTAGGGAAAAGCCAACTGTTGCTTTGGAATTTGGTAAGCTTAGAAAGTATGTAATTATGTACATGAATTATTGGCCAGCACATGTTCAATTACAATCAAAAGAGGGTGCACTACAAATACGACGCAAGAGGGTGCTATTTAAAAGGACGCCATGTTGAGAAATAGGCATGCGGCGGACTGGCAGCTGGAAATCGCTATAACGCTATAATCTGTGGATCCCGCAATGTTCGTTATAGTGGCGTTCCACTGTGCCAGTTTCCCAATTAACTGAACGCTTATAAATCCAAAAGCGGACTACTGCACACACATGCAGTCGTATCTGTAATTCCGATATGGCAACAAGGCCTGCCCGTCTCTCTCAGCAGCAATTCTATCTGGGGATGGGTACCACTTTGCTTGGTACTCCGAGTGGTTACCTGGGTCCTGGTGGCCATTTTGTCCTTCCTCACTGCTGTTTTATTGGTGGTGATCGGCATCCGTTTGTTCTTCTCCTTACACCATGGTATGTGCCTCTCTGCTGCAGACTCACTGAAATTCCTCTGGCACGATGGGCATTGCACATAATCTGCAAGAAAAAAAATGTCGCTTGTCTGTCATGGGCACAAATTATACCCCAACCCCCTTTAGGTTTTCTCGAGGCACCCTTCCGAATCCAACAGAATCCAATGTCAACAGAAAAGTGTGAAGGCCGCTGTTCCGTGTATGCCAGTTGCAACATGAGGCTTGATTTCGATGCAGAAGTGGTGTTCTTGTGCAAGGCTACTGCACGTCTACATGGGTCATTCCATAAAATTTGGGGTCCAAAAGTGTGACATTTTTGGTGTCCCCGTTACAGAGTGACATGTATAAGATTTTGCAATTAATAATTATTATAATAATAATAATAATAATAATAACAACCGGCTTAAGAATGCTCAACATAGTAAACTATATCACAGCGCTTACAATATTATTACCCCTGCTCATCGGGCCCATTAATCATTCCTGAAGCATTCTCAACTCCCCGAGGAGTATACAGCCCCGGCTGCAAGTTAAGCGCACATGGGCTAATCAAACACATAACCATCACTGCCCTCACAGGTACCCATTTACTCCTGGGTGGAGAGAAGCAACTTGTGACAAAGTGCCTTGCTCAAGGACACACGCACCATGACCCCCAACCGTTCTCACTTTCAGTATCACTGAAATCTTGAGTTCGGTACACTACATGTAAGCCACGAGGCCACAGCACTCCGGACATATTCTTTAACCCTAACCATCCCTAACCTGCCAAAATCAAACACCCCATTGTATTTAATTTGTTGTGATTGGGTACTGTAAAGCCTTGGCACCATCACTTTGCATGGGACTTGATGCCCTGATTTTGTCTCAAAGAATGTGCCTTTGGTTTACTACACAGTGTTGGAGTTTGTGTGGTTAGGGAAGGATTCTAGTAAAAAGGCTTGGGCTGTTAGGGTTAATGCCTTCTACATGTACATGTACATGTACATGTATCTCCAAGAGTGATTATAGTGTAAAGTAAAGTACCTGTCAAATAAGTAAAAAACAATGTCAATTTTAATGATACTTGATGGAAATTACACAGGTCAGGTGTAACAGGGACACCAAAAAAAGGTCACACTTTTTTGGACCCCAAATTTATGGAATGATCCACATATATTGTGTACATTTTAGGATTCTCTTTGCTAGGCCAGGAAACTGCCTAGAGAATGGAGCAGATAATGAACAGGTGTAGGACCTTTGAAATAATCCGGGATGGCAGACAAACAAAAATATCCACTTAACCCCTCATTAAGTCCTGCTGTTATTGATGGGGGAGTTGGTATAAATTATGCCAGGATCGGGCTGTGCAGCCAAGCATAAACAGTAGGCAACAACAGAGTCAGAGCTGCCAACCTTTTCAAACTCATTTCAGTATTCAGAAAAAAAAAAAAATCAGTATTTTGCTCAGAAAATCCATACGTTTCATATTTACATGTAACCCTAACAGTCCTGAATCCTTCAATTTCAATACAATTTTTCACACCACCTAGGGAGTGAGGGTTCACCTGAAATTCAGATTGTTTTTTCTCCTGAGGTTATTCTATACGTACATGTTGCGTGCCTGGTGAGTTTAACCCAAACGTCACCGAATACTACAAAATACTACTTGAGTAAACTGTAGTACATGTACATGTATGCAGTATTTTTACTACACTGGCCTATGAGAATTGAGTAGTATTTTGTAGTACAGTGTACTGTACCCCAAGTGAATGCCTAGGACGTTAGGGTTAATGAACCCACGCGTTGGATGGGCAGTCTCCTTTGTTTTTGTTTTCAAAGCTAAAGTTGCATCCGTTCTGTTGGGATCGCAATAATGAGCCAGTACACACATAGTATAATAGCATAATATGCATGTACGTGCACTGTATATATCTCCGAGGACAAGAGAAGAAAGGAAACACAAAGAAACCTTTCAGTCCTCGAACGTAGAGTCTTTTGTTGAAATCGGTCCTCGAACGTAAGGATACGTGCTTAGTCTATGGGGGTTGGTTATATTAAAGGAACAATAGGAAACACAAAGCATTGTCCTCGGACGTATTGGGGAAGTACGACTATGTGTACAGTAGCACAAAACATTATTATGGTCGGATTTTAACCCCTTGAACCCGGGCATTTCATGGGGGCGCCGGGGCACCAGGCCGGGTTATGCAGCCAAGCAAAACGGAAACAAGAGGCTTGTGCAGCCAAGCATAACATACACAATACCCCAATAATGGATTGAAAATGCAGAAACTGGCCAGGTGGCAATTTTCAATCTGCACGTATTTGTGTCAACCGTATGCAAGGGTTAACAAAATCCGTATTTATAAACAAAAATTCATACTTTCGTACTAGTTTAGTAGCTCTGTAGAGTAGTCCTATTCATCGCACTTATCAGGACCCCCATTTTCATGTGAATGAAAGATTTGTTTGAAAAGCTCCATCTTTTTATTACACTCCCAATCGAAATGAATGGATTGAGTAAGGAATGCACCTATAGACTAGTGTTGGGCAATTCCAGAATTTCTGGAGCTAAAATTACATGTAAAGTAAACGGTGTCATCACCTTGTGAGGTCCGTGCTCTGTGGATTTCGATGTGCAATACATTCCACTAAATATTTGGTTTCAAACTTGTGTCTTTTTTGTGTGAAACAACGGAGATTGTAAAAGCAAACTTAGCATTTATTACTTTATTTTTAAGTTGACTATGATTTTATTTACCGCACCGACCGTGTAGAATGATTCACTGCACTCGTACATGTACACTGCCAAGCCTCCAATGCACATTTCACAAGTTCTGCGCATAATGCACATTGTATGGGTAGAGCAAGCTTGACTCATCCTGTGACTGAGTGACGCTCAATCTCCACTGTACTGCGGAAATACATGTACTTGGAACCGGCTCTGAGTGCAGGAATCGGCTCCGAGTGCTCCGAACGAATCACGGATCTACCGGGCTATAAGTTTGGTCTTGCCACGCCCCAGAGTAATTGTGTCAATTCAATACATTTATTATCCATGGTACATGGCCTGTGTCGGGTTCAATGCTCTACATGCATAGCCTTGTGACCGTAAAGGGCTCAGCCTCACGGTTTGTCTCCGACTCTCTGTGACTTGTGTGGGATGAGTCTGTATGGTTTTCCCCATTGTTTCCTCCATTGTTTTGACTAGCCGGAGTGAATGTCCCGGGCCTTCACGTGATTGAATTGGAGCCGATTCTCGGCTCTGGGCTTTGTGCACGGAGAATGGTTAATTTACTCTGGAACTGATTCTTTTGGAGCCAGAACTTAGCATAGTGGGTACCCAGTTCTTAAAAAGATTGGACTCGCAGTTCTGGTTCCGGTTCCCATATCGGGACCGGGTAGAACCAGGAACCACCGGAACTGCCCAATACTACTACAGACATCAACCGGCCAAGTTTTTGTTTTGAAACAGAGGCTATGGACGTCGTCTGTATTCATGATGTTAAGTCAATCAAACAATCTTCCCCTCTCTCTTCTGAATCCCATGGATTCAGCTTGTGACCCACCTGGATTGACCCTTGTTTGTGAGGGGGGTGGGGGTAGTGGCGCCCCTGTCTTCATTGCCCGGGTAACCCCTCTCGCCGATCGTAGAGTCGACACTAAATCTTCATGCTTGATGCGCCAGTTCGCCGTTTGTCTTTTCTATTTGGAACAAACAATAATCGGTATGAGTCTAGAGTGACCAGGGCCCAATTTCATGGCTCTGCTAACCACAGCTTTCCGCGCTTACGATCACCATTTTGCGCTAGCGGGAAAATTCTGCGCTAACCCTGTAAGCACGTACAGAATCCTTAGTTACGGGATGTAAGCATGCTCAGGAGCCAAAATTCCCCGCTAACACGTGAAATACGCTTGCCGTAACCACAGAATTTTCTGCTACAGTAAGCAGGGATTTTTCGCTAATGGTAAGCAGAGCCATGAAATTGGGCCTAGCTCGTGGCCAAGCACTGAAACATGACCTGGCATGCCTGGCACTGCAGAACAGATGGAAGTGCATGTACATTCAGCTGAGATTGAAAATTAGGATTATGGCATTTCCTGACAAAACATGCAATAAGCTTTGGTTTGATGTACCGGTACATATAGATCTTGGTGAGTCAGGTTGGTACTACATGTACATGTACTTTCCTCGCCTTCCACCACTGTGACCTGGGTTCGAATCCCACCAGGGCTGAAGATTGGGTTTTCAGTCATTATCTGGGGTTTTCATCCCACCTCTAAAAATTGATAATTTCTTCATCGTCTTCCTACCAGTTTCTTGTGGCTTTCCAGCTACAGTCCGATATGTGACCCAACCCAACAAAATGAGTCACAAGTCGCCATACATGTAGCTACTTTTGAGTTACAGGCCTTTACACTGTATAAACATGCCTTATACAGTGGAAATCAATAGGAATTGTCAAGGTTTTTACACACACAATGTCCATATTCATCAGGATGTCCAACTGAGTGATATGTATCAAAATGAAGTGCCAAGTACGTAGGCCTATATGCTCTTCCAATGCAAGCACAAACTAACAAGTCAAAATGTGACCTAAACACTAACCCCCTAGATTATTTTTGCTAGGAACCATCCTCAATCCTCCAAAATCCTTCGATTGCAGTGCCCCAAAAAATGCATTCATCCTCAATCCTCCAAAATCCTGCAAATGTTTGCGTTTATGTTAAAAATGAAAGGTACCCACCAGATCCTCAATCCTCCAAAATTCTCCTGTGCTTCAATCACTATTCACCCTGAACGTGATTGACTTGTGATTCTCATCGATCATAGGGCAAAACAAAGATGTTGTGTTGCCCTCGGACCGACCGACCGTAAAAATAGACAGATTCAGGGTCGCTGTTTTTTTTGTGGAAAAAAATATAATATCAATAGAAACATAACTCAGCCTCTCTGTCTCAAAAAGTTTTGTATTTGATGTACCTTCTTGACTTTATGCATATTTTCATGTAAAAAAATGAAACCAGGGGGTTCGTCCAACTTTAAGGCCTAAACACACCATGGTCAGCGTGAAGACAACTTTAATCCGTCGCACTCGTCAAAGCTCCATTCGGGCTAAAATCCTAAAATTTGGGTATGCGGAAGTCTAGCAAGAAAAAAACAAGGACAGCACATGTGAAAATGCTGTGTACATACGACCAATTAAATCTTTTAGACCTATAAGTGGAAGAGTAAAATCAAATCAGCAAAAACCTTGTCATATCTCTCGATGTTTACAACAACCGAGAGAGAAAAGCAACCAACTTGCTTCTTCTTCGAATCGGTCACATGACAGCCTTGCTTAACCTTGTCTGCAAGGCTTACTTTATTTGCAAACTCATTTCCAATAGTATTTGATGAGCCAAACAAAAAATATGCAAAATAAAATTTCTGACCGACCGACCCTCTTTTCCAATTTAACCTGTCCGAGGCCAACACAACAATTTTATTTTTTGCCTAATCATAACTCTGCTGTGTCTCACCGCTTTTTCAATCTTTCTAGGATCTGCTTTAGGGACTTTGTGGACGTCCGTTCCCGCGGTACGCTGTTTGGAGGAATCAAAGGTTTTCCTGTTCTTGGTAGCATTTTTCTCGCAGATCTTGATGTGTCGCTGGAGTGTATGCTCAACGAAAGAACGCCCGCAGATGTCGCAGGGATAGACGGGTGGAGGCTTTCCGACTGGACAAGGGAGGGAAATTGGAGAAAAATGTGTCAAAATCAATGGAGCATTTGCACAGAGAATTCTTTAATCCTAACACCTAGGTATTTTTACTAGGAAGTGTCCCCAACCTGTCCAAATCCAACACTCTGCAGTATGGCACATTCTTTGGACTTAGACAAATTGGGGCATTTAGCTCCATGAAAAGTAATATGGTTCCAATGCAAGACGCAACCAGTATAAACCCATCAAAATTCAATACAAAAACCTGCTGTTGGAGCATGGAGGAAAGTTTGTGTTCCTTCCTCCATGGTTGGAGTTTACGACTTTGGGTAGTTTGGGTTAAGATACAGGGAAAAATGATGGGACCATCAGCATCTGTATTTGACTGGCCATTCATGCCAGGATGTCAAGGCACGTCTCAGTATTGGGTGAAAATGGTAAACTACAAAAAATCATGAAATGCAATGATTCTTAAAATGATGTTTGGAAAATGTTCATGTTTGAATCCTGTGCCGATATGGTCAGTTATCCACTCCCACCCACTCCAACTACATGTACGACTGACATGTAAAGGTACAATGTACATGTAGATGTACATGTACATGCCATGACATTTACGCGAAGCGTAACAGACACAATAACCAAACAGTGGATGCAGAGAATGCAGCTACATGTATAGCCATCAACCGGCCAGGTGGCAAACCATGCCTTTTGATGTCACCCGGGCTCAGTGTTCGATTTAGACGGGTGCACGCATGCACTGGTGCATGTACTTTTTCCTCTGTGCACGTAAACCTCTGATACAACGTGCACGCTGTGCATGTACCTTTTTAGGCCTGTACGTACGTACCTGCTGGTATATTTCCCCATGTTGAACAACGTATCAACGCGCACCCGATTTATTGCACGCAACGATCGACATGATGTGTGCGTGCCTGCATATTACCATCGTTGTAGTCTCGGTCAAGTGCAAACAACCGCAACCGATCTGCTACCATATTATTCCCAATGTACGTACACGCAGCTAACATTGACTTGAGAAAAGACTTGTTACCCGGCCCCCGCGACCTGGGGTTAGAGCAATTGATCAATAAAGCCAACCTCAAAAGCGCATCTGCGCGTGCGTGTTGCTTTGTTGGTAGTCTTGGTCAAGTGCAAGCAACCGCACTGAATGCCACCGTCTTATTCCCAGTGTACAATGCATGTACACGCATCTAACACGAAGCGAAAGTCGTCTTGAGAAACGACAATGCGTGCGGCACATGCATTGTGCACAAGACATGCAAGACAATGTTTTTGACAGCTTACGGGTGATTTGGGCGTCCATGGTATAATTTATCAGCTGTTACTATAAATCAACAGTGTCAAAATAGAAACAAACGCTCGTCTTTAGTGCCGCAAGGAAGCCAACTAAAGGTAAATGTTGTAGTACTCCAACTACTCAACAAGTGAAACCTTGTCTGAGTTGTCATCAACCCGGCCCCCGATCCTTCCTGCCCCGATTGCCGGCGCGGCCTCGGCCCCCGGGCCCCGGCCCGATTCGTGATCTCTCGGTGGCCGGCCCTGATATTAAATTTTAGCGGAACCGAGCTCAGTCCCGGCGGGTCCGATCCCGGTGGGCCTGAGCTCATGATGCTGTACACGTGGTGATTTCCATCAAAAGAAAAAAATTTTTCTCTGTTCTTCCGGTTAGGAAAAAGTGACGTCATCACGATAATATCGCAATATTTTGGGCCGATATTTCGGTATCAAAATATCGAACAGTCTTCCGTGGAACATGATACTACAGTAGTAACGTAACTTCGGCTTCGGCTTCGTCTTCTCGCGATCGTGTCAGAGATTGCTAATTACCACTGATGAAATAAACAAACAGCGAATACCAATTGTACAAAAACACATTTTATTTACAAAGCAAAACAATACCCTTAACAGCACTATACATGTAATAGCTACATTTGAAAATTTGTAGGAATACACATTTTAAAACAACAAACCTATTGTTCTTTTGGGTTATGACTTGTGTGCACACTATTTTGTGCATGTAAAATTTATTTTGTGCATGTAACTTTTTTGGTCTACATGCACCAGTGCATGCGATTTTTTTTTTCTAAATCGACCCCTGCCCGGGCTCATGGGTTAAATCATACATAAATATTGCTGGTGAAAAAACTACTTTTCCTAGCAAGAAATAACCAGGGGCCAATTTAATCAGACCTTCGAAAAGCACAAAATCTGCTTAAGCACAGAAAACTTGCTTAACCCTAACCCCCTATAGGCCCTTATTGCTAGGAACCATCCTCAATCCTCCAAAATCCTCCGAAATTCTCAAAAATCCTCCTCAATCCTCAAAAATCCTCTGGTGCTTCAATCACCATTCATCCTCAATCCTCCAAAATCCTCCTGTGCTTCCTGAGGATTTTGGAGGATTGATCGAGAGAGTTAGGGTTAATAAGAGCAGGTTATAGTCAAAACCTGATGTGATTTGCTTGTTTCTGGTACATGATGTAGATGTTTGCTAATAAGCATGACAATCACATGGAGTTTTGGCTACCAACTTGATTTTATCATGTTTACTAAGCGAGGTTTTTTGTACTCAAGCAATTTATGTGCTTAAAAAGCAGCTCTAGGAAACTGGCCCCAGTTTTTAGCAGTGGCATACAATGTAAATGTTGATAACCTTGTACATACTGGTATGCACCATAATGCACACTCTATGTATTCAATGCTTCGATACTTGGTCTGGAAACTTGTCAAGTTTTAAAACAACAAATTACAACAATACTTGCTGTGTAACTGGTACCGTACGGTACGTACAGAGGTACTCTTCCCACCAACCTGGTCAGGACTTTCTATTGTTCCTACACACTAACCCATCCCCATAGACTATAAGCACACGTTTGCTCATGAGGACACCTCCCAGACAAAAGAAAAGATGTGAGGACAGTATTGTTCCCTCTGTTATTATACCCCTCTTTTTTTCCTCACCAGTACGTCAATAATAACAATACATGTTTACCTGTACATGTACAAATGTACATTGTATGGGTACACTTTTACATACAAAATGTACATGTACAATAATGTACATGTACATGTACTGTGTAAATGTGTACAAAGTATAACCCATGTACATGTGCATGTAATTAAGCCACATAAGGAAAGTGTAAAACACTTGTAAAACATCAGTAATTTTCCAATTTCTTTCTGAAGATGTCATTTCACTTGGTGTACACTGGTTGCCTCAGGGTTGTACAAACTTTGTTTGCTTTTGTTTTTTGACAAAAAGCATTCCAAATTTGTTGAGTGAAAAATTTGTTTTCAGAAAAATGGAGCTTGATCTGTTAATGACAGTAAAGTACATTAGCCGTGTTTCCATTGGACTTTTTATTCCGCGGCCTCGCGGAAACTTGCCGCGACATTTCTCGCGTAATTCTACCTTGCGTTTCCATTTGGACTTCTATTTTACCCCGACAAGAATGTTTATTCGCCTTCGAGGCTGGCAGATCGAATGTCCCAAATTGCGAGCCTGATGACATCATGCCGTAATGTATTAATGATCAGTTGAGTAGTCAGGTCCCGTTTGAAAATGTATGTAAATAAAACAAGCCGAATATATATCACTGCGGAATTGAACGGTAAATTTCACTTTTTATCCGGATGGTAAGTGAACCTTAGTACCTCCATCTTAATCATGGAACTCCACTTGTACATGTTGTATCTCAGGTGGCGTATCTAGTATTTTGGTGGCCGTTTTAAGGGTGAAATCAGATGTTTTTGTTGGGTCAAACAGTTTGGATTAATTCCGAGTAGATCGCACACTTTGCCTTGGACCCTACTAATCGCCAGATCATGTCCAAATGTTAAAAAAGGCGATACAAAATGGGTCCAAGTTACTCGGACTATGGAGAAAGGTGGTGCGCGAATATTGCTGCGCGAATATTGCCTACGCGCGAATAATGCCTACGCGCGAATATTGCCTACGCGCGAATATTGCCTACGCGCGAATATTGCCTACGCGCGAATATTGCCTACGCGCGAATATTGCCTACGCGCGAATATTGCCTACGCGCGAATATTGCCTACGCGCGAATATTGCCTACGCGCGAATATTGCCTACGCGCGAATATTGCCTACGCGCGAATATTGCCTACGCGCGAATATTGCCTACGCGCGAATATTGCCTACGCGCGAATATTGCCTACGCGCGAATATTGCCTACGCGCGAATATTGCCTACGCGCGAATATTGCCTACGCGCGAATATTGCCTACGCGCGAATATTGCCTACGCGCGAATATTGCCTACGCGCGAATATTGCCTACGCGCGAATATTGCCTACGCGCGAATACACAATGTAGATGAAGCCCAACAAGTGGACTCCCTCACTGCACTACACACTGCGGATGCAATGATTAAATAAAGACTAAGAGTAACTTTAGGACGTCCAACCTGCAATGACCTGGGCTAAATGTAGATGGTGATTTTTTTATTTGATTTGATTTATTCGCAATTTCCACATAGAAACGATATAAATTAGTTAATTGTCTAAAACTATAATTCAAAATTAAACAGAGAGTCCCCCATACCGGCAGTGGAAAAAGCAGGGATAGGCCTAATGCAAAAAAGGTTTTTAAAAACTTATTTCCGGCAATATTGTGGCAGGGTTCGCCCTTAACCATGTTAACACTGGTCCGCTGGCAAAATGCCAGTTAAAACGGTGGCGGACTAGTTAAAACCCTCTCCAAAAAGTCCGCCGGGCCAGTTAAAATCCTCCATGGTATAGTGCATGCATAGCCAAACGAACGCGCGCAGAAAATTATGCCAGCTAAGGCTGTTCCATTTATTTTAAGTCTCATTTTTTATGGAGCTTTTTCTACCACCTCATAATTAAAAAAGTACTTGAAAATAAAGTGGACCTGTGAAAATGCTGGCGGACTAGTTAAAAGTCCAACTAACAAGTCCGGCCGGCCAGTGAAAAAAAAAGTTAAGGGGAATTTAACCCTGTTGTGGTCCCACAATTGTGCACTGGCTATTTTGCGGTCATGCTATTTAGCGTCAACAAACCCGATCAACGTCAACAAAGCGTCAACAAGCTCAAAATGCACATTTAAGCTTCACAAAAGCTATACTTTTAGTTGTATTCAACAAACTCTCGCATCTCGTATTATGTAAGAAATTGGGCGAATTCTCGTTCACAATCCCACATAAAAACAAAATTTTATGACGACAAAATTACGATGAATGGGCGCCGCCATTTTTGTTTTCTCTTTTGCGCATGCGCGATTGCACCATGTCCCAGAAAAAGAAGATGGCTGCCGGGAAAAAGCACTGTTGATGTCGTACTTTTTCGCTTAAAAATCACACATTTTAAGATACTTTTAAATACTAATGATATTTTTAAATAATCATAGGAGCCCACTAAATATTGTGAATAACATGTTTAAGCTTAACAGTGCTTTTACAAGTCGTTGACGCTTGTTGACGCTAAATAGCATGACCCGCTATTTTGTCATAACTAGAGCATGGAGTGTGTATAAATTATGTACACAAATTATGCCAGCCCCCCACCCCCAAACACTCAACAATTGTTAAATGTTTCTCAACCTTTTAACGACAACGAAATGATTATGTGGAAATCCAACCGATTACCTTTTTCTGGTATATCGAATTCATCCATCGCCGTGACCGCAAAAGCGTGATTTTCAACGGTAAACAAAGACAACCCGCTGAGAAAATGTTTGTGGATACCGAGCAACAAGAGAACTGATACATATAATGTCAAAAGAGGGCGCTTCAGAGAAATTAATCCATCCTGGTACCATGAAGTCAGCAACACAGTTAGAAGGCTCTACGTGGCATAGCACCAGTCTTAATTTATTTTGGGCGACAGTACTGTCAAGTGTCATTGAACGCTAAGGTCCAAACGTTAAATGAACCTTGTTTTTGGCTCCCAACTTCGGAGAAAACTTGCTAGCTTTTTTTTCTTGTTAGCCACCTGGTGGGGCCCCAGAAGAGAAACACTTAACTGCAGTCACTGACGTGAGTGTGTGTTTAAGTAAGTACGTAAAAAGTCGCAAACGGAGCTATCACTCAGGCCTAATTTATTAAGCCAGTTCGGTATTTCAACTGAGCATGTGCACAATGCATGAATGATAGGGAGATTAATACATTTTTCAAATACATTTTGCACATTTGTTTTTGATGTAGTTTTGGAGAGAAAGTCAAGAAACGATTTGACTCAAGTTCGGATTCCATCGGACAATGTCGGATTTTGCAAAGCAAAGACAAATTTATTTAGGCTAATTAAAAGCAGGGATACTTCCAAAAATGTAAGGCTCTCCGTTAGCCTTACAACGCTATTCCTTTTTGGACCCCGTAACTCAATGGGATTTGCAATACGCTCTTTTCTTGATGTGTCAGTTACAATGTTCTAGAATTCCACTTTCCAAAACGTTAATCTCCCCAGAAAGTTATCCAATCCCTCCTACAGATCTTTGAGACTTTTGCGGCACATTTGCGGAACATTGAAACGGACGATTTATTGAGAAATCGGGGGTTTTTACTCACCAACCGACGTATTCAGCCGAGATGAACATGGCGTCGCAATAAACTGTTCAAAATTACAAAATAAAATGTTAATGGAATTGAGAGAAGTCTGCTTTAGGTTGAAAAAGTCATTTTAGAATGAGAAAAAAATGCCATTGACTCCAATTTGATCAAAACTAAAGAGGGGCCCTACACTACACAATCGCCGAACTGGCTTATTCAGGTGATGCCGATGCATGGCATGCCCTTTGTTAGCTTGAATATTCCAGCTCTAGGCTCATGACATGTGAAATGATCTGTCTTATTTCACTACAGGAGAGAGAAATTTCCAAACTTCAATCTTTGTCCGACTGTTGATAATAGTTTTAATAGTTTATTCAGGCAGTCATTATATAAATACAAGAAAAACACATACATACATGTATACAAGGATTAGAACAAATATATATTAAAAAGGACTGCTAAAATATTGCATAAAGAAAGAGAAATGGACATCAACAACAAGGAAATGACAAGACGAAACATGACAGTGAAGGGCTGCCTAGGAGAAGAAACATGAACGTTGGGAAACATGAACGTGAAATTAACTGAAATGCTGACATCAACACTTCTGTTTAAATAAACACAAACATACAGGTATCAGTTTAAAAAACAAGCCTATAGCACATATATAGCAAGCTGGGTGTCCAGTACGTATCCAGGGACGCAGCGCTGGCCGAGCTGCATGGAGAATTGTCGAAATGGCACACCAGGTTGATTTTGTACAGTGCATGCGCGCTAGCCTTTGCATTGTCATTTTGTCATTGGAATTTTTATTTACTAACAATTGACTGGAGACTTGGTACTTGACTTGGAAAAAGTTGACTTGGGATTTGACTTGACTTGGAAAAAATTGACTTGAGACTTGACTTGACTTGGAAAAAATTGACTTGGGACTTGACTTGACTTGGAAAAAATTGACTTGAGACTTGACTTGACTTGGAAAAAATTGACTTGGGACTTGACTTGACTTGGAAAAAATTGACTTGGGACTTGACTTGACTTGGGAAAATTTGACTCTTGACTTGACTTGAGAAAAAATTATTGGGTTACAACACTGATGAATCGCGCTGAAACATTTTCACTACAGTGTTTCAGTTTCCAGGCATTGCTCCACCACGTTTGACCACATCAGTTGCGCTGGCAATACTGGGTTTTTTTTTGTCGGTATTTTTTTCCCACGATATTACCGATATTGCAATAAAATCGTCTACAAATTATGGAGCGATGCAAATGTTGCGGAAGGATAGCAACAAAACAAATTAACAGAGGGCCTATAAATTATGCACAAACAAATTTCAAAAAGTTAACACTGTCAAAGCTGTCACAATGTACAGATGTATCGTCACTCAGATCGTCCATCATACACACGTGGTGGCAGTGTTGTAACAAGTCGGATGTTCACAAGGCAGGTCAAGTCGCAAGTCAAAATTTCCCAAGTAATTTCTTTTCAACAAACTTTAGAAGTTTCATGAAGCCACACAATACCAGTAGTGTCCGGACAGCATTTTTAATTAAATGTACGTATTTAGTGTGGTACATGTACGCTCATCAGATGTTCTGGCTCTTCTTTTCAAAGGTCACACTTGGTCACCAGTAGACAGTAGAAGACCAAGCCTTGTTCAGGTATGTCAGTCATCATTTTAAAGCCATGAAATTCACTACTGGATTTGCATGTGGAGGTTAAATTTGGTAGTTGAAATGTAGTTGGAAATGTACGTAGTTCACTAGAAACACTTTTCGTGGAGGAATTAAGATATTCTGGAGTGTGGTGAATTTATTTTTTTTTTTCAAAATAGTATTTTCTTTTCTTTGTACATGTAAGTCATTTCAGAATGTTTCCTTGGTGATGAGCATGGTACATGTAAACCCATCTTTGAAGGTAAAACAAAGAACATCTGGCAATTGGTTACTCCTTGGGATTACGGGCAACTTTTTTACAAGCATGCAGTTGTCCAGTGACAAGTGCCCATCATTCTGTAATTTCTTAACCCATTGATCTGTCAAGCTGTTATAATGGGGTGCTGGTGTGCCAATACGGACTTGTTCAGCCAAGCGTAATGCACGCAATAGGCAAGCAATGAATTCAATACGCATAGGAATGCGTACAAATGTATGGACAACCTTTTTCAAACCGTGGCCATGTATGGCCGTCATCCGTATCCAGTGGGTTAAGCATTGCAGTAATATATAGTGGATATATCTTTTGTGATCTGCACCCGTGAACCTACAATGTACATGTATGTACTACACATGTAGCTTTTAGAATGTAAAAAATACAATTTGCACTTGTTTGCCCCATTTTTGAGTCCTTTTTTTGCAGGGTGTCATTATGGCTGCAAGGAAAAGTCTCTAATATACCAGGTATGCAACTTTTCCTTGGATCAGCTGATTTCCCCTGTTTTTCACTTCACACTTATGCCATTGAACATTGAAAAACACTGTACAAAATCTAACCCAAATCTAACCTATCATGATGCATCAAGACGGTTCATTTGGCGCACACAGATTCCGTGCACCAAAGATCAAGGCCCGATTGGCCCTCGTTCATAGCAAATGTGCATGCATTGCATCGTTGGTGTACTGTAGTCTTGGTCAAGTGCAAACAACCACACTGAATGCCACCGTCTAATTTCCAGTGTGCAATGTACGTACACGCAGCTAACGTGTAACGAACTTTGTCTTAAGGAAAAGACTAAAACCTAGGGTTACATGTATATCAATTGTTCCAATAAGGCCACCCTCTATAGCACACCTGCATGTGCGCGTTGCATCGTTGGTGTAGCCTTGGTTCAGTGCAAGTAACCGCACTGAATGCCACCATCCTTTTCCCATTATACATGTATATACAATGCACGTACACGCAGCTAACGTGTAGCGAACTTCGTCTTGACAAAAGACTAAAACCAGGGGTTATGGCAAATTTGGCCCATACAGCGCGTGTGCGTTGCATGATTTGTGATGTACAATGTACATTGTACACATGTACCACTGATCTCCATACATAATGTAAAATGTCTTGTTGTGTAAGACAGTGACGATCGTTTTTTGACAGCTCACGTGTGATCGTTCATGGTATTAATTATCAGCTGTTAACCCCTTGAGTACGGGTGTTATAATGGGGCGCGGGGGTGACAGGCCGGCTTGTGCAGCCAAGCAAAACGGACACAATGTGCTTATATGCAGTCGAGCATAACATACACAATAATCCAACAATGGATTGAAACTGCACAAATAGCGGCTTTAGGCATCATCCGGCCTAGTGGCACTATTTTGTTTTACGCCATTTGGCATCATCCGTACGTCAGGGGTTAATAATCAACAATGCCAAAATAGAAACAAATGCTCCTCTTTCTGGAGTGCTGTAAAGAAGCCAACTCATGGAGGTAGGATGGCCAACTGCAGGTAAATGTCGTAGTACTCCAACTACTCAACGTAGTAAACCCGGCCCCAATCCTGCTGCCCTGACCTTGCCGGCCCCGATTCGTGATTTCGGTGGGCGGATCCAAGCTCAATCCCAGTGGACCGGAGCTCAATCCCGGCGGGCCCGATCCCAGTGGCCCCGATCTCACGATATCGTGGTGACTTCCATTCGTGTTCTTGGTCAAAATCTTCAGAAGATTTTTGGTTTTTTTGCTCGCCTGCAACTTAATTCTTTTTCTTCGTGTACTCTGTGCTCCAAAAAGAAAAAGGTAGATTTTTCAAAATTGGATAACGGTTAACCGAATCGGGAAAAATGCAAATGTGTAACCGTTTAACCGTAACCTTCCCAAATCCTCCAAAATCCTCTTTGCCAAAAGGAGGAATTTGGAGGATTGAGGGTCTTTGGAAGTTGAAGCATCGGAGGATTTTGCAGGATTGAGGGTATACTAGAAGAGGATTTTTGCCTCTGGAGGAAAATGGAGGATCCATGTCATCAGGCCCAATCTGATGCTGGTTGATTTTGGAGGATTGAGGTTACTAGAGTGTAAACGTTTCCAAACTGCAGCCTTATTTAAAATTGATTTTTTTTTCTTTGGATGTTTAGTGAAGTACATGTACATTTGCTTTAGAGGCTTTTAAATGCTTTGGAATACGTTTCAACTGAAATACATGTATCCACAGAAATATACAAAGTATGTGATGTGGGCGATTTTTCAACCCTGAAGTTTGAAATTGGCCTCTTCAATGCCACCCTACATGTACCGGTAGGTGGTGCATACATTTGTATTGTAAGGAAGCTTCTCAAAACGCCGATGATGAGAATGTGCCAACAAGAACATCAGCTTTTTTGAGATAGCGGACACAATAGGAGGACGTCCTTCTGTTGTGTCCGCCATATCTCAAAAAGTCTAATCCCCCCCCCCCATCTCAACCAAACAGTAACGGATTTTTAAATTTAACATGCAGATGAGGATACATAAACCTGTGCAAAATTTCATTCCAATTAATCAAAACTTGTTACAATGTACATATGTAGTTATGATACATTACATGTACCTAATATGTGTACATGACACACCATGTTCTGTGGATGCATTGTTTGTACGTACAAGGTCATTGAAGTAATCACAACAGTTTTGATCCACCGTTGGGAAAAAGTTCCATTGCGCTAGAATGGTACTCTGTATACCCCCCCCCCCCCCCCCCAGCCATTTGTATAAATTTAGTGTCAAAATGTGGCTTTAAGATGATAGCCGAAAAAGTTAGAAAGGCTCAGCGCCAAAAATAATGCATTGAGACACTATCCTGACAAAGTACAGGCATGCGGATTCTCCCCCCCCCACCCCATGTGCAATGTCTGGCAATTGGTTGAGTAACTGCAATGCTGCCCTCATTAGGCTGTTCATTGCCAGCAACATGCAGTTCCAGATAGAGGATAGAGGCCATGCATCAGGTACGGTGTACACGTACAGTATGTATACACACAGTACAGTTGTACTTTCCAAATACTTCCGAGGACAATGCTTTGTGTTTGCTATTGTTCCTTTAATATAACCCCCAAAAAGTGTGTATTTTTACTTCCGAGGACCGATTTCAACAAAAGACTGACTTGCGAGGACTGAAAGGTTCTTTTGTTTTTTCTTTCTCCTCTTGTCCTCGGACGTACACGTGTACTGTACAATATGTACGTGTATACAGTACAATATGTACTATGTATACAAATATGCACACAAATGCAAGGGAGGGACAACAGGCTAGATCTACATTTGATTGTAATTGACATGTATAATTTGTTTTACAAACACGTAATGATGAATGTACCCGTTCCTCCTTTTTAATAACATTTTCACCAGTCATGCCAGTGTAAAAAATAAAAAATTCTGCATTTTTGCAGTCATTATTTACTTGGTGCTGGCAATAGTTATAATAGTGAGAAGCTATTATAAATGACTACAATGAGCAGTTTTGAGCATTAATTAGTCTGCCTCTGTTATGTGGGTCATTCCACCAGGTTGGGACACAGTGTGTGACATTTATCCATATCTTTAAAAGTACTATTACATTTGATTCAGTTATTTCATGTAACATCAGTCTTTGGGTGGGAAATATTTTTGAAAGTTTTAAATCATGTAAATTATATTTTACCAAAAATATGATTAAAAACATGCTTCAGTTTGACATAACCAGTTTGACGTAACAGGACACGTCAATTTTTCTGTTTTTGTGTTTTTTCAACACTTTAAATATAAATATGGGAAATTCACCATGTGTACTAATTAAAAGATATACTATGCAACACAAGAACACTTTCTTTATGGTAGTCAGTGTCCAAATATAGCAGAGACAGCAAAAACAGACGTGAGAGTGGACGTAACATGGACACTGTGTCCACTGTTACGTCCACACATGCATGTTTTTATTGTTCTTGCTGTTTCTGAGCTATTTGGACACTGGCAACCATAACAAAAAGTGTTTTCTGGTAGCATTGGGTGTCTTTTAGTTAGTACATATAGTAAGTTGCATAATTATTTATTTAATGACGAAAAATTAAGGCAGTCTGGACGTAACATTTAGTACTAACATGGTGTGACATGAAAATGCACATTTCCATTTTGTAACATTTTCAACATTTATATCAATAATTATGCAAACTCACTCTGTATACTAATTACAAAACACAAACTGCAACACAAAAAACAATTGTTATGATATTCAATATCCAAATGCAGCACAACAGCAGAAATATATGTATGGTCATGGTCTAACATGGTGTCCATGTTACGTCTGCACCGATTCTTCAAATTCTTGCTATTTGTGCTATGTTTGGACACTGACTGCCGTAAAAAGGTGTTTCATTGTTGCATAGTGTGTCTTTTAATTATTGTACATAATAAATTTTCCATATTTATTTATTAAAGTGTTAAAAAACCACAAAAATTTAAATGTTGGACACGGTGTCCATGTTACGTCTATTTTACATACAAAAAAACACACTTTTTATCATATTTTTGTAAAAATATAACTTACATGATTGAAACTTTCTCAAATAATCTCACACCCAAAGACGGATGTCACATGAAATAACTGAATTAAATGTAATGATGGTTTTAATGATATGGTCATATACACACTGTGTCCCAACCTGGTGGAATGACCCATGTACTTATTTACCAAAACATCCAGCCGTCCAGCCGTCCGGCCGTCCGGACAGCCGAATATTCAAAATACATTTTTGACTCGATAAGCCCTACATCATGTACATCTAGTTTTTATATGTGTGATCCAACATACATACAGGTGCATCATATGGGGTGCGTTCGAGTAGCTCATCCGGGTCGACTCAGGTAAAACGACAACTAAGATGACAAAATGCAACACAAAAATAAAGATGGCGAAGACCGCACTGATTCGCAAGACACCAACTGCAAAACACGTAAGAAAATTGCATTTTCTCCCGCAGGAAACTGTTCAGAATTACACAAAATGATTGAGAGGAGTATACTTCAGGTTGATAAATTCATTTTGGAATGATAAAAACAACCTCGACTCGAAATGGATCAAATGTACAGAGGGGTCCGTAACTACACAATCGCCGACTCTTATTCCTCCATGGCCGACTCAAGTGCAAGGTGGCATCAACAGGAGAGGGCGTTAGAGCATTCTATTAGCCCAGCTCTCGTGGTTGACCCGTCTGCCTTCACCCGAGTCAATCCGGGTGAGCTACTCGAACGCACCCATGAATATCTGTGACATATCAACTGAGTCATGAAAAAAGAAGGGAAAAACGGCTCCATAACATTGATTTTGTGCGCAGGGTTGATTTCAAAATCAGATTTGTTTTTATATAAATCGGATTTTTAAAAATTTAAATTGATTTTGTTTTATTTTTTAAATTTTTTGTGTGCATAAAACATGAAAAATAAGTCAGTTTAAATGACCACCATTGAAAGTCAAGACCACACAATTGTTCATGAAATCAGTACTGAAATCCCTTTCATTTATCATATTCTTTTCTAGAATACATATTTTGTCTTAAAATCTGTGTTACAGCATCACCATCATACTGCACATTTCTCCTCCAAGTTGATAACAGGAACCCCCCCCCCCATAACCATGGTGGAATAAAACTATTTGATGCAGCCACCATAAATATCACCATGTTGTCATGTACAGTATGTTTTGTTTTCTTTTAAAGTTTATTTTCTTAGAGTCAGAACAGATTGCATACAATGTACAAACCATTACCTTAATAACCCTACTAGGAGGTTTAAGACATCATTTAAATGAATTGCAAATCAAACACAATGTTAGGTTTAATAATCGGCTTCCGTCTCTGATCTTGTTTTCAATTATATAATCATGTTTATGTTCCCACATTACATTGAGCTTATGCGCCTATCAATTGTTCCTCCCCCCCCCCCCCCCCCCCCCCCCGGGCCAACCCACCTCTGAGGTGGGGATTGTCACTTTTGAATTGACAAAATCCCCACCTCTGGGGCAAAAATCTAGCGACAATCCCAACCTAAATGGGTGGGGATACCCCCCACCTTATAGGGTGGGAATTAGAATTGTGATGCTATCATGTATGATTTATGTTTTGATTAAAAAACGCCTTGCAAAAGGATCGAGGATGGGTGACGTCTCAACACGCTAATCCCTTATTTGTTTTGTACACGCAATCGCAATCGCAATCGCAATCGTAATCGCAATCGCAATCGCAATCGCAATCGCAATCGCGCACCCGGAGTATTGAAATATATGATGGCTGTCAGAAGTTGGCTGCTATACAAAATGTATTTTTGCTTTTTTTGAAAATAGAAATTTTCGGCAAAAATAATCCCGGCGTGAACTGGTTAACGTTGCTCTGGGGTTCATCGGTGACTTCCAAATGCTGCAGATTTTGTGGATTTTTCATTTTCGGCCAATCTCACCCCCAGCTGTTTACATCATGTACATGTATCATTATTTGAAACTAATCAAAACGGTTTTTGATTAATACATCACATGTACAATGTATGTGATGCATTTAAATTTGTTGTACATCTTTAACATCTTGAGTACGGTTATCGATAGTGAGGCGCCTGGGTGCCGGAGCGGCCTATGCAGCCAAGTGAAACGCTTGTGCAGCCAAGCGTAACATACACAATAATCCAACAATGGATTGAAACTGCAGAAAATGGCGTGTGCAGACGTCATCCGGCCTGGTGGCAACTTTTTTTTGCACCATTTGGCGTCATCCGTACGCAAGGGGTTAAATGTTGGGTGCTGTATGCATACATGTACAATGTGCAGATTGTACGTTGTACACAAGTCCTTTATTTCTCTCCATTTACCCCCATCACGGCATGGGTGATTGATGCTTCGGTGCTCTGGTGAGGCTGACACAGAAAGATCAGGCAGCTCCCGTGGGGAGGTCTTTGAAAATCTACGAATTTAGTGGTGAGGTTGTTATGGAAACGGATGCCACATGGCTCTGAATAAGACAACGTAATTCAATATGTTTGCCATCCTACATGTCCGTGTACATGTGTACAATGATGTAGCTTAATCGTAGACATTTGGTGCATATACTTATGTGTACATGTACTGTACTATACTGTATAAAGTTTGTGCTGACAATTTTTTTTTTTATCCTGCAGTGACAAATGTGCGAATAATTTAACACCAGAGGTAGAATTTACCAAATCGCAAATAGGTTTGTGTTTTTAGGTACACATGTATATAACATGTATGTATACATGTACAACATTTGCAAACATCAACAAACAAAACTACTGAATTATTATGAAATAGACTTGACAGTAAGTAAATAATAGTCTCAAGCATTTACCAAATCGCAAATACATGTACATTGCAGGTATTTTTTTTTAGGTACACATGTACGTGTACATGTATACACGTACGTGTACATGTATACACGTACATGTACAACATTTGCAAACATCAACAAACAAAACTACTGAATTATTATGAAATAGACTTGACAGTAAGTAAATAATAGTCTCAAGCATTTACCAAATCGCAAATACATGTACATTGTAGGTATGTGTTTTTAGGTACACATGTACGTGTACGTGTACAACATTTGCAAACATCAACAAACAAAACTACTGAATTATTATGAAATACCTTACTTGACAGTAAGTAAATATATAATAGTCTCAAGCATCCTGTGAAATCATGGCACCTACATGTAGTGTACTGTCATTTTCAAGAAAAGTGGAATTTTTGTATCAATTTCCAGGGATGGTTGGCCGACTGTTATTGTTGGGGGAAATTTTTTTTCTTTCAAATACTGCCCCAAATTTACCAACTTGAGTTGGTCCACATTTTGTTTACACATCCGTGATGGGGTGCAAACCAGCTGTACTTGTATGCACCCTGATAATTCTCAGACGTCAATAAATAATTGCTCCGTTTTGTCTGAAGTATGGTCAGGGAACCAGACTACAAGAACAGCATTTGTTTTCTCTGTTTTTTTCCCAGCATCTACGCTTTATGCACTCAAAACCTGAAAGTTTCAGGGTTTGAGTGTGAGGTCAGTGTTACAGTACAGAGTTTGCTATAAAATACTAACCCCCAAATCCATTCATTTCTGAAAATTACTGCAAAAGCAAATGTTTTAAGTACTAAAAAAATCATTATATTTGTACAATCATGGAGGAATAAAACATTCCTCCATGGTACATGTACAATGTACATGTACAATAGTGGTTAGTAACAAAGCCTCAGATTGCAGCAAGGGGTAGTATTCAGTTTTTGGCTAAGGGAATGGACAGCCAGGCCATTTTGTTATCGTTATGGAGAGCGGAAAGGAATACACACATATTAGATGAAACCCTTGTTGAAGTTGCATGATAGGCACACACACACAAAAGGTATAATTGTACATGTACATAAATGTATACATGTACATACATATGTACATTAATTGTAACTCTACTTTTTTTTCCGTGCTCCTTAGTTTTGTATTGAACAAAATAATTAAGAAGAAAATGGGGTGGCAAAACTTCAGATTGATCCTTTTTAAGATTTTTTTTTGCTTTTTCACATTGAAAGAAATGGGAATATCATATGTGACCTTGTCTTTACATGTACCAGTCAATAATGTGTACACATGTAGTTGGCCGTCTGTCCACACTAAATGATACAATTGCACATAGTATCACAATTACTAGCTCTAATTTAAATTGTGTTGAAACTCAGGAAATAAACTTTAATGATGGGAATAGTAGTTGTACAATTGTAGAGAGAAAGTTTACAAAAAATAAAGGGTTTGGTTGTTGGTTGATTAAAAAAATAAGAAATTTGATGAAAATATCAAGCGTATTTTGGGGGTCCTGATGGGACATACATGACCATGCAAACTCATGTTTTTCAGGTTATACAAAAGAGGTGTTATCAGAGAAAAAAACTCACATGTTAAATTATGGTTAGCAAAAATGTCACAGATGAAAAATTTGCTCAATTTTCAAGCCCTTTCTTTCTTGAAGGTGTCTTTAAACAAATTTAGGACTGGCTTATTCAGCAATCACGTACGTCACTGTGTCTGTCCATACATGTAGTGACAAACGTTATACTGGCTGAGGACGAACAGAGCACACTGTCCGAAACGTTGAGTTATACACACTCACCCAGGTTCTTTTCAGAACCACACTTCTTCCTAGAAGAGATATATTTCACATGGTGTTACCCGCAATCTCATTCTCTCTCATATCGCACCCACCATGAAGCTTCAAATCGTATCTGGTATGGTATTGGCATTTTATCAACAATATATTTCAACAAAAATATATAAATCTTGCTGAGAAAACATCTGACCTTTATTCTACATACCATTTTTTTGGCTTTCTATTCTTTGGGAAACAAAACACAGATCCATTTGAAGGAATTGCAAATGTCTGTCCATTTTTGTTAACGTTTGTCACATGAAATAATCTCCTGCCAACTGTAAAAATCTTTAAGGAATAGTCTTATGAGTGCACATATACTTGTATTTGGGTTATTCCATGAAATTGAGACACACATACATTTTGACATTCTTTGATCATGTAATTGTTTTTCTTGTTTAAACTAAACTGACTTTAGTGGTGATTATGGTATGAACTTGAAGAGTAAAGGGAAGGCTGTTGATGAATGATACAAAACATGAGGGCATTATATGTGATATATTTTTGTTTTGTCACCAAGTGTGATGGTGTCCGGGGCTAAATTATGGGGTAATTTTGTGACATAAAAACTTACAAAGTACAAATATATAGGGTTCAGAGGTTAAAACAATTTACTATTTTTTTCTTCTTTTACATGAGAAGTTAGGAAAAACTGCATGTAACTTAACAACAACTAATCATATTTTCAGTATCTCTTACATCTTTTCTGTTATATATCATGGCTAACAAATTTGTGGTTAAGGAGGTAACGGATGGTGTCCCACTCTGTTAAATTTTGTTACATCCTGCCTGCATGTCTAGCTTTCTTACTTTTCATCAAATGAAGTCTGAATTGAATTTAATTTCTTTTGTGTGATTACCGTTTTAATAAAATTATCTTGTAGAGTCAATATATTAGACTGCCTTTTCAAAATTGGGGCAAAATGGACTCGGATGTAATGGTGGTGTCCCACGTTACATCATAACCATTTTGGGAACTACATGTACATGTATGTATGTGAAATGTCCATGCAACATGATAACAAAGACTTGGAGAACCTTTTTTTTTAACATAAAAAAGACCCCCTAATTGGTGTCATATGTTACATCCTTGCAGGCTTGCCAATTCAATTATTACATCAAATGTTTTAGCCAACTGTATTAGCCAACTGCATGTAAAAGGATAACATTTTCTAACTATCACATACAGATTTGGATGCTTTAACATTATTTATGAATTATGAGCAACATAAACTAAGATGTAACCGGGACACCGTGTCCCTTGTTACATCGTTGATTTATCCATAGTAAGTCTATGGGAGTTCATGTGAAACTCAAGAGAGAGGACCCTAAACTAAATATTATGTCACAATGAATCTAAGCTATGATGAAATAATTGTATAGAATCACATGTGGTGTAACAAATTTATTTACACCAATTAAAAAATTTACCAATATGTCACACATTGTGTCTTAACTTCATGGAATGACCCATTTATAACAAAGGTGTGTGCAATACAACTGCCAATATTTTTAAAGAAAAGTTTGTGCATTTTGTTGAATGAAGAATGAGAAGTTTGTCTGTCCCTGTAACAAACGTTATTCAATGAAATAAAATTACATGGTTGCAATCTAAATTGAAGTAGTCTTCCTGCAAATAGAGATATCAAATCTAAACTTTGAAAGAATTAACAAGTTAGGCTAATTATAAATCGTGGTTTTTACTTTTATTTTTTAAGTTAAGAAACAAAATGTCTGTCCATGTGACAAACGTGATTATTAAAGTCTGTCCATGTAACAAACGTTATGTCAGTAAAGATGTCAGTATTTCTTCATGTTAAAGTTTTTTATATGGTTCAACAGTCTAGAAATTTTTTTAATTGGGGTTTGCAGGGCCCTACTATTCTCAGTTTAAAAAAAAAATCTTCATCAATCAAAAAAAATATAATTTCATAACGTTTTGTCTGTCCCAGTGACGTACGTTATTTTCATGGTCTCCTCCTCCCTATAAATTCTTAAGAAAGAATATAGTTGCTTTAAAAGTTACCTAAATATTAACATTGAGAGTACTTACATTTTTTATTCTTTTTGTAATTATACTCAAACGAAAATTTACTGAATTTGTTCGTCTTGCTTTGAGTTATGCTTGGGGACAGAAAAGTGTCTGTCCATGTGACAAACGTTACATCTTAAAGATTAACGTTCAATAACTTCTTAAATATTGCTCAAGTTATTTTGATCTTTCTGGACTAACAAGCATGTACATGTACATGTACATGTAGGGAAGATACATATGTATGTGCAAGCAAAAAATAGGGGCAACATTTTATAGTTGAAAATTCATTCTAAATGTCACACAAATGTATCATTTAGTGTGGACAGACCCACTTCTGAAATAAATTAAAGGGACAGTTACTCAAGTCAGCCCCCCACTCCTTGAATTTTCCCCCATTTTTGACATTTTAAATTTTAAATTTTAAATTTGTAAAGAATAATTTACCTTGTCGTGCACAATTTTACCATTGATCAAAAAGAAGCATGGCTCTAAATGGGGGCACTGCATGTGTGATCATTGTATCCCTGTTATGTGATCGAATTGTTTTGTAATCCAGATGACACTGATGACAGTGCAAAGGAACAAGTGCCATGAGTATTTGAGGAAGGCCTTGTTTAACACGCTAACCCTAAGGAAATGCACCATTTCCTTCCAATCGGTCTTTGACAAGGCTGTACATTGTATGTGCGATATTGTGTGGCTAATAATGTACAAAGGCGCTGTTCTGACACGAGTTTCAGTCCGAAGGAGGGAGGTTATCAGACTGTATTTTATGTACATACATATTCAGTGGCTGCAGGCTTGAGCAGAGCTTACTCAGCTCAGGAAAACCAAGCTGACTGGGTACAGACAAGTGAATAACATGTGTAGCCACAGCTTGGGATATGAGTAACAACGATTGAGTCATTAGTGGGTTTTGCAGCAGCTGATGACCTAGCCGAGTCCCACACAAAAGTCAAGACGGCATGATCTGTACACTGCATTAGATTAGCAGGCAAATCGCTGAGTTCCTGACGTCTGCTCTTTTACTCGTGTACTGAGGAAGAAACATGGGTAGTCCAGGTAATTTTCTGTAAATTTCAACAATGTTAGATCATGCATGTTTGCTAAAATCTGGGCTTTACCTGTAATTCTGGTAGTTTCAGTAAGACAATTTCTCACATTGACCACCATGACTCAATGCATACGGGTGTGGAAGTTTTCAGTATAAATTACAAACTTAATAAGCTGTGTCCGCATTGGACTTTTTTTGGTAAAAAGTATGGAGACTAATTGTCAACTTGACCAAATTGAGTCCAGTGCGGACAGCCAGTTAACTTTTCAAATTGTCAAGTGTCGATCGTCGGCTGTCGGTTAAAAGCTCTGCAGCCGGAACTTTTACAGGGCCAACTGTGTAGAGCGGAAGAGTTACAATGTAAGTGGCAGTTTACGTCGCTGAAAAGTCCAGTGCGGTCAGCCACTGTAATAACATGAATTTTGATCACATACATGTACACGTGTGCTGCAAAGTTTACGTGGCCATGGACTTTCCGCGAGCCCTGCAATCCACGGATGAATAACCACAGTGGAATGTTAACAATCACGCACACTAACTTTTGACAATACATGTACAATGTAGTTAGTTGTGTATGCAAAAAGTGTATGCCACCCAGTGCAAATGATTACAGCTAGTCTACATATTACTACTGTACCGAGTCAGAATGAAATAAATATTAACCGCAATTTCTACAAAGCCCAGTAATGTATAAAAAATGTATTATACACTAGTAGTACTGGCTTGGCACAGTCAGTT
This sequence comes from Hippasteria phrygiana, assembly GCA_037893225.1. Lineage (NCBI taxonomy): Eukaryota > Metazoa > Echinodermata > Asteroidea > Valvatida > Goniasteridae > Hippasteria > Hippasteria phrygiana. The sequence goes on from JAZGUH010000239.1 coordinate 107,568, forward strand.
GTTGAAAATTTTGAGTTGGAGAAGGTGTAGCGTTTTCTGTGGACTTATGAAATCCAGCAAAAATAAACTATTTGCACTGACTTTCTTGTGCAGCATATGCACTGATGAAAACACTTAATTATATTTCTTCCCATAATTACATTCCATCAGATGACTCCGATTATTAGTCTGTACTTGGGACTTAGTTCATAAGAACTCAAGAGGGATCAATTTTACATGATGAAACCTTCTTTCTATTTGATTATCTGCCACCTCGCAAAGCCTCAAATCATATTAATTTTGGGTGGTCTCCAATAGATACCAAATACATTTTTGCACAAGGCAATGATAGGATACAGATTGACAACTTTTTAATTTCCTTTTACATGTCATTTGATGAATGACCATTTGGAAGAAAAAGAATATTTAACCAAAATTTACATCCTGCTTAATATGCATAGTGTCAAGTATGTGTAACTCAGTGATTTGTGTATTAGTTGACTCTTTCCTGGAGAAAAAGTAAAATAAATAAATATAGCTCTCTGTAGTACATGTAACTCCGTTTTAAGTATCATGTACACGTAACTCGGTTTGAAGTATCATTTTATGAAGCTTTTTCTACCACCTCATTAAAAAATAGTACTCAGAAAAAAAGCCGACCAGTGATAATGCTGGCGGAACTAGTTCAAAGTCCAACTAACAAGTCCGGCCAGCCAGTGAAAAAAAAAGTTGAAGGGAAACCCTGGGTTAGGGTCTCAGCCTGCGTGTAAATGTATCCACCCTGCCGGCCATGTACATGTAGCTAGCTCCACATTTACGTAAACGGCAAACACCGATCCGTGACACGCACGGTGCCCGCAGTGCTTGTGTACATGCACCGCCCCGTACCATCCGTGCTTCGAAGGAGCACAGCCTTGATGATACTGTTACATGTACTTCCGGGTTTTGCCATTTCGCACGCGATCTGATTGGTCCTAAATTGACGCGTCATGTTGAATAATTCATGTTACATGTACATACGCGCGTGAAAAACATGGCATCATGGCATTTAGGTTATAAAGGTCAACGGTAAAAAAAATTGCAGGTAGCTGATTGGACATTCGGTAGACTCTTGCGTGTGGGTACCGGGTGGTGCGTGTACAACGTACATGTACGTGGGTGATTCCATAAATGTGGGGGCCAATGACTTTTGGTGTCCCTCTTTACATTGTGATATTTGTTTCCCTTGTATTACCAACAGTGAAATATATACAAATGATTTTAGTTGCTCAAATTATAGTACTTGTACCTAAATATCTGGTAGCAAAGGATGAAACATCTGACTAATTTCCTGACAGTATGGTGTCCTAAATATTTCACGGTTTCTCGTGTAAAAGGGACACCAAAGCTGCGACATTTTAAAAACTGCTGTTGAAATGCATTGTTTGGTTCTCAAATACTACCATGTGCACATACATGTGTATGAAAAATTGCCCTTATGTTAAAGCATGTTAATACTGCTTAAGAATGGCATCATATTTAAAAACTAGTTGACCGAGATTGACTGTGTTAGCCCAAATGTTTCACGTGTAAACAAGACCCACTTTTTTGGTGTCCCTTTTACACGTGAAATTTGTGTAATGTTTCTGAGAAATAAAAGATAATTGGGTTCACTGGCAAATCCAAATCTATCACCATTAATTACATGTCCCACTTGATAAGTGTGAAATCATAACAAAGATTGCATGTTTGGAAATTTTTAATTTTGGGCCATTTACTAGGTTTCACATGTAAATGGGACACCAAATGGTGTCCCCAATACGCAATCATGCACCGAATTGTTATTTTTAGTCTAATCAAGTTATTTTCACAATAAACATTGATGTTTTATCCTGGGTAAGACAAAAAATACATTTTAAAATAAACACACCACATTGAGCATGAATTATCACAAAAATAGCAGAAAACTAATTTGGTGTCCCCTTTACACTTGAAACCGTGAATGGGTTTTGACATGATATTTTGGCATTTCTGGAGTAAATAATGTCTGATTTTGGCTACAATTAATGAGGAATGTCAATATCTTTAAGTTATAGTGAAAATTATTAATAAATCCCATGTCAATCAATTTTTCCATTTTTGGGTCAAAATGTCACAACTTGGCACCCTAACTTATACTTTGGATGACCATGCGTGTACATGTATGCATTGCGGGCAGATGGTGCGGGTAACGGATCGGCGTTCGCCGTGATCTAGCTGGCCGCGCCAGGCGGGCGGGCCAGGCCGGGCGACTGCACGCAGAGACAACACGCACAGCCTTGCATTCAAGGCTATTTTATAATGAGGGTAACCCATCAAGCAACAGCTGATCATTTGGGGCCCTCACATTAAAAAGATACATCAAAGGCAGAAATATACATTGTACAGAGACAAGACTTGAACAATAAGATACATGTAGGTTAATAAAAACAAGCCATACACTACACATACATGTATATTGTAAATTATACAATGCTTATAAATGAAGGACAACAGTTCAATTCTGTTGCATAACTTGCATCGGGGTGGACTGGTCATCTGAACTGAGGCACAAGATTAGCGCATTGGATCTTCACGGTGTTCTGCCAAATGCAAACAAGCAAATTTTATTCCTTGAAGATTCATTGAAAATTTGAAAGAGTAGGGCTACATGTATATTAATTTCAAGAAGGATGCCCAGAGAAAATGGATGTCCTTTAACATGCTTAAAGACTTTACAGTTTTAGAGTAATTGCTTTTTGTAGCCCAGGGCCCATCCAAGAAGGTGTCCGTGCAATTATTTTATTCGAGGGGGGGCAGGTGAGTTGATCTCACCGACGGTGGAAGTAACCCTATATACCTGGGTGTATAGGTCTGAAGAATTCAGATAATTTCTCTGGAATCTGTTGAAGAATTTTCCTCCATTTAGACCTGGATCCAGGAAAACTGTAAGGGTGGTAAGGTTCGCAATTCAAAACGTCGCCGACTCGACCCACCTCTGATCATATCCCTTTACCTACGTGTAGAGTGGTTTTTAGCCTTGTATTGGGTGATTTCGAAAAAAAAGAAGAAGATATGTTAGGCCTAGCATGGCACATGTTTGACATGAACAATTCTCAGATTGTACAATGTACAGGTACATAACGATATGTAGTTGCCTTAAAATTTTACATTGGATTCCCCAGAGGGAGATAGAGAGAGAGAGAGAGAGAGGGGGAGAGCGCGCAAATGACAAAACAAAATGCTCTCTCTGTGGGGAGTCCCACGGGTAGGTTTCCCTTCCCAACCACTGATAAGAACATGTGTAGCCAAATGCTTTCATTTTTATCCAATCCTACAATGCACTATATGAGCATTTGTACATGTATCATATGGGTTATTCCATAAATTTGTGTACCAACTTGTGACATTATGACCCAAAATGGAAAAATTGATTGACAGGGGATTTATTAATAATTTTCACTATAACTTAAAGATATTGACATTCCTGATTAATTGTAGCCAAAATCAGACATTATTTACTCCAGAAATGCCAAAATATCATGTCAAAACCCATTCACAGTTTCACGTGTAAAGGGGACACAAAATTAGTTTTCTGCTATTTTTGTGATAATTCATGCTCAATGTGGTGTGTTTTATTTTAAAATGTATTACCCAGGATAAAACATCAAGGTTTATTGTGAAAATAACTTGATTAGACTAAAAATAACAATTTGGTGCATGATTGCGTATGGGGACACCATTTGGTGTCCCCATTTACACGTGAAACCTAGTAAATGGCCCAAAATTAAACATTTCCAAGCATGCAATCTTTGTTATGATTTCACACTTATCAAGTGGGACATGTAATTAATGATGATAGATTTGGATTTGCCAGTGAACCCAATTATCTCTTTATTTCTCAGAAACATTACACAAATTTCACGTGTAAAAGGGACACCAAAAATGTGGGTCTTGTTTACACGTGAAACATTTGGGCTAATAACACACTGTCAATCTCGGTCAACTAGTTATTAAATCATTTAAATATCGTGCCATTCTTAGGCAGTATTAACATGCTTTAACATAATGAAGGGCAATTTTTCATACACATATATGTGCAAATGGTAGTATTTGAGAACCAAACAATGCATTTCAACAGCAGTTTTTTAAATGTCGCAGCTTTGGTGTCCCTTTTACACGTGAAACCGTGAACTATTTAGGACACCATACTGTCAGGAAATTAGTCAGATGTTTCATCCTTTGCTACCAGATATTCAGGTACAAGTACTATAATTTGAGCAACTACAATCATTTGTATATATATTTCGCTGTTGGTAATACAAGGGAAACAAATATCACAATGTAAAGAGGGACACCGGCCCCCACATTTATGGAATCACCCATGTACAGCCAGTGATATCAGTGTTACAGCTGTCACTCCTCCGTCTGTGTGATGCGTTGGAGGTAGATAGGCCCAATCATCAGTCGGGCTTCTGTACACACTGTATGAACCACCCCTCAATATTACGTGTCTGCATGGAGCGGTTCCGTTATTGACTGCCGTTGCACAACAACACTTGGTTGGTATGCTGGGGCTGATCGGGAGGTGTTGATGAATGGCCATATGGTTGCATCGTTTGGCCAAGACAAAAGACAGAAAATTAGTCTCAGCATTTCTAAAGTGGAGAACAAATGAATGGAAAAGGTAGGGCTGCTTCGATTTAGCTTCCGTTTGTCAGGATTTGTGTGTTTTTAGATTAAATTACAGTGACAAAAGACTAAGTAAATGTTTGATACTAAGTTTTGAATATTTTAAAAGATTGGATTTTTGTACACACCTGCACTGTTGTCTTGAGTATTATATGTATACATGTATGTATTGTACATGACCCAAGCAACATGTATGATAATTTCAATTGGCAGAATTGTAAATTCTGCGAATGTATAAATTTACATTTTGTGTTTGCATAATTTTAAATGTACATTAGTTTGTTTGTTTATATCTGTATTTTGTTTATTTTCAAGTCAACCTGTGAATTTATTACCATTGTGCATGTACATGTACAATGAATACGTGTACATGTACAATGTATGTCATTCACAACTGCTTTTAACCCTTGCATACGGATAAAGCCATATAGCGTAAAAAAAAAAAAACATGCCACCAGGCCGGATGACGCCATTGGCTGCCGTTTGTGCAGTTTCAATCCATTGTTGGATTATTGTTTATGTCATGCTTGACTGCACAAACACATTGTAGCGGTTCGAGTTGGCTGCCAGAACCGCTGCAACACCCCGATCCCGTAAAATACCGTGCCCATCAAGGGGTTAAATACATAAATGCATGTGACGTACATGTACATGTACATGGATGTGTGTACATGTACATGTACAATGTAGGTATTAAAGCAAGGGTATACCTTTAGATTTGATTTTACAAGGGGGGAGGATGATGATGATAATGATGAAATTCCAGAAACCTGACACCAACCATGGAAATTTCGAAAGGTTGGGGAGTGGACATTGAATATTTTCTTCCACAAGTGGGCACTGTTTATTACACTTTTTCATCTTTGGAAACCACAAGTGCGTAGATCGGTGTTATTTTCCCGGTGTTTTTTGATGCTCCTGTCACAGTGTAAGAGAAGTACACAATGTAATGTACATTGTGCACGCATCAGTCACTAATTAACTCTGTGCGCACATTCATGTACATGTACACGTGGCAATGTCTCTACATTAAAGAAATTCTTAATAATAATAATAATAATAATAATAATAATAATAATAATAATAATTTTCCTCAATTGCCGGATAGGGCGACACATAATGCTATAAAAGAGTGGGTTTGGGTGACGCGGTCGAATAGGGCGACACATAACTGTCGCCCTATTGTGAAAGTCGCCCCTTTGGAGTGTGTTTTAGTAAGGCGCGTGGGGAAAGTGCTCTAAATGGGCGACACTCGTGTCGCCCCTTTGGGGTTATTTTAGGCAGAGTCGCCCATCTGTTGCATCCAGGAGATTTCTAATAATAATAATAATTATTACCGAGGATGGGTCATTTGGGAGACTTTGCCATAGACGCGTGCACACAAAAATTTCAACTTTAATGTAATTATAACCTAACCCAAATATCCCCTGTCCTACCCCCATTAATTTTGGTATTTCGTTTTGGACCATCCTCTATCGATATAACTCACTTGCGACAATAAAATTCTCACTCCTTAGGGGTATTTAATTAGGGAGACACTGAAACGTCTCCCTAATTCCACTTGTCTCCCTAAGGTATACAAAATTATGACAAAGTGTCTCCTTAAGGGTACTTTTGTCATTATAATAACCGGCATTTAGAATGCTCCTTTTAGTTCGACTACATAATCACAGCGTTGACAATTATTATTACCCCCGTTCATCGGGCCCAACAATTCCTAAAACCTCAGCTCCCTGGGGAGTATACATGTACATGTACAGCCTGCAAGTTAAGCACACATAGGCTAATCAAAACACAACTATCACTGCCCTCGCACTCCTGGGTGGAGAGAAGCAACTTGTAACAAAGTGTCTTGCTCAAGAGGACCCATGGTCTTGAACTCACAATCTGCAGTATCACCGAGATCTTGAGTCCAGTACACTAAGCCATTAGGCCGTACAGTATTCCACACAGCAATAGAAAACATTTAAAGTTGTGTAACATTACATGTACAATGTATGTGTAATGTCTTTGCTTCGGCTGAAGATTTCAATTCATGATTACCATTCATCATGATTACCTCCTACATTTACAAACTATTTTTTTTTTAACGAAAAAAAAACCCCACTAACTACATTGTACACTCTGCAATTTGTTTGGTCTTAATTATATGGACACGTATACATGATGTTTGCCATATTCATTTACATTGTAAGAAAAGGAGCATCCCACTCCCAAAGCAAAAATTGAAGCTTTCTAACATACGTACAGTGAGTGCGACAGTTCCGGATCACTTTTCGTACACGTGTACAAATTAAACCACTGTAACCCCACTGGTGTTCGCAGTTTCTGTGTCCGAGTGACATCACTTCGTAGTAAAATACCTCCTCTTCATTTTAAAACCAAATCTGTCCACATCAACTCAATTTAAAGGGAAATATATCTCCATTTTTGTACAGGATTGAACGCAACAGTTCCGGATCATTTGTGACAGTTCCGGATCACGTACGCCATGTATGCTGACCACTCGCGCGTGCCGTGTGCGTGCCGCCTCCGTGCCGCCTCCGTGCCGCCTCCGTGCGTGTGCTGTGATTGGGCCTGTCCATACATGTACATGCGTCCCAAAAGAAACTCGCCGGAACAAAACAAAAAATACATTGTTGGCGTTTGATTTAATAAACATCCCATGCAATAGTTAATACGACTGTAGAGTACGAAAACAAAATCGAAATGATACGTCAGTGAGTGACCCATGGGGAAATTCGCAACTGCCGTGATTTTCTAGGTGTGGTGAGTCAGTCAAATTCACTTACCAAATTTTTTAAATCTGTGACAAATGAGATTATTTTCTATCAAGAAAACTTAGTAAAGTCCATAAAAAACGAAGAATGTTGACTACATGCCGGGGATTACAGGAATTTCGACTGGCAGACTGGCATTTCAGGTCTAACCCAACTACAAGACAATTACAAATTTCGACGAACTGCATTATGGGTAATAATGAAGCGATCTTCAAAATGTCTTTCCCGAAAATTGCAAAATGATGGATATCGAAATTCGTGAAAAAAAATCTTTAAAATCTAAATTTGGTTGCACTTGGATTAATTCTTGTTTAATCAAGTGATCCGAAACTCTCAATGATCCGGAACTGTCGCACTGACTTTACATGTATGCTACTTACACATGTATGCAACTGATTGTTTGTAGAACTAGAATGTCTCTTAGCAATTTTCAGTTCGAAAATTTATTTTTGGGGTGCCATGCCCAAAAGGCACGCACACCATAATTTGGATTTAGCTTCTGGAAATACATGTACCCTGTCTGTACATGTACAGGGGGGTCTACCCGATGTTCCCCAATACCGATGTTCCCCAATACCGATGTTCCCCAATACCGATGTTCCCCAATACCGATGTTCCCCAATACCTACAAACACATGTATGTTCCCCAATACCTATGTTCCCCAATACTGATGTTCCCCAATACATGTAGCTATGTTCCCCAATAGCTACCCCATGTACAGTACATTGTACAACATTGGGAATGGGACATTTTGTGAAAAGAATTCCCATTCACATTTCACATTTCTCATTATTTTCCCACTTTGAGAAAAGGTGCGAAAATATTTTCCCACTTTTGTGAAAAGGCATGGGAAATGTTTTCCCACTTGTGTGAAAAGGTGTGAATTTTTTTCCCACTTTGGGTATCTTTTTTCACATTTTGTAAAAAAGAAAATGAATTCCCTGGGAAGAGAAAAAGCCTGAAGAGAAATTTCCATTTTTGGGTTAACTTTTAATTGTGTACTGTACATGTACATGTGCACTGTACACGTGTACATGCTGTGCTGCCATGCCGGAAACTTGACTAATTAAAGGGCTAAACGGCTGACATTTCTCTGTAATAATAATACTAATACTAATAATAAGCCTTGTCAGTAGCAAAAATGTACATCTGCAGTCTGAGGCAGATTCCAGAATGACCTACACATACATGCATGCACTACATTGTCGGTCACAAGGGATAATGGTCAAGCCATGGTTCCGTGGTTGTTGAAATAATTAAAGTCGGGGAGTAATTATTTTGAACCTGTGAAACAAATTTGATATAGTTTTATGTGGTGAAAAACTAGAAAAGGGATAATAAGGAACACATTTTAAAAGGAACATTTTCAGGGGTTTCAGGATGCCATGTACATTTTTTGTACCGTACAATAATTTGTACATATAGTGTAGTCGTACATGTACTTTCCCAATACGTGCGAGGACAATGCTTTGTGCTTCCTACGTGTATTGTTCCTTTAATATAACCCAACCCCATAGACTAAGCACGTACTTCTACATGCGAGGACCGATTTCAACAAAAGACTTGACGTGCGAGGACTGAAAGGTTTCTTTGTATTCCTTTCTCCTCTTGTCCTCAGAGATACAGAACCCGTACGTGTACATTGTACCTTTGGAATTTAACTTTTCCCACCTGCATGCTTCCTGCAAGAAATTGTTGTCTCTCAGGTCAAATTGAATTTAATTAAAAGCACAGAGAATATACAGTACTTGTTACTTAAAATAATTAGATTGTTAAATACGATTTGAGGCTTAAGTAGAGTTCTGAGGTTCATTCCATAAATTTGGGGTCCAATTTTGGTGTCCCTGTTACATCTGGCATATGTGACCCGCTCTGGTAAAAGGTATATTATGTCGCAAAATATGAAAAATGAGTTTCATGTATGTTTGGAAAGCCCGCACTGTAAGCTTTCATTTGGTACATGATAGAGCTCCAAAGCCCTTTCCGTTCTAGAGATATCGCGTTTTTGCATATTAATTAGTTCTATGGAGTTCAAATTGCACAACAGAGAAAACAGGCTTTGAAATAGCTTGTTCCAATACAATGCAATGGAACAATGTACTCTAAAAGGCTTATTTTTTCACTTTATTCACTGAAATCAACATTGTTGCGCACCAAACCTGAAACTTTAGATATTTAAGATGTCATTAAAGGCAAAAAACAAAAAATGAATTTTGACAAAAAATGTCACCCTTTCAACATTGAAAGGGCCATTACACGTAAATGCATAGCGCGACTTATATCACCTTTTTCTGGAACGGGTCACATATTATGTGTGAGCTTTTGCAATTAGGGTTAATTAATGCCTTCTATCTCCCAGAGTGATTATGTAAAGCAAAGTACCAGCCAAATAAGTACAAAATAGTGTGAAGTCAATTTAAATGATACTTGATAGGAAATTACACAGGTCATCAGGTGTAACATGTACAGGACACCAACAATTAGAATGACCCCTGTACAAATTGTACATCATAACTCAGAAAAGAGAATGACTTCCTGTATTTCTTGCAAAAATGCAAACATGATCTGAATGTTTCCATTGGAAGTGATGAGAAGGTGGTGATACATATGTACATGTATTTCAATTCTTTGAAAATACTTCCATCAATTAGTGCAAGGAGGCACTATTATTGTTTGCATGTAATTACTCGTGTACGTGTACAATGAACTCCTTGTCAAAAGAGTGTATTAAATAAAAGACCAAATAGATTGCAGAGTGTACAACATTTCGTTTTTCGTTTTAAAATTGAAGTTTTCCTCCATTAGTCGTTTGTAGGGGGAAATCCATGGAATTAAAATTTTCAGCCAGCGCACGGACATTGCAGCTTTAACCGGAACCCAGACCTTTTTTGCTAGGAACCATCCTCAATCCTCCAAAATCCTCTTTTTGCCCTGCCCCAAGAAATGCATTCATCCTCAGTCGTCCAAAATCCTCTTTTTCTTGAAACACCATTCATCCTCGATCATCCAAAATCCTCTTTTTCTTGAAATACCATTCATCCTCAATCCTCCAAAATCCTCTTTTTCTTGAAATTGAAGTGGGTTAGGGTTAATGTACATCAGTCAGTTGAAATGTGTGTGATAACCAAATTGTGTACTTGTGGTGCCACAAAACGGGTGGAAAGTGTAGCATACATTGTACATACATGTACATAGTACATACATGACATCATTCCATGAAGTTGAGAGACACAATGTGTTACATTGGAAAACATTTAAAATTCCTATAAAATATTTTGTTGCACCACATGGCCGGGATTCTATACAATTATTTCATCATACACATGTACATGTAGCTTAGATTCATTGTGACATAATAATTAGTTTAGGGTCCTCTCTCTTGAGTTTCACATCAACTCCCATAGACTTCATTTTTTGTACTATGCATTTAATTAGCGATGTAACAAGGGACACAGTGTCCCGGTTATTACATGTACGTCTTAGTTTATGTTACTCATAATTCATAATGTTAAAGCATCCAAATCTGTGGTGGTTAGAAAATGTTATCCTTTTACAGTATACCCATCAAATAGAGTTGACTAAAACATTTGATGTAATAATTGATTCAATGGCAAGCTTGCAAGGATGTAATGGGACACCACTCCATCAAGCATTTCAAGGGTGGGAAAACTAACACATGACACCAATATACATGTATATACTGCTTACAGATGAATTATGGAAGAAAGTTTCCAAAATTGGGACACCACCATTACATCTGAGTCCGTTTTGCCGCAATTTTGAAAAGGCAGTCCAATATATGGACTCTACAAGTTACTTTTATTTAAACAGTAATCACACAAAAGAAATGAAATTTAAATCAGACTTCATTTGATGAAGAGTAAAGAAGCTGCATTGTACAATGTACATGTAGACATGCAAGCAGGATGTAACGAAATTATAAGAGTGAGACACCATCCGTTACCACTTAACCACAGATTTGTTAGCCATATAACAGAAAAGATGTACATGATGTAAGAGATACTGAAAATATGATTTGTTGTTGTTAAGGTACATGTACATGTATACATGTACATATGTACATGCAGTTTTGTATAACCTCTGATGTAAAAGAAACAAAATGGTAAATTTTTTTTAAACTTCTAAACCCTATTTGTGCAGTAGGCCTACTGTACTTGTCCTTTTATGTCACAAAATTCCCCCATAATTTAGCCTGGGACACTATCACACTTGGTGACAAAACATAATACACAAATTTCACACATATAATGCCCTCATGTTTTGTATCATTTGAAAGCCTTCCTTTACACTATCACACTTGGTGACAAAACATAATACACAAATTTCACACATATAATGCCCTCATGTTTTGTATCATTTGAAAGCCTTCCTTTTACTCTTCAAGTTCATACTACATGTACATGTACATGTACATGTACATGTATGTATAATATCATTAATACCCTCCCTCTGTCCCAAAATGGAGCCAACTATCAAAACCTATCAAGTTTCAGGTTGAAACACACAAGCTGTTGGAGAGGAAGGGCATGTGTTTTTGATAGGAATTATAATAACAGTAGGAGGGTTAAAGCCAGTTTGGTTTTCTTCCTCCATGGTTATACCCCTTGCGTACGGATGACGCCAAATGGTGCAAAAAAGAAGTGTCACCAGGGCGGATGACGCCATTTGCCGTTATTTGTGCAGTTTCAATCCATTGTTGGATTAATGTGTATGTTACGCTTGACAGCACAAGCATATTGTGGCTGTTTCGCTGCGCTTCAAAGGCCGGCGTGAACCCGCGGCGCCTCCTGTAAATTATAACCATACTCAAGGGGTTTTAAACAAGAAAAACAATTACATGATCCAAGAATGTAAAGATGTTTGTCTCAATTTCATGGAATAACCCATACATGCACATGTACATTTTATTTCCAGAATATGCTAAAATTCATATAACCCTAACCCTCCAGGGTATTTTGGCTAGAAACCCTGCCAGAAGCATCAGATTGCATACTTTGTCACATTGACTTGTGTGCAGAGTGCAGCAAGGTCAAGCTGTCACCACGGATGCACTGTGCTGCGTCTGGCAGGGTTAGGGTTAATAATTTTTCCTCCAAGTAATAACCTGCATCCTCAAATTCCTCTGATTTCAAAGTGTTAAAGCTGCATCACTGTTGATGTACATACATGTACTGTATGTATTACCTGAATCATCCAAAATCCTCATGGGGACCACTGCATGACTGCAAAATCCTCCAGGGGTTTTCTTAAACACATAACCTCATCACTCCTCCGAATTCATCCAGCATCAGACTGTCATGACTGTTAGATTGGGCCTGATTCGACCTGGATCCTCCATTTTCCTCCGGAGGCAAAATCCTCTCATGCCCTCATCCTGCAAAATCCTCCGATGCTTCAACTTCCAAAGACCCGGATCAATCCTCTGAATTCCTCCATTTGGCAAAGAGGATTTTTGAAGGTTTTGTTATAAGCTTTAATTTGATGTCGTTGGTGTTGTACTGGGCCTCGCCATAGCCTTTTGAAGTAATTGTTGATGTCTTCATGTGTGTGTTCAAAGTTTGTACATGTAAGTTTGTAGAAATTCACCCCAAAACATTTCGAGATTGAAAATTTGGAATACAATTGTACACTGTACACATACACTGTATGTATGATAGAACTTTTCAAATGTAAAAATGTTAAAATCCCAAAATTGACTTTGTGTGCGACTTTCTGCTCATTTCGTATGTTGTTTCATGTTGTTAGTTATTGTGAGTCATCTTGGCATGAAATTTGCATATATGTACCCGGGGTGCCGGAGCGACTTTTGCAGCCAAGCGAAACAGACACAATGTGCTAATTATGCAGTCAAACGTAACAAACTAACATACATAATAATCCAACAATGGATTGAAACTGCACAAATAGTGGCTGTAGGCGTCATCTGGCCTGGTGGCACTGTTTTGGTTTTTTGCGCAATTTGGCGTCATCCGTACGCAAGGGCACTTGTTAAGGCACTTGTTGTCATACATGTACGGTCCCTGCAGTGAACAAACAGTAACACCTGTAAAATTTGGACAGCTGCTTAAATACACCTTTTAACCCCTTGAGTATGGTATTTTACGGGAGACGTCGTGGTGCCGCGGCGGCTCTGGCAGCCAAGCGAACCGCTACAATGTGTTTGTGCAGTCGAGCGTAACCTATACACAATAATCCAACAATGGATTGAAACTGCACAAACAGCGGCCAATGGCGTCATCCGGCCTGGTGGCACTGTTTAATCCAACAATGGATTGAAACTGCACAAACAGCGGCCAATTGCGTCATCCGGCCTGGTGGCACTGTTTTTTTTTTGCGCCATATTCCGTCATCCGTACGCAAGGGGTTAAAGACTTCCGACAAGCGACGACTATATTTGTACACAGAGTGTACCGGTACTAGTTTTAAGCTGGCTTTTCAATATCATGTACATGTATACATGTACATGTACATATATGTACAATGTACCGGTGTATGTACATGTACATTGTACATCCTGCATGCACCTGTACAGTTGATAGTACATGTACATGTACAATGTACATGTATATGTAAGCATGTTTTTTGGTTCATTTGGGGCCACTGCATTTTTAGCCTACATGTACCAGATAAGTCAACAGACAAAGATACATGTATCCAGCAAACAAAGTGGAAAGCCACATACAACATCATCTATGGGATTGTTACAGCATTGCAATTGAAAGTGAACACTGTGACATGTGTGAGTGCTGTGGGATTGGCAAATTTTGTGAAAAGAATTCATTCATTCGCATTTTGTACACAGCTTTTTAATTTCCCCCTGCGAATAAGCCAGTTCAGTATTTTAACTTCGCATGTGCAAAATTACATTTCACCTCGAATGACCCACGTGACCCAACGCACGCGTGTGAATGCAATAGGTGGTCGCACAAGGCACACGTGTTAAATTCAATCAGAATGGACGTTCGTGTAACATGGCGTGACATTACGTCGGCAATTTTATCCCGAATAACCTTTGACCTTTGAGATACCGAACTGGCTTATTCAAGTGGGAAATTATTTTCACACTTTTGAGAACAGGTGTGAAAATATTTTCCCACTTGTGTGAAAAGGCATGAAAATGTTTTCCCGCTGTGGGAAATTATGCAAATTAATTCCCTGGGGAGAGAAAAAGGTGTTAAGAGAAATTCCCATTTCCAGGTTAACTTTCAAATGCAATGTACTGTATACGTGGGTCTGTCCACACTAAATGATAGATTTGCACATAACACAATTACTAGTTGGCTTTTCCGACACTGCCAGTCGGAAAAGGCCTTGTTTTTGTTCTGATTCTGATTTTTTTTTTCTTCCTTCTTCTTCTTCTTCTTTCAGTTCTGACCAAAAGCCCATAGACTTTGTACACGAATTTTGTCCGCGGCACTTTAGGTCTTAAAAAACCTCAGATCTTAACCAAACTTACCTCAAACATAGACCCTAAGCTGAAATTGTATGCCGAAGAGTGACGTCATGATGACGTCATCACGTGTCACGTGACGTCATCTTAAATGTGCGTTTTTCAAGGGCCCATATCTAGAGAACGGTAGGTCTGATTTCCTTCCAACCTGATATGTTGGTAGGCTAGCTCGTGTTATAGATGAAAATTGAGGTGACGTCATGATGACGTCATCATACGATTTTATAGTAATTTTTAAGTTTTTAAACTTCAAAGTTTCTTAAAACCATATCTCACTAACAGAACATGCTAAATTCAAAATTCTTTTTGTAATAGCTTTGTTAGCTCCTATATTCTTTCACATAAATGTTAAAAATGTGTGACGTCATCATGACGTCATCAAAAATATGCTTTTTTGAAACACATATAAGGGTAGGTCCGATCGTCATAAAAATTAGTGTGCAGGTAGATAGTGCTACTGGCATGTTAAATCCGAAGTGACGTCATGATGACGTCATCGGCTGATTTTCTATGATTTTTTTTGTTCTATCCCAAATCCCATAGACTTTGTACACGAATTTTGTAAGAGCCACTTTGGTCACTAAACAACATCAGATCTTATTCAGGCTTAACACAAACAGAGAACCTAAGCTGAAAATGTATGCCGAACATGACGTCATGATGACGTCATCACGTGTCATGTGACGTCATCTTAAAGGTGCATTTTTCAAGGGCCCATATCTAGAGAACGGTACGTCCGATTGCCTTCAAACCTGGTATGTTGGTATGGTAGCTCGTGTTATAGATAAAAATTGAGGTGACGTCATGATGACGTCATCATACGATTTTACATTTATATTAAAGTTTTTGAACTTCAAAGTTTCTTAAAGCCATATCTCATCAACAGAACATGCTAAATTCAAAATTCTTTTTGTAATAGCTTTGTTAGCTTATATATTCTTTCACATAAATGTACAAAATGTGTGACGTCATTATGACGTCATCAAAAATGTGATTTTTCGAAACACATATAAGGGTAGTTCCGATCATCATAAAAATTGGTAGGTAGGTAGATAGTGCCACTAGCATGTAAAATCCGAAGTGACGTCATGATGACGTCATCTGCTGATTTTCTATGAATTTTTAGTTCTATCCAAAATCCCATAGACTTTGTACTCGCATTTTGTAAGTGGCACTTTGGTCACTAAACAACCTCAGATCTTAATCAGACTTAACACAAACATAGACCCTAAGCTGAAATTGTATGCCGAAAAGTGACGGGGTGATGACGTCATCACGTGTCACGTGATGTCATTTTTTGTTAAATGTGCATTTTTCAATCGCCCGTATCTAGAGAACCGTAGGTCCGATTACGCTCAAACGTAGTATGTTGGTAGGCAAGCATTTGTTGTTGATGAAAATTGAGGTGACGTCACGATGACATACGAAATTATAGTAATTTTAAAGTTTTTGAACCTTAAAATTTTCTTTAAGCCATATCTCATCAACAGAACATGCTAATATCGAAATTCTTTTTGTAATAGGTTTGTTAGGTCCTACATATGTAACAAAAAAATGTAACAAACAAATGCAAAATATGTGCACCATCATAATGACGTCATCAAAGGCATAATTTCTCGTAAGACATGTAAATTGGTAGGTCCAATTGTCATGAAGCCTGGTGGGTAGGCAGACTTGTCAGAAGCAAGCAAAAATCACAGTGACATCATAAAAAAATAATGCGGAAAAGCCCTATGTTCTGTTCAGCGAAGAGACATAGAGTCCTAGTTCCAATTTAAATTGTGTTGAAACTCAGGAAATAAACTTTAACCCTAACTCCCTAGGGTATGTGGAAAATCATATTAAAATTGGAGGATCATCAGGACTGTTAGGGTTAATAATGGTAATACAATAGTAGTTGTACAATTGTAGAGAGATACAAAGGATTTGGTTGTTGGTTGATTAAAAAATGAGAAATTTGATGAAAATGTCCAGCGTATTTTGGGGGGTCCTGATATGATGGGACATGCATACATGTATGACCATGCAACTCATGTTTTTCAGGTTACATATAAAAGAGGTGTTATCAGAGAAAAAAAATGTCACATGTTAAATTATGGTTAGCAAAAATATCACAGATGAGAAATTTGCTCAATTTTCAAGCCCCTTCTTTCTTGAAGGTGTTTTAAAACAAATTTAGGAATGTAATTTAATTCAGCAATCACGTCACTGTGTCTGTCCATGTACATGTAGTGACAAACGTTATACTGGCTGGTATGGTATTGGCATTTTATCAAAAATACATTTCAACAAAAATATATAAATCATGCTGAGAAAACATCTGACCTTCATTCTACCATTGTTTAGGCTTTTTATTCTTTGGGAAACAAAACACAGATTCATTTAAAGGAATTGCAAATGTCTGTCTGTCACATGAAATAATCTCCTGCCAACTGTAAAAATCTTTAAGGAATAGTCATGTATTTATAACAAAGGTGTGTGCAATACAACTTTCAATATTTAGTTACCGTAGTAAAGTGTGTGCATTTTGTTGAATTAAGAATGAGAAGTTTGTCTGTCCTCAAGTGACATACATGTACATGTATGTTATCTTGCATTGTACAATGCATGTGTCTGTCCATGTAACAAACGTGATAAATGATAATCAATGTCTGTCCCTGTAACAAACTTTATTCATTCAATGAAAACAAATTACATGCTTGCAATCTAAAATGAAGTTGTCTTCCTGCAAATAATAATATCAAATATTAACTTTGAAAGAATATTTAACAATTTAGGCTAATTATATATCATGGTTTTTACCTCTATTGTTTAATTTAGGAAACAAAATGTCTGTCTATGTGACAAACATGATTATTAAAGTCTGTCCATGTAACAAACGTTATGTCCAAAAAGATGTCACTATTTCTTCATGTTAAGTTTTTTTTTAATATGGTCGGACAGTCTCGAAAAAATTTAATTGGGGTTTGCAGGGCCCTACTACATGTATTCTCAGTTGTTAAAAAGGTCTTAATAAAATAATAATTTGATACCGTTTTGTCTGTCCCAGTGATGTACGTTATTTTCATGGTCTCCTCCTCCCTATAAATTCTTAAGAAAGAATATACATGTACATGTACATATACATGTAGTTGCTTTGAAAGTTACCTAAATATTAACATTGAGAGTACTTACTTAATTATACTAAAACGAAAATGTACTGAATTTGTTCGTCTTGCTTTGATGAGTTATGCTTAGGAAAAGAAAAGTGTCTGTCCCATGTGACAAACGTTACCTTCAATAACTTCTGAAATATTGCTCAAGTTATTTTGATCTTTCTGGACTATAACAAGCATGTAGAGGGAAGATATGTGCAAGCAAAAAATAAGGGCAAAATTTTACAGTTGGAAATTCATTCTAAATGTCACACAAATATATCGTTTAGTGTGGACAAACCCATGGCACTCATGCAAGCAGGCAATATTTGGCTTTTCCGAAATCCTTCGGAAAAGGCTTTGTTTTTGTTCTGATTTTTTTTTTTTTTCTTCTTCTTCTTCTTCTTCTTCTTCTTCTTCTTCTTTTAGTTCTGACCAAAATCCCATAGACTTTGTACACGAATTTTGTCGGCGGCACTTTAGGTCTTAAAAAACCTCAGAACCTAACCAAACTTACCTCAAACGTAGACCCTAAGCTGAAATTGTATGTCGTAGAGTGACGTCATGATGACGTCATCACGTGTCACGTGACGTCATCCTAAATGTGCGTTTTTCAAGGGCCCATATCTAGAGAACGGTATATCCAATTTCCTTCAAACCTGGTATGTTGGTAGGCTAGCTCGTGTTATAGATGGAAATTGACGTGACGTCATGATGACGTCATCATGCGATTTTATAGTAATTTTTAAGTTTTTGAACTTTAAAGTTTCTTAAAGCCATATCTCACCAACAGAACATGCTAAATTCAAAATTCTTTTTGTAATAGCTCTGTTAGCTCCTATATTCTTTCACATAAATGTGAAAAATGTGTGACGTCATCATGACGTCATCAAAAATATGCTTTTTTGAAACGCATATAAGAGTAGGGACGATCGTCATAAAAATTAGTGTGCAGGTAGATAATGCTACTAGGATGTTAAATCCGAGGTGACGTCATGATGACGTCATCGGCTGATTTTCTATGAATTTTTAGTTCTATCCCAAATCCCATAGACTTTGTACACGAATTTTGTACGGGACACTTTGGTCACTAAACAACATCAGATCTTAATCAAACTTAACACAAACAGAGACCCTAAGCTGAAAATGTATGCCAAAACGTGACGTCATGATGACGTCATCACGTGTCATGTGACGTCATCTTAAAGGTGCATTTTGGAAGGGCCCATATCTAGAGAACGGTACGTCCGATTGCCTTCAAACCAGGTATGTTGGTATGGTAGCTCGTGTTATAGATGAAAATTGAGGTGACGTCATGATGACGTCATCATACGATTTTACAGTAATATTAAAGTTTTTGAACTTCAAAGTTTCTTAAAGCCATATCTCATCAACAGAACATGCTAAATTCAAAATTCTTTTTGTAATAGCTTTGTTAGCTCCTATATTCTTTCACATAAATTTGAAAAATGTGTGACGTCATCATGACGTCATAAAAAATATGCTTTTTTGAAACACATATAAGGGTAGGGACGATCGTCATAAAAATTAGTGTGCAGGTAGATAGTGCTACTAGCATGTTAAATCCGAGGTGACGTCATGATGACGTCATCGGCTGATTTTCTATGAATTTTTAGTTCTATCCCAAATCCCATAGACTTTGTACACGAATTTTGTACGGGACAATTTGGTCACTAAACAACATCAGATCTTAATCAGGCTTAACACAAACAGAGACCCTAAGCTGAAAATGTATACCAAAACGTGACGTCATGATGACGTCATCACGTGTCATGTGACGTCATCTTAAAGGTGCATTTTTCAAGGGCCCATATCTAGAGAACGGTACGTCCGATTGCCTTCAAACCTGGTATGTTGCTAGTGTATCTCGTGTTATAGATGAAAATTGAGGTGCCATCATGATAACGTCATCAACTGATTTTCTATGAATTTTTTAATATTTAACATATTATTATATATTACTGTCATTGATCAGATTGACTCCAATCTCGACACAGGCCAACACCATGTATAAGTACTATCCTTATAATGTCATCATAGGTCAAGTAATATAAACTTAAAGGTCAACTTTCAAGTAAGAAATCTAGATCATGAAATAATCTCAGATCTTAGAAAACTCAGCGAAAACAAAACCCTTAACAACTTTAATGCTGATAAAAAAAAAACCAGGAAAAGCCATGCGTCTGTTGACCTCAACAGACGCTTAACCTCTAGTTTAATCTTGGTGCTGTATCAGGTACTGAAAATAAATTCGCTAACCGCCTACACAAACACTTACATGTAGTTCATTGGAGCACCGAGGATGTCTTCTTCAACTTGAACATGATACATGTAATGGCCAACCACAGCCCCTGTGTGTCTGTGCTTTTGGGGTGTGCCACCCAAATTTGCAAATTGAATTGCTAAGTTGTCGGCATTATACGAGTACATACAATATATACATGTACATGTACAAATGTATGTATGAGTTTTCCCATAAAAAAGACAGATTGACAGATAAGTACATGTAACAGATTTAATAAGTTTTTAAAATATTGAATTGGAATGGGACACTCCTACATTGTGTAATAATTCCTACAGTAATCAGCAGTGTTGTAGTACTCGTACTCTGTACTCGTACTCGAGTACCGTTTTTAGAATACTCGTACTCGTACTCGTACTCGTACTTGTACTCGTACTCGTACTCGAATGTCAAAGTACTCATACTCCAACTGACGGTACTCGTACTCTGGCAGAAAAGTACTTGAACTCGAATAGCAATACTTGATAAAAAAAAACGTATGGCTTGACTTACCACGGCCTCACTGAAATGGTTAATTGCGGAGAAATCGACTTCCTCTGCGCACCGTCCGGACAAATTCGCTTGTACCCCCCGCCCTGCAAATTGAACAGGGCGCTGGGCATGGGAAGGGCTGATGTCGCTTCACAGAATCTTGTGAAGGAAGTACGGATGGCATTATGGGTAACTTATCATGACCTTCGCATGCAGCTAGTGCCCTCTACATGATAAACAGCTGTAGCAATTGAGTTTGTGTGCTGCATGCTACGTCACATATGTCATGCAAAATCTGTCCAATGAGAGCTCAAAGAGATCAGCCCTTGCCAGCGTCCTGTTTGCAAGGCGGGGGCAACGAGCGAACCGGACAAATATCTAGCCGTGAACCTGTAATTGGGCCAATCATATGTGAAACGCCGAGGTGTTCTCAAAATGGTCGTTCGATGGTTTCGTGCGAAGTTTCGGCGCGAACTCCGCAGGAGGTGGTCTTCAGATCTTGCCTCGTTTTCCATAGAATTATATCTTGCAATTTCCGCATATTGTACCTCATGGTACCCTCCAATATCCCAAGCCTCCGGGCAATATCGCGGTTGGAATTCCCCCTCCCCATGCTGATGCCAGGCTTGGATCATCCCCTTTTGGTGATCGTTGATCTGCGCGCTTTCTGATACAGGCATTCAAATTCAAATTACCCACCTTATAAGGCCAGGGATTCTAGTTTCAATATTTATGAATGGTCATGGCGATTGACCTGTTAAATATTCATAACACGGCCCGAAACACAGCACGCTTTTTCCCCTTATTGGCTTAAATACCAACTTAATGCATTCATGATCATGAATACATAAATTAATTCAAGATGGCAGTTTAACGTTGACCGTCGCGCAGTCAGTGATGTCACGTCGGGAAGTGGCATTTTTTTCCATAAAGGAGAGAGCCCGTGTGTTGGAAACTTGCATATTACTGACTAAAATAATGACAAAGACACAGGTTTGGAAAATTTATTTAACATCCATGTTTTCAAAGATCGCAGATTCTTTGTAAATAAAACTTGAAGGTATGTAGATTGCGTAATACAAGGTCCCATTTTTGAAATTTGAGTTCCGTTTAAACGTTTGGGAGTACTGTACATGTATGTGTGCAGTAACAGTGTTTGATTTTGATTGACCAGGAAGGGTTGGTTTGTGTGCAGTGCTGTTGCTGGTGGGTTGTGCTTGTATAAGCCCTGGTGCTGGACTGTGTGTGCATGACTTTGATGTTTGGTTTATGTGTACTGAACAATGGGGTCAGGGTAATTAACAGGGCAATATATGATGCATAGTAAAGTGGTTATTAGCAGATGTGACCAGTAACTAATCTGATGAGCCCCAAAAAATACTTTCATTTTGTACAGGAATACACTTGCTGGATGTGTCCTGTGTATAACCCCATTCTTCATACTAAGTACATGGCCCAGTGTACCAATCAAAACCCAAGGGCCTGTTGGATGGAGTTTGTTGACGGGTTGATACTGTTATGGCAAGTGGCATGGACTGTTGGAGTTTGATGGGTTGATGAGTACTGTAAACCAGCAACAGTCAACCATGGTGTTGGGATTTGATAGGTTGAGGAAGGTTTCTAGTAAAAATGCTTAGGGAGTTAGGGTTATCATGTTAATAGGGGAAATACAGTTGTACATGTAGCACGGAAAAAACCACTTTAACAAAAACTTGACATGAAGGCAATCTGTTTGCAAAATCATGATGAAACAACTGAATTTGGGGTTAAAAAGTGTGAAATGTTTGGTGTCCCTGGCATATAGTGACATGTACATGTACATGTAGAAGATTTTGCAATTCAGGACACATTCTATAATGTCTTCTATTTCCAAGAATGAAATGTAAATCAAAGTACATGTATACCTGCCATACAAGTAAAAAATAGCGTGAAGTCAATTATAATGATACTTGACGGGAAATTACACAATTCAGGTGTACATAATTTGTAAGAGGGGCACCAAAAAGTGTCATGCTTTTGGACCCCAAATGTATGGAATGACCTTCCACATATGAATTGACCTTCACAGTTTTCAGGGACAAATAAATCCCAGATTGATTGGATTTCTACTGTTGTTTTCTGTCCAAACAAAGTGGTGAGTGGCAGATAGGCTTTGGTGTATTGTATTTCTCCAAGGTATGTATTAAAGGAGTTCAAGAAGTCTTTTTGATGTCAATCAAAGACGTGTACAGTTACATGTTCACCAGCAAATTTAAAGAGCAAAAGAAACATCATCGATCCACAAGCTGACATTAAGATTGTGTGTTTGAAAATAAGATCAATCTTTTCAGAATGTTCATTTAAATTGTAACAAAATGACAATGAAAATTCCAATAATCCTGTTAATAGATTGGTTTTTAAAGTTTCTGTGTAATGTTCACACGTGTACAGCACTGCATTTTCTTTTCTTTTTTAAATGAAATTTTAACAGTTTGTCAAATAAACCACAAGGGAAACTGACTGGGTAAAGTGAACAAAGAAAACTTGCAGGAGCGGGATTCGAACCTGCTACCTCCGAAACACCACCGGTGCTCTATCAACTGATGAGCTAAAATGTATCTTGCCCTACATGTACATTGTACATGTACATATGTTGGCGGTCTCCCAAATTGTCAATGTCTTTGTTTGGTGGGCGCTAGTTATATGTCATAAAACCCAAAATGACGTATAGCGAGGGATCACGCCCTATTTTACAATAAGCGACATTGTGGGGATCACTCACTGAGGATACGACTTTTTAACTTATAATTCGTCAAATAAACCACAAGGGAAACTGACTAGGTAAATTTGAATACATTTTCAAAGTGAACAAAGAAAACTTGCAGGAGCGGGATTCGAACCTGCGACTTCCGGAACACCGTACCAATATTTTAACAAAATTGTTTGTAATTCAAGTAAATACATAGGCCTAATGATTTGTTTTACTTCTTTGAGTTTACATGTACAGTGTTTTTAGTTAGCTGAAAAATGTGATGATTGGCATCACTGTACTATTTTGGTGGCAGTTTTCCCACTTTTCACATGCTTAACTCTAACTCCCTACATATGTACTAAAATGTATGTATGTAACCTGAATCCTCTAATATCCTCCGATTTCAAAGTGCTATGCATACACATGTACAATGTATATGTAGACGACTACATGTACTGTACTTGGTATCTTTAACCCTAACCTTCCTCCAAAATCCTCTTTGCCAAACAGAGGAATATGGAGGATTGAGAATCTTTGGAAGTTGAAGCATCGGAAGATTTTACAGGATTGAGGGCATTAGAGGATTTTGCCAGGTCATCATCAGGCTTGATGATTTCGGAGAGGTTATATTTTATGGGGAGTCTCCAATGAAACTTTGTACAGTGACACTACATGTAAATGTATAACCTTCCTTATAATTACGGATCTCATAATTAGCTGGAAGAGTATGAAACTATCTGGGCATTGCCACCAACGTAAGGATGAGATAGTTTCACAAACTGTTCTGGTCACCTACATTGTACATGTACATTGTACTAGGAAACAGAGGATCCGGAAGGGGTCGACCAGCCATGACGTACATGTATATGTGGACCAGATAAAACAAGACACTGGATTGTGCAGCATAAAGGAAATCCAGGGTGTAATGGACAAGAGAGTTGACTGGAAGTCTCTCATACATGTACATCCATGTATCGGGATCTGAAAATGACCCGATCAAAGTATTGTACATGTACAATGTAAAATACAATGTATTGTGAGTAGTTATCCAAAAGATGATTTGGGAGGATTCAGGTTATTTTTAAAACTTTTTATGTACATATTTCACACTGTTCATGCGCTACGCACATTCTCAATAGAGCGTACAGTACATGTACATGTACAATGTATTTGTACACGTACACATACAACAGATACATACATTGTATATAAATATATGCAGCCGTGTTCCTACATTGTACATGTACAACAAAAATGTATGTGTTATTCAACAGACATTCTATGTACATGAAATGACAAACCTGTGACAGTTTGAGCTCAATCCGTCAACCTATAGTCACAAGAAAATAGTGGAAACCATTCCGTTTTAACAGAGATCTTGTGAACATTCATTATGTGCTTATTTTGATTGTTGAAATCGAAATACGCCACGACAATTTTTGGATAGTTTTCTTGAAGATGGCAGCATTTGAGACAAAAAGATTTCTCAGAAGGATTGGTACGGATCGGATACACTTGAAGTTAATGAATTTATTTTTATCATTAGCTTTAAACTAAACCATTTCGTAAACCTCATGTGCATCCAAAACTCTCTTAAAAGAAATCTACCATATTTTTCACTTCCAACTGGTGATAACATGCATGTAGACGTACAATGTATAAACACATGTACATGTACA
The DNA here is from genome assembly GCA_037893225.1 of Hippasteria phrygiana. Classification (NCBI taxonomy): domain Eukaryota; kingdom Metazoa; phylum Echinodermata; class Asteroidea; order Valvatida; family Goniasteridae; genus Hippasteria; species Hippasteria phrygiana. Next base: position 132,826 of record JAZGUH010000239.1, read on the forward strand.
TGTACACGTGATTTATTCAAAATGCCAGATGTATGGGAGCCATTGAAGAATGTACATTGTACATGTACATTGTACAAAACTTGCAAAAGGATGATCCATCATGTAGACATCCTTGTTTTATTGAGATTTTTAAGTAGTTTATTATAACCTGATCGACTGTCACAAAAATACACGTAGGAGTGTGCGCATACGTGTACACGATACATGTACCACCTGCAGTACTCAAAGTCAAAGGAGTGTTTTTCCCAATACGGTAACCCTCGACGAAAATGTCAGCCGGGATAATAGAAACGTGGCCGCATCCGCTGAAATGTCAAGAACAATTGAGGCTGGTCCATCACGTATCCAGAGAAATGCAAGAGACATTAAGTTTTGTTTGGTTAAAAGGGTTTAGAGTTACATCGTCATCATCCGATCGAGGCAGGGGCGGAGAATTGGACGTATCGATTTATGTTTGAAGAGAGGTGGGCTGCACTCCTGCAGATATGTCTGTTATTGATTAGTTTGGTGCAAAACGTGATGTTTTGGGGCTGTCTGGGATGTCTCGGCAATTTGGTCGCTATAAAACATTCCTTATCCTGTTGGCAAGTGCATGCAGTTGCATATTTCTGGGCTCAGAATTGTGGAGTGCTAGGGCGCAAATTTGAGGCTGTACGTACAATAGAATTCCTTTTATTTAATATTGATCATGCTGAAATTGTGCCTTGTACATGTACAAGTACAGAGAGGATAACTCATCTCTCAGTCAAACATTTTTGATTTACATAAACGACTTACCATCTTTAATCAAATCGAGTGTGTGCCTGTTTGCAAATGACCGTATTCTTTGTCGTCAATTGCGATCTGATAGAGATTGGGATAATATTTTTCAAAATGATATCAATAAGCTGTGTGAATGGTCCAAAACGTGGCAAATGGGGTTCAACAAAGACAAGTGTTCCGTCATGCATGTCGCCCAGAAAAGATTTCCTAAAACTCATCAGTACAAAAAAAGGTGGCGTTAGCTCCATATCCTTACTTGAGATAGAAATCTCACACGACCTGGAATGGAAATATATCACCTATCAAATATCACTTCTAAAGCATCCAGTATGTTGGGATATTTGCAAAATTAGCGTTTGCGCGGTCACCAAATGCGAGTGAAAACAGCGGCGGGCGAGTCAAAACCCTACCCTTTGTAGTCCGCCGGGCAAGTCAAATTTTGTTTAAATAAAGTGTAGTAAATATAATGTTCCTATTTTGTAACATGTGTACTGTTGTCCTGTTGATAAAGGTATCTCGCCGCCGAGAAAGGGAGTATTTTTGTCGGCGTAGATAATGGGTAAACATGGTCTTCACCGCAATATTGGTTGCAAAGAAAGTGGTGCCCAGTGGCTTTGAATTATTTTGAGTTGTCTAAAGCCGTGTCCGCACTGGACTTATTTTTCGGAAGGTTTTACCGAGACGATGGTAAAATGAAAAATGGTCAAATGTGACCACTGTCCGCACTTGGACTTTCGACACGGGAAAATTTTACCGAGACCGTGGGAGAAATAACCGAGCTGTCAATATAAGGACGCATGAGGGCGCTTTGCGTGACCTTTCTACATTGACACGATTGACCCAAATCACGCGTGCCTTTTCATTTTTCCGGCCGATGTGTACATATAGGACTACATCGATTAGGACCAATCAAACTTCTGACTGTATCAATAATAATATCTGCCATGATTGCAGACAAAAAAGGAACAACGCACTGGAATTTGGAAACTTGCCACGTGCACCGCACCGCGGTGAAGCAATGCAAAGCGCATGCGTGGTGTCCCAGTGTAGCATGACCTCACGCTCGGTCCGGATGTACGCTTTCCTGAGCCGCTTTTACCGACTCGCACTGTCCGCACTGGACTTATCGTCTCGGGAAAAGTTACCTGGTCAGTTTTCCTGGGCAGCAGTTGGCCGGTAGAAGTAACCGCTGGACTCGGGAAAAGTAACTGAGAGGAAAACGTCCTAGGCTGTCCGCACTGGACTTAAAATGGGAAAAGTACCCATCGTCTCGGTAAGTTTTACCAAAATAAGTCCAGTGCGGACAGGGCTTTACACACTATAAACTTTTCAAAGTGAACAAAGAAACTGGCAGGAACGGGATTCGAACCTGCGACTTCCGGGTTACCGTATACTGGCGCTCTACCAACTGAGCTATCTTGCCCTATGTTGGCGGTCTCCCAAATTGTCAGTATCTTTGTTCGGGTATAGGCGCTTTAGTCAGAAGTCATAAACCCAGAATGCCGTATGGCCAGGAATCCCGCTCCTTCCAGTTTCTTTGTTCACTTTGAAAAAGTCAGTTTCTCTTGTGGATTGTTTGACACTATAAAATTTGTTAGTATTTATAAAGAAAATAATAAGGAAATGCATTTCGATTTACTTAAGACTTGTTTCAAGTTTTTTGACTGAGAAAGACGTACCTAAGCAAGCAATTGATGCATTATAAGTTTTATTTTAACTAGTGTTAAACATGCGGGCAAACATGAGTGAAAAAGCTTGCGGACTACCCAAAATTCTGGTTGAGTAGTCTGGCCGGCAAGTGAAAAAATAAAGTAAAGGTCGAGCCCTGTATGGACACAAACAGCATCAGCAATGCCAAATATAGATTCTTTGCATGGTTCCAACAATCTGCTCCCGCAGGGACTTAATTGCCAGCACTGTCAGATGTACATGTACATGTAGGATTGTTGGGACAGACAGGCCACTCTTCAAGCCAGGGGAGGTAAAAAGCAACAATGCGTGAAATAGCTTCTGAATTGAGCTCAGTGTGTGCAACTCCCGACGCCATGGGGTGTTAATGTGGAGGCCGTAGGGATACCATCAGGATTTTTCTGGAGCAGCCAATTTGAGAGGAAATTTGCCGCAAATTGGATGACAACCAACACGCCCGGGAAAAAACGCGTTCATAATACACAATGTCTTCGAGGCTCGTAGAATTGCAAGGGGTGTTTTTGTTGTTGTTTTTTTGGTCATCTTAATTCAAGATGTGATATACCGGTATGTACTGTATACGTACATGTATCTGAACCCTGTGGTCACTTGTGCATACACTGTACGTGTACTTACACATGTATGTTAGTAATTGAAAGCCTGTTTTTGCTGTTGCATTATCCCTAACCCCCTAGGCATTTTTACTGGGAAGCTTTCTCAACCTGTCAAAATCCAACACTGTGCAGTATACCTATGGCACATTCTTTGGACTTGGACAAATTGGGGCATCATAGCTCCATGTAAAGTAATGGTGCCAAAGCCCTGCAGTACTGAACCCATCAAAACTTGACAAAACCTGCTGTTGGAGTTTGCAAGGCTTGGGGTAGTTAGGGTTATGGAAAATTTACCGATCACGTTGGAGGAAATTTTTCTCAAGTTGGTTTGTGAGTGACCAGCATACAGTATGCGGTCACGATAAATTTATCTATTCTCTTCATAAGTAGCATAAGACAGTTTACCCGTTTCTATTGGTCGAGAGCCCGTCACGTGGGTGGTTTTTAATGGCCAATAAAACACCAACCGGTTTTCATGGTTTTAAACACTTTTTCTGTTGTCACATGAAATTTACAAAAATGATCCCTTTTACTGGTTAAACACTCGTGCGACCAGTCACTCTCCTAATTACGCAAGCGCAATACGACCAATGAGTCCGTATAAATTCAGAGTCCATAAATTCACTCTACACCGGCACTGCTGTTGCATTCTGGGCCACATCACGTGCGCATAGCGCACGCATAAATTTCCATATAAGGACATTTTTAACACTACTTGCGCGGGGCACGTACATACATGTAGCTAAAGGGGTGTTTTACAAAACAAGGTAAAATATTTGAACAAACTCATTGGAAATTTACAATTTTCAGAGGTTTTTGCTAAATTATACAAAAAGGTATTTTATGAATGGGAATAAATATGTGCTGGGCCGGTTTTAAACAAGTACATTTAAAACCGCCTTGGGGCCTGGATGCTGATAATGACCAGAGCCGAATACTTGTTTAAAACTGGCCCAGCACATATTTATTCCCTTATTATAATGTAATACACATTACGTGTACTTCGGAGTAGGAGCTCTATGGAAAGCGCATGAATCAACACACACACATACAGACATGTACATTGTACATGTACTCCATTGATTTGCACTGCACTTCCTGCCTGGTTCAGGTGATGTCACACTTGTAAAGAGAATAATAATAATATTGATTATTTTAAAAACACTTTCCATGTCACAATGACATCTCAAAATGCTGTATAAAATAAATTATTACAAATAAATGTACTGTATATATATATACAAACACTCCTTAAAAAAAATTAAAAAAAATAAAAATAAAAAAAAATAAAAAAAAAATAAAAAAAAACATTAAGTGGTTAAAAATACACATGTAGTGTTTAAAAAAATAAGTTTTCAAAGAAGTTCTAAAAATGTCAACAATCAGCAGAATGTATGCTGCTGGCAGCCTATTCCATAGACGTGGAGCAAACAATTGTAAAAGAACGATCACCATAATAACAGGTTTTGCTAAGTGGCTGCCACAGACATGTACCACCCCTGAAGTTGCCGATCGCAAACTGCGTGTACAATTGTAGTTGATTTAGCAGTTAGCAACTCGCACAAATAAGCTGGAGCCAATCCATTAACAATTTGGAAAGCAAGACATAGAATCTTAAATTCCAGGCGTTTATTTACTGGCAGCCAATGTAAGCTTTTCAATACTTGGGTGATATGCTCAGATTTTTCGTTCTTGTAACGAGGCGTGCAGCTGAATTATGAATTACCTGTAATTTTTCAATTCAGACTTTGGAAGGCCAAAAAGCAAACTTTAGCAATAATCAAGTTAAGAAGAAACAAAGGCACGGATTAATTTCTCAGTTGAATTCCGATCAAGCAAGTTACATATTTTAACAATCCCAGGCTTTCAAGTATTCCTACTTGTTCCTAATTTGTTTACCTTGCTCCTACTTTTCGTACTTTTTTCCTGAAATTCCAATTTTTTTCCTACTTTTTTGTCCCACAACTCGGGAAAATGAAATCTCATTGAAGATTTTTCATAACAGTATTCCACACTGTCTTATGAAAATCACACAATGAATGGCTTGTGTGCATGAGTATTGCAACTTTACTTCCAAGAGCTTAGTTGGTGAGGATGGAGCACAAGTGTTGTGAGTACAGAACGTGATGCTGTGGACATGGGTGGGTATCAACGAACACTACTCCCGAAAGCCCGCAAAAGTCCCACTTTTATCCTATTTTTAAAAAAATGTTTGATCCTACTATTTACTTTTTCACCTGGGTCTGCTTGAAAGCCTGCAATCCTCCAAAGTGCATAAGATGCTGATTTACACAACTTTGTGACATGAGCGGACATAGTCCCTGATGCATCTAACATAACACCAAGGTCACGGACTACTGGGAGAGATTGTACGTGTACACTGACGTCTCCCACCTGCACACAACAGGTCCGCGGAGGACCCCGTCTCCTACCAAATGTGAAAGAGAGTCTATAATAACCTCTGTTTTGCTATCATTGAGTGCCAACATACATGTATCAGCATGCATCCACTGATGTATTTCTTCAACACATTGTAATATTTGCAGTTGTCACGTGCCTGAGTCATGTACATGTACAGCTGGGTATCATCATCAGCATTGTACATCATATACTGTACATGTAGTTTAAACCATGTCATAATATTATGACAATCCAACAGGTATCTGCTTCCCTGCTGAAGGGGTGTGCATCGAAACCGGGTACCCAAGTACCCGACCGATCATGTCTACAACCGATTTCAGATTATGGAATCGAGTACCAGTACAACTTTATACTATCGCACATGTAGTAACTTCCCAGACAATGAAAAAGGAAAGGTTTTGAATGTTGTTTGTCGGGAATTTTCAAAATTGAAACCCGACTACATGGGGAACCAGCACAGATTTCACATTTATGACACTCACCAAAGTTGACAACAAAGGGAATTTACCGGTTGTGGTTTTTGTAGCCTGGGTATGGATAAAGAGCCTTGATGAGACATACATGTAATAGCATGCCTTATTCCACAATAAATAACTGTATAAAGCTTCCGGACAACCGTCTTTTGTGATGTGCCGACACACGCAAAGGTGGAGAAGTGATCATTTCTATTGGACAGGCATGACATTTTTCAGACTTTTGTCTGAAATCAGACTTTTTGAATCTCAGAGAAAGACATTATTACAACTTCTGGGATTGGAAGTTTTGGGTTGGGTTTCTTTAACGGGTAACCTGTATTTGTTTCAATCGGGTACCCGGTTTCCTTTACTACATTGTACCCGTAAATGCACACCCCGGTAAATGCACACCATGTACAAATATACATGTTATACATAAAGTTTATGTTGAATGTTACTTATGACCATTGTTGGATTTTGTCAGATTTAGCAGGGTTTATGCATGCATCTACAATGTATACATGTATGTACGACTTAAATCAGTACGTGTACATCTCTAAAAGCACACCTTTTAGGACAGAGGTTTCAGATGACGGGAACCTCTGGCTACAAAACGACGATGCGTGTATACCCAGGATCTCTAGTGTCTGAACAGGACCCGTCCTGCATTGCTGTTTGATTCCTAGTGTTTATCTTGCTACTTGAAGCCACCCCTATATGCCCATGCATTATTCATGCTGTCCCCGCTCTAAGGAAGCCACGGGTTTTATTACACGGCTCGGTTCGGATAGCCTGCCTTGGAGGCAAGTCGTAATCTTCGGATAAATCTAACCCGTCGGCAGGCTGTTTTGTTGAGTCGGGACTATGCAGCCACGGTCATTCGCATCAATTTCTTTTGCATGGAATTTGCTTCAGTTTTCCTCAGCTTTCTCTATGTGTACCGGTTTTGAGGATTATTGTATACATCTGACAAAGTCTTTCCAAGTTTCTGATGAAACCTAGAAAAATAGAAACCTCTAGAAATCTTACAGGATGCAACGTGTTTGGAAAAGAAGGATTGTTGTAGGAAGTGTTCTATATGTCCATGTGTAGGATGTGACAAAAAAACTGAATTTAAGCATTTGTTTTAATAGATACGATTTGAAGCTTTGCATGGTGGGTGCGATATGAGAGAGACTGGGATTGTGGGTAACACCATGTGAAATAAATCTCTTCTAGGAAGAAGTGTGGTTCTGAAAAGAGTTACACACTCACCCACGGTTCTTTTCAGAACCACACTTCTATCTAGAAGAGATTTATTTCACATGGTGTTACCCGCAATCCCAGTCTCTCTCATTTGTTTTAATGATGAAGAAAATTGTTTTAGAAGAGCTAGAACAGTACATACAATGTACATGTACATGTACATACTAATTCGCGATTAGGTCGACCGTTTTTGAAGATTTTTCAGGCCTTAGGTTGACCGGTGGCATTAGGGCGACCGTTTGACGGTCGGCTTAATGCAGAACCTCTTTAAATATTGATAATGTTATCGTCGAAAATGAGTTGTATCGATAGAGGATGGTCCAAAATGAAAATGTACCAAATTTCGTGGGGTTTATTGAACAGGGAATATTTGGGTTAGGTTACATTAAAGTTTACAAGATTTTTATGCACAAGTCTATGGGACGGTCGTCCTATTAGCTATTTATCGATAATATATATAAAGGGAGGGGGATGTGCATCGTTTTAAATTGCCTGTCGACAATTATTTGTGCCCTCCTGTTTGACCAGGTATTTCTACATGTAGATGGGACACTGCGGAGGCCAATTCCACAGTGCTGCCTGCAGCTTCCGGATCACCTGTCCTTGGTGTGTTTTTAGCTTGGACTAGGCCGGATAGCTCTGCACACTAATATTATTGTTGTCAGAGGGCATCTGCCCAGATGTGAGTGACAAGAATAGCACTAGAATGTATAATTTCAGCCACTGCATGTCGGAATTAAAAGCAAACTTGCGGTAAAGTGTATTATGTAAATTAGAGCAACAAGACTGGCCAGTATGAATTTGTTGGATAGAAAAGTACCAAGTGTGCCGAGTTTGCAACATAAAGCCATTTAAATTTGTAGACGTAAAGCAAAACGGTGTGAATCTACAAATAAGTAGTGTAAAGTAAGTGTGTAGTGGACATGCACACCTTCCCAAAAACGTGCTATCGTGGAAAGGAATCGAAGCGACAGACATTCGTGTCTAACATTAAGTTGAATATCCTTGTGGATTGTTTGACGAATTCAAAGTTTAATATAATTGTTGCAAGGCAAATAACATTGTGTAAGAATCATCAATTTGCTTTATAAATGCAATTTCTTGTGCCAAATTCACGAAATATGCTTGTTGTGTCGATTGACCACCATTGTATTGGTCAATTATTTTTTAATAAAGATAATTATCAGAAGCCAGTGATCCGTGTTTATGTATTTGCGTTGACAAGTCTTACAATGTACCAGTAGCTTTTTTGTCCTGAGCCCGTTTGACACGACTGCTGGAAACACATCTACGATGATTGGCACCAGGCGCCTGACGCCCAAGGATGCCTGCGATTTCATCGCAGGCTTGCTCACGATACAACACAGTCCGGTAGCGAACGTCCCTCGTTTTGCAGTGTTTGCATACATACATCGCTGGTACTGCGATATTCTATGAAAGATGAAATTGATAGGGTTCCATTGATTTTCCCGCACTGTAAAAAATTCTGTAAAATATAACAGGTTTTTACACTTATAATAAAACCGATCATTTTAGTTGTGACGGATTTTGGACGTGGACTAAAATGAGAAAATATCACCTGTCCGTTGCTTTCGTGTTTTAACGACAATTTATACAAAGAGTATGTAAATTTAAGACCACTGTTCAAAATATGACATAGCTGTAAATACAGCAACACCAATGAAGTGTTGTTTATTTACAGAGAATCGACTAGTCCTGCACATATCTCATTATGCAGCAACTGACCAATCAGAACTGAAGGAATTTGTGTTGACAAAAGCCATGTTGAATTGTAGCGGAGAGCAACAGCAAACTGCACATGCATAAAGTCGATTTTGCTGCTCATTAGTATCCTTGCAAAAATTGCATCGATACATGTACATTCACACGACCAATCTCGGTGATCTTCGCACAGATGTCGCATCGATGTGAAATTTTGGAGGTCGCGATCCCTGTCACGAACCGCACGGGACCCATGCGATTTGGTGACAGGGATACACTTTCACACGGCACGGAATCTGTGCGCTTGTGACATCGATGCTATTGCATCGCACGGGACCCATACATTGTACATATGTTTCTAACGGTCGTGTGAAACAAGCTTTGGTTGTGAAGGGAGAAACTAAATATTAGGGTGATGATAGGGGAGGGTGTGAAGTCTGTGCTTGTCATTTTACAACATACAATATTTTAGTTTTGTTTGTTGCTGTTGGGGTCTATGTGTGGTGGAGACTTGCCCAGAAAACAAACTTTGACCTTCATTTTCTCAAAACATGGGGTCAAGACTCTAATAACTTCAAATGGTTAGAGCGGGGCCCAGGAATGAGCTTCAGCAACACGCAGTACATGTGGGTTATTCCATGAAATTGAGACACACACACATTTTGGCATTCTTTGATTATGTAATTGTTTTTCTTGTTTAAACTAAACTGACTTTAATGGTGATTATGGTATGAACTTGAAGAGTAAAAGGAAGGCTTTCGAATGATACAAAACATGAGGGCATTATTTGAGATATATTTATGTTTTGTCACCAAGTGTGATGGTGTCCCGGGCTAAATTATGGGGTAATTTTGTGACATAAAAACTTACAAAATACAAATAGGGTTCAGAGGTTAAAAAAATTAAGTATTTTATTTTCTTTTACATGAGCAGTTAGCAAAAACTGCATGTAACTTAACAACAAATCATATTTTCAGTATCTCTTACATCTTTTCTGTTATATGGCTAACAAATCTGTGGTTAGAGAGGTAACGGATGGTGTCCCACTCTGTTAAATTTTGTTACATCCTGCTTGCATGTCTAGCTTTCTTACTTTTCATCAAATGAAGTCTGAATTAAATTTCTTTTCTTTTGTGTGATTACCGTTTTAATAAAACTAACTTGTAGAGTCAATATATTGGACTGCCTTTTCAAAATTAGGGCAAAATGGACTCGGATGTAACGGTGGTGTCCCACGTTACATCCTAGCAATTTTGGGAACTTTCTTCCATAATTTATCTGTAAGCAGTATGTGAAATGTCCATGCAACATGATAACAAAGACTTGGAGTACCTCTTTTTAAAAACATAAAAAAGACCCCCTAAATTGGTGTCATGTGTTAGTTTGCCACCCTTGATGGAGCGGTGTCCCATGTTACATCCTTGCAGGCTTGCCAAATCAATTATTACATCAAATGTTTTAGCCAACTGTATTTGAGGGGTATGTAAAAGGATAACATTTTCTAACTACCACATACAGATTTGGATGCTTTAACATGATTATTAATGAATTATGAGCAACATAAACTAAGATGTAACCGGGACACCGTGTCCCTTGTTACATCGTTGATTTATCCATAGTAAGTCTATGGGAGTTCATGTGAAACTCAAGAGAGAGGACCCTAAACTAAATATTATGTCACAATGAATCTAACCTATGATGAAATAATTGTATAGAATCACATGTGGTGTAACAAATTTATTTCACACCAATTTAAAATGTTTACCAATATGTCACACATTGTGTCTCAACTTCATGGAATGACCCATGTACATGTACATGTACATCAGATTAACCCTAACCTTTCCAAACACGCCAAATCCTCCAAAATCCTCTTTGCCAAATGGAGGAATTTGGAAGATTGAGGGTCTTTGGAAGTTGAAGTATCGGAGGATTTTGCAGGATTATGAGGGCATTAGAGGATTTTGCCTCTGGAGGAAAATGGATCGAGGATCCAGGTCATCGGTCCCAATGGTGGTGGATGATTTCAGAGGATTGCGGTTACGTGGTGAAGTTTATCCAAACCCCACTCGAGGATTTTGCAGGATTCAGGCAGTGGTCTCTTTTAACAGACATTGGAGGATTTTGCAGGATTCAGGCAGTGGTCACCTTTAACAGACATTGGAGGATTTTGCAGGATTCAGGCAGTGGTCTCCTTTAACAGACATTGGAGGATTTTGCAGGATTCAGGCAGTGGTCTCCTTTAACAGACATTGGAGGATTTTTGCAGGATTCAGGCAGTGGTCTCCTTTAACAGACATTGGAGGATTTTTGCAGGATTCAGGCAGTGGTCTCCTTTAACAGACATTGGAGGATTTTGCAGGATTCAGGCAGTGGTCTCCTCTAACAGACATTGGAGGATTTTGCAGGATTCAGGCAGTGGTCTCCTATAACAGACATTGGAGGATTTTGGAATTGAAGGATTTGGGTTGCATGTAGGAATAATGATGTACACATGTACATTGTACGTGTACAAATTGTAGCAGGGTGGAAGCTAAATACAATGTGTACCTATTAAATGTTGTCGTATTTAGGAGGGTATAAAAGCTACATACATATACAATGTACATGTATGTACACTAGGTTTTGTCATGTACAGGGTGAAAGCTGAATGTGCCTGTTGGATTTGGTCATATTTAGGAGGGTAGAAGCAGACATTGTAGTAAAATTTCAGTTGGATTTCATTGGATTTGGCAGAGCTCATACAAATACATATATGTTGTATTTTGTTGGATTCAGCAGGGTATACATGTACATGTACATGTAGCTGCAAAATGCCAAGGCTGGTGTGGAGGTGGTACCGGGACACTGCAGAATCCAAAATGTTGGATTTTGTTGTATTTATACATGTAATTAGCAGGCTTATATCAGTTCACTTTTGTTGGAAATTGTTGGATTAGCAGGGCCATATGAAAAACATGGAAGGGGGGGGGGGGGGGGTGGTGTGTTAAGAGCACCTGCCCACTGGGCATTTTACCCGATATTACCCGGGTTGTAACGAGTAATAACGGGAGTTATTACCGGGTAATATCAAACCCATGGGTAATAACGGGGAAATAGTAGACCAATATTTCCCTGTTACAACCCAATATTACCCCATTTACCCGATATTACCAGGGAGAATGTAACCGATATTTCCGGCATTGCCATGTTATTACCACCCGATATAAAACGAAAAAAATCACTCAGTTATTGGAAATTTGGTGTAAGTAATCACGAATTTACAGAAATGGGAACCAAACTAAATACACGTGATCTATTATACATGTACATTACTCTAGATATCAATTATACAAATGCTACAGTAATTTACTAAACACTATACACACTAAATAATGTCGCGCTTTAGCTTTATATTCAGCCTTATCCTGCCATCATGAAGTCACGGTTTCCGATGAAAAATTTCAATATTTGAATACCAAAGAAGATGTAATGCGATTCTTCACCTCTGTTTACAAAAAGTCTAAATTCCTATGTGGAATTGCTTAAATAATTAAATATTTTAGTCAGGAAATCGTGTTTTTGGACGAAACACTGCAATATTAACATGACTTGTTCAAACCTTTTACCATTACCCATATTACCTCTCATTACCCTGTTGTAACTGGGTAAAATGTCGGTTTCAACAGGGTAATAACAGTAATATTTGGACTTGAAAATGTTGCTGGTAATTTTACTGTTATTACTCTAGTTCCCAATGTTATAACCAATTCAAATCTTTCGCCATTACCCATATTACCTCTCATTACCCTGTTTTAACTGCATGATGGTAATGTCGGTTTCAACAGGGTAATAACAGTAATATTTGGACTTGCAAATTTTGCTGGTAATTTTACTGTTATTACTCAAGTTCTCAATGTTATAACCAATTCAAATCTTTCACCATTACCCATATTACCTCTCATTACCCTGTTGTAACTGGGTAAAATGTCGGTTTCAACAGGGTAATAACAGTAATATTTGGACTTGCAAATTGTGGTACGAGGTGCACCATTTTCCAATTGTTTTCCTCATAAGAAACAGATCCTGTCGGCCTCGAGGATCATTTATATCTAATTCTTATCCTCAAATACCAAATATTAAGGAATTTATAACACTTTCATTATCACACAGGTAATATCATTTGGGTAATAACACAGTAATATTGGTAATATTTAGTCTTAGTCAAATTTTGGGGTGATATTACCGGTAATATCGGTAATCGGTAACAAATTGCCCAGTGGGTGTGTTCAGTTGTGTACACTAGAGCTCTGCCAACCAGTACGGAATTTCCATATTTCGTACGGAAATTCATGAAAAATACGGAAGTACATGTATACATTTTTGTTTTAAGACGGATTTTGTGAAATCCGACCATAATAATGTTTTGTCTTGCATATTATATGCTATTAGCTGCGTGTAGTGTACTGGCTCATTATTGTGAACCCAACTGAACGGATGCAATTTTAGCTTTGAAAATAATTTAAAAAAAAAGAGATTGTCCATCATGCGTGTGGGTTCGTTAAACTCACCACTAGGCATGCAGCGTGTCTCCTTTTTTTTTATGAGACTGTGGTGTGCGAAAACAAGATCTGATTTTCAGGTAAAGTTTAAAGTTCATGAAAAATACAGATTTTCTGAGCAAAATACTGATTTTTTTTTCTTTCTACATGTACATATATGTAAATGCTGAAATGAGTTTGAAAAGGTTGGCAGCTCTTGCATACAGTATTCATCAGGAGATTGGGTGTCTCTTTTTCTCTCTTGACAGTTGTAAGAAGACCCGTTGAGTTTCATGCCATGGAGTTTGTTGAGTTCATCAAGACTCCCAAGGTGGATAGTGTGGTCCTCCATAGACCCTTCTATGCCCCCGTCGAGGGCACGCTGTGCCTGACCGGACACCACCTGATCCTGTCATCCAGAAAGACCAACACAGAGGAACTTTGGGTAGGTAAATGCATCACAGGAACATTGCTCTGATTTATATTCTTGTGGTAGATGTACATGTACAAGTACCGGTAGAGTCTTCAAGAAATTCCCAATAGTGAATCTCTGTAATTACTTCCTCGGGCATATTACTTACCATACTTTCAATTATCCACCCATAGAGGTATTACGGGTACTGTGAGGGCAAAGTTGGTTATTAAAGTAGACACATGGTTGATTACACACTGGAGTGATTTACTAGCTGTACCAAGTTAACAACCATTGCAGCCCATCGAGGTGCTTGTACAAAAGACTACTGAAGTGTTGTCTCTCATGTCCGTACCTGTGTTGCAAAGTGGACATGAGAGACATCACTATTCAATATTCTTTTTAAGGTCGTAGACTTGGACGGATGCGATATGGATCACGCATTGTGCTTCATGAATGGCACCACTATAAAAACAAGGTGGTTCTCGAACCACGCGTCTCGCCTGCTTAAACGTTAATCATATTTTCTGCACATTCTGACACCTCAATTAGCACAATGACCAATTTTACAAATCCAGCCTATTTTACAACTTGACCTGACCTGACATGACCTTTGACCTGTGAGTACTTGACCTTTGACCCGACCATCATATAACAGTTACAATATAGTGCATGCATGACCCAAGTTTGATTCCAATCGGACTTCCCGTTTTCAAATGAGAAAAGTTGGACAATTCCAGCCTATTTTAGAACCTGACAGCAAATGACCTTTGGCCTCAGTACTTGACCTTTGACACACGCATCATATAAAGGTTGCACTATTGAATGCATGACCCAAGTTTGATTGCAATTGGACTTAAACTTTGCGTATAAGACCAATTTGTTGACACTTTAACCAAAATGACACAAACGGACTACGTACTACATGTACGTACATGTCCTACATACGGACTACGTACAGAAAGAGTGATTGCATAGTCTCTTTCTGAACTTCGTTCAGGCGTGACAATTACACTGTCTGGCATGTGTGGATCAGGTCGTCCTCGACCGTAGAATCCCTTGCGATGTTATTCAATGCATGGCTGAGGATCATCTGTGGAGAATACCTCTTTTTGGCATTCAGCCCAAATCATGGCAAGACTTCTTCCTCTCATTAGCCTGAGAAATAAACACCTTCGTCACCTGTGGGAGTCTCAGTGGCACATTTCATGATTTGATTTTCAGACATTTCGTCACCGACACCACGAACTGACACTCTCTAGCGTGTCAGTTCGTGAAAACGGTGACGATTTGTAAGATGGAAATGAAAACTACATTTCATCTATGTAGATCATCTCTACTATATGTAGCAACTGTGTGAAAGTTGTCTGGACTCATCTGGGAAGTAAGATGCTTTTGATGGGAATGACTGTCAATCTTAGGCAAATATATATAAATAATTATAGAAGAACGTGTAGTGATGCTGATGGCAATGATTATGATTGTTTACTTACATACATGTACAAACCAAGTGACTTAAGACTCTGAATCCCGGACCAAGTGACTTAACCTCAGACTGAAAATCAAGCTCAAACAAAAGGATAGGATTCCATGTTTAATATGATAAATGTTTAGCAAAACTTGTACGCATTATTTAAAAATGTTAAGCAAACAATTACAAAGGCTTTTGCGTGCCCAGCTACATGTACATGTGCGCTTTCATGTTTGTACACATGTGTAATAAAAAATGAAAGGCAAAACGTTGCACACACTTTCACACTCTTTTGAAAAGTTGTGCCAAAATATATGAATTTCAATTTAATCAGTGAGTGATCAATTTGCTGTTCTTGATCATTACTGCATGATTTTTAATAGGGAAAAATAAACAGGGCAGCCCTTTAACAGTTTAGACTCTTTAACAGTCACATAATTCCAGGCCCTCATCTGTGCAAGTAAAAGGTAACCCCAAATTAATTCTCCTGGCAAAACATCTGAAACACACACAGAAATGAGCAAAAAGCTTGACTGAAACTCAGCAATCTATTAAGCACAGAATCATTCAGCAATTTCTGAAGAATCCAACGACATTTGTTTGCACAAATCCATTGCCCCGAGCCTGAAATATAGCCATCTTCAACTGCAGTCTATGGCGCTTAATTTGATTGGCCAGCATTTGCCATAACAAATTTTTGACGTACATGTACCGTAATTTCCGGAATATAGGCCGCGGCTTATACGTTGATTGATACGTTGAAAATGTCCATGCGGCTTATACTCCGGGCGGCTTATACGGCAACATTTGAAGAATAAAATCAGTCACACAGGGTTCGAAATTCACGGCGGCCAGTGCCGTCGATGCCCATTTAGTTGCCGTGATGCCCCTTGTAAAAATGCACTATTCACGGCCAGTTGTGCTGTGCCCCATTAATACTTTAGCCGTTGTGCCCTTCTTGCCGAACCAAGCCCTCAATTTTTCAGCACTAAACCGTTGCTGGATCCTATAAAAACGGCGCTTTTCGATCGCGTTGGTAATTGCCCGTGCGCGTGATGAGCGATCGCGCCAGCTAGCACGGCCCGTGCGCCCCATGTAAAAACCTTCACAAAACCTCGATTCCCCAAGCAGACTGGTTCCCATCCGTGCATTATTTTTCTTCTTTCTCACTGGGGCAGGAACCAATCACAGCCTAAAAACAAGCTCTGAATCCGCGGCCGAATCCGTGGCTAGCTTTAGCCAGGTAGCTCTTACTACAGTAACCTGAACCCCCAAAGCCGGCTAAGCCATGTGTGCGGTTTAGCGATGGTCCAGAGGGAGTAGCGTTGCCTGTTCAACTTAACACAACGAACTCCCCTCGTGCACACGATCGTGCAAAGTGCATGTGTGCTGCACGATGCGATGTACATGCATTGATGACTCGGACACGTGAAAACCGAAGCGCTTTCTGTTTGCGATTTATTCGACAATTATGCCTCGCATCGCTTAATTAATTAAAACGTTCCAGACAAATTGAACTCGACAAGTCGGCTATTATTAGTGCAAGAATGACATGAATCATGATAAAACTCATTTTTGCCCCACGGAACCAAACTCATTTTTACTGTGTGACTTAGAAAAGGAGATCGACAATGACGCTTTTTCCGCCAGCGATATAGCGCACCGTGATTTCTCCGAATGGCCCGTGCGGGGCGTGAACGCAACGTGGCTGGTGAAGATGGCGGCAACGCACGGTGAAACCACTCATGCCGTTGCGCGGTATGCCCGGCACGGGCCGTGTTTCCTCCATGACAAGAAGTTCAGGCAGTGATGGAAATAAGAAAAAAAAATGATTAGCAAATTATGCTAATCATATTGTCATTTGATTAGCAATGTGATAAAATTGACTAGCAAAAGAAAAACCGCGACAAACTCAATGTTATTATTAAGATGAATACATTTTTATTAATATTGATCGATGGGTGTGCTGAAGATATTAAAGCAACGTATTGAACAGTGCTACGCATTCCTTACTCTTTAATTTCTAAGTGGTTAAAATAAGAAATACGCAAGCCGTAAGCTCAGTTTTCATTGTTTCTTGGCACCTTAGACATGTCTAAAAGTTTCGCCAGTCCAGAGGGACCGAATAGACTTGTACCGTAAGTACCGTTCACACCTCACAAATCGTGTGGTGCGTCTGTTCGTTTTTGTCTGTTTTATCGTTGTGTAATCCATGTTGTTTATTATTTCACTGGTCAATTGGTGACTGTTGAGCTCAGATTAGTGGTTAAAGTTGTCATTTTCTTTTTTATCCCCCCCGCGCCCCGTCCAAAAAAAAAAGAACAAGAACATGCCGCGCGGCCCACAGCCAGGACACTCATCCAGCCCGCCAAAATTGGTAGTTTCGAGGACTTATGAAAGTTTATTGGGCTCCGTGCGCGTCGAATGAGGGCGCTGTCCAAATAGCAACCGCACTTCCATGGGCAGTACGTCGCTGGTATTACGCACCGCGCTCCTCATTCATTTGATACTCGTATACCAGTGGGATTGCTTTGTCTGTTTGCCGACTCTCGATAATTGCGTTTTCAATAAGAATATCATCACGGGAACCAGACACTTAAATTGAAGTCGGGTAATAAGACGGCGTCGATATTGATCCCCCAACTCGCCTTTTCTTTCCGCTGAGATGAGGGGGTAGTTGTGCACGGAGCCTAGTGACACTCGTTCGCGCGCTGCTTACACTATTTTTACATACTAGCGCTTGAGCAAGCAGCACGACTTTTGTGGTTGGACGTCGTCAGCGCCGCGGCTAATACGCCGGTGCGGTTAATACGCCAACTTTAAATCTTAATTTGCAGATTTTTGCTTGCTGCGGCTTATACCACACGCGGCCTATATTCCGGAAATTACGGTACATGTACATGTATTGCAATGCGGCATGGACCGATATACAATTGTCGTGCAAACTACTGCTACATGTACATGTAGCTCAGACTTTGGTGTGTGATTGTGTACATTGCACATTCCCCACGTGCATGCAGTGACCACGCTGCTGTGAACGCGATCGGCAGTCACATGGCCTTGCGAATTAACTGCATCCAACGTGGAATATGGCACAATGTATACGTGTGAGACACCAAAGCCCAGTGGGGCTCGGTTAAGGCAGGAGTTTGAAAGCTTTGTACATGTATGTACATGTACAATGTATGACATTGAAATGCAAAAAATACAAGGTCACCTTTTTAAAGTCTTGGTTCCGGATACACTATGAACATCTAACAAAAGAAAACCCACGCAGTCCTTTGTTTGTAACAAAGGACTGCGTGGGTTTTCTTTTGTTAGATATTTTTATAGTGATAAACATTTGGGACAATTTTTCTACATATTTTAATATTAATTTGTTTCAACATTTAAACGTTTAAATGGATTTTGAAACATTTGTGACCCGCTCCAGAAAAAGGTGATAGTGCCGATAAGTCGCGCTATGCATTTACGTGTAATGGCCCTTTCAGTGTTGAGAGGGTGAAATTTTTCATCAAAATTCTTTTTTTTTTTCCTTTTTTTTTTAATGCCATCTTAAATATCTAAAGTTTCAGGTTTGGTGCACAACAATGTGGATTTCAGCCATGAACAGTTTTTATGCATAGTTGTATCAAGTTTTATTTGCTTCTCAAATGGAGAAAATATTGGCCAGATTTGTTCTCAAGCAGTGGGGCATTCATTGTACTTATAAGGGCTTGCCAGTGTGGGTGTGAGTGTGTTGGATTACGGCTTGACAGTCATAAAATAAAGTTGAACTCAGTCCAACTTTGTCTCCTACCGTCCCCGTTTGCATCAGCCATGATGTAAATTGTACCGTTTCCACAATCTGCATCACTGTTGCGGACTCTTCATAGTGATGCTCTGAGCAATGTCTATACATGTATCTACGGGGAAACTAGGCTTATGAATGTCAGAAAGAGTGGGAAAGGGAAAACGTCGGGTAAAGAAAACAAAATCCTCTTTAACCCTAACTCCCTACAATGTACATCCTTTTTAAAACCTGAATCCTCCAATATATCCTCCAAAAATCTTCCAAAATCCTCAAATGTTTGTTACTGGGGACCACTATACCATACCTGGATCCTGCAAAATCCCCAGTGGGTTTTGGATAACCTCAATCCTCCGAAATCATCCAGCACCATGCCTGATGACCTGGATCCTCCATTTTCCTCCAGAGGCAAAATCCTCCGATGCTTCAACTTCCCACGTCCCTCATAGATCAATCCTCCATTTGGCAAAGAGGATTTTGGAAGATTTGGGAAAGTTAGGGTGAAATAAACTTGGCTTGAAATGTCCTGATTTTTGTTTGCAGCTCCTCCACAGCAATATCGATGCTATTGAGAAGAAGTTTGTGGGATCCGTGGGTCATCTGACCATCAAGTGTAAGAACTTCATGATTATACAGCTGGCCATCCATGGCATGGAGGAATGCCTGAATATCGCCAGCTCCATTGAGATGCTGTCCAATCTCGGTAAGTCTCATTCAGCTATAGACTAATCCGGTGACCAAAATTAGATGCATTTACTGCGGTGGCACCACGCTCGCGTGTGTGTTTTACGCACGCGCTCGCGTGTGTGTTTTACGCACGCGCTCGCGTGTGTGTTTTACGCACGCGCTCGACGCAGCTTCGACCAACAGGGTGTTTACGCTGAATTCCAATTGGTTAATTCACCATTATATGCAAGCAGTTGTTTTTGCTATGTATCTGTACAAATGTATGTACACGTACACAGGGATGTCGCTTGCTGGGCAAAGGCTCGTGCACATAGACTGACATATGTACATGGATAACCCAACTTGTAGTCTACTGCAAAATTATTACAAATGTAGGTCCGGGCGGGATGCCTCACTAATGTAAAAAGAAAAGTTCCGCCTTAATAGAACTACATTGTACATTATTGTTGGGCCACAGATAATTGTACGTATGTAAAGCGTATGTTCTTTGAAAACGTAAAATGGGTTGATGTTTCCATTCAGCGTCTCATCCAACTTCTTTATTGCTAGAAAGAAAGCAATTTTAAAAACCTTTTGTTTTGGTGGGGGTAGGGGGGAAACTTGAACTAGTCTCTAGATTTGTACAAATGTAGTTGTAATGGAGATGTCATGGACATCACTTGGAAATGGCATAAATATTGTATTATTTTTCTGTCCAGCTAAATTAGAGGATACTCCTAATTCAAAAGTTAAAATTGAATATTGATTGTGACCAATTTCTGCTCAATGTCTAATAGGTAATTAGAAAATTATTTTTAATATATTTTTCTGGGTGCGCCACCCAAAAAGCACAGACTGGCAATTTTGACACCTGTTTCTTCTCTAAAGCCTTCTACTCCTTGTTCTAGCTTTTATTACGTGGTATCTCAGGTATATGCAACTTTTTCCTCGGATCAGCTGATTTCCTCGTTCTTCACTTCACACTTATGCCATTGAAAATAGAAAAAACACTGTACAAAGTCTTCTAAAGATTGGAATTTCCTCATTTTTTGTTAATTCCAAGTTGCATGCCTGGTATCTGCACTGACCTGCTTTTACATATCTGGTACTATGTAAAACTGGTAGATTTATTATATGACCTTTTTAGAATTAATAATCAAAATTTGCCAATCTGATGACCTGTGTCCTTTTCACACTAGAGCCTCTCAACCCGTGTTGAAGTCCACCATGGCAAAACCCAAGGGCTGCCGCGCCCTGGGTTGAATCTTGATTTTTCAACCCTGTGTTCAACCCCGAGTGGTTTCAAATTTGTTTCAATTTTAACCCGGGGCTAACTCACCCCTCCTCATTTCACACTACTATTTTCAACCCCAGTGAGTGTTTCAACCCGGGGCAAGTATATCAACCATGGTCCGGAGCACGATTGAGTTCAACCCAGGTTGAAACCAATTGGGGTTAATGCGGGGTTGGCACATGATTGAAAATCGTCAAGTCTGAATCATTTATTGTTTTCAACTACACGTTAGTGCTGAGATTTGTCTAGTCTGACAAGGTATTTTACTTCTTTCTTTTTTTCTTTTTTTTTTACAGAGTCAGTGACTCTGACGTATCCTTTCTTCTACCGTCCGATGTCGGACGTTCTGGAGGATGGATGGCAAGCCTTTCTGCCTGAGAGTGAGTTTGCTCGAGTGACCGGGGATGAGTGGCGCTTGTCCCATGTCAACAAAAACTTCCAGGTAGGATTGCCAAGAGGAGTCAGTTTAAGGCTGCAAGTTTCCGGTTTTAAAATTATTTGTGTAACCTTATGTTTTGCGGTTACAGTTAACTGTAACCGATGTTCTTTTGCATAAACAAAGAAAAACAAGTCTGTGGAAGTCGGTTCATAACCTGATTTTGTAACCACATGATCGGCAGAAATTGATCAGACATCGCTAATTAAGACTAGGGGTGTGCATCAGAACCGGGTACCCGAGTACCCGACCGTTCATGTCAAGAACCTATTCCAGATTATGGAATCGAGAACCCGTACAACTTTACATTATAGCACAGTAACTTCCCAGAAAATGAAAAAGGAAAGGTTTTGAATATTATTTGTCGGGAATTTTCAAAATTAAAACACGACTACATGTACGTGGGAAACCAGCACAAATTTCATTTTTATGACGCTCACGAAAATTGACAATAAAGGGAATTTACCGGTTGTGGTTTTTGTAGTCTGGGTATGGATAAAGAGCCTCGACGAGACATAATAGCATGCCCCATTCCACAATATATACAACTGTATAAAGCTTGTGTCTTTTGTGATATGCCGGCGCATGCACGTTCCGGAACATGTTTACTAGACAGGCATAAGATTTTTCAGACTTTTGTCTGAAATCAGACTTTGAATGTCAGAGAAAGACATTATTGCAACTTCCGGGATTGGAAGTTTTGGGTTGGGTTTCTTTAATGAGTACCCGGGTACCCGTATTTTTTTCAATCGGGTACCCGGTTCTTTTACTACCCGTAAATGCACACCCCTAATTAAGACGGTAATCTCAACCAAAAGTGGTACATAAAGAATAGGTGAACAAAATTCCCCTGCCCCCATAACGCCGACAACGATGCCAAATTAATTGACTCCTGAAGTATGTTATGGACTCGATGAGCACGTGAGAAGTATTGTTGACGGTGTTTACCCACGCCCCTTCCCGATTGGCCCTCGGCCAACATCGTAGAATTGAAGGCCCATGCCTAAATCCAACTAATCATGATGCACAGGTGCACAGCTGGCAAGCACGTGGAAAACATTCTTCATCGTTATTCCGTATGCCCAAATCTAACCAATCATGATACATCAAGACGGTTCATTGGCGCACACAGATTCCGTGCGTCCCAAGATCAAGGCCCGATTGGCCCTCGTTCATTATATAGCGCATGTGCATGCATTGCACTGAATGCCACCGTCTTATTCCCAGCGTACTTTGTAGGTACACGCAGCAAACGTGTAGCGAACTTCGTCTTGAGAAAAGACTAAAATTAGGGGTTGTGGCAATTGGCCAACCCCTACAGCGCGCGTGCGTTGCATGCATTATTGTCTGTCTTGTGTACACAATACATACAAGATGATCGTTTTTTTGACAGCTCACGTGTGAATAATTAACAGCTGTTACTAATCAACAATGCCAAAATAGAAACAAACACTCGTCTTTCTGGAGTGCCGTAAAGAAGCCAACTGAAGGTAATTGTCGTAGTATTCCAACTACTCAACGAGGGAAGCCTTGTAAACCCAGCCCCGATCCTGCTGCCCCGATCTTGCTGCCCCAATCTTGCCGACCCCGATTCGCGATCTCGGTGGTGGGCAGATCCGAGCTCAATCCCTGCTTCAAACATTTTTGTTTTTGTGCTCGCTCACAACTTGATTATTTGTTCTTCGCTTACTCCAAAAAAGGAAAGGTCAATTTTTTTAAGAATTTGATTACGGTTAACTGGAATGGAAAAATGCAACTGTGTAACCGTTTAAATGGTCGGTTAACCGTATAAACGTTTCCAAACTGCAGCCTTAAGTCAGTTATCGGACAGAGTGGAGGACAATGCTTTTATGTTTGTTTTATGGGTATCGCCCAACACAAGGCCAAAAAGGCCACTCAAGGTGTGGGCTACAAAAGACAACAAAAGACAGAAATGACGGATAAGGCATCTATTCACATTTAATTAGCATTGTCTAAGATTATGGGTGGGAGGGAAGCAGGGTAGAGGTAAGGAGTTCCAAAGAGAGGCAGTGCGAGGGGAAAAAAACTTGAAGAGTATCTAACAGTTGGAATAGCAGTGAAAGGATGTGATGAGACAGCCAGGCGAGTAGAATGCCTAAAAGTTTGAACAGGGGGAACTAATGATAAAATGCCACTGGAACACTTTCCATGATAGTATCGGTACAAGAGGCTCAATAAAGCAACAGCGCGTCGGACATAAAGGAGTTCCTGCAGCCGATTTCACAAAACCTTGCGCAATTGCATAACTATACTTACGCCACAATTTATTGCGTAAGTTGCGCAACATCTGTCACATCTTTAAAATCGATTTCATGAAAGGTACGCAGTGCGTAAGTCGCTGACTTGTGCCACAAATTATGGCGTAACTTACGCACTTATTTTAGGTGGCCTAAGTTGTCCACACAAACACTGAAATGATGATTGGCTAGCTGAGCATGAGCATTTAGTAGAGCCGTTAGTTGCTCAAATTATTTGTTAAATTCACTAGATTATTTCAGAGAGTAATGAAATGATCATCCGCTGCAGGTTTACCTGTGAGGTATTTCCGAAAGTTGTCACTATTTTAAAAGTGAAAAGTTTTTAAAATGGTGTCCCACAGTTCAATTTCGCGACTGTTTTTTATTGTTGTACTAAAACAGTCGCCGTAAAAATGGCATTCAGCCTCGTCCGCGATGTATAAAAACAAATACAACATTGCGCAGCTACACACTGTTTCGTGAAATGGATCGCAAGGATGTTGCGCAGCTGCGCAACATTTTATAACGCAAGTCCTACGCCATGGCCTAAGTTGCGCCAGTTTCATGAAACCGGCTGCAGGGAAGATGCCAGCTCCTGACCAACCTAGATTTGAAATACTGCCAAATCTGATTGAAGAGGGACAAATAGCAAGCTGGAGCACCAGCCCAGATGTGGCTGCAGTATTCCATGACAGGACGTAATGTATGGTTGCCTTATATAGGATTTAAGGGTTTAAATGGCGCAAAAAAAACAGTGGCACAAGGCCGGATGATGCCATTTGCCGCTATTTGTGCAGTTTCAATCCATTGTTGCATTATTGTGTATGTTACACTTGACTGCACAAGCACATTGTGGCCGTTTCGCTTGGATGCAAAGGCCGGCACCTCAATACCCCGGCGCCTCACTACGATAACCGTACTCAAGGGGGTAACTAATATAATTAATTGTGGATTGTTTGACGTAATATAATTACTAATATACATGTAATTACACATTACCAGCAGATGGGAGGAACTCAAAAGTAGGTCTGGTGACTTGTGACTCCTAATTCATCTGTACTTGTACGTGTACATTGTACATTTGAGTTAATAATTGACTTGAGAGCTACATGTACATGCACATGTACATGTATACAGTATAAGGCACATCTACATGTACATGTATGTTAATGTGTACATGTAGGTAATACCTGTAGTGTGGTTTTGTTTAACAGTAATCTTCCAATTTTTTGCCCCTCCCTACATGTAGGTCTGCCCCTCCTACCCACAAACAGTGGTAGTGCCCAAATCTGTGGACGATGACTGCATCATGCAGGCTGCAGCATTCCGACAAGGAGGGAGGTTTCCTGTTCTGAGCTACCTGCACGAATCAAGTGGGGTAAATTAACAGCGTTACTTTACATGTTTTCAGTGTTTGTTTTCACCACCATTTATCTTGCCGGTGCTCATGGAACATTAGGGAAAATGTGCTTATTTGTGGATGGAAAGTAGAACAATTTGACGATTGATATTATGGAGTATTAAAAGAACAAGTTAGCTTCCATGTGATGAATTACTAGAGCCGTGCATCCGAACTGGATACCCGAGTACCCGACCGCTATTTTCAGGAACCAGTTTCAGATTATGGAATCGAGGATACGTAACTGAATTAACATATTACTTAGTAATTTCTAATGTCATTTGTGGGAAATTCAAAATGAAAACGAAATAGATTAAGGGTGGAGTGGTTAATCTGTGGCCGGGCCGGGCCGGGCCGGGCCGGGCCGGGCCGGGCCGGGCCGGGCCGGGCCGGGCCGGGCCGGGCCGGGCCGGGCCGGGCCGGGCCGGGCCGGGCCGGGCCGGCCCGGCCCGGGCCGGGCCGGGCCGGGCCGGGCCAGGCCAGGCCAGGCCAGGCCAGGCCAGGCCCCTGGAACGCCCAGGCTTTTGGGCTTCTATAATCCCCTGATTGTACACAATAAGCTGCCCATTAATTCTGGAGTCCAGTGGGCTCCCATTGTTCACCCAGACTTGACTGACAGCTGAGGCATCTTTTGATCCTGCCGTGAATGGGTACAGATTAGTGTGGGAGGGGCTACAACCAGGCCTGGCCTGGCAGAGGCCGGGCTTTATTGATTAGTTGATGCTCTATTGTTAGGTGATTTGTGGCTCACAATAGCAAGAGTAAAAGCCCAAAGGCCCGGGCATGGCTGGGCTTTTCAAAGGCCTGGCCCGACCACAGATTAACCACTCCTCCCTAATGTTTTATGACGTTTGCGAAAAGGCAGTTTACACCGTAAAGCTATAGAGCTCACTGTACATACTTGCATCTTGTTGCATTGATGCACCAATGTGGTAGTATTAACATGAAGAATATGAAGAGCAATTTCCGAGATTTCCGTGCATTTTTTAAATCAGGTACCCGATTCCCCAGCTACCCGTAAATGCACACCCCTAAAAATAAGCTCATTCCTAGTCCACACTATAACATTTTAAAGATGCTAGAGTCATGACCACTTGTTTTCAGAAAATGAAGCTCGAAGTCTGTGAACTGTGCGAATCACATTCTCAATGGAAAAATAAATCACCATAAAACAATATTTTGAGATTAAATTCAGTTATAAATCATTGAGTTGTGATAGAAAGTGACTTCTCATTAAAAAAAAAGTTGTGGATTGTTTGTGCCTTGTAAATCAAAGTGTCTCATGCAACTTTCCGGTCATTTCGTTGAGTCAAGTCACGTTTATACATCTCAGTTTTAAGCCTAGTCGCGTGTTTGCAGCGCTCATGAAATGCCAGAGTGCTGCATTTTTTGTATTGATCATGTGCAAATGTATGACCTCTGTGTACATCCGTAGAAGTATTCACTGGGATTAGTCTACAAGACACACACCAGAAAACGTCACAAAATTGAGCATTGCTTTTAAGTAAAATGAATTAAAGTGTGTTTGTATTCATTTAAATGTGTGTTGCATCATTTAAATGAGGTGTGATCCCTGGCTATTTGGCATTAAGGGTTTATGAGTCTTACTAGCACCTCCTTTAATTATCCCAAAATTGACAATTTGGAGACTGCTAAATTAGGCAAGATACTATGCTCAGTTGCTACAGTGTTCGTACTACATTCCAGAGGTGGCAGGTTCAAGTCCCGCTCTGGTTAATTGTGTTTGTTCATTCTCAAAACACTTTTATTTTGTTTTGTTTAGACGGTAATACTAAGAAGTGGCCAGCCCCTGCCAGGCCCCAACGGCAAGAGGTGTAAGGAGGACGAGAAGCTGATCAACTCGGCGCTGGGCATCGGGAAGAGGGGCTACATCATCGATACTAGGTCATACAACTCGGCCGTTAACTCTAGATCAAAAGGTAGAGACGGGGGCCGAATGATGAACGGACAGACAAAAAGCTGTAAAGATGAGACACATATTTTGGTTTTTATTTCTTAGACCTGTTTACAGGAGATGTTCAGGGTTCTCTCTTACGGGGGAAACCAATGTGGAAAAAGTAAAGTATCCGATTCACGGCTTGATTTGGTTGAAGCTGCATTGGACATTGACGTTGACCTACATGTACATGTATGTATCCATTCACTCGAGGATAATGTACAGTACATTGTAATTGAAAGTTAACCTCAAAATGTGATTTTTTCCTCTTCCCATGGAATTTATTTTCATTTCACAAAATGTGATTTTTTTTTTCCCAAAGTGGAGAAAATATTTACACACCTTTTCACACAAGTGGGAAAATAATTCCCCCTGAAATTCGCGGTGGGGGGGGGGGGGGGGGGGGGGGGTTGTGTGCGAAATGTGAATAAGAATTCTTTTCACAAAATGTTTCCATTCCCATTCACAGTGTTAACTTTCAATTGCAATGTACTGTAAGGCAAAGTGAACATTGTGTGAATTCGGTCGATTCACAACGCGGTGCGCCGCCAGCGGCAAGCCGGGGAGAGGCCAAATTACGCAAAACCGGAAGTGGGTATTGCCAATGCATCGATGTATTTCTTACACCCCTTCTCCACTAAATCTATCAAGTCCTCTCGCGTCTTTCCCGCACAAGGTGTTCCCCGATTAGTCAAAAATTGCCACTCGCATTCGCGTGAAATCCATACTGCTCCAGTTGTAGACGTGAATCCAACCAGGGGATTTATAAGTTTGTTGTGTCCTTGAGCAGGAGCCTTTGCTGCAGATGCTTCTCTGAATAGGTACATGTATCAGTGAGAGTAGAATTCAGGCAGTTCAAAACACAAGTTGCC
This sequence comes from Hippasteria phrygiana, assembly GCA_037893225.1. Lineage (NCBI taxonomy): Eukaryota > Metazoa > Echinodermata > Asteroidea > Valvatida > Goniasteridae > Hippasteria > Hippasteria phrygiana. The sequence goes on from JAZGUH010000239.1 coordinate 160,809, forward strand.
ATTGGTTACACAAATCCTGTTAAACATGCTGTGTATCTTGGGAAACACCAAAACAAAAATTGTATGCGTCATTTTGCACTTTGCAAACAGTCGGCAGTGTGATGATTCACGGACAAGCAAGCGTTTTAGTTGTTTGAATATTCTGTTCATGGATAATGATAGCTTATTTGCCAGGCTTATGCCTTTTATAAATAATGCTTAAGCTGTGTGAAGGATGTGACAAGGTACATGTAGATTTGTCTGAAGATGTATGTGTTTATATTAAAGAATTAATTATTGGGCCATTTTCTTTTTTCTTTTTACTTGGATTACGGATCTGCCGCCAGAAAAATTTTGAAAAAAAAAAATAATCGCCGACAAAAATTGTCGAATTTAACAACCCCAAAAAAAAAAATTTGCTGCATCGAACTTTGAAAGTACAATAAACAATCCCGGCAGTGCCACACCATCTATAGACCATACAGAACAAGCATAGGACCGTACGCAGTGAACACTTGTTGGCTGTTTTTGTCCCGATCCGCATGGTGTGCATACATGTACGTACTGGCATGCAAAATTATTTATGCACCAGCTGTACGATTTTCAACATGAAGTTTGACTTGAAAACATGGATGTTAAATAATTTGTCTTGTGTCATTACTTTAGTCAGTAATATGCAAGTTTCAAACACAAAAACACCCTCTCCTTCATGGAAAAAAACATGCCACTTCCTGACGTGATCACTGACTGCGCGACGGTCAATGTTAAACCACCATCTTGAATTGCCTCATTATGTATTCAGGACTTATGAATACATTAAGTTGGGATTTAAACCAATACAATAGGGGGAAAAGCATGCTGTGTTTTGGGCTGTTTTATGAATATTTAACAGGTCAATCGTCGTGACCATTCATAAATATTGAAACTAGAATCCCCTGGCCTTATAAGGGTGGGTAATTTGAATTTGAATGCCTGTATCAGAAAGCGCCACAATGCCACTCAAAAGTGAGATCAACGATCACCAAAAAAGGAATGATCCAAGCCTGGCATGGGAAGGGGGAATTTCCAACCGCGTGATTGCTTGGAGGCTTTGGATTTTGGAGGGTGCCGTTAGGTACAATTTGCGGAAATTGCAAGATAATAATTCTATGGAAAACAAGGCAAGATCTGGTCATCCAAGCAAGACCACAGAAAAAGCTGACTGCCACCTTGTGTGAAGTTTGCGCCAAAACTTTGCACGAAACCACCCTTGAGCTAGCCGTCAGCGTGACCTTGCCGAGCTTTGGGTGTTGCAATTCATTGCTCGACAGTATCCAGGAGACTGGCAGCTGTTGGCTTAAATGTTGAGAGGTTCATGTCACAAGCCCCGCCTCACTGCCGACCACGAGGCCCGTTGATTGGCTTGGGCTGAATCCGCTCCGCTGGAGAATTTGTTTTTTCAGAAATTTCGCGTTCGACAGGCGCCGCCATTTTAGATTAAAGGCGCTGCCATGTTTTTTTTTTTCCAGCTTGCCGCCCGACCCGGAGACATAAAAAATCCGTAATCCAAGTTAAAAACAAAAACAAAACAAAATCTATGCAATGTTCCCTTGCATGTACATCTTTATCATTCTATTTTTAATTTCTTTACCATTTTTAAGCCTTTTTTTACTTTTACACTGTAGACTAACACTAACTGTTATTCAGTTCCACTTTGTCGCTTCAGAAGATAATTATTAGCTTTGTTGATGCGGAGTCTTTGGGTGTTCATGTGGGGTTTTGTATTACTTTGCTGATCTGCCATTATCACATGCTATGTACATGTACAATGTAGGAGCAAGCTACATGTATATGTACGTAAAAGTCTAGCTGGTTCCCTCATGAGCATCAAACAACAAGCTATTCGTTATTGGTGCTGGTGCATGATCTGCCCAGAGATGTATTCGAGTGTATCACAAGTCCATCACAAGCCCTTCAGTCCTAATCCCAATCACAAGCTATTCAAATGAGCTTTGACAAAGGCATTCCTTTGTCATTGTTCATCCAGTTACTTGTGACCAGCTTTATGAAAGGACTTCTGACTGGGCTTGCGAAAGGACTTGTGAAAGGACTTGTGAAAGGACTTGTGAAAGGACTTGCAGGGACTCGACTCCAACTCTGGATCTGTCTGGCTTCACATTAAACTGCGCAATACCAATGGTTGCTGTTTTCCACTTGTTCATTGTGGGGTCAAGTTGACCTCATACAGTCTCCGTACGTTTTACCAAAAAAGTCCAATGCGGACACGGCTAAAGAGTTCATAAGTTCTCCTCTTAATATCTAACCTCATGTTTATTCTACCTTTTAAAAAGTTGGGATTTTCATTTGAAAGCTGATGCAAACCACTTATTAACGAGGCACTGTCAATGCCGCCTGTTTAATAAGGATGTCCTGCCTTACAACACTGCTGTTGAGTTGATGTACAAGTAGTTACATATACCAGATTCAAGTACATGTATGTAGTTCTCAAAAAAACCTTAAGGTTTAGCCATAGACGTTTGTCATTTGGTAGTTCACCTTTCCTTTTGATTTAATTTGTTGTACCGTGTTTCCCTTCCTCCCGTTTTTATATTTTCGTTTAGATTTTTATTTAATTCTTTTCCCGCCAGGTGGGGGCTTTGAGACCGAGGCCCACTACCCCCAGTGGAGGAGGGTGCACAAACCACTGGACCGGTTCAGCAACCTCCAGGAAAGCCTGACCAAATTAATGGAGGGTAGGTCCCACCCCTCATTGCCACGGTGATGAGTAAATCCCATCATGCATTGCATCCCCACAATGCATTTGGTATCCATTATGAACATGGTGTCAGTCATGCATTTTACTCACATCATGCATTTCATTCCTATCATGAACTCATGCATTTGGTGCCATCATGCATTTGGTTCCCATCATGCATTTGGTTCCCATCATGCACTTGGTCTCTATCCTGTACATTTCTTATCCATCTTGCACTTAATCTTCATCTAGAATTTCATTCCCATCGTGTTTCCTTCCAAAATCAGACTCCTAGTTAAAAAAACAAAAAAATTTGTGTTGAGTGATTCTCAGAAGTGTTAGCGTTACATGTGTTGAATGTGTGGGATAGAAAACACTAGTTAATTAAGTTTATAGCTGGCGGGTGAACACAAATGGGTATTGTCTTGAAGAGCAGTATTCCTCACAGCCAACATTATATTACCCTTCATAGCAAGTAGTTTCCCTCCCAGCCAACAGTATAACTCTCATAGCCACCAGTAGCCATACTAGCCACCAGTAGCCCAAGCAGTATCCCTCCCAGCCAGCAGTATCCCTCCCAGCCAGCAGTATCTCTCCTAGCCAGCAGCATTCATCCTAGCCAACAGTAACCCTCCTAGCCAGCAGCATCCATCCTAGCCAGCAGTATCCCTCCTAGCCATCAGGATTTCTCATAACCAGCAGTATCCCTCCTAGTTAACAGCATTCATCCTAGCCAACAGTAACCCTCCTAGCCAGCAGCATTTATCCTAGCCAGCAGTATTCCTCCTAGCCATCAGGATTTCTCATAACCAGCAGTATCCCTCCCAGCCAGCAGTATTTCTCCCAGCCAGCAGTAGCCATCTTGGCCAACAGTAGCCCTCCTAGCCAGGAACACCCTCTTAGCCAGCAGTATCTCTCATGGCAGCTTGTAGCCCATCAAGCCAGCAGTATCCCTCCTAGCCAACAGGATTCATCCTAGCCAGCAGTATCCCTCCTAGCCAGCAACATTCATCATAGCCAGCGGTATCCCTCCTAGTTAGCAGCATCCAATCTAGTCAGCAGTATCCCTCTTAGCCATCAGGGCCCATGTGCATAAAAGGCTACTAGTTTAGCTGCCAACTAGTGCTTAGTAAGATTATAAATTCCCTAGTTTATACCTACGGAGTTGGCAACTAATTTGTGTTGCATAAAACCTCACTAGGCACATTGCTTACTAGTTGCATACTAGGACAATTTGGTTTGTAACTGATTTGGGTGCTATGGCCTTGGAGAGGAGGTGATTATGTCAGATACAATAGGCTTGTAGACAAGTTTATTGTGTTTGAGCTTCGAATCACATTCCAAATTAGCATAACTCCTTTCTAAAGGTCTTTGTAACATTGCATTACTGCCCAGTACTTACATTTTGTAGAACTACATAAATTCTCTATACAAGGTTGCTACAGCTAGTACATAAAGTTCAACTAGCTCCATGATTCTACGAGCCATGTTGTCAGGACGGTGTCCAAAGGCAGACTGATTAGTTGTCATCTAGTGACTTAGAGGTACCCCAGATCAACTCTAACTTTTGCCAGAATTTTAGAATGTTTATAATAACTATATCTAGTTGGGTTTTATGCATCACAATTAGTAATCAACTAGGCTTAGTAAGCAACTTAAGTCCATTTTAGTTGCCAACTAGGCCTAGTAGCCTTTTATGCACATGGGCCCAGGATCAGCAGCATTTATCCAAATCAGCAGTATCCCTCTTAGCCATCAGGGCCGATATGCATAAAACCTTACTAACTTAGCAGCCAACTAGGGCGTAGTTAGCTGCTAAATCGCTAGTTACCTTCTCTGGAGTTGATTACTAAATTCTTATTCATAGAACCTTTTTAGGAATATTGCTAGCTAGTTGCATACTATAAAATGCTAGTTGCATGCTAGAGTCACTGGGAATGGTGGAGATGTCAAATACAATAGGATGACTGGGAATGGTTCAGATGTAAAATACAATATGGTGACTGGCTATACTATATAACTACTTGTCCAGTATTAAGATACATTTTCATACAAAACATGACAGTATAGACTTACCTATTTTATATAGATTAAACCTGATTTTAGTAAATTTGGAATGGCTTCTAAAGGAAAGCTAATTACTCGCCTGATGGAAACTTGTTGGCTGAACACCAAGCCACTATTGATGTCAAACATAAGGATTCAGGAACAAATCAGAAAAAGGTGGAGGTATGGGAGAACATTCTTAACCAGCATTGCGCTACTGAGATTCTCCCACAAGTTGAGCGATCGTAAGACGATCTGAAATCAAGATTGTCAAAGCTCAAATCTGAGTCGCAGGAGTGTCTCCAATGCATGAACAAATCAAGGAAGACGACAGGGGCAGGAAAGCCACCCAAGGAACCCACTGTTGCCCAACAACAAATTCTTGATTTGTGTGAGGACACGCCCGGTTTTCAAGGGTTGATGGAAGTCGAGTCCGCTGGAGTGAAAAATTCAGAGGAAGTGTCTTGTGATAATATGGGTGAGTTTATTCTTTATTTGTCATATAAAAAATTATGTTATGGTTTCACATTCCTTTCAACAAAAAGATGAATTAGCTTTTTTTATTCCGACTCTTATCTTAATTTCTAATTTACATTTAATATTTTTACAGGACATGACGTCAAAGAGCTGTCAGAAGTGGATGAACGTAGATGAAGCAACTCCGTCAACATCTAAATATTTAAGAGCGTTGTAGTCCAGCATCAAAGAAGTTAAAGCTGCAGCAGAAATCTTTTGAGAAACTTGTTGACATTGAAATAGTGTCTACTGGCGAAATGCTATAGTTGCTTTCTAGTCATTTAGAGTTACCCAAGATCAACTCTAACTTTAGCAAGCAACTTAGAATATAACTAAGCTAAGCGAGGTTTTATGAATAACATTTAGTATTCAACTACGCTTAGCAGGCAACCAAGGACCATTTTAATAGCCAACTAGGCCTAGCAGGGTTTTATGCATATCGGCCCTGGATTCCTCATAACCAGCAGTATCCCTCCTAGCCAGCAGCATTCACCATAGCCAGCAGTATCCCTCCTAGCCAGCAGCATTCATCATAGCCAGCAGTATCCCTCCTAGCCAGCAGCATTCACCATAACCAGCAGTATCCCTCCTAGCCAGCAGCATTCATCATAGCCAGCAGTATCCCTCCTAGTTAGCAGCATTAATCAAAGTCAGCAGTATCCCTCCTAGCCAGCAACATTCATCATAGCCAGCAGTACCCCTCCTCGTTAGCAGCATTCATCCTAGCCAGCAGGGTATCCCTCTTAGCCATCAGGATTCATCATAGCCAGCAGTATCCCTCCTAGTTAGCAGCATTAATCAAAGTCAGCAGTATCCCTCCTAGCCAGCAACATTCATCATAGCCAGCAGTATATCCCTCCTAGTTAGCAGCATTCGTCCTAGTCAGCAGTATCCCTCCTAGCTAGCAATATCCCTCCTAGCCATCAGGATTCCTCATAACCAACAGCATCCCTCCAATAGAGCAATATTCCCCCAAGCCAGCAGTATCTCTCCCTAGCCAGCAGTATCTCTCCTAGCCAGAAAGCGTTCCTCATACTGTAGCCAGCAGTATCCCTTCTAGTTAGCAGCATTTATCCTAGCTAGCAGTATCCCTCCTAGCCATCAATATCCCTCCTAGCCTGCAGTATCATGGGGAATGCTGATTTAGTTGATGCATTTATTTCATACTAAAACCATAAAGCACTGATTTTTGAGCTTTCTGTAGGTTTGTGCCCAAACATGGGGGTTCCCAGTAGACTTCAATGCATACATTGTACATCGCATTAGTGCTATAGTAATTTTATATTATACAAATAATGAATGTTTGAGTGCAACAGAAGGAATATTTTCACGAGGTGAAAGATTTACATGAACAGTCAATCTTTCACCTCATGAAAGTATTCCTTCCATTGCAAGAATTAAAAACATTCATTATTTGCTTTATACAACACCTAATAGATGCTTGTCATTTGATATTTTATAAAAAGAATACTTAGGCTTATAATGTCTGCTTTCCTCAATCCAGCAAAAAATTAGGACAGGAATTTGTCAAGTTCTTCATCTGATGACGCTTCGACGGCAGTTAGAGTTGTCCCAGCAAAGACTGCATATGCAACCAATCAGCTGACAGCCTACTGAATTTGGTTTTTGGTGTTAACAGTGTCAGAACTATCCACAAGCTCACTTTAATTGTCGTCTGTTACCAGCACAAACCCCGCCATGTTGTTTGTTGTTGGTTGTGTCGGTGTTCGTATCAAAGGTTGTGATGATCGACAGTGTCAGTACAGTCTATGTATATTGTACGGTCATTGCATGATGCCTTAATCTCACAGCAGTGCCAAAGTTCATGGTCCACGGTCGATATCGAGGTGCGCGTGCAATGAAGTGAAACGAATGGAACCGAAATGCATGGTAAATGGAACCAAATTGCCTGATGTATGACATCATACAATGGAATATTTGTCTGAAATTGGTCAAATGATTCAATGTCATGTGACTAAATTTCACCAATCAAATGACTGTGATCTACATGTATGTATTTACGTGTTGCATAAATGTAGCTCCATGAGATGTACTCAAAAGGGTCCATTGCGATGGACAATTCTGTATGTTGAATGTGAGCATGATGGTAACATGGAAGCCAAGGGATTCAGTTGACATGGTTTTCTATGACAAAGTCGGAGAACGAAAGGGTAACCCCACCCCCATGACCGGGTTGGTTAGTAGGCCTCTAGACTTCACGATCACTTTTAATGTGAACATGTTGGTACATGTACCAAACACGGACTAGTCTAGCCACAGACTCCCTAATTTGTCTGAACCCTGTAGCAATATGCATGATTGATTGGTTGATCGGTAGTTGAGGTCAACATTTTATCATTTTGGGCACCAATACATATACATGTTGTATTGAAATGTTTCTTTTCCTTCCACAAAAAAACTATTGTCAGAAGATGGAATTTTTCATTTGGAAAAGGCAAAAAAAAATCCTGCTCACATTAACTTGTGGTGTATAATAAAACAATGTCACGGTACATGTTGTAGCTCCTCTTCAGTGTACCATCAATTCCCACATTCTCGCAAAATCTCCCTGACTTTTAAAGGCTCACATTGCCCAGAAATCCTCAAAATTTCATAATGTGTAATATTTACAGAGAAATGTGGAAAAACCGAGGCATCCGACATTATGACTATGGTGCCACCCATAAAGCAGCCTACATGCAGCCTGAGCGCTACAGACAAAAAGGGCACCACTCTCAATTTTCCAATTTTCCAACTGTCCGACTTTTCGGAACCAAATGGTGTCCCCGAAAGGATTTTCAGACAAACAGCACATTTTTCTGTACATTGATTTTGTACATTATTATTATATTCTACTTTTTAAAGGTAGTATACATCATTTGCAAACATCAAAAACAAAACCACTGAATTATTACGAAATGTCGTACTAGACTGTAAATATAGCAGTTTCAAGCATCCTGTGAAATCATGGCACCTGGTGTGCTGTCGTTTTGAAGAAAAGTGGAAATTTATATCGTTTTCGAACAATTGTCGGCCGACAATCTTTGGAAATAGTCTAGTTCCCCGAACTGATAATTCGCTGACTATATAAATTGCTCTGTGTTGTCTAAAGTATTGGTCAGGGAACCAGACTACTAGAACAGAATTTCTTTTCTCTTTGTTTTCCAAGAATCTATGCACACAAACCTTTAAACAGGTCGGTGTTACAGTATTTGCTAGCATGCTATAAAATACTAACCCCAAATCCATTTATTTCCGAAAATTACAGCAAAAGCAAATCGTGTATACTACCTTTAATGATCTTTCCAGTCATAGCAATTATTGTAGCCCAGTTAGGTGCCTCTAAGGCAATGTGTCCCATTCAGGTCAGCTTTACGCTGAATGTAACAGTTCTTCATAGACTTAAACCCTCTTCTCTCTACAGCGTGTAATAAGAACACCAACTCCATGGACAAATGGCTGGGTCATCTCGGTGCCTCCAGCTGGCTTAGTAACGTCAAGGAGGTCCTGACCACTGCGTGCCTTGTAGCACAGTGTGTAGATAGAGAAAGTGAGTTCTGTCTTGATCTTGTAAAGCATTGAGAATGTTTGATAAATTAGCACTCTGATTTAAAGGTATGATACATTGTGTAGCATTGGTAGCGCTGTAACACAGAAACGTAGCTGCAGACAGTTATCATACATGTATTTTGTGTGATTCAACATACGTGGCACCAGCAAGCAAAATCCGACTTAAGTTGGACATTTTTTGAACATTGAGATTTCCATCCCATAATAAAATATATAATGTAAGCTTTGTAATGGTGAAAACAATTACTGTTATACGATATTTTGGATTTCGAATAGAGCCGTAAATTCAGCATTGAGAATGGAAAATAATACATAGTTTACACATTTTTTTTTCGTTGGTAATCCTGTTTGATCAAGGAAGACCTTTCATGCTTAGCAACATTTGTGTGCTTATAATTAGAAGCTCCATGAAAATTGCAGGCTTTCAAGCATTCCTACTTTTCCTACTTTTTCCTAATTTTTTGGCCCACAACTCTGAAAAATAAAATCTCATTCAATATTTTTCATAAGTGTTACTGTCATATGAAAATCACCCAATAAAGGGATGGGTGCAGGAGTACTCCAAGAGCTAAGTTGAGGATGGAGCACAAAACATACCAAATGAGGCTTATGATGCTATGAACTTGGGTGAGCATCAACGAAACCTACTGCTGAAAGCCCGCAAAACTCCTACTTTTGTCCTTTTTTTTATTATTTGGTTTAAAACTATTCTGGGTCTGCTAAAGCCTAAATTGGCCCCTGGCCTCTCCTAACGATGACTAGAGCAGACTAGTCAAAACGATAAGACTTTGGACAATTTCCTAATGAACAGCCTGGGGCAGCTGGGCAAAAACAATGCCCGCCCAGCAAAGAATGCTGTCTCATCTAACCATAATTTAGCGGTTAAGTTTTGGATATTTGATCTGTAAACTTACCTACTGGCACTAATTCACTTAAACTTTGTTGGACAAATAATACACAGATTTTTTCATGAACAGGTTCATCAGTACTGGTGCATGGATCGGAGGGTCTAGATGCTACACTGCAGATCACATCCCTAGCACAGATCATACTCAACCCAGACTGCAGGACACTAAGAGGGTAAGGCCAGTCTACAAGCCAAGTTTATGGAGCTGCTAAGGCCATGTCCGAATTACTTGGCTATGGCTTGCAATTACACACATGTGGCTGCAGCCACTACCGTAGACATGTGCGTAATTTCAAGCCGCAGCCAAGTATTCAGACAGGGCCTAAGCCTAAAATATTGCAGAGCTCAGAGAAGTATTGCTCAGCAAGAATAGGTTACCACCCAAAATGCATGTGTATATAGACTGCTTGTGACTGGTTGTCTGCAGGTTTGATAAGCAATATTTTGTGCTCAACAAATCCATGAAATTGCACCCAGATTCTCAACCCAAGTTTTCCCGAATTGAATTTTTGAACACTTTGCTCACTGAAACTTATAATTTGCAGTTAAAACTAAAACACAAAATTCAGGAGATGAAACTTGTACAGTGTTGTATGTACAGTGTATGGTGATGTGGCGAAACTTGTCCCAAACCTATTCATTATTTGAGCCAGTACAACTCAATTAGCCTTTTTTGGGATATGGCGGACACAACAGGATGGCGCTATTTGAATTGGGTAAACCTTTTGTGTCCATACAAAAGGTTTACCCAATTCAAATAGCGCCCTCCTATTGTGTCCGCCATATCCCAAAAAGGCTAATTGGATCGCTGAGGCGATATCTCAGTTCACTGATTTGTCATGGAAAATGCCTCCCTAATGTGGGTTCAACCCAGCAGAGGGGCCACTGTCGGTACATGTATGTCCCAGTGATGTAGTCGAGACCATTCACAAGACCATTCACAAGACCATTCACAAGACCATTCACAAGACCATTCACAAGACCATTCACAAGACCATGCACAAGACCATGCACAAGACCATGCACAAGACCATGCACAAGACCATGCACAAGACCATGCACAAGACCATGCACAAGACCATGCACAAGACCATGCACAAGACCATGCACAAGACCATGCACAAGACCATGCACAAGACCATGCACAAGACCATGCACAAGACCATGCACAAGACCATGCACAAGACCATGCACAAGACCATGCACAAGACCATGCACAAGACCATGCACAAGACCATGCACAAGACCATTCACAAGACCATTCACAAGACCATTCACAAGACCATTCACAAGACCATTCACAAGACCATTCACAAGACCATTCACAAGACCATTCACAAGACCATTCACAAGACCATTCACAAGACCATTCACAAGACCATTCACAAGACCATTCTTGTTACAGGCACAGGTAACAGACATAAACCATAACAAAGGAATACTTTTATTACAGTTCATTTGAATAGCTTGAGACTTGAATTAAGACTGAAGGTCTTGTGATGGTCTCAACTGCATCACTGGTATGTCCTTGAGGAAGACATTTGACTGTAATTTCTTCTCTTCGTCCAGGAGCGAAAAGTTTCATATGTGGGCAGACATGGTTCTTAAGGCTCAGAGTGCACAAATGATTACTAAGTGGCTGTGTATGTTCTCCAGTGAGTTGTGATGGTTTTGGTAGTTTGCCCATTGACCAGAGTAATATTTTTAATGCGTTTTGATACTCTTCATCCTACACGTAGGACAAGCACATCCCAGTTTATGTCACATAGATCCTGCACGCGGGATATCCCAGTCTGTTTGGACATGTACCTAAGTATGTAAGATCTGAAGGTCCACTTTGTGTACAATACATGAACTAATAGGATGTACATAGTATGAACAAATTCGGGCAAGGACCATTGGTCATCTAATAATGGCCGGTTGCTGCCTAACATGTATGCACAACACACATAACATCAAAGTATGAACAACTCCAGTTGAATTGTTGTCTCAATGGTCCCTCTTCACTTGTTAGAGTTTAGCAAAAAGATACTTTATTGATAACCGGTGGAGTCATGCCCAGGCAGTCAGCTATACAGTGCTTATGACTACACAGAGTTCAGTCAAAGCTATTGCAGCTCTATGCTGCTTGTTAGTAATATTTGCAATCATCTTTGTGTAGGTTTGAAGCACTTATTGAGCGTGAGTGGATCCAGGCCGGCCATCCCTTTGCCAGTCGATGTGCCAAGTCCTGCTATGCTGGCAGCAAGCTCAAATGCGCTGGTCCTGTTTTCCTGCTTTTCCTGGACTGTGTGTGGCAGGTGAGGGCATGTGAAGGATAACTGGACTTTGGGTTTTTGTGAATCTACATTAATACTGAGAACATTTTCAAAGTGAACAAAGAATACTAGCAGGAGTGGTTTGTTTGACGAATTATAAGTTAAAAAGTCGTATCCTCATCATGTGCTCCCACAATATCGCTTCCCAGGTTGTATCATAAAATTGAGCGTGATCCATCTCTATACGGCATAATGGATTTATGACTTCGGTATTCCGGAGGTCGCAGGTTCGAGTCCCGCTCCTGCCAGTTTTCTTTGTTCACTTTGAAAATGTATTCGAATGTACCTAGTCAGTTTCCCTTGTGGTTTGTTGGACTAATACAGAGAAGTTGGTAAAAATTCCAAGTTTTGTCTCCAGAGAATTTTACCGTGAACATGATTATAGTAACTGAAATGGCAGTAATAGCACATCCACCGTCCTATCCTCGTTCATCGTAGCATACGACCTTAGGGAAGTTGTTCACAAATATCACTGAAAAATTGCTTTCAAAAATTCTAACATTTCTAATGGTATCCATATGGGTGTTATCAAAACATGGATGCAAAAGCAGGTGCAGTGCTCGAAGAAATGGCAAACTGGCCATCCTGAAGAAATCTATGTAAGTGTAGCACATGTGTAATGTGTGCCAGTGCAGTGTGACCTTCACGTTTTGGCCCGTTAGCATTGGACTTACTGTTTCAGGAAAGTTTACTTGGTCAGTTTTATTGAGCAGAGGTTGGCTGGCAAAAGTGACCACTGGACTCTGGGAAAGTAGCCGACAGGGAATTGCCCCGGTTTGTTAGCACTGGGCTAGAAATGGACAAAATTGCCATTGTTTCGGTGAGTTTAACCTCAAGAAGTCCAATGCAAATATGTATTCATATATGCCTCAGCGAGTTTCACTATCCCTATTGGTCGAGAGCCTGTCAGGTGGGTGTGTTTAAGCGGTTGTTTAAACACGGCTGGAAGTTGTTTAAACACGGCGCGTCATACCCAGCTGTTCTCAGCTGATACGCAACAGGGAGAGCATAGTACATGTAGGTGCGCGAACAAGATGTACTGAACTTCATAATGTAAGACAACACTAATGCACGCGTATAAAACACTGCATCTCGTGCGTGTGCATACGCGCACGCGACAGACAGGCGCGGAGCGCCTTCACGCGCTCACAAGACTGATATGTACACATGTGTTTTGTACTGAGCAAATGGGAGAAAAAGTTATGTCCTTTTTACGGGAGGTTTTTGCATTTTTCGTAAGAAGGCTTTTATGAATGGGGATTAAAGTGTGATGACCCGGTCTTTAACAGTCAATAATAACCTCAAAGGGTCGTGACCGCTATTAATAGACCTCGCATTCGGCTCGGTCCATTAACCAACCCCCTTGAGTACGGTATTTTACGGGAGACGTCGGGGTGCCGTGGCGGCTCTGGCAGCCAAGCGAACGCTACAATGTGTTTGTGCAGTCAAGCATAACCTATACACAATAATCCAACAATGGATTGAAACTGCACAAACGGCGGCCAATTGCGTCATCCGGCCTGGTGGCACTGTTTTTTTTGCGCATATTTGCGTCATCCGTACGCAAGGGGTTAACAGCGGTGACGCCCCTCTTCGGTTATTATTGACGTAGTAAAGACCGGGTCATCACACTTTTATCCCCTTATTAACACCCTAACCCTCCAGGGCATGTTTGCTAGAACCCTGCCAGACGCATCAGATTGCATACTTTGTCACATTGACTTGTGTGCAGAGTCCAGCAAAGTGGAGCTGTCAGCACAGATGCACTGTGCTGCGTCTGGCAGGGTTAGGGTTAATAGATTTTTTTTCAGATTTCTTTGAATTGGGTAAACTTTGCAGAAGTGTATCCTAAATGGGAAAAAGAAAAAAAAAGTGGGGGGGGGGGGGGAAGACACAAGGCAAACCATTTGGGAGTACGTGCAGCACCCTCAGAAATGTCAATACAATATATTGTGGTCAGGTACTTAGGATTTTAAGGAATCTAAAAACTTCCAAAGCAGGTCACCCAAATGATTTGCCTGTAAAATTAATTAAGGAATTTTCTCCTGAATTGGCTGAACCACTTACCAACATATTTAATGCATGCTTACATGAAGGAGTATTCCCTACCAATTGGAAAACTGCAGCAATTACGCCTGTGCCTAAAGTAAACAATCTTACATCGTATGATCAGTTACGACCTATTTCATTGACGCCATTATTTGCCAGAGTTTTTGAATCATTTTTATCTGAATGGATTATTCGAGATATTTCCGATCATATTGACGTTAAACAGTTTGGTAATCTTAAGGGCCGTTCCACGGTACATTATCTTGTAGATATGTTAAAATTTGTACTGGAGGGACTTGATAAACCTGGTCACTATGCCTATCTTGCCACAATAGATTTTACCAAAGCTTTTGATAGGGTCAATCACTCTACTGTTGTTTCCAAACTAATTCAATTGGGGGTACGGAGATCGATTATTTCAGTCATTTGTAGCTTTCTCACTCAACGCACTCAACGCACTAAAGTGGGGGGTCAGATTTCACCACCACTTACTGTGTCATGTGGAGTGCCACAGGGTACTAAACTTGGACCAATTTTGTTTTTAATCCTAGTTAATGATGCGGCAATTGAATGTCCCTATAGATGGAAATACGTTGATGATTTAACTCTGGGTGAAGTCGTGATTAAAAATCAACAACCTAGTTTACAGAATTATTTTGATAATATTTCTGATTGGTGTATACGAAATGATGTTCTTCCCAAACCTGCCAAATGCAACATAATAACTATTTCCTTTTTAAGAGGGATAACACCTAAAACGGACTTTATCCTTAATGGTGTTCAGTTAAATATAGTGTCGCATTTTAAGCTCTTAGGCATTATTATTCAAAATGATCTTAAATGGAATTTGCATGTCTCTGAAATCGTCTCTAGAGCCTCTCGTCGTTTGTATACGTTATGCATTTTGAGAAAATCAGGTGTCCCTGTGCAGGATATGGTAATTGTTTATAAAACCTACATAAGGCCCATTTTGGAATATGCCTCGCCAGTCTGGCATACGGCCATTACTCAAACCCAGTCGAAGAAAATAGAATTTATTCAAAAAAGAGCTGTTAAAATTATACTTGGAAAGAAATACAGTTATAATGAGGCTCTTGAAATGACTAAATTATCATCCTTGGTTGAACGGAGAAATTATTTACTCTATAACTTTGGAACTAAACTTCTTAATTCAAACCAGTACAGACACTGGCTTCCACCATTTAAGTCTGATACAAATTGCAGAGCCTTACGTAACATGTCTGGTTTAAATATGATTAGATGCAATACAGAAAGGTACAACAAATCAACCATTCCACAACTTGCTAAGATTCTTAATTAATGGTCTGTCTTCCCAACTTTCTTTCCTTGTTGTCCTATTTTAATGTTTAAGTTTGAGTCATTATTTATTTAATTTAACTTGTTTTTTCTCCTTTTTTATTACTGAATGAACAAGGGTTAATTATGTAGGTTTTTTATTATACTGTCGTTTTATAATATTTATTGTATTCGTATCAAGTTCTATTAATTCCTGTAATTGAATTTTTTATGTGTAATATATTGTGTATAATGACCCTTTCAGCTTTTGCTGCTGGTCATTTTGTTTATGCCAATAAAAAAAAAAAAATAAAAAAAAAAATAAAAATACTATAACACTGCGGTGTGCCATGGCGCTGTTTTGTTAAGTAGGTCACTGTGGTGTAACAGTGCATGTATATTGTCATGGCACACCCCAGGGTTAATTCAGCAATAGACTACTTGTAATACTTGCTTGTGGGTGGTCTTTGAGAAAAGCAAATTCCAGAACCTTTGGCACAAAATGGTTCACAGAATGCAAAATAGTTGGAATTGCACCTTTCTGTGGGCCCCCCTCCAGGTTTTTCCTCCTATTTCTAAAACTTAACCCTTATTCATCTTTTTTTTCACAGGTTTCTTCAGTGCCAGGAATCCTTGGTTTAAAGATAATTATAATAACAGTATAAATATAAATTAATGGACTAAATTAGCAATGTCAAAGCCCCTGAATCACAGAGGTCATGATTGTGAACCATTACTCAAACCAGTCCCACAGTGGATAGAGCAGATCAGGTTTAATCCCTCTTGCTTGCCTTGCTCTGGATTAGCCCTTGGTTACCAGTTTGTTCATTTCCCTAGGTCACTCAGCAATTCCAGTGCTCCTTTGAGTTCAACGAGCGGTTCCTGATCCTTATCTTTGAGAATGCCTACGCCTCACAGTTCGGAACGTTCCTGTGCAATAATGAGCACGAGAGACAAGCCCTGAAGTTATCAGCCAGGACTCAGTCACTGTGGTAAGACGGTGTAGTATGAATGAGTCTCAAGTGCGTATCTCAGGGTTGACCAGGCTGTGCCCAGGCCACCCCCCCCCCCCCCCCCCCCACCTGCCCACCCAATCAATGAAACAGCAAATTGTCCCTGTTTAATACCAAACACACAATAAGAATTTTTAATATTACTCGGTAAAAGTCAATTTTTTTTTCTCTGATACATGTTCATTATATCATTTTACGTTGATGTTATTAGTCATTTTAAAAGGTTTTCCCATTTAATCCATGGGCCTAGACTTAAAAGTTCACTTATTGGTACCATTTTGGTTGGCAAATTCTAGTTGCCATTTTTGAATACATGTAGTGCAACATCCCTGGATTATGTTTTGATATAACCCTTCCAGAGTGGCAGCTTGTTAGTGGTTATCGTGCGTTGAATGGACAGACCCTCTGGGCAAACCCTAAAAAGGCGCTTTGTCCAGGCATCATCTATTACAGCATTACTACATGTACCTTCTCAAGGGGAGTGTGATTTTCCCCCTGATGAACATGTGCGCATGCCCTGCATGTAGAATAAACTTAGATTGAATGAAAAAATGCATCCCAACATGTTTATTTGCTGGCCTTCAAACTCTTACAACATACATGTATATGCTGATAATGTGTATGGAAACAAAACATAAAACATTCAGTCAATTGTGCATAGGTGTCTATGGGCGAAAACACTAACATCCAAAATAAATGGCTTAAGCTGCTGGTGTAGCAAGGTTTCACCCTACAAATATTTTAGTACCACTAATGTTTTGCCCCTAATAAGATGGTACCGATTTTATGTCTGGCCCATGGACTATGTTTGCTTCTAAATAAATTTGCAACTTTAACGATTGCTTTGTAAGTTCAACCCAATTCAGCTGTTGGCTGTTAAATGGTAAAATGGTAATAAACCAATTCAAATTCAAATTCAAGCCAGGAACATATATATGTATAAAACACCTGCTTTTCGTTACAAATACGCTTAACTCATTGAATTTTGGATTATTCATTGACGCGCTACAGTTGGCGCAGCAAATGTTGGCAACTGAAATAAACTCTTATGTTAAGGTGCCCCCCCCCCTTTATTGTGAATTCTGTACGCCGTCTGTGCATGAGGTTATATGGTGGCATTACTTTTGAAATATAATACAAAGTGTCGCTTCAAGTTTAGAAACCTGCTTGGTATTGTATCCGTAAAATTTCAATACATTACAGGATTCTCAGGTTTGTTTTTTAGTGTTTGTGAGATATCAAATATGGGGCAGTTGCTGTGGACTCTTTTCACAAACTAGTCTGAGTCAGTCTCAGCAGAGTCTCTCAGGTCGAGTGAGAGTCCAAGTTCGAGTCAGTTTTTTATGACGGAAGTCAGCAGAAATATGCATCAAGACAGATGCATCCACGTCACAGATCTCTAGAAGTCTGTTCTCACCTATAGTGCAGTGTTGGAGTACTCATACATGTACTCGTACTCGTACTCATCCTAAATTCGATTTTTAGTACTAAAAAATATTTGGAATTGGCACGTACGTACTGGGCTTTTTGTACTCGGACTTGGCATTTTGTACTCAGTACTCAACACCCGTACTCGGGAATACAATTGATTATTTTCTCTTTGATACTGCACCTTCGGACTCGTTCTTGGGCTGCTGGGTAAATTCCCAAAAGGAGAAATGTCTGGCTCAATCACATGTAATGTGCAACTTTTTGAGTAGGTTCATCATGTTGTGTAAAAAGTAAATAAAAAACATGGAAATGAAGTGAAATAGTCAGTCTCCTGAAGTGTTGGTGTTTAGACTCTTGATGATGCAGGTACATTATAATAATGTTCAGGACATAACTTGGCATTTTTGTTTCATATGTTGTACTCTCACCCAGATTTTTGGACCAGGACTCAATCATCAATATACTCAGCTCTAAATGTACTCTTGTAACTTGGTACTCAGATTATAGGACTCGACTCCAACACTGCTGTAGTGTAATCTATTGTCCAAACTTTCATTTTTCCAAGGAGTATATTGTCTTAGAATTTCTATTAATTGTGTTTTTGTTTTTTTGTAGGACATATGTGAACAGGCCCCATATACTGGAGTCGTATATCAACCCACTGTACCAGCCAAACTCATCAGTCATATGGCCGTCAGTAGCACCTCAGAGCTTGGTAAGATTACAGAATCTGCATGCACACTGTAAATGAATGGAATTCACAGAATCTTCAGTGGCCAACTTGATCAATTTGTTATCTTGGGACTAAGGGTTCGCTTCTAAAGCTGTATCCAAGTGTGCAATTGTTTAATGCGGTCTTTTTTCCTAATTTTATAACGTAGGAAATTGTGTCCTCTATCAGTTTACAGTGTTTATAGTAGGCTTGAGAGACTCAAAACTTGTTGAGCCGATTCCGAGCAGGAATCGCAATTATTTGCAGAATGAAATCTACATCCATGGATTATGCACAAAATGCATGTTAATGGCGTCTTTTATTTGGGAGAGGCGAGTTGGTCTCACCAATAGGGGAAGTTACCCCGTCTAGGTCTACACAACATGTCGGTCTAAAAATTGGGATAATTTCTTTGGAATTTCTTTATCCTCTATTTAGATCTGGGCCCAGAAAAACCGCAAGGGTGGCAATTAAAAAAGTCGCCAACCTTTGATTGTAACCGTGCCTAGAGTGGCTTTTTACCTTGTTTTTCAATAATAAAAAAATATATCTACTTGAGGAACTGGCTGTTTTGTTGTGCTCGCTTGAGGTGGGTTTTCATCTTCTACACAGAATTATGCAAACTTTTTGGAGGTCAGCAGGTCATTAAAATCTCCATGGCAGCTGAAATGTAGCTGATGTGGAAAGCAGAACAATACCGGTCGGCATAACATTTGATTTCACAGATGAAACGGCAACCTTTGGAGTCAGCAAGTTTCAGAATCATCGGGCATGGCAGGAATTTGCTACTTTACTCCTTACGATCCCGATTCCAGTGTTGGGGTTAAATAGATTTGACTCCTGCATGGAGTCGCTCAAGCCTACTCAGTTTATAGGTAGTAAAATGTATGTGTTTTAGATTTGGCTAGGAGCTCTCCCACAAAGTGTCCTGGAAATTTGAAAAAACAAACTGATATCAGTGATATAGCTTGTGAGTTGGATCCCCTCCATGCTCCATCTGTTGTTTATTCCAGCTACTACAATCTAGAATGTACGTAGCCCCTTGCATCTGGCTGTTATGGCCAGGATTCTCGCTGAAAAAGCTGCGCAACCAAGCGTAAATGCAAAGAGGCACCACACTGAATAGAGTAGTCCTATTCATTGCACTCCCATTCAATAACAATATATAATAGTTCAACAGTCAATGGATTTTAAGTGCAGTTATGGGGCTTTCGACGTCAACCAGCAAGGTGGTCTCTTTCAAACTGGGGCTATATCGTCCGGCTGCAAGAGGCTAGTATCTGTAGTTATATGGTGTGCACAGTCTCAGCCAAAGTCGAGACTCAAGTTGTATGCAACTGATTTCCAAGTGAATGTGCACAAATTTGTAGCTCCCTGGCAATCCAGGACATGATGAGAGTATTATTTGTTGACAGATGCTGTGGTCCGGCTTGTTCCTGAGATGGGACATGGATAAGACAGCTAATGACTCGACAGACAACGAGATTCGTAAGATCCAGCAGAACGACAAACAGCTCAAGATGAGAGCCATACAACTTAGAAAGTAAGTCTCTTCCTTAAACAGCCTTCCCTCTCCTTTCATGTTGGCACCAGTAACAACTCGAGCATAAAATGTACATTCTGACAAATTTGAACATCGGCATATGGAGTATGCAGATGGAGTATCGATGTTAAATATACGAACCCAGCACTGCTCCGTGTACAAGGGTTAGCCGTCTGTGCACGTGAGTTTGTATAGCTTTTCAAACAGTGGACCTTTAACAAAGAGGACAATAGGGTCCACGATTAAAAATCGTCTACAAAACATATGGGAGGCCTTCCGAAAAAAGTACAAACAAAACAGGGACAATAGGAGGTCCACGAATGAAGGTGTTTACACACTTGTGTGTGTGGTGGGCCTGGCAAAATAATGCCCCCTTGCCCTTCTCTAGCTACACCACTGGTCAAGTTTTCAGAATTTTGTAAAGAAGTAAACCATTTTGCCAAGTCACACCTTTATGAATAAAAAAAAAATTACTTCTTTTTTTATAAAAGATCATTCAACCAGTCTTCAAACAAAAAAAGTTAACAAAACTGCCCCGAATGAAGTGCCTGAACTACATGTAGGCCTCTGATCAGACCTAAACTGATGAAGAGTGCACCTTCAAGTGTACAATGTACATGTACTACGTGTCAAAAAAAACCATGATACACTTTTAAAATTGAATAGCATCAAAATTGTCCATCAGAACCTAATTAGCTCCTGGTATGATGTACCTGAGACATGTCCATTTTATGCGACATCACTCTATCTGAGCCCCCAAATCTTTAAATGGGTTGGGTAAGAGGCTTATCTAAAATGGCAGTTTTTTCCCTCGACAGGTTGAGTCGAGTCAAAAGCGAAGTTCCAATCCAAATTATGTCGTACTGATCCGCTTGGTTAACCACCATATTGAACTTATCTGTTGGACAGGACAATAGGGTCATGATTACGATGGCCCATTACAAAATCCTTACCTGAAATTGACCAGCCTGATATTCGGTGCATATAGTGCCGAGAGCAATTTCAATGAGCGTAACATAAATGGCCACGTCTCATCAGGTACATCATACTAGGAGCTAATTAATTAGGTTCCGATGGACAGTTTTGACGCTATTCAATTTTTGACACTTAGTATATACCAATTTTATCTTGCTTCTCCAGACAACTTGCCGAGCTGCAGAGGGAAGCTCTAGAGAAAGGACTTATTGGAGAATAGCAGCATTCAGCCTAACCAGGAGACGGCAGTATCACCTAAATATGGCATGCTAGGAAAGCAAACTGGCCAGCAATAGCAAGCAAAATGACAAAAATGATCGCGAAACGGCCACAGTAAAACCAAACCTGCTCATCAAATAGCAATCAGACATTGCTGCAGTGCAGGGCAAGTAAAAAAAAGCAAGTTTAACTATGAATATTCAGTAGAAACTGCGCATCCGACATCCCACTAATGGCACGTCTTTGTACTCGGCAAGGGTGCCCTATGCCTCTAGAAAATGTCATTTATGTTGAACAACTTACACAATAAAATGTGGCATGAGTGAAGTTTAGCAATTGTGCGAGGTTCCGTGAAATTGGCTGCCGGTAATATTGAGATCTGGATCCATAAGCTGAAGGTTTTACATCTGACTTGATACAAATTTGAAACATTGCTCATACTTAAATTTTAAAAATAATTTTGGCATTGTAATTCAAAATGACTCAGAATATCCTCGTAAGGCAAAAAATGAAATTAAAAATTGTGTTGCCCTTAAATGGAAAAAAAATCAGGAGGGAGAGTCGGTCGGTCGATTTGTTTTTTTTACCATCCATGAAAACAATGCTACATGTCGTGAAATCTGGAGGCAGAAAGTAAGCTTATATAACCCCTTGAGTACGGTATGTTATGGGAGACGTATCAGAGTGCTGCGGCAGGTCTGGCAGCCAAATCCAACAATGGATTGAAACTGCACAAACAGCGGTCAATGGCGTCATTGGGTTTTTTTTGTGCCATATGGCGTCATCCATACGCAAGGGGTTAAAAGTGTGATGAGAAAATGCATAATTGTGCCCTCTAAGCTGTATTTAAAGACAATGATTTGAATAAAACTTGGTAAAAAGAGAGATTTTGAAAATTATCAAAATAAAAAATCCAACCGGACTTTTTTTTATATTTTAGGGTCTGTCGCGGAGGGCAACAATTTTTGGGGGCCCAAGGTGTATACATGTATTTGTGATTGTTTAATTCAATCATATGACATTGTCAGAGGGACGTTATAAAAGAAAAAGAATCAACTCAAAAATCTGAATATCAAAATCTATTTTGAAGGGGGTTCTTTTTCTTTGAATCAAATGAACGTAATGTCAATAATAAAAACATGTATGTTCGGGCCAAATTCGCCATTTTGAATGAAATTAAAAATTACTTCGAAGAAAAAGGGAATCTGTAAATATACAGTGCGTAAATATTTATATATTTAGAAAAATGAATGTTTTATAAATAAAGTGCATAACATTGCCAGCACAATGACATTTAAAGTGGCTTAAGAGTTCATGTAGATGTAATGTTGGAAATACATTACAGCAGGCAGGACAGCACAGGATAATATTGAGTTACCCAGTAGTTACAAAACATGTACTATGGTATAAATCGTCCCGCTATCTTTTGGAATTACCTGGATTGTATAAAATAGGAGCATCGTTAACCCAACACCCTAGGTGGTATGAAAAATCGTATTGAAATCGGAGAATTTAGGACTGTTAGGCTTTATCCAGTGCTATTATTTAACCCTACATACAGTACATAGAGTACCGAAGTCTGACGTCAGTTGGCATGACAACTGTTTCCAAACAAATGTAAATTTCGACTATTCCTTTGTTAACAGCCAGTCATGCAAACACATAACAAAAGTATTCTGGTTCCAAACATTGCATTGACAGTTAACCTCAAAATGGGAATTTCTCTTCCCAGAAAATTCATTTTCAGAGCAAGTTTGATCAAGGACTATGGTCAACAATAGTCAATGATTGTTGTACTGACTGCCCGAATGCTTGCTAACAGGGCATAGTCATGGTGAACTGTGAAGAGGGGACTAGTGACACAAAATGTTAACTACATGTACGTCATTGCACATGAATTGACCCACTGTTTAACCAAATGTATCTTAGTCGAACTTGCTCTTTGTTCAGGGGGCACTTGTCAGAAGTCATAATGTTGGGATCTCTCAATGAGGATACAAGTAGCAAGGGAAACTGTTCAGGTAATTTTAATCATTTTTCAAAGTGAAAAAGAAAAAACTGCCATAACGGTACTCTAACAAATGAGCTATCTTACCCCCATGTCTGAGCATGCTATGGAAGACATTGACTTATTGCTCCAAGAACCTTGAGAATTTGAAATGTTTCGCAGCAAGTCAATCATCAGGGGTTTCTTCTGCATGAGTTTGCAGTTTCTGAATCATTCTGGAACTGGCCACATGCTCACCATCTCATGTAATGTTGAGACAAAGTCGGCATTGCTATACATATACTTATTATGTCATGTTCTGCATGCAGGGCTGTAGCAGGCTTTCAGTTGTCCATGTGAACAGTCTGCGAGTACATGTACGTGTAGTTTACCAGACTATACCCATTTTCTTCAGCATGCTGTATGTTGCTGGACCACTAGTCATACATTGTATTTTACATTTTCCAATCGTAAAAAAAAAAACTGTGAAAGTGTAATGGGGAAAATACTAGCTTCTCATGTACGTGGGTCTGTCCACACTAATAGTTACAGCTGATAACTTTGGGAGGTGGGATTCAAATCAGGTTTTTGGTGGTTTTTTTTTTGACATTCCTGTATCATTTGTAATTAGGCTGATTTGCTGGAAATTACTAGGCCATCTTTAAGAAATGAACAATAACATTGATAACTTGGACAGACATTTGTATAATACTGTTATAATTAATCCAGACCTTGTTCCGTTATATTACTTGTTCAATGTAGAATTGCTATCACTTAAAAGGTAATGTACACGATTGGTCATTGTTGCATTTTTCAGAAATGGGCGGATTTGGGGGTTAGTATTTTATAGGAAATATCGTTCCACTGACCTGTTCAAAGTTTTGCATTTTTGGATGGCGGAAAAAACGAGAGAAAAACGGCGCTCGTATGATAGCCTTTAGTCGAGGCGCGCTTGGCTACCTGGACGTGTGCCACGACTAAAGGCTGCAGGGCAGTTTTCCAACGATATAAATTTCCACTTTTCTTGATGACGGCACACGTGGTGCCATAATTTCACAGGATGATTGAGACTACTATTAACTTAGTCTAGTAAGGTATTTCATAATAATTGGAGGATTACCAATCGTGTACACTACCTTTAAACTATTAAGCAACCTATTTCTTAATTGTGAACAAAGAAAACCGGCAGGAGCGGGATTCAAAGATGCGACTTGAACAACGTTCATAACATGGACACCTTGTACTGTAGTTTCAAAAATACCTAGATGTTTAACCTAAAATTGGCCAGTGGCAATTGGGGATAATGTATGCATTTCATTGCTACTTCCTAACCCTTTACAATGAAACGTCTGTCCATGTTTATGAACAATAAATCTGAAGGTAATTTGTAATTTATCAAACTCTTTGGTGGGCAATGTTCTGACAAGGATATTAGATGTAGAAAGAGGGAAAACGTGGCAAATTACATCATGTACATGTATGGACTGTGTGTCACTTTTGTTAGTGTGGAAAGACCCACTTTATTATAAAAGCTTGCCTTTACAAAAATGTTCCCGGACCCACTGCAGAGTTGCAAAATTAATAAATTATGGTGGAATACAAATGTACATTCAATAGGCGTACGCATGTAATAAAGTATTACAATGATGAACATCTAAATAAAATTCAATTTTCTATTCATGGTTGTATTTGTAGCATATTTTTCCACCCATAACCAAAGGTAAGGTCTGTGGCCAATTCAAATTTACCTTCTACACCGTCATAGTTTACCCTCCCCTGGAAGACTTTTCTGAACAGTTGTACATGATAGGCATGTACATGCCGAGCGATGCGATTTCAAGCTGTGGACAACACTGTAAAAATTGTGTAAAAAAAGTGACCCGTAAAATTTTGAAAGATATAACTGTTTAGGGATCCCCTCCTCCACCTCCAGACAGATCCTGGGTGCACCTGTGGGTCTTGTTTAAAACTGAATTACTCTAATTAATTCAGAGTTAAGATGTCGCACCTCTCTTCCACAAAAAAAGGGGTAATTTTAAGAATCGTGAAACATTTAACAACAACTCAAGGAAAATATTGAACTGCACACTAGCTCTACACAGCGAGTCAAAAAAAGTATACCGAAATTAAACACCAGATATATCCCATGTTTATCAAACCAATGTCATCAAATTGGTATTATGTAGCATAGGGTCTTTTTTTTTTTAAATGATGGGTTACTCGCGTAGAACAGATTATTGCTCAAGACTGGGTGATGTTGACTGGTGATCGGTGTTGGTGAACACATGTACTGTAAATACATTCGAGGACAAGAGGAGAAAGAAAATACAAAGAAATCTTTCTTGTCCTCCGAAGCCGGTCTTTGGACGTAAAAATATGTGCTTGGTCTAGGGGGTTGTGTTATATTAAAGGAACATTAGGAAACACAAAGCATTGTCCTCAGTAGTACAGGAAAATATGTACATGTATGCACACAGACCAGTGAACATCACTCAATCCTGCCAAAACTTGGGGACCGTTTGTTTCACACTAATCCCGATCGTGATCCAGCCGCTGGAATCTGGTGTGTCAACCAACGTAAAGATCACTGATCGCGATCCGGATTCGTGTGAAACAGACAGGCCCTTGGACACTGAAGTTTTTTACTTGTTTTGAATAAACACCTCATGCTCAGCAATCCATAACTTGATCTGGGCGAGTGACCTATCACTTTAACCCTAACCCCCTGGGCATTTTTACTAGGTAGTGTCCTCAACCTGTCAAAAATCCAACACTGTGCAGTATACCTACGGCACATTCTTTGGACTTAGACAAATTGTGGCATAGTGATACAGTCCTAAACCCATCAAAATTAGACAAAACCTGCTGTTGGAGTTTGTAAGGCTTGGGTTAAAGAAGAGATCTTAGGCTACATAAAGACACTCATTTTGTGAAATATAATTTTGATTTTTATGGGATACATTGGGGTTCAACTTCAATACACTTTGACTCGCATTTATTACAAAAACAAACATTCAAGAGAAAAATCATTATTCCATAACTACCGGTACTCTTGGAACTCTGGAAATAAAATCTTACGTATTTGATATGAAGCTTCACCATACCCACTGGACGAGTCAGAAATCAAGCCAAAATAACAGAATAGAAGCTTTTCAGCAGCTAACCAGTTGAATCAGTTGATGCCACAAAATCAGAGATTTTCTGGCAAGATGATCCTCCGAAGTACAACAGAATGTCCAATGATCGGAGGAATAGTCTCATTTTCCCCCGAGTTGTAATCAAGTCGATGACAAGTCAATCACAGGGGATGAACATTAACCCAAACCCACCTCAATCCTCCAAAATCCTCCATGCAGTTTTTGAGGATTTTGGAGGAATGGTATTTCAAGAAAAAGAGGATTCTGGAGGATTGAGGATGAATGGTATTCTTTTTGGGCAGGGCAATCGGAGGATTTTGAAGTATTGGGGACGGTTCCTAGCAAATGGGTCGAGAGGGTTAGGGTTAAAGGGTAGTATACAACATTTGCAAACATTTTTAAAACTACTAAATTATTATGAAATACTGTACCAGACCGTAAGTAAATGACAGTCTCAAGCATCCTGTAAAATAATGGCACCTGTTGTTTTCAAGTAAAGTGGAAATTTATATTGTTTTCCAACGATTGCCAGCCGACAATCGTTGGAATTAATCTAGTTCCCCCGACCTGATAATTCCCTGATTATTGGTCCGTTTTGTCTAAGGTATGATCGGGGAACCAGACTACTAGAACATAATTTGTTTCTGTTTTCCCAGCATCTATGCTAACCCCAAATCCATTTTGAAAATTACAGCAAAAGCAAATGTTCTCTAATTTCTTCAACAGATTAGTCAAAGTATATTTGAACAGCTTTGCGTCTTGAGGACCGACTTGTGATGACTTGATTACAACTCTGCAGTTTTTGGGGGCATCAACCCAAATTTAGGGAAGTCCTGTTTATGATGAACACTTCCATACCTTGTACAAATGTAGAAGTTCAGTGCCACAGAACTATCTTTAATACTTAACTGACGACATCTTTATTTAGGTTTATTAAGAAGGTGGATTACCATATGCATTTTGCAAAAACTCTACACAAGCAAATTTAGATTAAAGATCATCTATACTAGCAGTGTCCAAGGACTAATGGTACTTGGATTTTCTTGGGGCAAATGACCAATTAAAATGTACTTTGAAATTTCACAAAAATAATAAATGAATTAAAATTTAACCAATCTAAAATCTCCAACTTCTTGCATTCTACCTTTCAATGCTTTCCGAGAGCCTTTGGGGAAAAAATCACAGGCTTACTTGGGCAGGACTCGTACCCATGACCTGCTTACTAATGCAGACGTTTTAACCACTCGACCACCAAGCTTGCCGGGGTCGGCTGGCCGATTCAAATCCAATATAGCAGTGGGTACCGTCAGTGTGTAGATGCGATTTTTACCTTTTCCCCGACAGCTTACTCACTAATCACAGTTTTCTTGCCTTTTTTACCAGCACAGCCACAAATCAAAAGAATGTCGTCTAAAAATTTCATTGAATGGCCTATTTACAGCAAACAAATATTGGTGGATCTATACGGCTGATAAAAACACAAAACTATGAACTTCATTTTATTGAACAATGTCTACCACCTACTACCAACTATTTTTGAAAGCCTGGGCTGGTACCTTGACTTGTCAGCAATCATCACTGGTTCCAAAATGCTCCAATAACACCAGCCATCATCAGTTGTGTGCCACCAAGACTGGTCCCCTGTGGCTTCAACGCACCAGATTAATGCCATGCAATAGACACATTGAGCTACATTTCAATGTGCTATAGGCATTTGGTGGTGTTTTTTATTCTTTCAAAAATATAAAAAGCTCCAATGCACCAATCATGTACTGAACATGTGATAAGCA
The DNA here is from genome assembly GCA_037893225.1 of Hippasteria phrygiana. Taxonomy (NCBI): domain Eukaryota; kingdom Metazoa; phylum Echinodermata; class Asteroidea; order Valvatida; family Goniasteridae; genus Hippasteria; species Hippasteria phrygiana. The sequence goes on from JAZGUH010000239.1 coordinate 189,031, forward strand.
TCATCACTACCATCTTACTTGTGTACCTATGCATCGAGGTCTGGCATCCTGTTTCGAACTGTAGCTTAAGATGTGGTATTTGTCGAGGCTGGTACCGGAAGAACATCCTTCCTTTGCTGCAATATGAATTCAAAATTAGTTTCATAAATAACTGGTGTCAGGCACTAAAGACAGTTCAACAAATTGTTTGAATTTTTAAAGTGAACAAACAAAACTGGTAGGAGCGGGATTTGAACCTGCGACCTCCGGAATACCGTACCGATGCTCTACCAACTGAGCTATCTTGCCCTATGTGGACAGTCTCCCAAATTGTCAAATGACTTCTGACTGGCGCCCCCGAACAAAGACAATGACAATGACAATTTGGGAGACTGCCAACAAGTAGAGCGGCAGCACGGTATTCTGGAGGTCGCAGGTTCAAATCCCGCTGCTGAATAAATTGTTTGTGAACAACTTGACAATCGAAAAAGTGACCATTTGACCGATGTTCAACCCACAAATGGCACACAACACTGTGAACGTTCTTACAGTGACTGATATTATCCCCAACCGTCCACAGTTTAGACAGTGTTGGAACGATTCCATTTTGTTTTTGGGGGGGGGGGGGGGGGGGGGGGGATACCCAAGTACCCACTACACATATAATAGGAGAAAAGACAACTACATGTACATGTAGGGTAACAGCAGGACCAGCTAACCATGTACATGATACTTTTAGTCCAGTAAGAATTGACCAGGACCCTGACATTTTGGTTGACAGACAAATTTTAGTGGCAATGTATTTATTGCGACTCTAGCTACCTCAGATAAAAATTCAACCAAAATCAACCTTGGGGAAATATGTTAATTAATTGAAAAACAAAAGGGGTGCACAATTGAAAGGCATGTATTTCCGACACCTAAGCTAAATCATACCTTCTGAAAGACTGGGAAAGGGTCCTCGCAAATGTTCAACTTAAATTAATACAAAATGGCAAATGCGAAAACTTATAACCAAACTTATCATGAGAAAAGAGTATTTTAAGGACGTCATCGTTGTCATCGTTATTGCATAATCATTGTCATCATTATCGCAGTACCAAACGGCTTCTGCATGCCCTAAAAACTCTTCAAGATTTTCGGGAAGAGATGACCCTGTAGATATTGAACAATTTATTTCAATTTGGGCATCAGTAATTGGGTAATAGCACATTCGCATATGTAGAAATCAGCATTTTTAAGAGCTTAAAAATCACATTTCCCCAAGTAAAAAATTGGTTGAATTTTGTGTGTATGTTCAGGGCAACCATATACCGGTAAAGGTTTCTGAGTAGAAATTCAGTTGTTAACTAAAATGTCAGGGTTGGGCATTTTTCATGTCAATTCTTACTGGACTACATTTTTTGGGTATTTTTGTCCTTGTCCAAGTACATGGTGAAGGAAGTAAGCACGACCAATGTCTGGACTTGATTTGAAATACCTACCCTGACACACTTTCAGGGCGTATTCAAAACCCCGTTCTCGTGTTCACTAAACACAAGAACGGGGTATCAAATGTCGAAACGACGAAAATCTACACGCGGACACTGTTTGGGAACAGGATTTTCACTCCCTGCTATCTGGGGAGTGGCACGTATTTTTCGAATAAGAGAAGGTGTAGCGAACGGAAATATCAGATCATCTGTTTTCAATTCGTCTTATTCATCCAAAGAATCAAATAATATGAGGGGTCATTTAAAATTTCAATGTTTTAAAATTTAGATTTGTTTAAAAAAAAAAATGTTTAATATTTGTTTTACCCACCCACCCCAATTTTTGATCTGAAAAATATTGATTTGCCTTTCAATTAAAAAATAATACAAATCTCCAGTTCAGTGACAGCATGATGCAGCTGTGGGTCTCCCCGTTTGAACATGTGCCCTGATGAATGTTTGTGTTTTATAATCAGCTTCTGACCAAGCGCTGGCAATACTGATATTTTTCGTAGTACATGTAGTTATTTCTTTCCCGCTATATTGCCAATATGGCGATAAAATCCTCTACAAAATTACGGCATGATAAAAATGTTGTGAAAGGTTACATGTACTAGCAATCTTAAAATTCTAATGTATAAAACTTTCAAAAAGTGCCAAAGCTCTCTATCACAATATATCAATGAGATCATTCATGGTCCACCATACGCACTTCTCAGTGTCCCCACCTCTGCCCAGTATAAGTGGCGAACCTGTAGGATTTGACTTTGGTTTTTTTTTTTTTTTTTTTTCAGAAAAAAATCAATTTTCCCCAAATTTTTGGAATAACATCAAGTCAATTTTTGTCAACAACTTTTGAAATCTTTGAAGTTGAAACCACACAATACCACTTTGGGAGTTGACATTCGTGTACAAATCATATACACCGTTTTCCCAGGGCTTTGCAATATTTACGCAAGCAACGTATACGATGTATGTTTATTAGCATGGTTCCCGTCTCTGCTGCAGTATTTAATTGATAGCAGTAAAACAGGAATCAGTCTACTGTACGTGTTCAATGGGGTTTATTTGGATGCATGACTTTTTGAGAATTTAAATAGAGTATTTTATAATTTACAAATTTGCTCTCTCAGACACCCTATTATTTCAAATACTCTAAAAATGTATTGTGATTACTACGCTATTTCATCATGTTGCAAGGATATTACATAAAACATTTGCCAAAAAAGGTTTTCGGCTAAAGAGGAATTCTTGCCACGCTTCAATTCTACATGCATATCAAAAGAAAGACGATGGTAGTCATTGTCCAGCCATTTCCTTACCACATTGTTTATTGGCTTATCGTCCCCCAGTACCACATTCTTTGTTCAGTCAAGCATAAAACCACTTACTCAGAAAAAGCAGCTGACTGCTTGTTGAATGGTATTTTCAACCAAAGATTTCACCCTCAAGAATTGATTAAAAAGTAAACTGTTGTGTGTAAAGTTTATTCCATGAAAATTTCTCTTTCAGATAGTGTACAAATTATAGTCATAACTGCTAAAATAGCAAAGCTACGGCTGTTTTCTCTTCCGGCCCACTTTATCAAATAGGAAAGTTGTTTGTCACATGAAAAAATAGCACTATAACTGTACAGGGAAACTTAGGATAAAGTTTTCTTAAAATATTGAATTTGGTAGAACCATTTGGCAAGATCCAAACAAGCTCTTTCCGTTGGTATAAAGATCATGTATGGACAGCGAAAAACACAAGCACTGCAGTTCGTTGAAACATGGTGAATATATTTGTTGTTTGCATACTCTGGTGTGTGGTTTCCTTGTCGAGTACATAAAACTCGACATTGGTAAGCAACAGGGGTGTTTGGCTTCTTGTGGAGTAAACTCGACATTGGTAAAGAAAGGGTTAAAGATGACGTTTCTTCCTTCATGCTTTTATATCTAATCAATCATGTGCAGCCCGGTACGGCAGTGTTGTGTCAAATGCCAAAAAAGTCATAAAACCAGTCTATGGAGTATAAAACGGATGGTACAACGTCGAAGACCTACGCATAGGCCGGCGCGGCAAGCATGTACGGGCACGAAGTTGAAATATAAAGAAATCAAAATGCGGGAGTACAATGTACATGTATGTATAATCGGCAAGTCGAAAAAGCTTTTCTTTACATTTTTTTTTTTTTTCAATAATTTTCCCTGACCTACCCACCCACATTTTCGAAAAAAAATTGAAATTAAAAAATATTTAAAATTTTGAATGGCCCTTAAAGGCTGTGGAGATTGTTTTGATTTTCCTGCATGGTTCATGGGTGCCACCATCTTGAATAGCACCACCAAGCACTTTGACATGCACTTCCTTATTCAAAATAGGCTACATGTACATGTATCTTAGAACACTGTTTCAAATACAGCCTAAAATGTCCCTTACCTGGCCTGGTTGAGACCTAGTAGGGCTCTTCTTAGTTTTCTTGGTTTTCTTCACCGTCTTGCCCTTCTGTTTTACTGCCTGAAAATGAGTTGCACAGACATGAAGATTAACAAGCGAAAGCTTATTGCAATATTTAGCACTTCTGTCAAATAGGTTTCACATTAGTTAACCCTAACATTCCAAAATCCTCAAAAATCCTGTTTGGCAAATGGAGGAATTTGGAGGATTGTGTGGGTCTTTGAAAGTTAAAGCATCGGAGGATTTTGCAGGATTGAGGGCATTAGAGCAATTTGCCTCTGGAGGAAAATGGAGCATCCAGATCATCAGGCCCAATCTGATGCTGGAGGATTTCGGAGGATTGGGGTTACTGGGGTGTTTATCCAAAATCCACTGGAGGATTTTGCAGGATTCTGGCAGTGGTCCCCAGTTACAAACATTGGAGCATTTTGGAATCAGAGGATATTGGAGGATTCAGGTTACGTAGGAAAATGATGTAGGGAGTTCGAGTTAAAGACTACATGTACTAGCCTATCCCCTGCATTTCAATTTTGGTGACTACACGTAATATAAAATAGCAATTTGCAAAAATGTAGAGACATACATGTAATAACCAAAAACCATACACGTACCGGTACAAGTGCACATTTGTACGGAATATATCTCCTGAATCAGGGCTGTAGTCGAGTCCATGTCGAGTCCATCACAGGTCCCTGCAAGTCCATCACAAACCCTCCAGTCCTAATTCCAATCACAAGCTATTCAAATGAGCTTTGACAAAGGCATTCCTTTGTCATTGTTCATCCAGTTACGTGTGACTGGCTTTATGAAAGGACTTGTGCAGGGACTTGACTACAGCCCTGTCCTGAATAGCCAGTATGTTTTTTTAACACATCATTTAAAGATGACGTCTTTACTCTTTGAACAATGTTTCAAACTGTGTAAGCCAAACAATTTCTGTATTTTGAAATATTTCATTCTTGAAATGTTATCCGAATCACTAGAAAATTGTGAAAAACCCATTGTGTTTAAACAGTACATGTAGTTTTGTGAATGTTCTTACATGCTTATTTTGACTGTTGAAATACTAAAATAAGCCAAGGTTTTTTGAAGGTCTTTAAACATACTGTTCTTGAAGATGATAGCTTTTCTCATGAAAGTATTTCTCAGGAGGATATGTACCTGTATCATCTTTAACAACAGTAAACTTTCATACATGTACTTTTAAGACCGGTAACACTTGCAGTCTCGTACGTAATGCATTATGTTTTCTTTAATTGCATGTTATATAAATAATGAATGTTTGTGAGTGCGATGGTCAGAATAATTTCATGAGGTGGCAGATGCAATGTTCCATTCCACGAGGCAAAGTCGAGTTCAATGGAAAATTCCATCTGTCACCGTATAAACATTTTCTTTCCATTGCACGAACGTAAGACATTCATTATTTGTTTTATACAACACCTGAATAAATCCTCGTCATCTAATTGGTGAGAGTGCGACCGATGGTGTGACCATGCAATGGAAGTTCTATTCATCGTTGAATAGAACTTCTATTATATTTCGCATTGTCATCGAGACTCACCTTGTATTATTGTCCCTAGTAATACAGTTTGCACCACCCTTTGAAGAAAATGGTTTATTCCTTCATTCATAAAAATGCAAATTAGTCCGAATGTGTTGGAACGGCACGAGCGGAGATTGGTGGCGATGCAGAAACTGAATTGGATTTTCATAGTCCAAGTGCATTTCGTCTTCCCCATCGCAAGGCTTTGGATGTTCCAGTGACAGATAAAGTTCTTGCTTGGCGGGAAGACCTGCGCTAAAAAAAAACCGGGGCATGAAGAATTCAAGGAAGAAATGCAATCCAATCAAGTACCGGTCGAACAAGAACCATATTTTAAGGCTCTGGAATTACCAAGTCAGGTAAAAGGTTTCCTTTAAGGAAGCACAAGCTTCTTTGGTTACTCGAGATGACAAGCTTAAAGACTCTCATAATCACCTGCTCAAAGCAGCTCTGCCTCTCACCCATCTTTCTGATGCCTTTGCTGATCCATCTTGTCCACAGACCGTTGACACCAGCATGGTAAAAGATCATGCCACCTCAGCACTGATACTGCTTGGGGTCCACAAGCCAGAGCCTGGCTCTTTCAACATGCCTTTGATGAGCTGCTTGACAGAAAATTTGAAAGCCTCAAACGTAATTCGCCATCGATGAGTCACCTTACTGCGGACAGTTGGATACTCCAGTCAGTTGATGGTCATCAGATACATTGTAGAATTTGTTGAAGTTCCGTTTCAGTTACAACACAGAAATGACGTCTCAATCTCAAGTGGAATGGATTGTTCAGAATGAAATTCAAAAATAATAAATTCATAAAGGGGCTGTCACTGTGGAAGATCCAGTGAATGGCCAGTTTATTTATTTCATCTGGTTTGGATTCCCAAAAAATTGGCAGAGCTCCGCCCAGTGATAAATCTCTGTTCTTTGAATAAGTTTGTTAGATATCAACACTTCAAAATGGAAGGGATTAAATTAGTGAAGGATTTACTGACAACAAGGATATTTTCTAGGTTCCATGAAAAGATGCTTATTTCATGATTCCTATTTTTGAGGGTCATCACAAAGATCTTCGTTTTCTTTGGCAGGGCAATTTGTATCAATTTGTGTGCCTCCCATTCGGGCTGTCAAGTGCTCCTCGAACATTTACAAAAATTCTCAAGCCAGTGGCAGCACAACTCCGAGCAAAGGGAACTTGTTTATCTGGACGATATACTCAGACTGGGCAGTTCTGCGAAAGAATGCACCAAAACTCTGCAGTTCATGGCAACTATACTCCAGGATCTAGGATTCATCATCAAGCAAGAAAATTCACAATTCCAACCTGTACAGCAAATTGCATACCTTGGGTTTCAAATCAACTCCAAAACAATGATATTGTCTCTACCTGTAGAGAAGGTCGACCAAATCATCGATCAATGCCAAGACGTTTTGCAGGTGAACACTTTAACAGTTCGGGAGTTAGCTCAGCTCATCAGACATACAAGTATACAAGCGGTATTTCTGGCCACATTGTATTACCGAAATTTGCAGCAAGACAAGATTACAGCACTTCACCACAACAATTCCTACGATTCTCGTGTAGTCTTATCCCAAGTCTCCAAGGAGGAGTTGACAAGCTGGATTCGATGTATCAGAATCTGGAACGGCCAGACACTTCTTGACCCAAATCGGGATTTGTTGATCCAGACAGATGCATCACGCCAGGGATGGGGTGCTTGCATGTCATGCATCACGCCAGGGATGGGGTGCTTGCATGACATGCATCACGCCAGGGATGGGGTGCTTGCATGACATGCATCACGCCAGGGATGGGGTGCTTGCATGTCATGCATCACGCCAGGGATGGGTGCTTGCATGACATGCATCACGCCAGGGATGGGGTGCTTGCATGTCATGCATCACGCCAGGGATGGGGTGCTTGCATGACATGCATCACGCCAGGGATGGGGTGCTTGCATGTCATGCATCACGCCAGGGATGGGGTGCTTGCATGTCATGCATCACGCCAGGGATGGGGTGCTTGCATGACATGCATCACGCCAGGGATGGGGTGCTTGCATGTCATGCATCACGCCAGGGATGGGGTGCTTGCATGTCATGCATCACGCCAGGGATGGGGTGCTTGCATGTCATGCATCACGCCAGGGATGGGGTGCTTGCATGTCATGCATCACGCCAGGGATGGGGTGCTTGCATGTCAAATATCTGCACAGGTGACAGGTGGTCGCTATGGGAACAGAATCTACACATCAACCATCTAGAACTGTTGTCAGTGGACTATGCCCTTTGGGCATTGGTGAACCATCGACGCAGCCTAAAAATTCGACTAAAGGTCGACAAAACATGACAGTCATGTCATACATCAGCCACAAAAGGGGGCACTCACTCTTGGAACTCTCAGCCCTTACAGTAAAGATCTGGATGTGGTGTCTACAGAGGTTAATAACATCTGTAGAATTTTTACAAGGGGTACAAAATGTCATAGCAGACGAGATGTCGCGAAACTTCAACAACTGCACAGAGTGGCATCTTCCCGTAATTTTTAGGGCAATGGTGGAAAAGACGGGTTTTCAACCGTCGGTCGATCTCTTTGCGTCAAGGCTCAACAGACAGATTCCGAGATTCGTATCGTGGCACTCACCATCAGCTAGAGCAACCTGGCAGGATATCTTTTCCTCCATTCAGCCTGTCTTCAGAAAATTCACGTAGAAGCAGCCACAGTTCTGCTAATTTGGAAAACACAACCCTGGTATCCACTGATGCTAAAACTGACACTATTACTGTTACCACAGCACCCATATCTCCATGTCACAATCTTCAACAACATCCCATGCACAAAGTGATGCAGTTAGCCGCCTGGCTGCTATCAGGAAATCGCTCGCAGCAAGAGGCCTTTCACAGAAGGAGTCCTCAGTTATCATGTCATCAAGGAGAAAAAGAAAAAAATGCCCAATTTGACTCGGCATGGAATCGTTGGAGACGCTGGTATCATCAATGACACTTTGATCCAGTTCAAGCACCTTCAGCAGAAGTTTTGGAGTTTCTCCATACATTGCTCGATGATGTCCCCATTGGTCAACATCCTTTAATGACATATCTTTAATATTCGGCCACCTAAACCTAGGTACTCCTCTACTTGGGATGTTGGGAAAGTTCTGCGCTACCTTGATTGGTTCATCACTGCCATTGAACAGAAAGCTCAATTTGAAGCCTCTAACACTGAAATTGGTTATGTTGGTAGCTCTGATAACAGCAGGGCGTTGTTCGTCATTTATTGCGCTAGACATAAATCACATGAAGTGTCGTCCGGTATTTGAATTTGCTCCAGTCAGTCAGTCAGTCAGTCAGTCAGTCTAAGTGTTTATCAGCACATAGGCCAGTATTGTGTTGGCAAGGTATCTGGTAGATCTAAAACTCTGTCTTCTCAGCATTGGAGGTGTATATTCATCACACATGATTGCTTAGGCGTCTAAATAATCAGCGATTTACCAGGCTGTTCTTATCCTTTGGAAAACCGCATCATCCAGTAGCTTCATTTACTATTGAAAGATGGCTAAAAATGATGATAGCATTAGCCGGAATTGATGTTTCACATTATAAAGCACATTCCACTCGTGCAGCTTCTACTTCTGCAGAAGCAAGTGTAGGGGGTTTGTACTGCTCAGATCTAACTGACGGCAGACTGGTCATCGTTAAACACCTTTGCCAAGTTTTACAAGCGAGATGTGCCATGTACTGAGGAATATGGAAGAGCAGTCCTGTCTTCAGCTTACATGTAGCTGTGAAATATACAAGGTGAGTCTCAACGACGCAGACGAAATATAATTTCCAAAAAGGGTACTTATATAATTACCTGCCATATAATTGGAATTATATGAGGACGAGGAGGAGAGACTCACCTCCCTCCCTCCCTCAGTGCCTCAGTGCTCTTCAGCCTCCCACCCATCTTTGGGTAGCCTCAGTCAGGACAGATGCAGGTACCTTAAATCTACAAAGAGACTTGCTTTGGTGGTTTCGTGGGAGTTTATACCCTGCAAGCTGGGACTAATTTGCATTTTTATGAATGAAGTGATGAACTATTTTCTTCAAAGGGTGGTGCAAACTGCATTACGAGGGACAATAATACAAGGCCAGTCTCTCCTCCTCAGCCTCATATAATTCCAATTATATGGCAGGTAAGCACCATTACATAATTGGAAATTTGTTGCGGTGCGGCCGCGGCGTGCGTGATCAACGTTACCCCAATCAGATGGTGGAGATTTATTCAGGTGTTGTATAAACAAAATTATCCCACGGACTAATAACACATTAATTCTCGTGGGTATTCTTGCAGGTGCCCAACATTAGAATTAGAAACACAGAAATCTTAATTGTTTTAATGAATGTCCCACAATTAACATACATTAATTCTTGGACTTGCCCTCAAACAAAATTAACCTTTTATCAGGGATTTTTACTCACACCCTGAATAGCACCTCTAATCCTACCTTCTTGTCTTTGCCCTTTTCAGTCTTCAGCTTTTTTTTGTTTCTCTTCCCCACTGCACCATCACCTTCATCCTTCTCCTTGTCAAACAGGTCATGCGTCCACGTCGGGCTCCTACCTTCACCCAAGAAGCCACGCCCACCTCTTGGCAAGTATCTTCCCCGCTTCCCACGGTTGTTGTTATGGAATGTGCGGTTATAGCCAGGGATGAAGTTCTTGCCAAGGTAGCCTCTGCCTCGTGCACCACGGTAGGAGCCACGCATTGATCCACGGTACTTATTAGTATTGTCACTATAGTTGTCACGATCTCGTGAGTCACGGTCACGCGAGTCTCGATCACGCGACTTGGAACGGTCTTCCCTGCGGTCATGCTGCTGGAAAAAATAATGGGAAAATATCAAAATATATGATTTTTTTTTTTTTTACAATTACTGACTGCTTATTAAGAATCACATAAATTCATGTACATGTCATGGTATTGCATTACACGCGAGGACAGAAAAGAGGGTAACAAAGGGAACAATACTGTCCTCACATTGATTTCTTTGTTCCGGAAAAAGTGAGGACAGGTAAATGTGTGCTTAGTCTATGGGGATGGGTTATAATAAAGAGAACAATGAAAAGTCCTCACGTGTATAGCGAAACAAAAATACGTGTATGTACAATGTATACACGTACATGTGTATATCACAAGTTATAAAATGTGCTTAACTCACATGGTAAAGCTTTTGAGACCACTTCAATGTCTGCCTATCATTGTCACCATCAGAAAAAGAGCTGTCTCCAGTTCCTTGAGAAACATTGCCGAGCCGCTCTCGGACAGGTCTGCGGTCCCCAATCCTCTGGCCCTCAGAGTGCTCCCGAGACTGAGACTGCCGGTGCTGATAGGACTTGTACTGCTGTATTGGTGAGCAGGAGCGCGAGCGGGATCCACCTCGTGGCCTGGACAAGGGGCTCATCCTGCGGGACCTGGACCGGGACCGAGAGCGGGATGCGCTCCTGATCCGACCCTGCTGCTGCTCCATCTGCTTCCGTCGTGACTCCAGGTCATGCCTCAGGTCATGCGGTCCCTTGATGTCCGGCAGGTCTTCTGGTGGGTACTGGTAGGAGACTGGGCTCTGAGAGGTGCCCATCATTGAGGAGGACTCATTGATGATCATAGCCTGCCGGTTGAAGTCTTGGATATGCTGGCCTTCTTTCACTGATCCAAACTGATCAACAGGTTGTACCTGGAAACCAGAAGACTGACCAGGGTACTGACTCCCAAGACCCACAGGGTTGACTCTGGGGGAAAACTGCAAATTTGGATCCAAGTACGTGTCTCGCCTTGGCTCAAAGCCCATGATAAGGGGCTCTCGTCTCTCAATAAAAGCATGTGCTTGTGGTGGAAGGGTACCACCTGGAAGGGTACCAGTGAAGTGGACATCTTGCCGATACACAACTGGCTCTTTCTTCTGGGCAGTGGCAGCAAACTGTGTCTCGGGGGCTCCTTCAGGTTGCATCTGTTCGGATGCAAAGCGAGCTTTCAGCTCTGGTCGGTCAAAGATCTCCTTCAAGCCCTCATCCTTGCGGCGAGGTATCTTCACCGCATAGGCGTCAAATATTGGACGTATGATCTGAGCAGAGCCCATCTTGGCATTCTGAGGTTCAGTTGGAATGGCTGACTTGTAGCCCTGGTCCAAGGCATCGCCTTGGCTGTATTTCTCCTGAACCTGATAGTACTCTGCTTTTGGCTTTGAGATCTTACGGTCATAAGGTGATTCGCTGCGCTGTGCAGACTTTGGGGTGAAACGTAGATCATCTGGCGACACAGCTTCATATTTTGTCTTTTCATTCTCTCTGTAGGTGTCCTTTGAGAAAGACCGCTCAGCAGGGTGGTCGGAGGCGTACTTTGATTGGCTGCCTCCAGGCTGACTATTATCTCTATCGTACACTGTCTCACGCAAGGTCAAAGGTAACTGGTCTTGCACCTGGATTCCTCTCCCAAAGTCCTCTTTGAATGCTGGAGGGAGCTGGGGACCCTCTGTTGCTTTGGTCTGATTGTCCTGATGCAACTGGGCAGCACCTTCTTGGTAGCCTGCTTGGGAGCCAGTCTGCTCCTCACGCCTGTAATTCACAGTTTTACTTTGTTGGTGGCTAGTTTCCCGCCCGCCCCGCTGAGGTGACCTCTGAGGTGACATGTACCTCTCATTCCGATGCGGAGACCTGGACTTTGCCCGATGTTTCTCAGGTGTATACGAGCGAGAACGTCTACCTCGCTGCTTTGAAGATGAACTTTTGTAGCCCCCACCAGCCCGGTCCTTCCGCGGTGGAGTTCGGGAATAAGAGCGCCTTCTACTAGTGGTTTTCTTGCTTGGAGGGCGGTATTTCGGATTACCTCTGAGTGGCGATCGAGATCTGGACCTGGATCGCGAGCTGCTGCTGCTGGAATAAGATCTGAACAAATAGGAGATTCTGTTAGGGTTTGTTTGGAGTTGATAAAGGCTGAAATTAAGGCTTTTGATGGCACAGAGTAAAGAATCTCCCTTTTTGTGTTCTGGTCAGTGGTAACCCAACATGCAGTCAACCTTATGTGCACTGTGAGTCTTCAGAAGACCTGCATATGATTACAGCATATCATTTGAGAACAGTCAGAGCATATATGTTGGAGACAAGCTCATTTTTGTAGTATCATATTGAAAAGTTGATATAGGCAAATGGACAAAAGCTCACCCTACCCGCACGCGTGCTAAACACATTGCCCCTATATTCGCTACCCTGTGTGCATCCGCTCACGCATGTGTAAGTCATGGGCTAACTGTGGCCTAACTTATAACAATGACTGGATAGATGTTTTTTGAATGAAAATGGTCGCAGGAATTTAGTGTCCAATAGGTATGCTTGTTATATCAACATTTAGAGAATTTCATCAACTTTCTAAATGATGCCTACATTGTCCAAGGACAAGCAGTTGGGCAGAGTACCGGTACATACATTGTACATGCATACCTGTACAATGTACAAATGTACAATCTGAGGATGATTGCCAATGTACATGTATGTAGAGCAACCCGTCCCACTGGGATGGAGACAGCATAGAGTACTCTACGTACATGTGTACATCTTCAGATGGGCAGCAGAACACTGTCTGAGAAATGGCTCAGAATACGGTCTGTAGCATCAAGGTACGTGTACATGAAATCCATTGGATTTTCTCAGTATTGCGTGTACCAGTACACATTACTGAAAAGAGATTACAGTACACAGTACTACATGTACATGTACATTGTATATACACCACAAACCTTAATTTTTACACCTGCTGTTTTGTCTTTTATCATCAGCTTCATGTATCAAATGTTTTGAAAACCATGCCAGAAGTTATAGGACAAAAACAAACAAAATAGGCCTATACTTCCTTGGAATTAAAAACAAAAGTAACGTTTAAAAATCTGAACTACATAATATGTTCATGCAACTCTTAAAAACATAACCAAAACCTCTATGTACACCAAAACTCCTGGTTTTAAAGTAGTGTACAGAAGCATACACTGACAGGTAGAGAGGGAGGAACGGAAAAGAAAACGGGGCACAAAAAAGGGGCACAAAGGAACACATGTGGGATCAAGTTAGGCTCAGGACTTAAAACCCCTTGCTGACCAAAGGGGTTTTTAGGTTGTTGTTTTTGTGTGAGTTCCTATTTTTGTCGACACAACATTTATCTCTCTTAATACAAATTCTATCTATTCAACGTTTAAAACATATTGAGCATGCACCATTTACGGCAGTACAATGAACAAATTACTTGAACTGCCTCCGTCCATGTTTCTGTTTGCTTGGATTTTTCGTCTCCATCATTATAAAACTATTTGCATGAAGCTGAATTTGTTAAAAACGGACACAGTCAACAAGGTTATAAGTGGAGTAGCGAAGACTCAACAAAGATAGGATGCTTTTAGAGCATGCAAAGGGGAACTTTTCTCAGGGAAATACCGTACCTTATTCAGGAGCACAATGATTGCTTGCTGCAACTTGTGCAATTCCTGTCAGTCCACTTACATTTATGCACCATAAATGTTCCATTTCTGTAGGCTTGCAAGTGCTTGTTACTCTCAGTATTTCTCACTCATCTTCCCAGCGCCACATTCCACATTCACTTTGTAGCTACAATGCCCTTGCTACAGCATACACATGTACATGTACATGTTTCTCTAGGTGGGTACTTTTTCACCCCTTGGACACCTTTTTTTGCCTTAGCTGGGTTCCATATTACATGTACCACATGCTGGGTGCCAGGTTCACATTCTTTGGCTCCATGCTCTCTTGCTTGTTCAACTCCATCTGCACTGATGCCAAGTATACTATTTGGTCTTCCTGGCAGACGCTGCTTTGCCCTTTAATTTGCTGGCTTCTGTGTCCTACCTGCTGGGTGATGCATTCTCCTGCTGGGTACTGTGTTTCTCACTACTGGGTGATGTGTTCCCCTTGTGTGTACTCCTGTTGGGTGCTCCCCTTTTGAGGCTAGGCTCCCCTTGCTGAACGTTGTGTACAGGTGTACACCCTGCCGGGGGCAGTCTTACCCTTTCTGGTGAGTACCATACTCTGTCATGTTGGGTGCTACATGTAGATACTCCTTTCTTGGCTCTGTGTTCCCAGTGTTCATATTGCAAGACTGCAAATGTATGTTCTTACTGCTCCTGTTGCTGCGTTTTATGTACATGTTGTATGCTCCGATCCCCTTGCTGCAATGTACAAAAGGCGATGTTCCCCTTTTTGGGTGCTGTTCTCCACCTGGGTGCCACATTTCTTTCACTTTTGTTGCTGGCCTCTGTGCTACTACTGGTGGGTGCTAGTCTTCTAGCTTGATGGGCATTACAAATGTTGCCCTTACTGGGTGCTGTTCCCAATGCCGAGCGTTGTATACATGTATATATACTCATCCTGCTAGGCACATACATGTACATGTATGCTACGTTCCTCTTGCTCATGTTGCTGGGCATGTGTTCCCATTGCTCATGTTGCTGGGTGCTGTGTTTCCATTGCTTATGTTGCTGGGTGCTGGGTTCCCATTGCTCATGTTGCTGCGTGCTGCGTTCCCATTGCTCATGTTCCTGGGTGCTGTTCCCACTTCTCATCATGTTGCTGGGTGCTGCGTTCCTATTGCTCATGTTGCTGGGTGCTGTACATGTGTTCCCATTGCTCATGTTGCTGGGTGCTGCGTTCCCATTGCTCATGTTGCTGGGTGCTGTGTGTTCCCATTGCTCATGTTGCTGGGTGCTGGGTTCCCATTGCTCATGTTGCTGGGTGCTGTGTGTTCCCATTGCTCATGTTGCTGGGTGCTGGGTTCCCATTGCTCATGTTGCTGGGTGCTGCGTTCCCATTGCTCATGTTGCTGGGTGCTGTGTTCCCATTGCTCATGTTGCTGGGTGCTCCGTTACCATTGCTCATGTTGCTGGGTGCTGTGTTCCCACTGCTCATGTTGCTGGGTGCTGCGTTCCCATTGCTCATGTTGCTGGGTGCTGCGTTCCCATTGCTCATGTTGCTGGGTGCTGCGTTCCCATTGCTCATGTTGCTGGGTGCTGTACATGTATGTGTTCCCATTGCTCACCATGTTGCTGGGTGCTGTTTGCTCATGTTGCTGGGTGCTGCGTTCCCATTGCTCATGTTGCTGGGTGCTGTACATGTGTTCCCATTGCTCACCATGTTGCTGGGTGCTGTTTGCTCATGTTGCTGGGTGCTGCGTTCCCATTGCTCATGTTGCTGGGTGATGTATGTGTATGTGTTCCCATTGCTCATGTTGTTGGGTGCTGTGTTCCCATTGCTCATGTTGCTGGGTGCTGCGTTACCATTGCTCATGTTGCTGGGTGCTGTATGTGTACATGTGTTCCCATTGCTCATGTTGTTGGGTGCTGTGTTCCCATTGCTCATGTTGCTGGGTGCTGCGTTACCATTGCTCATGTTGCTGGGTGCTGTGTTCCCATACTGCTCATGTTGCTGGGTGCTGCGTTCCCATTGCTCATGTTGCTGGGTGCTGCGTTCCCATTTCTCATATTGCTGGGTGCTGCGTTCCCATTGCTCATGTTGCTGGGTGCTGTACATGTGTTCCCATTGCTCACCATGTTGCTGGGTGCTGTTTGCTCATGTTGCTGGGTGCCGCGTTCCCATTGCTCATGTTGCTGGGTGCTGCGTTCCCATTGCTCATGTTGCTGTGATGTATGTTTCTGTTGCTAGGAGCCCATTTCCCAAGCTTGCTGGGCACATATCTGTTCCCTGTGCTATGTTTACATGTACATAGTCTGCCACTTGCCCAAGTATTTGACTTTGATCAGCAGCATACTCCCCAAGAATGATGATCACACAAACTCCTTTTAATAGCAGTTCCCAATGTTACATGTACAGTGTATCTTCTAATGTTCTTAGATTGATCACACAAACTTCTTTTTTCAATGTACACTGCATTTCCCACTGCTCCTTCAAAAATGCTTACTTGTACAGTATACATGTACATGTATCTTCTTTTTTGGGGGTGATCTCTTGGACGTCTTTTTCTGCTTCCTCTGTAGGACATCCTTAATCCATTTTTATTTTTGTTCTTTTTATTCCATCTTGGTCCTTTTGCATCCATCTTGCTTGCTTAAACTTAAAGATGATGTTGATTGCTGAGAGAAGTCTGCGTCATTTTTTATTTTTATGTACGGTAGATTGCGTATTATAAAATCAAACATCAAAGTATTTCTGTGGGGTGCTGGCAATGGGGTGCTCCAACATGACAATGCGCCCGCTCACAGCGCGTTGAAAACGCACAAGTTTCTCACCTACAACAACACAATTGTCGCTCCACCCCCCCCCCCCCCCCCACTCCCGGATTTGGCTCCCTGCGACTTCTTTCTGTTCCCCAAAGTTCAAGCTGAAGGGTAGTCTAGGTTCCAAGACGTTCTTAGCGGTGCAACGTATAGCGGCCGACAGCGCCCTCTCGCTACACACACACACGCCAAGGCCAAATCGCTAACAACGTCTAAGGAATTTTGCAAGTTCCGCTCGCGAAATCGCGAGCAGAACTGTGTGGCATTTGCATGCGCGTGTGACGTCACTGTATTATCGCATGTAAATAGCCAACACTCACTAGTCTGGTTTCTGTACTCACGTGGGGTTTACGTGTACGTACGTATGAACGTGCAGCGCAGTACCAAGCCATTCGTTGTTTGTTGGAAAAAATGTCTGAGCGCGTGGATGGACCAAGCCATCAATTTTACAGCAAACAAACTGGGCTTTGGAAAGCTAAAAAGTCATCAGATCAGTGCCATTCATCAATTTGTACGTGACCATGATTTGTTTGTTAATTTACCAACGGGATTTGGCAAGAGTGTAATTTTTCAAGCTGCTCCATTGGTCTTAGATTTCTTGAACGAAGTAACCGAAGGTATAAAACAGGAGAAATGCTTGTTATTGTCGTCGTGCCATTAAAAGCCCAGGCCGTTGATCAGTTACATCATGGAGAAATAAGACATTTCTCCATGGTTACATCGTGCTGAACATCTGGGACTGATATGAAGTCGGCAGATATAACGTCTGATATTCCAGATCACATTTTGGAACAATCCGAAGATTTCTCAATCCTGTTTCCAGTCCAGAATCACTCTGCTCAGAACATTAACAGACTAGTAAGTTATTACTTAAACATGAGTTTCCTCCAGTGCGCAAGCGCGATTATTCGTTTGACCCGCCTGTTAAATTATGCATGAGCAGGTCGCGCGCGCTCCCTTGCGAAATGCCCAAGACGTTCTTAGCGATTTGGCCTTGGCGTATGTTTGTGTGTAGCTAGAGGGCGCTGCCGTTCGCGCTGTACGTCGCACCGCGATAAGAACGTCTTGGAACCAAGACTAGCTGAAGGGTTGCCGTTTTGACACTGTGGAGATCCAGCGAGAATCGCAGATGATGCTTGACGCACTTACGGAACGGGATTTCCAGGGAGCGTTCCAAGCGTGGTAGGAGCGCGGGGAGCGGTGTATCGCTGCACAAGGGGACACTTATAGGTGCAGTCTCGGAACTTTTTTATCACACCTCGCATTTAGTGGGCTCTTTTGTTTACTTAAAGCACAGCTCAATATGTCGGGACTCCCTTCTGTAACATTACATGTACATTTGTACACATGTATGTGAGATTCAGCACGGTTGACTTTCATTCCAAAATTGTTATAGGCTTGGTCATGTGATGGCTTTTTCATCACTCAAACTTTATTGCCTGACTGCCGTGCTTTTCATTTGCTTTCGTTTTCTGTACAGAATTTGTTGTGTCCTCCTGTAGGTTTCGATGTACATGTAGTTGCTCTTTCAACGACATCTTCAAAGACATCTCACACTGCAACAGAACTCCATCTTCTATTATCTGTAGTCTCAGTTCTGGAGAGTTCCAAATGAAGTTGAACAGTTGAAAAACACATTTCTTTACAATGAACACACAACTGCCGCGTTGCCATTAGCTATTAATACAAAAATAACATGTAGGAAAAATACTTAAATGTTAGTTTGTACAGTTAAAAACAAAGTACATGCATATGTATTGGCACGGCTGGGGTCAATTTGATAATCGGCTGCCAGGGCACAAAACTAACAGTTGCCAGTTGCCCAGGGCAACCTAAAATCCATCAGTACAACCTGGTAAACCAACACTGGTTGCCCACTGGACAACCTGAATAGATTTGTTGTAAGTAAATCAGTAAATTACATGAAAACATGCTACGTACATGTAGCTCATATCAAGCTCGTACAGATAATTTAGTAAATACAAAAAAAAAATGTTATCATAAAAATTGAGAAGTTAATACTGATAAGATATACATGTATGTATATGAAGGCTTGCATGGTGAAGATACATGTAGCAATAAGATGAAGATTTGTAGCAGCACCATGTAGCAACTCTCCTTTGTCAGTTTGTGGGGTTCTGAAGAAAAAAACAGGGGGAACCCAACGTTTTGTACAGTATACATGTACATGTACACTCTGACCATCCAAAATACATGTATACTGACCAATTCATTGTACGTTGAGTTTCCCCCAGTTCTTTTCAGAACCCCACAAACTCACAAAAAGGTTCTTCTAAGAACCACACATCTCACGATCTCTCTAGTTGTACTCTCCACCATGCAAATCAAATTTAGAGCCTCATTAAAACTTGTTGAATCACTAGATAATTCTCCTGTCATGGTCATATCTTGTAAACCATGCCTGGCATTCTGACAACGAAACTTGACTGTCAGAGAACCCTGGTTTAACTTGGTTGCCTGGGGGGGGGGGGGGGGGGGGGGGGGGGGGGGGTAGGCAGGGGGGGGGGGGGGGGGTATTCCCTACATGTAAGTATTGGTCTATCCACACTAATGACCCCATTTGGTGTGACACGGGTGGGGAATTTGAGATTATAGTTATTATTTTCATTGATTTTTGTCACACTACCCATCAACAAGTTTGTTTAACCCCTTGCGTACGGATGACGCCATAGGGCGCAAAAAAACTGTCACCAGGCCAGATGACGCCACTGGCCGCCGTTTGTGCAGTTTCAATCCATTGTTGGATTATTGTTTATGATACGCTTGACTGCACAAACACATTGTAGCGGTATGATTTGGCTGCCAGAACCGCTGCAACACCCCGACGTCTCCCGTAAAATACCGTACCCAAGGGGTTAATAGCAAAAAAAAATCAACATCTAACAGAGTATTTTTAGTTAGACCTGGAATCATCTTCAAGATGTTTATGGTGTACAGGTACTATATTATGGGCTCCGTGCGCCAACAAAAGAGGGCGCTGTCCACATAGCAACCGCACTTCCGTGGGGAGTACGTCGCTGGTATTACGCACTGCGCTCCTCGTTCATTTGATACTCGTATACCAGTGGGATTGCTTTGTCTGTTTGCCGACTCTCGATAATTAAGTTTTCAATAAGAATATCACAGCGGGAACCAGACACTAAAATTGAAGTCAGGTAAGATGGCGTCGATATTGACCCCCCCCCCCCCCAACTCGCCTTTTCTTTCCGCTGAGGGGGTAGTTGTGCACGGAGCTCATAGGCCTATGTTTGTAACATATCAAACATGTAACAGTTCTGGACGGACATTTGTCACATAATGTCTGTCCATGTTTGAACATAATTTTTATCACATCTTAAATTAATTGGTAAAAAAATTGTTATAATTTCCACTGAGAACAATCCTGACACTGCAAGAGAAGTAAACTGACCAACATTTCAAAATGTTGCTAAATTCATCTTTCTTTTTTCCAGTCAATAATAAAATAATGTCCGTCCATGTCACAAACATGTCTTGAAGATGACCCTCTGATTTCTTATGTCTAGAGTTGTCCTAAATAAAAAATTATTTGGTTTTCCTCGACCGCCCGCCCCTATTTTTCGGCCCGCGCCAAAAAAGTTTTCTTTTTTCAATTTTTTTTTTCAATTTTATCCCAAAACTTGAATTGATTACGCTGGTTGATTCGGTCCAATCTCGTTTCCATCTATATTTTGTTATTTGTACAAATGTACTGCACAAACACGACCCTACCTTTTACTCCAGAGTTTGAAAGTTCATATTCCAGTATCACTGTGTGACTTCGCACCATAAATATCTCAATGGAAATACACGCGGTACAGAAATACACACATGTATAACGCACGAGGCTAAAATGTTATGAAAATCGCATTTTGAGAAATTAGGAAAAAATAGAATCTCAATATTTTTATAATTATGTTCTTGAATCACTCCATATATTAATATTTAGTTTGCAAATTGTTTTGCTGTTTATATACACAAAAGATTAAATAATAACTATTCAAAAAAATAATGCATCAACTGAACGTGTAAGCATAGCGCGCCAAGATGGCATCTTATTACACGCTCAGCATTCATTGCAAACTGGGTGTAAAAGTCTTGTTTGATTGTGTGTGCAGTGTGGCTACCACATCGAAACTTCGTGAGGTTTTTGGGTCGAATGTTGAGCCAGCTCAAATACAGCTGAAACACACAAAGGTCGCGTCCACCAAAAAGTTGTCCATAGAGTGACATTGAGCCCCAGGAGACAGTGTCAGCACTGGCAGCCTTAGGGCTACGGTATGTGTTGTTCGGATGGAGTGAAGGACCCAACAGCCATCACTGAAGAGGCAGCCGTATTACGTACATGTATATTAAACTGTTTATCGGCCTAACAACATTTGTGTGTTTGTTTTACTTTGTGTATGGTTGGACTTCCGGGAAATGTAAACAAATAAATAAAAAAATCTGCCTGCCTGCCCCCCACTGGCGGAGGGGTGTGGAGGACAACCAAACAATTTTTTGTTTTGGCCTAATGGGCTTTCAAGCAGACTCAGGTGACAAAGTACATGTAGAAGAATACTTGGGGTGTGCATTTACAGGTAGTAAAAGAACCGGGTACCCAATTGAAAAAAACATACGGGTACCCGGGTACCCGTTACAGAAACTCAACCCAAAGCTTCCAATCCCAGAAGTTACAATAATATGTTTCTCTGAGATTCATCAAAAGACTGATTTCACACAAAAGTCTGAAAAATCTCATGCCTGTCCAGTAAACATGATCACTACTCCGCCAAATACATGTACATGATCCGGCACATGCATGCGCCTGCATATATCACAAAAGACAGAAACTTTATACAGTTGTATTTATTGCGGAATGAGGCATGCTCTTTTGTCTCGTGAAAGCTCTTTATCCATACCCAGACTACAAAAACCACAACCGGTAAATTCCCTTTATTGTCAATTTTCGTGAGCATCATAAACATGAAAGCTAGTTTCTCATGTAGTCAGGTTTTAATTTTTAAAAATTCCAACAAATAACTTTCGAAACATTTCCTTTTTCATTGTCTGGGAAGTTAGTATGCGATAATGTCAAGTTGTACGGGTACTTGATTCCATAATCTGAAACCGGTTCCTGATATGAACGGTCAGTACTCGGGTACCCGGTTCTGATGCACACCTCTAAAGAATACATGTACACTGGATGTAGCATGATCAAAAATCCCCCCCCCCAAATAAAAAAGAAAGAAAAAAAGACAATAGTAGGACTTTGGGGGACAAAATAATGATAAATACAGCACTTTTGCGGGCTTTCAGGAGTACACATAGTTTTCATTGATACTCATTTGACATGTTCTGTACTCACAACACTTTTGATCCATCAACTAAGCTATTGGATGTGGAGTTGCAGTACCTCTTTACCTACATTTTGTATGGCCTTTATTGTGTGTGTAACAAATATAAACAATATTCAATGATATTTCATTTTTTTAAGTTGTGAAATAGTATGAAAAAGTTGGAAAAGTTGGAAAAGTAGGAGCAAGGTTAAAAAAAAAAAAGGGAAAAGTAGGAATACTTGAAAGCCTGGCAACAGTCAATTGTGTAAACATTGGTCGAACACACATGGCAGGGAATTTGCTCGATCTTAGGCTGCGTCCAAATCGCTTGTCTAGGGATATTGTCTAGGTGTTCGTCCATTACAACTACGCGTGGCGTAGCCGTAGCTCTTAGACGCCCATTTCGGGCACGGCCTAAGCTTACCTCCGCCGGCGGCGTCTTGGAGGGGTTCTCGATCTGGACTTTGAATACCTTGGCATTGTGAAAGCTTCTCTCAAATGTACACTGAAGGATTTAAATGTTGTGGACTGGTCTGGATCAGGGAGAACTATCAACGTTGAAGACTTTAGGAAGTGTTACACCAGCAAGTCTCTTCACATGTTAACCTGGACAAAATATTAAAGGGAAGAAAAAGCACTACATTGCAATGCATTTATACGTGTACCTGTATACACTGTACATGTTATTTCAAACAACTCTCATAAATTCCACCAACACAACACACAGTGGGGTATGATTGGGACTTGGGCTAAAAAGTTGACCATCATTAAAACCCTAAACCCCTAATCAAATTAAAACTGGAGGATTCAGGAGTGTTAGTGGAGTATTGTGGCCTCGTGGCTTATTAGTGTACCGAACTCAAGATCTCAGTGATACTGCAGATTGTGGGTTCAAAACCTGGCTGGTGGGTCATGGTGCGTGTGTCCTTGAGCAAGGCACTTTGTCACAAGTTGCTTCTCTCCACCCAGGAGTAAATGGGTACCTGTGAGGGCAGTGATGGTTATGTGTTTGATTAGCCCATGTGTGCTTAACTTGCAGCCGGGGCTGTATACTCCTCGGGGAGTATGCAGCCGGGGCTGTATACTCCTCGGGGAGTTGAGAAGGCTTCAGGAATGATTAATGGGCCCGATGAGCAGGGGTAATTATATTGTAAGCGCTGTGATATAGTTTACTATGTTGAGCGTTCTTAAATGCCGGTTGTTATTATTATTATTATTATTATTATTATTATTATTATTATTATTATTATTATTAAGAAATTTGTTTAACCCTAACCCTGCCAGACGCAGCATCTGTGCAGCACACTGTGCTGACAGCTCCACTTTGCTGCACTCTCCACACAAGTAAATTTGACAAACTACATTGTACATGTGTACATTAATGCAATTTTATGGGTCTGGCAGGGTTTTTCTAGCCAAAATGCCCTGGAGGGTTAGGATTAAAGTGCTTCTAACATGTACATGTACATGTACATGTAGAGGGGACTCTGGGGGTCATTTTGCTTTTTACATGTACACACATGTAC
This sequence comes from Hippasteria phrygiana, assembly GCA_037893225.1. NCBI lineage: Eukaryota > Metazoa > Echinodermata > Asteroidea > Valvatida > Goniasteridae > Hippasteria > Hippasteria phrygiana. Next base: position 212,593 of record JAZGUH010000239.1, read on the forward strand.
ATGTAGATGATGAACATAGGGCAAGATGGTATGGTAACCCGGAGGTCGCAGGTTCGAATCCCGCTCCTGCCAGTTTCTTTGTTCACTTTGAAAATGTATTCAAATTTACCTAGTCAGTTTCCCTTGTGGATTGTTTAACAAATTATAAGTTAAAAAGTCGTATCCTCATTGAGTGATCCCCACAATGTCGCTTCCCGAGTTGTATCGTCAAATTTAATGTGATCCCTGGCTATACGGCATTCTGGGTTTATGACTTCTGACTAGCGCCCACCCGAACAAAGATAATGACAATTTGAGAGACCGCCAACATAGGGCAAGATAGCTCAGTTTGTAGAGCGCCGGTATGGTAACCCGGAGGTCGCAGGTTCGAATCCCGCTCCTGCCAGTTTCTTTGTTCACTTTGAATTTCTTTTTAAGAAGTTAAAGTACATGTACATGTAGTATACAACATTTGCAAACATCAAAAACAAAACTACTGAATTGTTATGAAATACTGTACTTGTACTAGCAAGCACCTTGTGCAATCATGGCACCTGCTGTGCTGTCGTTTTTAAGAAAAGTGGAAATTTGTATCGTTTTCCAAAGATTGTCGGCCAACATGAGTCTGATTCATGTAATTCTCTGGCTCTATAAAATATTGCTCCGATTTGTCTCAAGTACATGTAGGGTCAGGGAACCTAGAGCCAGACTACTGGAACAGATTTTTTTCTCTCTTTAATGCTGTTTTCCCAGCATCTATATGCACACAAAAAGTTTCAGTGTTACAGTATTTGCTAGCACGCTGTAAAAATAAAATTGTATAAATGTTCTGCTTCGGTACAGTAAATGTAATCAAACTCAACTTCAAAGGTCATACGTCACAAACTCTGATGTATGCGCATGCGGGTATCCGGCCGTTTTGTCGGAGTCTACCCTACCCAGATCCGTATCCAGATCCAAAGGTTCCTTCCTCCATGGGCTATCATGGACAATCCGAGAGGTACCCCTAGAACTATGGGGTTCCGACAGGAACCCCATAGAAAGACGCCGATTTTTCCCATAGGCTAGTACAGCAAGAATAAGAAAGTCATTCCCATGCAATCACGTTTCTACATTGTACACGAGAATTACTGCACGGTTTTCCCCAAAAATCATAATATGCCTCATTTACATCCTCACCTTGCTTGCGCCAAGTCAATTTTCGCCTGAAACGGTTCCAATTTGCGGAAAAAAATGACAAAAATTTTCAGTCGTTCCGAAGCGATCACACACACACACCATCGAGGAAGCCGCACACACGAAGCTCCTGTTTGGTATCCCGGCATGCATCCTGCCGGGTCATGCGGGGGGGCCGTGGGTCGGTCAAGTCATGATTATTCATCGAAAATTTGAAGCACGGTACGCGATACGGCAGGCAACTGCCGCGTGTCGTTATAGACTAATCCAACGAGCAAAATTAGAAGCCATCTTTGGGTACCCAATCGGGCGGTACTGCGCTCGCGCGCGCGTCATACGCATTCTTACTTTTGAGGCGCGTGTTTACTTTGGCAATCCTATTGGTCAAAGGCACAATGAGTGCGCGCGTATGACGAGCGCAGGTGTATGGTACAGCTCGATTGGGTACCCAAAGATGGCTTCTAATTTTGCTCGTCGGATTACCGTCTGCATGCATTGCCTGTCGTACCGCACTTCAAATTTTCGATGAATAATCATGACTTGACCGACCCACGGCCCCCCCGCATGACCCGGCAGGATGCATGCCGGGATACCAAACAGGAGCTTCGTGTGTGCGGCTTCCTCGATGGTGTGTGTGTGTGTGATCGCTTCGGAACGACTGAAGATTTTTGTCATTTTTTTTCCGCAAATTGGAACCGTTTCAGGCGAAAATTGACTTGGCGCAAGCAAGGTGAGGATGTAAATGAGGCATATTATGATTTTTGGGGAAAACCGTGCAGTAATTCTCGTGTACAATGTAGAAACGTGATTGCATGGGAATGACTTTCTTATTCTTGCTGTACTAGCCTATGGGAAAAATCGGCGTCTTTCTATGAGGTTCCTGTCGGAACCCCATAGTTCTAGGGGTATCCGAGAGGGACGTCTTTTCCACAATGTGCCGCGGAATGCAGCTCATTTTATGTTTGCAAATTTGTAATAATTATCATAGAATTTTCAAAAATCAGTTACAAAACAAACCATATGACCATGGAGAAATTATTTCTCCATGATATGACAAATACCTACTCGTAAACCTGATGAACGCCATGTTTCATCGCTTGCGGCCCGCCTGTGCTTGCATCATGATGATGCGATGCATGCATATGCGGGGTGTGTTCGAACTCGAAGAACTCTGATTGGCGCCCTCTAGTGTTTATAGACGTCCGCTAGGCCTTAATTGATTTTTTTTTTAATTTGGTTTCAATAGCAGATAGTCCTGAGATTAATCGGATAAAAGAACCGGCTGTTGTCTAAAAATAAATTTAAAATTAGAGAAATCGGCCAAACACTTTTCCAAATTTGATTTTTTTAAATGGACCGTTTCTTTCAAAAATTAAAAAAATGCAAAGTGGTATGGACATCTTTAGTTCAGGTAAGACATTAGTCTTGGTTCCAAGACGTCCTTGGCGCGGTGCGACGTACAGCGCGAACGGAAGCGCCCTCTACCTACACACACACATACGCCAAGGCCAAATTTTTGGCGCGTGTGTGTGTAGCGAGAGGGCGCTGTCGGCCGCTATACGTCGCACCGCTAAGAACGTCTTGGAACCTAGACTAGTAAGACATGTGTAGGCCTACAGGTTTATGTGACTGATTTATGGCCAATTTTCAGGCTTGTCTTGGCTTGGAGATTCTTGAGGGTTGTGGAACTCCTGTAACGGAAACAATAATTAACAGTTTTCTCAAAGTTGTAGTTCTCTAGTAAATCGGTTTGCAAAAAACGGCATCTGCATAAATGGGAAAAGTGATTTATGACTGTTTTGGTTGCAACACTGTTAAAAAAGTCTCTGTTGAATTTAGTAAATTCTCAGGCATTAGGCTACAGAAGTTACTGTTTTCGGACAGCATATTTTACTGTTGTTTTTGTTCCCCTCTGTATATTAAAAATACAGCAGATTCTACTGTATTTGGTTCTGTAGACCTACAGAGATTCCAACCGTTTTGCCACAATATTTGTGTGTGCTATATCACAGAGGTTATTCACAGAGTGCATTTACAATTATTTGTACAACGTAATTGTTGTTCAATGTTACATATTACACATTTGTACATATACTCATCAGGCGCGGATCCAGCAATTTTGTAGACGGGGGCGGGGGCACACCCAAAACGGACAAATACGAGCGCGAAGCGCGAAGCCCTGATGACGGCGTGGGATTCGTGGGACGGCGTGGGATTCTGGATTCTGGATGCTCCGTGGTGCAATCTGAGGCGATTCCTGGCCACTTTCACCTGACTTTTTTAAACAAAAGTTGTGACGATTTTATGGAGAATATATATATCATGATTTTAGCCATTATTTTCTAGTGATTATTTTAGCCATGTCATGATTACAAAAATCTAGACGGGGGCACATCAAAAACGGATAAATGCGAGCGCGAAGCCCTTACGGCGTGGGCCCCGGAACATTTTGGATTCTGGATGCTCCGTGGTGCAATCTGAGGCGATTCCTGACCACTTTCACCTGACTTTTTTTTACAAAAGTTGTATTACATATATATGGAGAATATATATATCATTATTTTAGCTATTATTTTTTAGCCATTTTTTAGCCATGTCATGCATGACTACAAAAATCTAAGTTTCTCCCTCCCCCATTTTTTGCGTCTAATTTGCAGTTTTTCCCCTTCATTTTTAATTTATCCGGAATTTTTCTTGGTTTTAATTCAGTTCAGTTCAGGTTTTCAAGAAAAGGCCTTGATTTCAGACTGTTCCTTGCCCTGTGTTAAAACCATCGGCAGATCGTCTGCAAGACATAAAAGAGGATTTAGGCACATTTAGTATGTCATTCAGTCAGACAAGTGATCCATTGTTTCCTGCTGGTTGGGGCCATTTAACCTGTAATAAACTCCCCAAGGGGATTAGATGTTGAGATGCACCGCGTTTACACTAGATTCGGCAAAGGGATTAAAAGGGGATCGAACCCGGAAAGGAGGATCGAAGGGGGATCGATGGACAGTTGAAATCCCAGGGCTCCGGGAAATACTCTTAAAAGAGGGTTTCAGTTCCATGGCATGATTGATGATAACCTTTTTTTTTCTTATTGCATTTTTCAGTAGTTTTATGCCAAAAAGTAGACACAGCAGATGTTTAATATCGGCGCCGGTATTTTTTTAAGGAGCTTGCCCTCCTCCTCCCCTCCTTTTCTCTCACCTCCCCCTCCTTTTTTCCCTCTTCTTTTTTTTTTTTTTTTGACTCAATTTACCGGGGGGGGGGGGGGGGGCACAAGTCTTATAGGAAAGTTACTAAAGTATAGCTGTCAGTGGGCTGACAGGGTGTTGTGAGAAGTATGACGTTGTGACTGGACGGGCGTAGTTTAAAGAATAACTTAATTGAAGGGGAAAAACATGTGGGTTTTGAGCACTTTGGAGAACGTATGGACTCAATTTAGGCAGAGTTCAAACATTGTTTTTGGACCAAACTCTGGTTGTCAGTGACTTTTTGAGATAGGGGTTTGATAAAGTGAGCAAACAAGTTGTATGGAAATAATAGAAGATTAAGAAAAAGGGGTATAAGAGATATAGCGCAGAGGGGGAGTTCCGTTATTGTTGACGGAGAGTTCTTGTTGCTTTAGAGTTCAGTGCAGTTAGTTTGTTTGTTTGTTTGTTTGTTTTAGGGGTTTAGAGTTGGTGAACTGGATATATGGGGCTGTGTTTGCGTCTAGCCAGAAGTTGGGCAGTTCGTCAGTTGAGTGAGCAGCCAATGTTCTTCAGTTTATACCAGTTGTTGTTAGGTTAGATTATCTGTTATTAGTTTGGATCAGTTATTGAGTGCCAGTGATGAAGATGTGTTTTTAAGCCTATCTGGAAGTTATAGCTGGCATCGCACAGACGGTTTTTAGGTGGATTCGCTCTTGGATTTATTGTGCCAGGATCTCGGACGACTTCTTAGTGAGCAGACTAGAGCCGGAGGGATAATGTGAGTAGCACAATATTAATGTAGAGTAACCGACATTGATTGAAACTGATTACCTATCACTGTATAATGTATACATATATCACTGTATATAAGTGCTTATTCCGATGCTCTTTGCGCAGTGTTTTCCCATCGCCTTGGGAATTCTTGGGAATTTTACTGGATGAATCTTGGGAATTTGAAATTTGATGAGTGGCCACGCTGCATTTGTGTATTTCTGTACCGCGTGTATTTCCATCGAGATATTTATTGTGCGAAGTCACACACTGAGACTGGAATATGAACTTGTGTTTGTGCATTACAAATAACAAAATAAAGATGGAAACGAGATTGGAATGAATCAACCAGCGAAATCAATTCGAGTTTTTGGGATAAAATAAAAAAAAATCTTTGGGAAAACAAACTTTTTTGGCGCGGGCCGAAAAATAGGGGCGGGCGGTCGAGGACAACCAAAACATTTTGTTTGGCCTTATGGTCGGGCATCAACTGGCTGTATTTCGGCTGTTCTTTGATGGGGACATTACAGTGTTGCACAGAAGCATTGTGAAGAAACTGAAAAACATTGACAGTGACATACAGGTTTGGAATGCAGCAGACGGGACCTCTTGTTACATCTTCCCGAGCAATTCACAAGATGTACACCTTGTGCATGTAGATTACCCGGATAGGACAGTACGCAGCAGGGGCATACAGCGACCAGATAATTCGACTGTGGGATGTCGAGACGCGTGTCTCTAAACAGGCAATCGTAACTGGCTTAAGAGAGATGTTTTCCTGCCTTCTTGGGGATGGCATCATCCTTGGTATAGTTCCCGTGATAACACAGTCAAGATGTTTTACGTGGAATCCGGGGAATGCATAGAGATCTAGACATTCGGCATTCCTAGAGATATAACACTGTGACCCATGTCATTACAGTGCACATATGTGCAGTTGAAATACCGACCTGCACAGTTATTACCCGCTACGCCTGAAGACTGCCCCAAACATTAATTATAGAGAGTTAGGAGTCCCACTCCCAATTTAAAATTTGAAACTTATCGCGTGTTACTTATCGTCGGCTGATTTTTTTGCGTGAAAAAATATGTCTTATTGGAAGCTCATAACTTACCTAATTAGATTTTCAATTTGAAAATTTATTTTTCGGGGCACCACGCCCAAAAATCACGGACTGCTGTTCAGCATTTCAAACATTGAACCAGACACACATAGACATCATTTTTACATATTTTAATATGTTCTCCACTATGTTACAATTATTTCACAGTTTCAATTGGAACAAACTATTTTTATATTTTCGGGCATTTTAAACAAAGATTATCTGACGATCAAGACTTCTTGGAACCTAGTGAATGCAAATGAGGGGGCACTGTGAACTCAATATATAATGTGATTTTCTTTCACAGGGAATGAGATAACATACTATTAGTCATCCAAACCAAATGTATAAACTCTGAAACTGTTAATTACCATGAATTCTAATGACTGAAAATTTACGTCAGAGATATTCACGGATATTTGCCACGACTTCAGGTAGTAATTACAATCGTTTTCATCAAATGTCCTTCAGCTATTCCGGTATAAAATGGCAAGTTATGTACTCGTGGAAGATCAGTGCATTTCTTTAAGCTTTTTAAATTACATATCACTAAAAATAGACTTCCTATATCACTTTGTTTTCTTCTGCACATAGATGCAGCACCACACAGTCGAATGACAAATAAAAAAAAACGCAATCAATGCAAATTTCAACAATTACAGTCAAAGCTGCACAAATAATCTTTTTTTAATGAAGTGGTTGCAAAAAAGAAAGAAAGAAGGTGTGCATATTCAACTGCATGTGCACACAACACCAGCAATAGAGGAATCACACAACGACGAGTTTAGCGCCGATCTGCGCTCTTCCGCGTTTGAAAACGAGGATCTCAATGTCACAGTAAACAACTTTATGCTGATCGTGCGCCTGCGCTTCCTTTTAATGGCATGATTAATTGATGCATGAATGAATGTGCTTGAAAAGCGTTGTTTTGTTTGCCACTGACATTCTCGCTTTCAGCGCAGAAGGGGCTAATTAATGTGAAATTCATCTATGTGAAACTATTTTTTCAGAGACTAGCAAATGGCATTTGAAAGAGGGGGCATCATTCATCCGTGTTGGTTAAGATACTGGTAAATAACACAGTACAAAATGATACATGTAACATATCAAAACACATAATTGCAAGTGTTTAAAAGTTTTCATTAGCAGAACAATATATTTGTATAGACCTGTTCATGCAATATACATGTCATGTGCATTCATTATGCATTATTCTAGCAGTATGGCTACCATTTTATCTCAAGTGAACTCAACTATTTTTAATAAAAGGGCAAAGATCTGAAAAGTCAAATCCGCAAACACAATAAATTTGAGCACTGACAATATCTTCCTGAGTGCATACACAAGTAACTGTGTCAAAATTAATGCTTGAATTAGATTGTAAACATTTATAACATCATTGAACTTCAATAGTAGCTTTTTAAAAGTTTGATAATGCCTAAAATTAATGCTGAAAGTGGTTGGATTTCAGTATTTGGATGCTAGTACATGTATTTTCACACACAAATGAATGCTTATGACATAGCTACAAGTACATGTACTTAAAAAGCACCTTAGGAAAAAAAAACACAACATGGCCAAAATTGTTTGAAGATAAATGCAAAAAAGGTGTCCAGCAGAAGAAAAAAACATCACTTCAGTAAACTATTGTAGATGTACATGTGTAAGGCAGGCTGCATTTAAATGTGAAAAGATCACGATATGGTCAGGTTGGATTTCTTTAACAGTTTGCAACACTTAAAACCTAGTCTGAACCAGAACCCTATATCTTTCACACAGATCCTGCATATATATATATATAATTCTGTGTAAAGTTTAACCAAAGAGCAAAGTTCAACCAAAGAGCAAAGTTCAAGTGATTTTCAGCACACCAAACTTATAGCCTTCACTTTAACCCACACCACTTGTACTACTTTCTTTAAAAATAACTTTGCCCAGCTACATTGTAGGCTCAATTCCAGTGGAGCTGAAGAACCAGTTACAATCAGTATATGTCACATGCCGGTAACCTTTTTACTAAATCAAAACTTTACTGCACTTAAAGGGACACATTGCCTTCAAATGTCATGAAATTTTACTGTTTGGAAATGTTCCTTATCTTTTATAAGAGTTGTTCATGCAAAAAAACACGTATAATGTGTTGTAATTAGTGAGTAGTGATTACGAAACAAAAAAATTGGCCGCTTACCCCTGACATCTGACCCGCGATACATAGACGTATTTCCAGTACTAAATACCACCGTCTAAATAATGCGCAAAATACGCTGTAAGAGTCTTTAGGCTGGCGCCGCAGCCAGTGGCCTTGTGAACCTATCAGATGATCGCCAGGTACAATTCTCTACCTCTCGACATATATCGCCAGTGCTGCGCGCCGTGCCACAGTACATCAAAATGGATCAACAGAACGTACTTCAACCAGATGCGACTGGAAATACGACTGGTGAACACAGTCCGCCATTTTGTGGAGTCAAAAATTTGGTTCTACAAAATGGCGGACTGCTATTTGTCATGAAATTAAACAAAAACCACGCAATTTGAAGGGATAGTTATGTGAATCTTTATATTCTACTTTAAAAAAAGCTTCCCAACCATATCCATTTCAGTTTTATAGCCCAAATCGCAAAATCCAAAGCAATGTGTACCTTTAACAAAATTCTGTGCTATAGCAGCTCCATGGCCCTGATTATTAAATTGTGTTAAATTAAAGGGTGCGTGACAATAAGCACAATAACGTTCTGCCCTTTTATGTGGATGAGCATAATGCACTTGGCAATACTGCCTGTTTAATGAATCCCGTGCACAGTTACATGTATAAGTGCTGTCAACTAAGTTATATGACAAACCATTATCAGAGCATCGTAACGTATGTACATGTACTGTATGTTCGAGGACAAGAGGAGAAAGCAAGTACAAAGGAATCTTTTTTGTCCTCGGGAGTCGGTCTTTTGTTAAAATTGGTCCTCGGATGTAAAAACAAATGTGCTTAGTCTATGGGGTTGTGTTATATTAAAGGAACAATAGGAAACACAAAGCATTGTCCTCAGTAGTATAGGAAAACATGACTAGTGTAAAATTTAAACATCTCGGAAATTGACAGCCCAGAAGTCGTTTAAGTGACTATCCAGACATACGCGATGTATATTACTATAATGTCTCCATCAGGTACAATGTACAGCATTAAACAGCTGACATTTGCAGGCAGTTTCTATAATTCATGTGACATTCACCATGCACATTAAATGAACCTGTGAAAAAAAATTTAGCTCAAATTAATCCGTTATCCAAGTCCTGAGAAAATAGTGAAAAAACGTTCCGTTTTACCCAGTGATTTTGTGCATGTTCAAAAAGTGTTTTGGGAGATCTTCAGATACAATTTTTTGGAGATGACAGTATTTCAGGCAGATATATTTCTCAGGTGGTTTGGTATTGGTACCATCTTTATAACCAGTAACCTTTCAGATTGAAACTAATCAATTATATTTTTGATCATTACCAAAGCCACTTTAAGAATAGCCATTTTGGTATGAAAAAAAATAGTATTTATTGTAGGACTATGCAGTTAACACATTTATAACAGACAGGTACATGTACATGTACATGCTTGTCATCATTACTGACTAGTTACTCAATTACATGCATATTCTTTGACCGTGCAAAACAGTACCAACTACAATGTATATGCATTTTATGAGTTTTTGAGTTCTTGAATTTTTGATAGCATCATTACATATACTTTAATGGTGCATATGTGAAATTTGTGATAAGGCACGTGCATTTTAAGTGAAAATTCCTTTTGCAGAAAACCTGGAATGGATAGCAAACCTAATCGAAAATGAAATAAGATACTGTTACAAACTGTTTGCCAAGTGGAACGACCTAAAATGTACAACTGGTGAATGTTTTAAAGTTTGAGTGTACATTACGGACGGTATGATGTGAAACTGTTCAATTACCTGTATCTAATGCAATAAAAACTAAGCTAATTTTCAAGAATTAAAGCAATATTGTAACTGATTCCTGTTATATACAAGACTTAATACAACTTGTTATATTATTATAATTACATGTACAACGGAAAATGTGATATTCATTATTGTTTTTGAAAGGAGGGCCGAGGTTTCGATCCAGCAGATTTTTTTTCTCAGAGAAAGATCTGCTGGGACCAAAACATGTCTCTCCTGGCTTGTATGACTTAGGATACACATCATGACAACAATAAACTAAACATGCGGTTTACACAGGAACCCAACCAATATTCACTAGCGCTCTTTTTGAGTATTTACAGAAATGCATGGACGGTGCTTAAGGGCAAACAGTCAATAAATGCAAAACAAAGTCATCCCTTTTTTATATTTTAAAGTTTGAGTGTACATTACGGACGGTATGATGTGAAACTGTTCAATTACCTGTATCTAATGCAATAAAAACTAAGCTAATTTTCAAGAATTAAACCAATATTGTAACTGATTGCTGTTATATACAAGACTTAATACATCTTGTTATATTATTATAATTACATGTACAACTGAAAATGTGATATTTTCTTTATTGTTTTTGGAAAACAAACTTCACGTCAAGAAAACGACTGGAAACTAGTGAAACCTTATTCTGAAGAAACCAAGCACAATATTTATAAACAATTTCAGTCAGAATGTAGGAATGAAGATTTAAATAAATGCTCCCATGTACATGTATGACAATATGATAGTAAACTACAGGTAGTGTGGTTGAGTATTCAAAATTGGTTAAAATATAATATTTTCAGAGTTATCTCAATCCCATAGTTTATTTGGGTAATTTTACAGTGTTATATTCAGGACAAATATATATGGCCCTGGTTACAATATACTATGTAATACAGCAAGAAATCAATAACAATGGATACAAAAATTCAGCTTAACCCCTTGACCCCGGGTTTTAGATGGGAGGCGCCAGGCCGGGTTATGCAGCCAAGCAAAACGGAAACAAGAGGCTTGTGCAGCCAAGCATAACGTACACAATACCCCAATAATGGATTGAAAGTGCAGAGATTGACACAGATAGAAGTCGACCGGCCTGGTGACAATTTTCAATCTGCACGTATTTGTGTCAACCGTAACGAAAGGGGTTAAATTGTGAAAAGCATGTTTTCCTCACACAGTCTCAATGAATACATTTTCTACTTTTGAATGATCTTTCCCAACCGTAGCAATTGTAGGACGAATACTTTTTGTGGCCCAATTGGACACCTTCAAGGTAATGTGCCCTTTAACTATTATTCAAATAACATCAATTTTTGGAATCGCAGTTTTACACACATACCAGCTATATTTGTAATGACATTGAAACATCAAGTGCATAATAGTGCAAACCACTTCCTCAGCAACTTAGAATTACAGTAGAACTCTCTTATAGAACAGGTAAGAATTACATCTTTATTGTGACAAGCGTTGCAGAACGGCTTGTCCTTTCTTTTTCGTGGCCTGGGATAACGTCTCACATGCTACATTAACTTGTCTACATATCAGCTTCAGCTTCATTCAGGGGTGAAATTTGAGGAAAGCGAAAAATCCATAAAAATGATTCTGAGGCATTTAATTTGTACGGCATTGTTAAAAATGCACAAGAAACCTGCATTTTCTTCCAAAAATATAGGGTCATTAGACTTAAAACAAGACCGTTTCAGGTTGCAAAGGTCATTTTTAAATGATAAAAACAATTTAAGGACCAAAAACAACTGAAAATCTGAATGTCTCACCACAAATCATGAAATAAGGGAAAAATTTGAGAAATCTCACCCCTGTTCAATGTAACAACATATTTTTCGTAAAAGTGCATGTACAGTTTCCACATTCTAGGAGTGCTGTAAAATGGTATATTTTGCTTGTTGTTTCAATGTTAAGACTCACATAGAGGTTGCTTCAATGCATTACTCATGCCATTTTCTGCCAGTTTGTGGGTGGAGCCTTGTCGCGAAGTGGGACGCGATCGCACGAGACTTTTGCGAGGAGACTTGGGCGGGGTTGGTGTGTACTTGGGGCTCCCCGACTCCCTGCTCTGGAGTGGTGGGTCCTCCTCCGACTTGATCCCAGAATCCATCTCTTTGCCGGAGTCCACTTGCTGTGCTGGAGACTCGTCTTGGTTAGCTCTGTCACCATTTTGGGATGGTTCTTCATCTGGATCTCGAACGTCATTGTCATCAGCATTTGCCAGAGGAATATCCTCTTCTTTGTCTTTGATCTTTGAAGGAGATTCACTGTCCATGTGGTCCTCTGATTTCACCGGTTTCTCCTCCTCCACTAGCTCAACAGGCGAATCATACTTCTCTAGATTATCATTCCCATCTCCTTCTGTGCCTGCATGGTCGTCCTCTTGTCCACTGTTCTCCTTATCTCCTGCCGTATCATCCCCTCTTATTTCCTCCTCGTGTGTAGAATCATCTTCACCTTGGGGCTCATCTTCCTCAGCAGCTGTTCCCTGCTCTGCATCATCTGCGGCTGCATCTCCATTCAGTGCAGCAGCATCAACCTCGGCCTGATGACTGCTCTCCCTGGCTACGCCCGTTTCTCCATCAATATCTTCATTGTCATTATAAGTAGCAACATCATTCTCCTTGTCTGCTTTTGCATCATCGTCATCTTTTTCATCAGCTTTGTCTATCTTCACATCATCGTCATCATCAAGTTTTGTCTCAACCTCTTCCTTCCCTGCTTCCTCCTCATCTTCATCTTTGACAGCTGCATCTTCAGCATTGCTCCTCACTGGAGATAATATCAATCTGGCATCAGTCTCATCTTTGGGCTTCTCTTGACTAGCTGGGCCTGGACTCGCTGATGGTTGGGGTGGGGTAGTAGCTGAGTGTGGAGAGGCCGGGAGTAGGGAAGTCTGGGGTGGGGAAGTATGGGGTGGGGAAGTCGGGGGAGAAGGCATCGGGGCTGGAGAAACTGGGGAGTGGGTAGTCCGGGGTTGAGGGGACTGAGCTGGGGAAATCGGGGCTGGGGAAAAATGGGCTGGGGAAGTTTGTAATGGAGGAGTGGGGGGAGGGGGTGGAGCCTGAGAAAGGGGTGGAGCGTGAGAAGGGGAAGGGCTGTCCTTTGGGAGGGGTATTTCAGGGGATTGGGCAGGGCTTGAAGCTTCCAGTGGAGAGGACTGGCTGGTGTTGTCTGGATTATTCAGCAGCTGTAAAAATAGAAATGAAATATGAAAACAATTTAATTTTTTTATGTGCATATGATACAAGATATAATGCTATTAAACATTTCCCACACACACACACACACACAAATAATTAATACATCAAGCCTTAGGCCAGTAATCCATGTATCTCTAATGCATTATGTGTCATGTCTGATGCGTCCAAAATGAAATTACACAGAAAGCAATGGATCTTTAAAACAAATAAAACAACACGCATTGCAGATGCATGGAAGTTTTCCCATTGTATTTCCAGAGCTGCCAACCTTTTCAAACTCATTTCAGTATTCAGAAAGCAAAAATCAGTATTTTGGTCAGAAAGTCCATATTTTTCATGCAATTTAAACTTAACCTGAAGATCAGATTTTTGTTTGTCTGAGCTGATGCTCATATGCAAGCACAGTGCGTGCCTGGTGAGTTTAATTAATGAACCCTCCCATGCTGGATGGACCGTCTCCTTATTTTTTATTTTCAAAGCTAAAGTTGCATCCGTTCGTTTGGGATTGCAATTATGAGCCAGTACACGTGCTGTATAATTGCATAATATGTATGACAAAACATTAATATGGTTGGACTTCACAGAATCCGTATTTAAAACAAAATTCATACTTCCGTATTCTTTTATGAATTTCCGTACGAAATATGGAAAGTCCGTACTGGTTGGCAGCTTTACATTTCGTGTAGTTCTATTCTAATGCATCTTGCATTGCGCAGTACGGACACAAGGATTTCCATCCTTAGTCAAGGTAGAAAAGAATACAGAAATTCTGAAAGCAGGAAAACCTCATTTCAGCAAAATTTTAACAGAACTGGGAAAATAAAAAAACACACAGACAGAAAGAAAGAAAAACAAAAACAGCAGAAAGCCATAAATGCAAACTTGACCTGTCTGAATAAACTCAATCAAAAGAAAAATTCTGAGAAAACTGCAGAAACCAAAATGACAGAAAAAATGCGTTTTCACACTATGTACATATGTACGTTCGACCCGTGTCAAAATTTATACGGGTTCAACCCGTGTAGACTTTTTAAAAATGTCAACACGGGTCAATTACGCTGCCTTTTTACACTACTCAACATGGTTACAAAATGTACACAGGTCGAACTCAACCCAGAGGTGTTTTCAACACGAGTCGAACTTCTCTACACGGGTCGAGAGCTCTCAACCCACCTCCCGAGCAGGGTTAGTTTCAACCCGGGTTGAGCACTCTACACGGGTCAGTGCCGTGTTGAAAATGTTGTAGTGTGAAAAGTCAACACGTGTCGGACCCGGGTGCAACACAGAGATTTATCGTAGTGTAAACATTTTTTAAATATTTTTTTATTGAACCAGGTTATTTGATTTGCAACTAAGTAATTTAAGGAAATGATTCTGCAGTTTGTTATTGCGATGCTTTGAACACAGCAGCTAGTCACATGCAAACAAGCAGGAATCTGTGCATTCCAACAAAACGCATGCTATTTTTTAAAGATTATATTTTCAATAGAGAACCCCAGAACTGTGAATGAAGAAGTGTTATTAAAAGTAGAAGAGATTGAAATAAACTAAAAGTGTTAGCAAGGAAAAATTCAAACAAATAACCAGATTTAGGGGTAAAAATAGAATGGAAAACATGTGCAGTGACTTGTGTAGAAAGGCCCTTAAAAATATGTAAATCATAATTACAAAAATCATATTCATGTATTGTAATCAAATATCTGTGTGTGCACACTAATGATTTTAAATTTTGTGTTTTAAAAGCAAAAAAAGAAAGAAAGAGGAAAAAGACTCTCCACTAGACAGTTTTGTACAGTAGTTTTCATATTGTAATTAAATGTTAGTCTTTTGGGCAGGCACTTTTGTTCACTTGACATTTGGTGTAGAGGCAATATAACGCTCTTGTATAATTTGAAAGTCTTTTGAAATGTGATTACCTAGAGTGCATGTAAAATCATATTCAAATTGGAGGATTCGGGACTGTTAGAGTTAATAAATGGGCTAAGATAGAATGTGGCAAAGAGAAGGCAGCGGCAAAGATTTGGCCCAAAGATGTATATGCAAGATTTCAGGGATGCGTTATGAAGGCATTAGTCACTCGGTGGTTTAGCAAAACAAAGACAAAAAATCATGGTTAGGGCAAGAGTTTGCTGGAGTTTCTTCATTCACTCACCCTCAGCAGTCATTAAGGCAACAGGCTGGAGTTGGATCAGGTGCAACGAGGGAAGGGAAAAATACAAAACAAAATGCATGCAGTTAAAAAAAAAAAGTACTTGTACCAAAATTAAGAAAATACTTAATTTTTTGTCAATCACGGAAAAACATGCAGGCATTGCAGGTACATGTATTATTATCCTCAGAAAGTGCTGACAACTGTGCACAGAGGCCGACTATTTTTTCGACATGCAAACTGATTTGAAGTTGAATTTTGGGAGAAGTTTAGAGAGGAAGACCTGTTAAACTGCATGTATTTTTGAAACCAAACTTATTTGTTGTCACACTGCGAGGCTGGTTATAAATGACAGGAAACATATTCAGTACTCGCATTAACCCTAACGTACATAAATCCATCAAAATCCTCTTCCTGTTTTGGATTTACGCGGATTCAGGATACATGTACCTCCATATTGAAACCTGGGGGATTTTGATGGATTGAGGATTGTAAGCCTATAGCGTTACTGCAGGATTTTGATGGATTTAGGATACCTCCATATTGAGCAGTCACCAAAACCAACTTTTTGTGCATGACAAAATAGGTGGATTTTGGCAGATTCAGGATACTTTCTAGTAAAGTTACCCAAGGAGTTAGG
Source organism: Hippasteria phrygiana (assembly GCA_037893225.1). NCBI lineage: Eukaryota > Metazoa > Echinodermata > Asteroidea > Valvatida > Goniasteridae > Hippasteria > Hippasteria phrygiana. The sequence continues at coordinate 228,761 of JAZGUH010000239.1, forward strand.
GTTAACTTATAAGGAATTTGAAGGTACTACATGTACGTATGGTCTGAAATTCTAGCCTCAAAAGGGCATTGTAGCTCAGCAACTGAATATATTGTGTACATTGATACAAGAGAATGTGTTCACGTACATAGATGCATTCTCATTCATGTGCAATATTCATTCAATAAATAATCTTTACATACAAATACAGTATCGATACAGTGTACATGTGTACATACCCGGAATAAACCAATATGCACACATACAAAAAAATGTGTCAGTTCAACCCGACGAAATTTCACTAATGATAACACAAAGTACAATGATACATGTATATTAACCCCTTGAGTACGTCTTTTTACGGGAGACGTCGGGGTGTCGCGGTGGTTCCGGCAGCCAAGCGAACAGCTACAATGTGTTTGTGCAGTCAAGCGTAACATAAACAATAATCCAACAATTAACAGTGTTGTAGTCAAGACCCCGAAGTCCGAGACCGAGACCAAGACCGAGACCTGATGGTCCGAGACCGAGACCGAGTACTGCACGTTTATAAATCTTTAGTCGAGTAGAGCGTACTGTAATCAATTCTGCACATGTGCTGTTTGTATAAAATATTGGTGGTCTCGACACCGAGACCAGCAAAATACCGAGACCACGGGGTACCGAGACCGAGACCGAGACCACAGGGTACCGAGATTGAGACCGAGACCGAGAAAAACTGGTCTCGAGACCGAGACCGGTCTCGAGACCTACAACACTGGTAATTAAGCGCGTGCAGTGCATTCTGTACCAACGGCAAGTGATCGAGGGTGTTCTGAGACAGAGATCGAGTCTAGAAATATTCAATGATTCTTTTTCAGCACTTGTCAATATATTTTCCTCGCGAAAACACCATTAATTTATATTCATTTCGTGCCAAGACTATGAATTTTGATTTCCCATGAATGTGTTTTAGAATGCTTGTCATGTATTTATACATGAACAAGAGTCTCCGACAATAGTTTTGAATTAAACATAATGGCCAAATGCATAAATCCTGGCAAATCCCCAATAGCAATGTAAACATCAATAATGCAATCTGCCCCACACTTAAAGTAGCTCTATTTCAGGCAATTGTCCATATGAAAGACGTCAAACGGAAATTCGCAAGATCTCCTTCAGAAAACAAATTCAAATCCCTTCTGGTGATGAATATCAACTGAATAGACAAAGTACAATGTACATGTACACGTATACATGTTTGCAACTTGTCAGTTTCCTGATGCCATACAGAGCTTACTGTTCGAACCATCGAGTTATAAAACCACCACTTCTTCTCAGAACCACACAACTCAAAAGAGATAAATTTAACATTAGTCAGGGGGCTTATGTCGTCCCGTGGGCACTGAATGATTAGAAGATCCTATCTATCCAGTCATGTTCTTTAGGTACTAGAGAACACAAAAAATGGCAATTTCGAAAGTGTTGCAGAGGGCGGCCATCTTGGATTTCAAAATGGCCGCCATTTCAAGCTTAATAACTCAATAACTCTGGCTCGAAATATCGTACAAAGCTGATATTTTTGGCAAAACCTACATTTCCCATGACAAGGAAACAGTAAAACATAGATCTGAGATGATCAGAGCATTTTATGTTTGGTTTGTGTTTATTGGGAGGGGGCGTAATCATACATGCAGACTATGTGTTACGATTTTGAGTCAATGTGATAGAACTTTTGTTTCAGGGCCTTGGTTAACCGATTGTTCATTTTGGTTAACCTTTTTGCTCTTTACAAGATGAAGTGCTTTTTAAATTTTGAGAATAGCAAGAAAGAAAGAACCGGTGTGTGCAGGCAAAATTCAAAGAGTGATCAGTTTATCTTATTTTTTTTATCATCTCAGGGAATAGCCGCAGTGAGTCAAAGTTCGTTTAGGGGGTAGGGAGGGTGGGGGTTGTTAAAGGCATCAACAAAATCTGTCTTTCCATTCTTTTTCTATTTGTGGGAAAGGTTGGATGAAGAAAGATTCTGTTGAGCAAGGTCTTATTATCGGTTTTTACGTAAGTGACTGGTCTTGCAGAAATTGTTTTTGTATATTAACGAATAGGTTGGTGGGTATGCCAGCCGTGTGGATGTGTGACTGACCCACCCAAAGCGTAATTTCTTTTCTTTTCTTTTTAAAAATGGAATACGCTTCAGGGAGTCAGTTTTAGCCACTATTTCTGCAAGATGACAGTCCCGGTATGTGCTGGCTACGTTAGAAGAACAATAAGTTGATTCTTTGATGGATCATTCTAAGAAGTAGCTGCAGCGAGTCCGAGCTTATCTGGGGGAGGGGGGGGGGGGGGGGGGGTGGGGAAGGTTTGTAAAGTCATCATCAACAAAGCCGATCCTCATTCTTCCTTGTTTTTTCTAAAACAACCACCATAAAACATTGGTGAATTTGGAGGATGAACGACTCTGTTGGTGGTGCTCTCCTATTTAATAATTTTATATTGGTGACTGGTCTGCAGAAACTGTTTTTGTGTATCTATGTAATTCCGCTGGTTGGTATGCCAGCCGTGTGGCTGTACAATCGACTCACCCAGAGCGTGGTTATTAATCATTTCTTATCTGTGGAGCACGCTTCTTGGGCCGGAGTCGGTTTATGGCCACTGTTTCTGCAGTGTCAGTCAGCGGGTTAGTTTTGTGGCACTGTCAATACACTAAACGTCCGGGGGCCAATTATTTATGTCTTTCCCAGAGAGCGGGAGTTTCAAAAACTCGTCTCTGGTCTTGGCTACGCTAGGACATGTTTGTGCGTAACAACATGTGGCTTCTTGTTTTAATTTGCTCAATGACTTATTTTTACTCATCTTGCAGAAATAGTGGCTAAGACTGACTCCCTCGAAGCGTATTCCACTTTTAAAAAAAGAAGAAGGAATTACGCTTTGGGTGGGTCAGTCACACACCCACACGGCTGGCATACCCACCAACCTATTCGTAAATATATACAAAAACAATTTCTGCAAGACCCAGTCACTTACGTAAAAACCGATAATGAGACCTTGCTCAACAGAATCCTTCTTCCTCCAACCTTTCCCAGAAATAGAAAAAGAATGGAAAGAGAGATTTTGTTGATGCCTTTAACAACCCCACCCTCCCTACCCCCTAAACGAATATTGACTCACTGCGGCTATTTCCTGAGATGATCAAAAAAATAAGACAAACTGATCATTTCTTGAATTTTGCCTGCACACACCGGTTCTTTCTTTCTTGCTATTTTCAAAATTTAAAAAGCACTTCATCGTGTAAAGAACAAGAAGTTCAACCAAAATGAACAATCGGTTAACCAAGGCCCTGAAACAAAAAGTTCCATCACATTGACTCAAAATCGTAACACATAGTGCATGCATGTATGATTACGCCCCCTCCCAATAAACACAAAAACAACATGGCTGCCATTCATTAGCTTACCACTGAAACTGAAAGCATCAATGTTCAACCTTTGACATAAACAATTTGGGGTATAAAGCCACCAAAATTGATTTAATATGACATTCACAAGTTGAGTGATAGTCAAAAAGGGTTTCCAAATGGCGGCCATTTTGAAATCCAAGATGGCCGCCATCTGCAGCACTTTAGATTTTGCCAACATTGTTTTTCTTGTTCCTTAGGGTCTAATTAAGGTATCTAGCTAGGTGGCATGTTCTAATCATTCGGTGCCCACGGGACTTTATTTCATGACATAAGCTCCCTGACTACATGGTGTTACCGCAAACCTTCCGTACTTTATGCAAGTTGTGAAAGTCTTTCTAATGATTTGTGCTTGTCAGTATTCTTCAGTCAACTTAAGCCAATGCCCAAGTTTTTTTATGACTCAGAGTCAGACTCCTCATCATGATCTTTCTTCTAATTTAACCCATTGAATACGGATGACGGCCATAGCCGTGGTTTGAAAAAGGACCACCTAGCCGGTCGTCTGCATGCACATTCCTGCGCGTGTTCAATCCATTGTTTGCCTATTGCGTGCATTACGCTTGGCTGCACAAGCCCGTATTGGCATACCAGAACCCCATTAATAACAGCCGGACAGAACGGGTTAAGGGAAAATCCCTTATTTCTGTGGAAGACAATGAGTCATCTGTTTTAAATCTAACATGGTGATCTGGAATAAACTGAAGAATGGATACATCTTGAATGCCTCTGCAGACAGGTGGCCACTGTGGCGGAGAAATATTTAGTGATGAAGTTCCAACAGTCACAATGTGACTATTGGAAAGTACTGTACATGAACGTCAAATTTAATAACAGAATTAAAAACAATTGTCTTCGTATGACAAAGATCCATTTTCTCAAACTAGAACTTCTGGAGATAAAATTGTGATCTTTGATGTTGTTATAATAACCAATCGTTTGAATAGAAATTATAACAGTTACACAGAGGCGCATACGTGTACTGTATACACATGTATGCTTCTGTTAACACATTTTTTGCAAGAGTATGCTCGCTATGTGACGGATTGACTTCAGTCACTCATGACCTCACTCATCAAGAGCAAGTTCAATTAACAACTATAGTCAACTATAGTTGACATTTGTTGCACTAACTTTGTCCAAATGCCGGCCAGTGGAATCATGTCTACTACAGTATCTAGAACCAGCCCTACATGGCATGGTTGTGCAGTACATTTGTACGTATGTCATACTAAACAGTAACAATTGGATAGGGGACCAGACTATAGCTCAACTACCTGCATGTATCATCTGCACTTGGATTTCACTGTGCAGGTGTAAGGTACGAAAAGAATCAGCTACTGGTTAACCAATTTTTCTTGATCGAAATGTCTAGAAATGAAAACTTTTACACTATGACCTGACCTGTCCTAGCTAGCTACATGTAGCCTACCTACCTATCTACCTACCTAGTCTTCTCCACTGCTAGCCTAGACTGGTTTCCCCGCCCCTGAATGGATACTCCTAACTCACTTGCTCATAACCCTGTGGTTGAGAGGGCTGGGTTTGATCCTGGGTGGGAGGTGGTGTTGCCTCACGAGGTGTTGGGTCGTGTGGTGGTGTTGCCTCATGAGGTGTTGGGTCGTGTGGTGGTGTTGCCTCACGAGGTGTTGGGTCGTGTGGTGGTGTGGCCTCATGAAGTGGTTGTGGTGTTGGCTCACGAAGTGGTGGTGTTGGCTCGTGATGCATTGGTGTTGGGTCGAGAGGTGGTGTGGCCTCACGTGGTGGTGGCGTTGGTTTGGGAGGTGGTGTCACCTCACGGGGTGGTGGTGTCGGATCCCGAGGTGGTGTCGGATTCCGAGGTGGTGTGGCCTCTCGAGGTGGTGGAGGTGTGGCCTCACGAGGTGGCGGATAATCCTTGATCCCTTCTTCATCATCGACCTCTTCAGCGGCAATCTGATCGATTGGAAGATCGACTGCCGTTTCGTTGTTCTCCTCTACTTCTGCTGCCCGTTCTGTTTCCTTCTGCTGTTCAGAGGCCTTAAAAACACTGTTGGGATCTGAAAATGAGGAAACAATTGAACAAAAACAGTTACAGTTATGACAAATATCCACCAACCAGCAGAAGTTTCTTCCACACACCATTCTACAGTGTCATTTTTCTTGAAGACTCTTGTCTATTCACCTTTAAAAGGTACATGTAGTATACAACATTTTATAGAAATACAAACATAAAAAAACAAAACTACTGAAATATTACGAAATATCGTACTAAAAAATACATGTAGCAGTCTCCAGCATCCTTTCCAAGAACAACAAAAATTGAAATTTATATCGTTTTCCAACGATTGTCGGCCGACAATCGTTGGAAATAGTCTAGTCCCCGACCTGATAATTCCCTGACTATATAAATTGCGCCGTTTGCCTATAAGTAGGGTCAGGGAACCAGACCACTTGAACGGAATTTTGTTTCTATTTGTTCAGCATGTATGCAAACAAAACTTTAAACAGGCCAGTGTTATAGTATCTGCTATAAAATACTAACTCCCAAATCCATTTATTTCTGAAAATTACAGCAAAAGCAAATGTTGTATACTGTCTTTAAGTTTCAATTAAAAAAAAATTGAAGTCCATACATGTACCTTCAAGAGATAAATTTGTTTCTCCTTATTGTTCATGTATAAACCCCTTTTGTATATCTTGGCTTTAACAACACTGTTGTTCACTGGCCATTTCAAGGTTCTTTTAATCCATTCTGTCTGGTTGTTATTAATGGGGTGCTGATATGCACACAATTGACCTATCGTCGTTCATGACCATTATCCAATCGTAGCGTCTGTTGAACATCACATGATATTCCAAATCTTGGACAAACAAAAAACATTCAAAATACGCGCATTATTCGGCCGCATGTGCGCCCTGTTCGTTGAAACGCAGTACGTGAATACTGGTCAAATTTAACGCAAACGCTCAACCGACCCATCACGTTTTCATTATACTAATTTTGTTTGCAGCACATACATGTAGGCCAAGCCCGTTTAGCGTAGTTTGTTCTGTTTATATTTCTTAAGTTTTTCCGATTCTCGGACGGTGAAAATTACAATGTATGTGAGTGGGGTCCGGGGAGTCTGCATTATTCAGATACGCGTTATAACGAGCGGCTGGAAATTGGGAAAAGCTATTTTCCCAAGTTTTGCAATAAGTGGTCGCACGAAAGTCTGCATGCACACGTGGACAAAGTTGTCTCAGAAATCTGAGACAACTCCTGCATCCGGTCAGAGAGAGCGTGTATGCAATGATTCCCCATAATACGCTACTGCGCGTTTCGCGCATCGCATCCACATGCTGCACGTGTGTAAAGTTGTCTATAAAGGGGCGTGGCTAACTCACAAACGGCAATAGGTCAATAGGCAAACAATGGATTGAATATGAGCAGGAATGCACATACAGACGACAACCGGCCTGGTGGTCTTTTTCAAGCCGTGGCTATGGCCATCATCCATATTTAGCGGGTTAATAATGAATCTAGGTGGTAACTGCTGCAGTCATTTTATTATTTAGACCCCGAAATACAATTTATAACAAATCCTATCTTTTTCAACACAACCGATTTAAGTTTTTTTCAGTACTGGAAGTTTGACATCACAAATAGGGCTAAGGTCTTAAAAGACAAGAGTTCTCTTAGTGACAAATAAATGCAAACATTAACCCATATTAACTCCCTTTCTTTGTTCTCTTTGAAAATGTATTCAAATTTACCTAGTCAGTTTCCCTGGTGGATTGTTTGACGAATCCCTAGAGTGTGTGAAAAATCATATTAAAATTGGAGGATTCAGGACTGAAGGTTAAACACAATTTTCTGTAATACTTTTGAAGTCCAAAATAAAAAAGGGAACAAATACACGTTGTCATGAAAGCAGAGTCAATGTATGTTTCATTGGCAGTGAATAGACCTGTGAAGTCTGGACAAAGATTAAACATCTGAAATGTTACCATGCTGAGGACCCTCTTGACCAAAATTGACCAAGAACTGTCAAAAGATTCAGCAAACTGGTCATGTGAACTGATACCTTCATAGTCTAGAGACTCCTTAGTATCTTTCTCCCGGCTGCGTTTGACCATGGCCGGCTTGTGGTGGAACACCGTCTCCGCTTCCTTCTGCTCAGCTGTCTTCTCCGGCTTTGGCCGTCGGCTCTGGGGTTTCTGCTCGGACTTGTTGGCAGGCTTGGGTGGGGGCCTGCGGGGCGTGGCTTCCTGCTTGGGCGGGGGTGGCTTTGGTTCCCGTTGTGGGGTGGTTTTCTGCCGAAAGAACAGAATTATGATCAGATCTCTATTAACTTAGTTACTGTAGTGCCAGTAGACCTACAACCACAAACCATAAGTGCCCTTCACAGTTTTAACTTAGCATGCTTAGAGACATTATGAGATCGTAGGAAAACTTAAAGTTGTTATGTCAGATTCAGAACCCTGACCACATACTTATCATCCACCTCTTCCTGATCGTAAAGACAATTTGAAGTATGCACTTAGGAAACGCAAAGTGATGTGTCCACCTAAAGTGATGTGTCGAACTAACAGATATAAAAAACAGTTTATATACATGTACCGTGGTACATGTATTTATGCAATCTCACAATAATCTCCAATGGCCATTTTACTTAACTTTGTTTCGATTATATGTACATGTATGTGTATAAATTATCCTTTTCATTTACTGTGGTTGTCTTAACTTTTTTAAACTGTGATTTCTATTTTTGTATGTAATCAAATCAAATTGTGTATTTAGTATCTCTGTATACGTGTACATGTAATCCAATCAAGCTTGTAAAAAATCGTAATCGAATGATGCAAGGATCGTACAATCGCAATTGGGCTGAATAAATCGTACAAATTACGCCTAAATCGTAAATGTTGGCATCTCTGCATGTGTTAGTCTACTTACACATATGCGTATTTTACCCTGTGCTTGAATACTCGTGTGCCTTCTTGGTAAACAGCAAAAATGGCGGCTGGCACATTGATGGTGAATGGACCAGTGAGAGTTTGGCTCTCGATCATGAATATGTACATGTACATGTACATTGTATGAGGTATATAATAGTGACACTAAATATGCCATTCATATAGCACACAAAATCTTCAAGCACTACAAGTAAGTGCATCATTTTGATTTGCATATTTTCCATGCCTTTTCAATGAGAGCATTATATCCTTTCCATTGTACGGTGACTTTTTGACTTCTGACTAGCGCCCACCCGAACAAAGATACTGACAATTTGGGAGACCGCCAACATAGGGCAAGATAGCTCAGTTGGTAGAGCGTACGGTAACCCGGAGGTCACAGGTTCGAATCCCGCTCCTGCCAGTTTCTTTGTTCACTTTGAAAATGACTTTTAAACTAAACAGAAATCTCCTATGGCCAAATTTAACACTAAAAATAACATGCGTATATATCCATCATGGGTAATTTTGTAATTAACCATTGAATTGCAATCAATGTTTTTGATCTAAAGACTGGAAAAAAAACCCTGTTTTGGACATTTGTGACCCACTCTGCAAAAAGGGCACTTGTGTTGCAAAATTTGAAAATAGTGTTTTATATATAGCTGGAAAGGACATTTTATAAGCTTTCATATGGTATATGTCTGAGGTCTGTAGCATTTTGCAATCACGAGATATTTGGAAATTTGCTTGTTTGTTTTCAGGAATTTCTTGAAATGACTTAAGGAGAAACAAGCCATTTAAAAAAACAAAAAGCAAAGCAATAGATGGAAGCACTCGACAAAAACACATTCTCTTTCCAACTATATTCACTGAAATCAAAGATTTCGGTTATGAACTAGAATAATATAGGTATCATCAAAGATGCAAAAAATGTCCTCCCTTCAAAATCACTTGTTTGAAGAATGTTTCACCCTCTTGACATTGAATGGCCCATAACTCGTAAAAGCATACAGCGACTTATGTGCCCTTTTTGCAGAGCGGGGGATCACATTTGATTTGCAAGTTGTCCCATAACCTGCGATTCTCTGGCGGGAGCTGGTTTAGCCTTTGGCGCAGGTCTTCTAGTAACGGGTGGAAGCACTCTAAAGACAAGGAAAGAAATGGACAAATAAAATGAAAAATATAGCAAATTCATGGAGCCATTGGGGTAGGAAAAGGAGATGGGGATATATAATACAAATGCATACATACCCTAACTTCACATAAAGCTACAAAATACTACCAGTAGTAAACTGTAATATGCAGTACTCTCACCTATTTGTGTGCAATGCCTGTAGTAATTTTTAGTATTTGATACATTTGTACTTCACCCCAAAGCACGTACATGTAGTGTAACATGTACATGTACTACTGTTTGTTGCTGGGGTTGGAGGCAAAATGTCTGTTTTCATCTAAGGCGGAAACAAAGCATGAACTACTGGTTTCAGAGATGATACAATTTGTTTGATCTTAGTCATTCAATTCATTGACACAAATATAATTTACCCAGTAACTTAAACTGTACTACATATAATTCATCAAACAATCCACAAGGGAAACTGACTAGGTAAATTGGAATACATTTTCAAAGTGAACAAAGAAACTGGCAGGAACGGGATTCGAACCTGCGACCTCCGGTACGGTAACCCGGAGGTCGCAGGTTCGAATCCCGCTCCTGCCAGTTTCTTTGTTCACTTTGAAAATGTATTACATATAAGTGGTACTCTGTACATGTAGTTGCAAGTATCTTGACTGCTGTCATGATACACTCAATCATCAAAGACAGAGAGACTCAGTGCTACAGAATATTTTAAGTAGTATTTCATAGTACACAGGTCTTCACCCCAAATTAATGCCTTGGATGTTAGGGTTAATGTAGGTATTGTACATGTAACAAAACCAAAAACCAAATTGTTGTATAGATTTACTCGTATTTTTATTTTAAAAATGCACTTTTTTGTGTATTTTTTAAGAGACCAGTGCTTTATTTTCTGGTTTGCAGTACAGTACAACTTCACTATGAGGAACATCCTCTTTGGCTCCCAAATTGATGTACATATACACCAGTACATGTACATGTGTACATCTACATGTACATTGTACATGTACCATTATTCACTATAACGAATGACAGTGAACATTTTTTGTGGATCCCATGATGTTCGTTATAGTGACGTTCTACTGTTTTTCCGTGTTTTTTTTGCTATTTTGGCCAACAAATCTCAGGACACTAATTTCAGTTTATTTCATATCTCTATGCCAAAAAGCAGGTTACACCACACCAAAAGATTGTTCAAACATTTTCTAGTCATTTTGTAAAAAATAACTAAGAAATATTAATACAAAAATGCCAACAAATATATTCAGCATTTTGAGACATAATTTGTCTACGTGTGTAGACACAAAAAAAAGAACAAAATTGTCATTCAATAAATTTGATGTCGTTTCTATTGTCAACTTTGTGTGCATGTTATATTATTCACAACTTTAGAAATTCTGAAAGCCAAATTTCAATGGTTTCCTTGCAGATTTTCCTGTCTGCCGATTGACGTCACGGTCCGACAATGCACCATGTGCGGTAAAGGCTGGGTAATTTTCAGCAGAAAATGAATCTGAATGTCAATTGGCAATCTTAATTCACAAGGGCCTCGCCAACTTGGGAATTATTTGCAGGGAAGAAGCTGCTTTCCAAGGGCAAGTCGCAAACAATTACTCTCTTTTTCCCTTCTAATATTAGGATAGAAAACCTGGTGGATGGAGGAAGGGGGAAAGATGAGGGAGGGGGGCCGCAGACCTTGTAATGCCATTCTCAGGTTATTACAATAATGAAGGAAAACATACAGGGAGGATAAAGTGAGTAATGATCGATGTTGGAAATATTCTGTTTGCTTGCTAGGCTGCAGTAATGTTTGACATATCTTGTCAGCCTTAATCATCAGTTGACCTCTTGTTTTACCAGCAGGCTATGTACATATGTAGTTCTGAGATTGTATATAATCACTGTGGGTGGGCTTTAATAATTAACCAAGAGTAAAGGTACATGTATACACTAGCAAATGACATCCAGTCTATCTACACCACGCATCTACATGTAGCAATATCTAGTGGAATTATGGAGTTAATAGCCCTTGAATTGGTTACCAGGCACTTGTGTCCCTGAGCAAGGCAATTTACCACAAAACAAAAAATTGCACAGAATTATGCATATTTGGTTACCACCTCCCCCATAGACTTGTGTGTATTAATCTGCCACGTTTGGTACGAGAGAAAAATCGTCAAATCTTGATGTGCACATATATGCGCATTTGGAATACCGAACTGGCTTATGAAATGAACGTGTGTATATGGTGCACGTGCATGTGCAATGCCGCAGGTCAGAGGTTATTTGTTTGTTTGTTGCTGAATTAACAACTACAGTGTGTAGTGCTATACACGCACTCTGACATGATCCGCAGTTATACACGGTTCGAACTCAACCCGGAGGCGTTCATACTACGACTTTCAACACGGGTCGAACTTCTCTACACGGGTCGAACTTCTCTACACGGGTCGAACTTCTCTACACGGGTCGAACTTCTCTACACGGGTCGAACTTCTCTACACGGGTCGAGGGCTCTCAACCCACTCCCAAGCAGGGTTGAGTTTCAACCCGGGTTGAGCGCTCTACATGTACGTGGGTCAGTGCCGTGTTGAAATGTTGTAGTGTGAAAAGGTCAGTCTAGTTAACACGGTCGGACCCGGGTCCAAAACCGAGATTTTTCGTAGTGTTAAAAAAAAGGCCTGAACCAGGACGTCCAACATGAGCTATAGTAAGACAATGCATTTCATGCTGACTTGCGTAAAATATACGGCTATTTGATGTGCTAACTTAGTGAAAAAGAACCGGATTATCAAAATGAGTTCTTTTAACAGTTCAACATTTTAAAGTGAAATTCAGTTGCATTTCAAGTACAGAATTGTGGTTTGTGTGTTTATTGAAAATAAATTTAAATATAATTTTCAGGTGTTCACAAAAGACTTTTGTTTCTTTTCCTTGTCCAGTACTCTGGATCAGCAATGCATGGCAATAATAATAATTTGCTGCTTAGTCTGTTTCGGGTTGTTTGCATTATCTTATTACTGATAAATTTAAGAAGAGACAGAAACAAGGTACATGTACATAGTTTGACGGGGGCCCCCTGAACATGGTAAAAAGCACAAAAAATGGCAGAACGGCAAAGTTTACTGCGGACAATTTTTTTTCTTCTGAATTCTAGGATTTTTGCTGCATCATACAAAAAGGTATTTATGAATGGGAATAAATATATGCTGGGCCTGCTTTAAACATACATGTACTTGTTTAAAACTGGCCCAGCATTCCCAAATGAAAAATGTTTTTAAGGAAATAATTTACAAATCATGACCATTGCAAGAGCTCATGCCTTGTTGTGGGGCTCTCATACATGTATGTGTTGTCATTAAAAGCAAACGAGGCAATTACGCACATGTGCAGGACATGCATTATCATTAGTACTCTGCTAATGGACCACCTTGCGCTGATTATCCAAAGAATGTCGCCTTCAAACAGTGTCAATCACAAAGCTACATGTACATGTCTAGATAGGGAAAAGCTCTCTTAATATAAGCAGGATGCATTTCATTTATTTCGGGGGCTTATGATCTGATAAACTCCTTGAACCCGTATATAGCGTACCAAAGTGTGACGTCACTTGGCATTGTTCTGGTTCCTGCACTGGTTCAGGCGCTAATATCTTTCCAGAGGTAATGCATGTGCGCGTACAAATTCGGTGCTATTTAAAATTCCAGGGTAAAATAATGCGTGTCAAAAAAGCATTTCCTACTTTTCTTAATATTTTAATAACTTTAAAATTACTGCATGAAAATTATGACGCTTCGAGTATTGTGTAAAAGAGACCTGCAACATTTGTTGGTGCAAATATGGTTGCGTAATCTTCATTTGTTATGATGTGATAGTATAGGGTGTTTAATTTGAGATTAGTTTTTACCAAGGTGATTGGCATTACTCAGGGTTTTCTCCTGACTTTATGACTGTTTGATTTGGCTGGTTGGAGTTTGTGGGCACAAATTTAAAACTGGATACTGAAATTTACGGTCAGAATCTTCTGGGATGGGAGAGTTTTGTATTCTCTGCGATAATCTCTCTGGGTTAGAACACTTTGCGAAAAAAAAGAGACCACAATAAAGATTGTTTTGCTCTGTGGTAAACATGACTGCAATCACTGACCACAAACAAGGTATACATGTAAGGCCTGAATACTGGTCAAATCCCTTCCCAATAGACCCTAAATCAACCCAACTCAAAAACAATCCTGAAAGGAACCCTGCCCACGGAATGTCCAGTGTACAATGTAGGTCAACGATGGCAAAAGTGTTCTCTTTGGAAAATAGCCAATTGCATAATAACTTAGGACGATTATGTCATCAAATTTGCACCAGAAAATTGTACACGTCTCTTTCACATTATACTCATTAGACTTTTCATGCAGTAATTTTAAAGTTATTAAAAAAAACAAAAGTAGGAAATTTCTTTTACACGCAGTATATATATATGCAAATTTCACAAAAAGTTATACCGGTAATTTAAAAGCAAATAACTGCAAAATGACAAGAATGTGTGTACCACAAAATGCATCCTTAACCCATGGAATAAGGATGACATAGCCAGGGTTTGAAAAAGAGACTGGCTGGTTGTCGTCTATACACTATATGCATTCCTGCACGTATTCAATCCATTGTTTGCCAATTGCGTGCGTTACACTTGGCATACAAGCACCCCATTAATAACAGCCAGACAGAATGCATTTAATACTAGAATCTTACAATTCTATTGTTGAACGGAAATTACAAACTTTCCTTGTGAGAATTGATGCAAAAACAAAACAGAACAAAACAAAAACAAATGTTTCCAACAAAATCAATACCACATGTAGTTCGCTTCTTGATGAATAAGGTTAGAAAAGCGCATTTCCCCCCCCCCAACAAAATTATTCTTCACTTTCCCTGACTGAATCTGAATGAATATGTAGCTTAAATTTATGGCAATGTAATCGATTGAACTTTGGTCAGATTCTTCTCAATTTTATCAATTCCTGCCTGCATCGTTATAGAAAAATGTGTACTTTGGTGACCGACTGTTTTTGCTACACTATAGATGTACATTTTTGTACATATATGCAGTCCTGCGGCAAGATGCTTACAAATTCCCATATTGCGCAATTCAAATCAAATCATATAATACCCTGAACGCAGCATTACAACAAATCCTACTACCGTATGATGTATACATACACGCACGCATGTAGCAAATGTACGTGTGGGCCAGGGTATAGTAGTGTGGCGTTAATAAATTGCAAGCCACACGCATTAGTCTGAGCACATACATACAGGTGAGGTGGATATGTATGTGATATTATACAAATAATGAATGTTTATGAGTGCGATGGTAAGAATAATTTCATGAGGTGAAGCCGAGTGGAATGGGACATTCCATCTGTCACCGAATGAAATTATTCTTACCATTGCACGAATGTGAAACATTCATTATTTGTTTTATACAACGCCTGAGTAAATCCGACAGATTGCATGCATGGATTTCTTGGTGTAACGTTACAACGTGCCGTTTACCTTCTCAGTCCCGCATAAAACCGCGACAAAAATTGTCAAGTTCCGAATCAGTTAAAGCTTCAATTGTTGTTCCTGCGTGTCTTGCAAATTCATCTAATCGTTTCACTGCATATTTGATTTGTCTCTTTGTATTTGGAGCGTCAGCATCGCCTACGAGTTCCAATATTTCGTCGTCTGTTAGGAGAACAAACCGCGGCAGTTCGGGAAACTCGGCCGCCTTCTTGTGTGAATGACAGCCCTGTTGTAGCGCCACCATAGTGACCGTGAAATTAGGGAAGTTCTTTTGGTTCTATCAATGCGCGCGCACCGTTTGATAGAACCATGTGATAGAACGTTTTGGGAGGTGCGGGTTCGCGTCGTGTGATGGGTCGAATAATTCAATGCACGTGATCGACGATCCACCAATCGGATGGCTGGGATTTATTCAGGTGTTGTATAATAGCTTTTAACACCGGGCAAAGCCATATGGAAAAAATGAAATTGAGTAAATACAAAATAATTTAGGTGCATTATCCATTTATTTTGTGGATTTTTCCTCATTTCATAGGATGCATATATATGCAAAATGCGCTAATAACATTTGGTGTCAAGTGACCAAGGCTGGATTTAAAATAATAACCACAAGATCAGAAGACATTACGAGACCTGTTATACGGTAATCCGTTGGGTTTTAAAAACTCGGAATATTAATGCAGAAACAGAGATGGACTAACTTTATGCAGTGGAAGTCTACATGTAGGCTCAAAGTACATGTAGAATGAAAATACTTTTAAAAACATCTCAGATTTCATGAATACATAATGTGTAAGACATCATGATAGTTGTCTTTTTCCAAAGCAAAATAGCCCATAAACAACGTCCCATTGGATAAACAAAAAAGAACTGATAGGGAATGCAGAATTTCTTTCCCCCAACATTCCAAGAACAGTATTTACATTGTACATGTACATGCATTGCCGTTAACAAGTTACAAATTTATGCCCCCTTAACCCCTTGAGCACGGTATTTTACAGGAGACGTCAGGGTTTTGCGGCGGTTCTGGCAGCCAAGCGAACCGCTACAATGTGTTTGTGCAGTCAAGCATGACATTACACAATAATCCAACAATGGATTGAAACTGCACAAACAGTGGCCAATGGCGTCATCCGGCCTGGTGGCACTGTTTTTTTGGCGCCATATGGCGTCATCCGTACGCAAAGGGTTAAACAGCTCTATGGAATTTTGTCTGGTAATTTTGCTTATAAATGTCAGATTTTGCATGTTCTGCATCGACTCTGGGTCTGTTCACACTAAAGGGACCATTTTGCATCAAAAAATACCTGTAGCAATGGGACTAAGACATGGCACGGATCGAGGGACATAAAAATCAACTATTTTGCCCAATTGTTTTTCTGATGCTTTCCAGAGCCGACACTGACACAAACAAATAGGACAACACTCTGGATATAAGAAATTAGAGGGTCATCTTCAAGACAGTATTATTTGTAACATGGACGGACATAATTTTATTATTGACTGAAAAAAACGGGAACAAAAGGAATTTAGTAACATTCCAAAAAAATTGTCAGTTTACATGGAAATTATAACAAATTTTGAGGTATTTTACCAAATTGTGACCGGCTCTGCAAAAAGGGGTATTATGTCGCACAATTTGAAAAATGAGTTACAAAATGAGCCTATACATGTACATGTAGTTGAATTTGCCACATCCTAAACTTCAATTTGGTGCAGGATTGACCCCTGTGGCATCATTTTGTGTTCTCGTCATACATACAGAGTACGTTTAGAGAAAAAGGCCTTTAAACACAAAAAGTGCAAAGAAATCAGATGGAAGTGATTTTTATCAACGTTTATTTTTTCATCTTTATTCGGCAATATTAATGTATAAATGAATTATGAAAACATAGATATAACACAAGCCAACAAACCAAAAAACAAAAAAATCACTTATGTGAAGGATTTTTCACCCGCTTCACATAGAACGGCCATGTGTGTGTTTTTGTAGAGCAGGTCACAATTAAGATGTGATATACATTGTACATGTGTATACATGTAAATTAGTGGTGGGATACCAACAATCCGGACTTTTTAACATTCGGTTTGAACTCCACTATTCGGTTTCGTTTTATAAACAGCATAATATGTCCTAAACAGCATAATATACATGTACCACATACCTTCTATTCCTTTGAGAAGTTTGTTGAAGATTCTGCTTGTCGTAACCTTGTTTCTTGAATTTTCCGAAGCCCACCGCCACGTAATACTGCTCATTCTCCAACTCTGACCCATCCGTAACGAGTTTGCCGGACATGTGATACAGTCTAAAAAAAGAAGAAGAAAAAATTGTATTCCATATTTTTTACGCCACTTTTTTTTCTTTCTATTTTGAGCATCTGCAATCCTCCAAAAAGGCTTCTTTTCTTGTTTGTTTTCACACCTCCTTATTGCTGGAATGAAAATAATTTGATAAATAAACATGGGCAGATTTTTGTTTCCCTTCAATGTCTAATTCAAAAGTGAATAACTTTTGTATTACTAGAAAAATAGCAATTTCAAAAACAAACTTATTTTTCATGGTGAAACTTGAAAAGACGTCCCACTTACTTTCTAACTGCACCGTCTGTAAGGGCAACTTTGTCCGTGATATGGTCCAGTACATGAATCATACTCAGCAACTTGTTTTTGTGTAGAAGAACTCGGACGGCTGGGCTGAGGTCATCCCCATTGCGGAACACACTTAAGAGAAAACAACAGCAACAAAATTAAAGCAACAAAAAGGACTGAGGGATTTCATAAACAATTCACACCAGCACACAAAAAGGATGTTTTTATTCAAACATTTCAATGAATAAAACCAAACACATGAATCATGTTATACATGTATGCATAACATAAAACAATTTATGCTAATTATACTACAGAGATAAAAGAACTATAAAAATTTACTAATCCGAGACCGAGACCGAGACCACGACCACAACACAGTTGATTATTTCAGTCCAAAAGCCTGATAGGCTTATTTCCACTGGGGTGGATAAAAATCATGATTTCTTTCTTAAAAATAAAAAAAAATCGGATTTTTAAAATTTAAATCAGATATTTTAAAATTAAAATCGATTTGTTTTTGATTTGTTTTACCATTGTACCATTTGCTTAAAACATTTTGTAAAAATAAGTCAATTTAAATGACCGTAATTAAAAGTCAAGTATAACCATAGTGCACACAATTGGTCAGGAAATCAGTACTTAATTGTCAAATCCCTTTTATTTATCAGATTATTTTCTAGAATACATACATACATAGTGTCTTAAAATCTCTGTGGCATTATAAGTACATCAGCATCATCAAACTGCACATTTCTCGTCCCAGTTGATAACAGGACCCCACAACCAGAGTTGTAATCAAGTCAATCATAAGTCAGATCAAGATGCAGATCACAAGCTACATGTACATGGGATGAACAACGACAAAGGAATGCTTTTGGTGTTTGAATAGCTTGTATATGGCTTCAGACCAGACTTGTGAAGTGACTTGTGAAGTGACTTGTGAAGTGACTTGTAAGGTGACTTGTGAAGTGACTTGTGAAGTGACTTGTGAAGTGACTTGTGAAGTGACTTGTGAAGTGACTTGTGAAGTGACTTGTGAAGTGACTTGTGAAGTGACTTGTGAAGTGACTTGTGAAGTGACTTGTGAATTGACTTGTGAATTGACTTGTGAAGTGACTTGTGAATTGACTTGTGAAGTGACTTGTGAAGTGACTTGTGAAGTGACTTGTGAAGTGACTTGTGAAGTGACTTGTGAAGTGACTTGTGAATTGACTTGTGAATTGACTTGTGAATTGACTTGTGAATTGACTTGTGAATTGACTTGCGATTGACTTGATTACAACTCTGCACACAACCATGGTGGAATAAAACTATTTAAAAAATGAAATGCAGCTACCATAAATATCACCATGTAGGTGTTGGGCGCAATCAGTCGATGTGCGTGATCAGTCGATCGTGCTGCGCTATCGACCGATCGTGACGCTATGGGCCGATAGCGTTGCCACCAGTCGAACACATTTTCTTTCTAATTCACGGCTCTAGAGGATTTGTTTTGTAAGTAAAGTTCAAGATGATAGCCGTCACAATCGACCGATAGCGCAACGCAATCGACCGATAGCGCAATGCAATCGACCGATCGCGTACATCGACCAATCGCGCACATCGACCGATCGCGCCCAACAGCGACATGTACAGTATGTTTTGTTATCGTTTAAAGTTTATTTAACAGGCTAGATTGCATACAAAACGTTACCCTAACCCCCTAGGGTGTGTGAAAAATCATCAAATGAGAATTGAGGACTGTTAGGGTTAAGACATCATTTACAATGTACATGGTAATCAGTGTTAGAACTACATTGTAATTA
Source organism: Hippasteria phrygiana (assembly GCA_037893225.1). Lineage (NCBI taxonomy): Eukaryota > Metazoa > Echinodermata > Asteroidea > Valvatida > Goniasteridae > Hippasteria > Hippasteria phrygiana. Next base: position 248,192 of record JAZGUH010000239.1, read on the forward strand.
ATGGCAGTTTATGTGCCAAAAGTAAAAAGTGCACAGGCAAGAGATGAATACTGTATCATAATACATGCACATGTATGTAAGTCATTCTATAAATTTGGGGTTCAAAAGTGACATCTTTATGTTTCCCTGTTACACCTGACCTGTGTAATTTTCCATCAAGTATCATTATTTGTTTGGCATGTACATGTACTTTGCTTTACATAATCACTCTTGGAGATTGAAGGCACTTTCAGATGTCAAATTGGACTTAAAATTTATAGAATGACCAATGTACATGTACATGTGTACATTGCTTCAGAATGCTTTGTGCACAAGATAAATGTAGTACATTTTTCAGGAAATTTGCCTCATCCATCCCTGAGTGAGTGCAAGTGATTTAAAGTTAATGAAAGTCAGGTTTAAATAACAGACTTTGTTTTTACATTTAAAATTAACAGAAATTTTAAACAAATCGAAACGTGATTTTTATTAGTGATTTTTTAAATTTTTTTCATTGAGTTAAATCAATGATTTAAATCAAGTGATTTAAATCAAACAACCCTGGGGGAAAAAAGTTCTTGTCAGTTTGCGCAATTTTAAAAACTCCAACAAAAACAAGCAAACAAAACTTCAGGAATCAACAATTAATTCCCACCTTGGCCCATGCACAGACAAAATGCCAGCAATGCCATCACAGACAAACAAGCAAACTGAAATTGCACAAAATGTACAAGACAAAAAAATACAGCATCCTGCATGTATGTACTTACTGCACAATCTTGGGTCCTTCCTGTCGCTTGATGTATTTTGCGGAGACTCGTATATTGCTGTGGCCGACCGGCTGGATTCGCTACAGTAGGGAGGGGGGAACCAAAAACATTCATATTCCTTAATACTCCGTAAAACAGTGAATGGTCTAATGCCATACTATCTCAAACATGGAGTACCTCATCAGACAACAAAAAGGCTTGGTTCAAATTTACAATCACAAATGGGTCAGGTTGTTATTTCATGCCAATTTGTGACAAAAAATGGGCAGATACAGATCGATACACGTATCAAGCTGGTAAATTCAACACGAGATCCCATTTCACACAAGGTCCCGCGGGTCTCGTGCGATGAAATCCCATGGATGTCATAAACGCATGTACTGTGTCATGTGAGAGTGTATCAACAAATCACCAAATCGCGGCAGGGATTGGGACCTCATCCAAAATATCGCATCGATGTGATGATCCGTATATGATCCCTGAGATTGGTCGTGGGAATGGATGTGTGAGATGTACACTGTACGTTATCAGAGGGTTTGGGCACTGATGCATGTTATAGTAGTGTGTGGATTCATGTAAAATGTTGGCTTACATATGTAGGAAGTGTTTCGAGTTAAAGGGTTGAAAAATGTCAAAGAAAGTGATTCTGTCGTGATTCTGTCAGCAGAAAACATTAAAAATATATTTCTTACACATGGGTGCAGAATTTTTTTTCAACGCAGAATTCATTACAAACGTTTGATTGCATGGATGATTCTACACATGTTTCCGAAACAACTTTGGAAACTAAATTTCTATTGAAAAGGCCATACATGCTGCCGCTGAGCACAATTAGTGCTGCAACTGATCCTCCAGGTTAGGTTCGGTTCGGTTCGGTTCGGATTTTTTTCCCCCAACATTGGTTCGGTTCGGAAGTACTTATATGCATTTAAAAAAAATCTCTCAAATCGCTATCGCGCCGATCGATAGTACATGCACATACAATGTCCTTCCGGTAATTCCCCGGCCCTCCCCCACTGCAGTCATAACAAGTTGATTGGCACATTGCCAAACCCACAGGGCACAAGATAGATAATAATGAAACAATGGTCACACCCCTTGGGCCACCGCCGCGCCAATGCTTGACTGTATCTGATTTTCAGAAATGCATATTCAGTGTTTGGTCACGATTTCATCGAGTGATTCAGAGATCCATGTGAGTACATGAACATAATCGTTAGCGCATGTGTGTGTGATAAGCAAAATTGACAGCCATTTTTTGAAATTATTGTAAAAAGTACAAATTTAATTAAGTCAAAACTTTTGACAAAACGTAATTTTAGTCTATGGGGGTTGGTTAATATATTAAAGGAACAATAGGAAACACAAAGCATTGTCCTCGGACGTATTGGGGAAGAACGACTGTATGAACAATTGTGTGTGGTTATACTATACTTGATTTTCAATGATGATCATTTAAATTGACCTATTAAAAACAAATGTTTTATGCAAATGGTACAATGGTAAACAAGAATTAAAAATCCGATTTAAATTTTAAAAATCTGATTTTTTTAATTAAAAAAATCTAATATTTTTCATAAAAAAACCAAACATGATTTTTATCAACCCTGATAAAAAGAGTGAAAAAAAAAAAGACGACCATGCAAAAAAAAAACAGTCGATGACCCTTATTTTCCTTTGTTACATTTCTGTGTAGGCTACCTATAATGAGTCTACCATATTTTAAAGAAAATTGATTCGAAAGAAACAAGCAATAGGCCTATATTTATGAATAACGGGGAAAGAACAGAAAAATAGTGGAGAAATGATCCTCATCTGCGACCTTTAGGCGAAATAAAAAAAAATCCATGTTTAGCGTCCCAGCCCGCTTCCTTTTTTGAAGCCGCCTGCTTTTTTTTTTTTTTTTTTAAATGAAAAAGTTGTATTTTTAGACTCTAGCATCACCTTGTGTATGCTGGCGGCCATCTTGAAAAATAGCCCAGCCGGACGTCTTGGAAAATGTGTCGAGCGGCCATTTAAAAAAAAAAAAAAAAAAAAAAAAAAAAAGGGCCTCCTCCGGCCTTCCTATTTTTCAAAAAGGCAGGACGCTAAACATGTTTTTTTTTTTATTTGGCCTTATGCCTTCTGCAGAAGATGTCGTAATGAAGTGTATCAAAATTGAACAAACTTATCATTAAATTGTGTGGCAAAAGACGAATTTGTTTACTGAATAAAACTGTCCGGCGTAGACGAGACAAAATTGAATACTCCTCGCCGAAAATGGGCGTTCGTGGATTGAATTCGTTTGAACAACAATTAAAATTGTATGACAAAAGACGAAATTAAACCTTGGAAGTGCACTAAATCGATGCTGATAAACGAATTTGAATATTAAAGACGGTGAATTCGAATATAAATGTTTTAAAATAGCCGGGAAAACCTACGGTATATATTACTTAGTAATTTCTCAGGCAATGAAAAAGAAAGTTTTTGAGTGTAATTTGTGGGTAATTTTCAAAATGAAAACCCCATGTGTACATGTATGGAAAAACTAAACAGATAAATGTCTATTACGCTTGTAAAAATGCAATTTACACCATAAAGCTACCACTGTACACATTTGCATCTTTTTACAATGTAGCATTATCGTGCGGACCTTTATGAACAATATGAACAGCAATTTCCCAGATTCAATTTTTAGGATTGGCTTTCTTGAACGGGTACCTGGGTACCCATCTTTTTTTTTAATCTGGTACCCGATTCCTGTACCACCCGTAAATGCACACCCCTATTGCTGAGCTATGATTAAAAGCCATTTCATTACCTTGGTAGCTCTCATCCGGCCATTTGGGTCATGAATACTTGGAAACATACTGGAATGGCCATTCTGATTCTCATCCATGGTGACAAACAATTCCTGTTTTACTAAGTTATTTGGTATGATCACAAAAACACCAATCCGTCTAACAAGTTGTTGAGTCACAGGGCTTAATAGGAAGCCAACACGGTTCAGTGTTCATTAGTCGGTTGTTATCGAGTCAGCTTTTGTTTGCCGATGATTATCGGTTGATCAAAGCTTTGAGAGATGGCACCATCAATCTGAAAGCCTCTACTTTTCTCTGAGCTGTCCAAAATGTATTATTGGAACATCTCCTTCTTCAGAACAATTACACCCAGAGCTGGTAATATCTTCTTGAGACAGGTTTGGTTGTCCGCCAAGCATCAAGCTAAAATAGGAGTCTTTCAACTCTAAGACACAGCCAAGTTGTGGTAAAACAAAACCCCAGGTAAGAGTTGCTTGTACGCGACGGTAAAGTTAGAAAAACATGAGAGTCAAGCCCAGGTGACCAAAAAGAAGTGCTTTTTCCAAACATGCACAGCTGAAGATGTCCCGTCGGTACATGTACACGTATGTATGTTATCAAGGTATTTTCCACACTCCACCGGCCACAGCACGAACGTGCCAAACGGGCACGTCAAAGTCAAGCAGCACGTCAAAGAGGCTTGGAGAGCACCGAGCGCTGCTTTTAACATCCTTCCCCGACCCACGCACACAAGCACTGTGCATTAAGCAGGCAAACTGCCTTCCAATTGGACAGATCTTACAGACAGACTTACCAACTGGAAAAAATGGAACATTCCACCCACACAGTATGCAAATAGGCATTGTATTCTCTTGTGGCAGCTCGTTATTTGAAATACAAAGAAACAAAAGGAGCTCTGGGACATTTTTCGTAATTTTCAGAAGGCAAATTGGGCAGGAAAACAGATCGTTACTATGGCGACGTGGTAAATTATTTGGTTGGCATATATACAAATTTGATGAGAGGAAGCTGGCATGACAAGCTGAATGCAAAGCATCCTGAAATGTCATCTGAGCAAACCAGTAAGAAATGTTCCACTATACAGGTTCTTAAAAAGGTAGGCCTATACATCTGAAACTAATTAATTTTTCTCAGCTAGAACACTGCGTTATAATCACCTGACACAGGCAATGCTTATAATTACTTGTACTCAGTAATTTCCCTAGATTTCCAACAGACATTCAGAACATTTAAAACCTGTCCAAAGTAACCTGATACTTTGATTCAGTACCCATACAGTTTTAACACTAAAAAAAACCCACTTTTTGTCACATCACTCCACATATTCCCAATAGAAATCTGTTAAAAATGCATGAGTTGCACAAAAACATCAAAAAAACAAATCACAAAAAAGTCATTCTCATGAAAAACTAAAAGCTGAATGCACACGTATTGTTGTGTACATGTACTCGTATGAATGATGCTACATTTTACACACTGCATACATGGATTTGTAATACATTGTTCATGTACATGTAGGACATGAACAAATGCGTACACGTACATGTACATGTACCAGTACACTACAATGTAATTGTGGGTAACGTGCTTCACCAGCTCGCACTAAATCAGATAAAGTCCCTATATCCTTTTTTCTACATCCTTTTCAACAAAATTCTCTAGTTTGGGAGAAAAACTCAGTTAACAATTCAGTCACGTTTCCAGTGAAATAAATAATTTTTAAAAGACTGACAAGTTTTCAGTTAAAATCCCTGCCTTTTATGCAGGCATCGTGGCCAAGCTTAAAACCTCAAAGAAATCTAATCTACATGTAATTGTATTTCCTTGTCCCATCTGATAATGGAGATGCACGGTTGCCATGGTGACGATATTGTTAAGTTGATTCAGTCGGCTTTTTTTCAAGGCTGAGATTTGTGCATCCCATTTCAGGGACGCATCAGATGGGAATTAAACATACAGGCAGATTAGAAACGAGACAAGCATTAAAACTCAAATTTATTGCATTAGAGAAGCCCTAGCCAGTTCATGCTACATATCAAAATGTGGCCCCAGCATTGGTCGCACACTTTTTGAATCGACACATGCATACTGTAAGTGACCTGCAGCCGATTTCACGAAACCGTGCGCAACTTACGCCATTGTGTAAGACTTGCGCTATAAAAATGTTGCGCAGCTGCGCTACATCTTTGCGATCCATTTCACGAAACAGTGCGTAGCTGCGCAATGTTATATTTTTTTTATACATCGCGGACGAGGCTGAATGCCGCTTTTACGACGACTGTTTTAGTACAACAATAAAAATACATGGAACAGTCGTAAAATTGAACTGTGGGGCGCCATTTTGAAACTTTTCACTTTTAAAACATCGCTCCGAAAAAAAAATTGATGGCAACTTTCGGAAATATCTTACAGGTAAACCTGCAGCGGATGATCATTTGATTACTCTCTGAAATAATCTAGTGAATTTAATTAATGGTTTAAACAACTAACGGCTCTGCTGTGCTCACGCTCAGCTAGCTAAGTCATCATTTTGGTGTTTTGTGCCAACAACTTAAGCCACCTAAAACGAGTGCGTAAGTTACGCCATAATTTGTGGCGCAAGTCCGCGACTTACGCACTGCGTAACTTTCGTGAAATCGATTTTAAAATGTTGCGCAACTTACGCAATAAATTGTGGCGTAAGTAGAGTTGCGCAATTGCCCAAGGTTTCGTGAAATCGGCTGCTGGCAGTACGAAATGAACAGAAAGTTGCATCATGGCTTTAGTAGAAACAATTTCTAACTGAAAAACTCAATTTGGGGATTTTAATATTTTTACATTTAAAAAGCCCAATTCTATTAAATCAAAAAAGAAATTAAACTGAATTCAATCTCGAAATAATTCTGCGGGGATGATTTTTTTTCTTGGGTGTGCACAGGTCACCCACTTTATTTGAGCTTCATTTTCTCAATATTATAGTGGGGCACAGAAATGAGCTGTCAAATTGAAACTTAATTAATTCAGGATACATGTGCATTCTCAGTTTTCAACTTTTGCTACATGTACTTTCCACCAACGTCGTGGTGCCATATTTGTGTAGATCAGAATTTGAAAATTCATGACTGCAGCTACATGTACAGTACATGTATCCTTCGGCATCCAAACTTACATTGTACATGTATACATGTACATGTACATGTACAGCATGAACCTTTTGGTTTCAAGGTTTGTGTAAACATGGTATTTCTATTTATTCATCAATTTTAATTACCGGTACATGTATTTCTGTTACTGAAGCCAAGGATTCCTCAAAAATGGATATCACACTAGCTCGAAAGCCTGAAGAAACCTGTAGGATAAAGAACGGTTTAGTTTTGGAGGTGGCAGGAAAACCCCCGGATGATATTCTAGGGAAAACCGAAGGATCATCAGGCAGGGACTGAAAACCCAATCCATGTCGGCCCTGAGGGATTCAAACTCGGGTGAAATTGGCAGACAGGAAAGTGTACATACATGTACATGTGCAGCACTAGTAGGCTAACCTGACATGTACAATGTAACGTGTGTGGGGGGCGTTAGGGTATTCAAACCGTGGACGAAAAATGTTGGAGAACAAAAGAGAACAATATCGTCCGCGATTCCCAGTACACGTCTGCGATTGTGATTGTGTACAAAACATATGGAGGTCTTCTGAAAAAGTTAAAGTACAAACAAAAGAGGGACAATATAGGACGTCCATGTTTGGAGGTTGATACACGTTTAACTGTTTATGTGTACAATGTACAATGTACAAAATGTATGTCCATTCACTTCAACTTCTCCATGTTGAATTTTCAACTCAAGTTCATTTAAATAAATGACATGTATCCATGTGGTCTGCAGATGTCCTGTGTGATGTCAAACAATGTACACAAAAACAGTCTACACCTGTACCATATATGGTTTATTCCATGAAATTGAGACACACACACATTTTGGCATTCTTTGATCATGTAATTGTTTTTCTTGTTTAAACCAAACTATGATTATGGTATGAACTTGAAGAGTAAAAGGAAGGCTTTTGAATGATACAAAACATGAGGGCATTATATGTGATATATTTATGTTTTGTCACCAAGTGTGATGGTGTCCCGGGCTAAATTATGGGGTAATTTTGTGACATAAAAACTTACAAAGTACAAATAGGGTTCAGGTTAAACAAATTAACTATTTTTTTTCTTTTACATGAGAAGTTAGCAAAAACTGCATGTACATGTAACTTAACAACAACAAATCATATTTTCAGTATCTCTTATCTTTTCTGTTATATGGCTAACAAATCTGTGGTTAAGGAGGTAACAGATGGTGTCCCACTCTGTTAAATTTTGTTACATCCTGCTTGCATGTCTAGTTTTTTTACTTTTCATCAAATGAAGTCTGAATTAAATTTCTTTTCTTTTGTGTGATCACCGTTTTAATAAAATTAACTTGTAGAGTCAATATATTGGACTGCCTTTTCAAAATTAGGGAAAAATGGACTCGGATGTAACGGTGGTGTCCCACGTTACAAATTCCTAGCAATTTTGGGAACTTTCTTCCATAATTTATCTGCAAGCAGTATGTGAAATGTCCATGCAACATGATTTAACAAAGACTTGGAGTACCTCTTTTTAAAAACATAAAAAGGACCCCCTAAATTGGTGTCATGTGTTAGTTTTCCACCCTTGATGGAGTGGTGTCCCATGTTACATCCTTGCAGGCTTTCCAAATCAATTATTACATCAAATGTTTTAGCCAACTGTATTTGATGGGTATGTAAAAGGATAACATTTTCTAACTACCACATACAGATTTGGATGCTTTAACATGATTATTTATGAATTATGAGCAACATAAACTAAGATGTAACCGGGACACCGTGTCCCTTGTTACATCGTTGATTTATCCAAAGTAAGTCTATGGGAGTTGATGTGAAACTCAAGAGAGAGGACCCTAAACTAAATATTATGTCACAATGAATCTAACCTATGATGAAATAGTTGTATAGAATTACATGTGGTGTAACAAATTTATTTCACACCAATTTAAAATCTTTACCAATATGTCACACATTGTGTCTCAACTTTATGGAATGACCCATGTGTACATATGTATGCTTGCATCATGAGCTAAATATAGGTGTACATGTAAATTGACTTAATGAACATGGATAACGATCATTAGGAAAGACTGACCTTACACATGTATTGCATACATTCCCAAGATATTATTTTTATTTTTTTAATGTACATACATTCTTGAAAAAAAAAAAGTTTTGACTTACAACATGTGTGTACATGTACATGTACATGTACATCATTGTTTGCGACATTATTTTTTGAATATAAGTAGTGTTTGCACAGTAATCATAAAATCCTTTACTGCCAAGTTAGAAATAATTTCCAATAAATACATACGTTCGTTAATTATTTTGTTTTAATTAGAATAATTATTACAGCTTAAAGTTGTGGTGTAAATTAAACTACATGTACATGTTTCACAGAAAAATTGCACGTGGACTTCACAATAATAAGGCTACATTTTTGTAGTTCTGATGGTCTTAAGAAATAACACGAATTAGATACGTCCTTTCCAAAATGTAGACTAATAAAATCAAAGCCAAATATAAATTCAAACAAACACTGTATGTACTATGTACTATGTACTCTTTTCCCCAGAAAAAAATCTTCACCATAGGAACTGCTATGAAAATGAAAAGAATTTTGTTTTTCTGTTTACTTGGCAATTTCTTTTCAATTTGACCAATTCAAAATAGCCCTCCCCGCAGTGGGCGATTTAGACGGGTGCACGCATGCACTGGTGCATGTACTTTTTCATCTGTGCATACATGTAAACCTCTGGTACAACGTGCATGCCGTGCACATACTTTTTTTTAGGCCTAATTAATTACGTACCTGGTACATGTATCCCCACGTTGAACAACTTTCCACAACGCGCACCCGATTTATTCAATTCAATATGCTCGGAACGATCGACGTCAGCCCGGCCAGCTGCGGAGCCTGCAGTACATTTACGCATACGATTTAGCGCCCAGCATGTGTATGCAGCGCGGCACGATGCCACATGCGCATTCATCTGTGCTGCTGCCGATCACAAACGCTGCCGCGTGGTGCTGCACATATGTATGTACACATGTACATGGTGAACATTTGCACCAAAATCCAAGCTAGCAGTACAGTTTGCATTTATCGGTCGAATGACCAAAGTCGCATTGCGGACGTTGAAAGACTTACATGTATATTCCATGCTTATGGCGAACGCTACATAGCTGGCCCATGGGTTTTAGCAAATATACCAGTGGCTGCAAATTTCAGATTCCGGGTGATGTTCGGCGATAGGCAGCGTTGTTTATGATTCGGGCCGGACGTACATGTACCACCGTACACCACTGCACGCACACGCACATTCGTGCAACATGATAGGTTTGAATGTCAATCCTTTTTCGTCGCTGTGCGCCTGCACGGTGCTGAAATTTCTAAAATGCCGTGGATTAAAATATTAGTGTAAAAGAATGTGAGTATTGCCGAAAACAGGTACTTGCCCGTCAGTCTGGCAACCTGGAACATTTGTTTGTCCGACAAAATATTTTGGTTGTCCCGGGCCGTCGGACTACCGATTTCGCGAGTGTGTATACTCGATGTATGCTTAAATATCGGCAACGTAAATCTTGCGATGACTGGTTGAAAGTTTTCATATGTAAAGTTTGCATGCACGTATATGCCGCGGCCAGCAAATATGCCTCCAAAAAGGAAACAGGTCGCCGCTCAAAAAACACCCAAGGAATCATCTGATTCTTATAGTGACTTCTGAAACGAACCATGCATTTATAAAGGACCTGCCAGGTGAGGGTACTATTACACTTTTGAAGTTTGAGTCTGTCACTGTCAGAGATTGATATCCATTGATGAAATAAACAAACAGCGAATGCCAATTCTGACTGTACAAAAAACACATTTTATTTACAAAAACAACACCCTTAGCGCTATAATAGCTACATTTTAAAATGTGTAGGAATACACATGACATATTTTAAAACAACAAATAGGCCCTATCTACATTTTTGTACATTGCATTGTTCTTTTGGGTTTTGACTTGTGTGCACACTTCTTTTGTGCATGTAAAATTTATTTTGTATACATGTAACTTTTTTCGTTTACATGCACCAGTGCATGTGATTTTTTTTTTCTAAATCGACCCCTGCCTCCCCGTATCTGTTTTGTTGCTATGGCAACACCCAGATGGATAGTCTGGCTCTGTGCTCAAACTGAAAGGACTGTGATTTACACAATATGCATTGTGTAATGAAGCATTTCGGAGAAGACTCCGACAAGAAGCACCGACCTTAATTTAAAACGAATTATTACAACTTGCATGGCTTTTCTCAGGACTGATATGAGCCATAATATAGTCGACTCTCGTTAATTAACCCTAACCCTCCAGGGCATGTTTGCGAGAACCCTGCCAGACGCATCAGATTGCATACTTTGTCACATTGACTTGTTTGGAGAGTGCAGCAAAGTGGAGCTGTCAGCACAGATGCACTGTGCTGCGTCTGGCAGGGTTAGGGTTAATACATGTACGAGGTCCTCCAGACTTACAACAATGTACGCAAATATCTCGTATTATCCGGGCTCTCATCCTATCCGGGCTGCAGGTTTTCCCCTTGATTGTGTATACAGTTAAATGTATGCCCCAAAATATTCATACCCATGCCAAATTCGGGGTATTGTGAATCCTTTTATTTATTATTTCTACTTTTATGCTAATGATGTGAAACCAAATTATATGTAAATTTGTACACATGCCAACTAAAAGTCATTAAGGAAAGCCTAAGTTCCGCCAATCCAACTTTTACGTATGAGAGAAAAGCAAACTACCAGATTTTTCATAGGGTATGAATCATTTTGGGCATAAATGCGAGGTCTGGATAGGCCCCAAACACATGTGCCACGCACATCGTGTCGATAAAATTGTATTGCTTTGTATTGGTTATGAAAATGTTGCAAGCAGATTTTTAATAAAACAAGGCAGTAATATTCAATAAAACAACACCTGAGCACAAAAACAAGACTGCTGGTGTTCGCCGACCAGGCGATTTGAGCTGCCCAGAAACCACTGCATTAGCTTTAGGCACGTACCGGTAAGTACATGTACATTGTATTTCAATCACGAACACAAATCTTGATAGGGCTCCCTCTTGTTAGTTGGTAACCATCACGAAAACTAGCGTAAGGCACAAAAAGTGGGGTCTTCATTAATGACTAGTTTTTATGCCGGTAACATTTTTCGAAATGTTGGGGTGCGACTGTCGGGGATTAATAAGCTCTAAAATGTATTTATAATCATGGGGGTGTAAATTATATTTTTTGAGTTACAAACGGGATTTATATTACTGAACAAAAGAGGGCGCCAGACATTCTGATTTTCATGATTGCATGGTTATTTTTTGGGCTGGCTGGAAAGGGAACGAAAGTGTGCTGTTTTCGCACTTCGGGGTTAGTTTACACAATTCTTTAAGTTTCAGCATTCCAGCGGCATAAAAGCCGTCATAAACAAACCCCTCTATAGCGGCGTGGGAACCGCAAACGACCATTTTCCACCTTTTAATTAATAGCCCCCTCTAGTGGCACGTACCAGACACAAACAGCTGATGTGTACACGGAGTGAAAACCGCAGTGCAGAATTAACGAACTCTAATTACAATAACTTTTCAAATTGAATGGATTCGCTGATTGACAGATTGTTTTCCAAAATGTTTGTGGAAAATAGATAACAATGTATTTGCGCTCAATCGGGCCGCAAAAAATGCTCGTCTTAGCTGAGTTCTCGCGTAACCAGAGCTCGTATTAATGAAATTTCCTCACATAGGAATGTGCACAATTCGGTCGGGACCAACGGAAATTCTTGTCTTAACCGAGATTTCGAGTTAAACCAAGCTCCTATTAACGAGAGTCGACTGTACAGTGAACTGCGTGCAAATGCAGATCGACTGCTACAAGCCAAAAATATTCAAGGGACACATTGCCTTGGAGGTCACCCAATTGGGTTACAAAAAACATTCGTCCTAAAATTGCTACATGTATGGTTGGAAATTAAGATCATTCAATCCATTTGTTTAACAGATTCCTATTTTTTGCAAGCGTAAAAAGAAACCTTCTAAAGAGCTAAATTTATACACAATTATAGTCAAGGTACATACTGCTCTGGGCAGAAATCAATATTCCTATAACAACCACAAACACAGTTCTCTATTCACTCTATTTTCTCGCTAAGTTACAGCCACTGTGTACGTGCACTGTATCTCCGAGGACAAGAGAAGAAAGGAAACACAAAGAAACCTTTCAGTCCTCGAGCGTATAGAGTCTTTTGTTGAAATCGGTCCTCGAACGTAAGGATACGTGCTTAGTCTTGGGGGTTGGTTATATTAAAGGAACAATAGGAAACACAAAGCATTGTCCTCGGACGTATTGGGGAAGTACGACTACATGCACAAAATGTGCTTCACAGGAAAATGTACACACTGGAAGAGATTTCATAATGATGATCTTTTAGAGACAGAACTTACATTGTACTTTTAACACAGATTTGGGGGTTAGTATTTTATCGGAAATATCGTTCCAACGATGACCTGTTCAAAGTTTTGCGTTGTTGGATGGCGAAAACAATGAGAGAAAAACGGTGCTCGTTTTCAACAGTCGGGCGGATGATAGCCTGTAGTCAAGGCGCGCGTGGCTACCTGGACGCGTGACGCACCCCGAATGCCAGCATGTGCGTTACGCGCCACTCGTCCGGGTAGCCACGAGCACCTTGACTAAAAAGGCTACAGGGCAGTTCTCCAATGATTTGCAGCTGGAAATCGTTGGAAAACGATATAAATTTCCACTTTTCTTGACAACGACAGCACACCTGGTGCCATCATTTCAAAGGATGATTGAGACTACTATATTAACTTACAGTCTAGTAAGTTATTTCGTAATAATTCATAAAAATTGGAGGATTACCAATAGTGTACAACTACATTTAATTGTCATGTGGCTTTCCCCAAAACCATGACCAAACTTGACCAATGACCCGAAAAAACTGTACATGTACATTGTACAGTGATTTTCAAAAATGCAGTTCCAGTGTTTAAAAACTAATTTGACTGGTATTTATGTAATGGCACATTAATTCTGTACTCTTCAACAAAATCTTGAGGAAAAAGAAGAAATATACCAAACTTTAACCATCAGTATTTTTTTTTTTACGAATCATGAATAATAATATGCACATAAGCTAAAACATTTGTAAAGAACTCTAAAGAAAATAATTAAAGAATGAAGAAAATGAAAAGAAAATGTAAACAATTTATGTGTGTGCATCATTCCTATTCTGGGGAAAATGATGCACAATGAGACATGTACATGTACATATATGTACATTGTACCTATGTACAATGTATGTAAGACACTTCATGCATATTTTACCTGCTCCATAAAAATGAGCAACATCCCAATGACTATGCAAGTCCCATTTCCAAAGTAATTATCATGCAAGTCTATAGATACATGTACATTTGTATTTTGGGGTTTTGAAAATTTTCATTTTGCCTCGGCAATTTTAGACCATTACAATTTAAATTTAAAGTTGTGTTCTTTTCAGTGATGTACTGGATGTCATAACAAAATTGAAATTGTGCTTTTCTGATATTCCTTATTTCGAATAGACTTGGTGACTTGTCTGTTTTGCTAGTAAGTAACCAGGCAACGCATTATAAGCTCTCTATCTGGCCGTGAAATACATACGATCAGTGAAATATGCTCAGTGACATTTACGCATCAGTGCATTTCAATGTGTGAGACTCGATACTTCTATCAAAATTGGGAATAGGTTGGGATAATCACATTTTGTGTTTTGCTTGTACATATTTGTACTAGAAAGTGTTAACATCCTACTGGCACTATTTTGGTTGTAAATTTGAGGTTTAATTTGAAAAGAGAAAGTATATACACATGCATGTGTACGTTTTGAGAAGTACATACACAATGTACATGTAAAAAACTAAGTAGAGCTACATGTATTTGAAGATAGAAATAAGACAGAGAATAATTAAGTCTGTATGAAGACTTCAAAGTTTGGTAAGGATTTTACATTTGTAATGTAAGGTACATGTAATGTACATTTTGCAAACATTAAAAACAAATCTACTGAATTATTATGAAATGCTTAGTACATGTAGTACTTGACTCTAAGTAAATAATTGTCTCGGGCATCTGTGAAATCATGACAACTGGTGCACTATCATTTCCAAGAGTGGAATTTATTTGTTTCCGGCGATGGTTGGCCGACCATCATTGGAAAAAAAGTGACTTTTGTATTTTTTAAGAAGAAAAAAGCAGTAACTACACTCTGAAATCTATGCTGTCTGCCTTTATTATTTAATTTGCATGAAGACTGTAGGCCTACATGTATGAATAGGAGTATCCCACTCCCAATTCAAAAATTAAAACACGTTATAATTATCGGTCAATTTTGTGTGTTGATGATGTAACTATGTAGAATGCTACTGCTGCAAATAAGCCAGTTCGGTATTTCAACTGCGAACGCGCGCGTGTGAACACAAAAGATGGTCGCACAAAGTGACGTGTTAAATCCAATCAGAATGGGCGTTCGCATAATAAATCATGTATAATTTACATGATTTAAAACTTTATAGAATATTGCCCACCTAAAGGCGGATATGTTACATGAAAAAACTGAATCAAATGTAATATTTTAAAAGATGGATTAAATGTCACACATCATGACCCAACCCCGTGGAATTGACCTATCGCCGTTTACGAGTTAACCACGCCCCTTAGACAACCGTATGGGAATTTTGTGTGGTAATTTTTGTTTGTCTCAGATTTTGCGCGTTCCACGTGGAATTATAATGGATGTGATTGGACAATAATTCACAAGCTGCGTTGACGCAATTCGACTGCGATAGGTCAATTACCCATGTACCACCATTTTGTCAACCCCAAGCTTGGGTGACTGATCAGTGCTTTCAGTCATACAGTCATGACCGTATTTATCCTGCCCATAAAAGATTGGTCGGATTTGTCAATACATTACGTGCCAGCCATGTTATGGCCATCAACAACACGACACATTTAAAACATACCAAATGAAAACTTACTCTCTGTGTTGGAGCCTTTCGTCTTCTGATGTCGTTCAAACCACTTTTACCATACCTACATGTTAACATAACAAAAAGATGTAAAAAATGTACTGAACTGACAGAAAAAATGCCAAGCGACTGTCACTGTCGTGACAATGAATTATTTTAAATGCAACATTGATTTAACAAGACTGATCACGGTGAATTATCATCAGCAAATTTGAATCCTCGATCCTGATTGGTCATATCCATGGCAATAATCATTTAATATTTTCTTAATGGTCTATATTCAACTTCACATTGTTAAAACATTCACTGCACTCGCTCTATTCCAAATGTACTTATTAACCCCTTGCGTACGGATGACGCCAAATGGCACCCAACAAAATTTGAAGCCATTTTTGCTCTGGTGCCACGCACGCGTGCAGGTTGCCCACGTCACGCGCGCATTTTGGCAAGTTGTAAACACCCTGCATCGAGCGTGGTGCCACCGCAGTAAATGCTTCTAATTTTGGTCGCCGGATTAGTCTATACACGCCATTTTCTGCATTTCATATGAATTCCTTTGTACAACTTAAGCAACCAACTACGAAAACGGCAGAAATCGTCTCCAGAAAGGTCGCAAAACAGTGTTTTTTTTCATTCCAGTTTTATATCTCAACTTCTACTCAACATACATGTATGAATTTCGTTTTTGCGCCCAAAAAGGAGAATAGTTATTCCTCTTCATAACATTAACAGCTCTTAAATTGTATATGATTGTTTTAAAGTCTCGTACCATGCCGGTTAAAGATCGTCGGTTTTGTCAGTTTTACCGTGTAGGCGGCATTATTTTGCTCATTGCATGCAGACTATGCAATGCGGTCCTTAAACGGTCGTAACTCAGTTACCTTCCAGCCGATTTTTTTCGTTTGAGCTTTAAAATAGAGGTTAATCCCTCATGGAAAGTTGATGTAAAACTCTCGCCGATTGGCTACATTTTACTGGCGTACTTGGTACTGTTAAAATAAGCAGTGAATCAGAATGGCCGTTTGAGATCCCATTGAAGTACACGTCCAGCATCCGCGGCGTTTTATGATAGAGATGGCCATGTTGAACAAGGGCTCCTGTTTAAGAGCGAAATTCACTCTTTTTAAATGTGAGAAATGCTTGGATATTTACACTACTGGAGAGCCTGATTATTGTAGATTTACGTGATATTATTTTTTTTTTTATACCACGAAAGTTGAAATAGTAATGGTTGTATAGAAAATGTCTTGAAAACAAAAAGTTACGTCAACACATGTGCGGATCTCTGGCCCACGCTGCGGTTGATGGGCGAGCTCATTTTTGCATGGGTAGCGTCCATACCTGCAACAATTGTTGTTTATGATTGTGTACAAACTATAGTGCCAGTGTTTTCTTGGGAAAGACATGTAATTTACATGTACATGTACATGTACATGTACATGTACATGTACATGTACATGTACATGTACATGTACATGTACATGTACATGTACATGTACATGTACATGTACATGTACATGTACATGTACATGTACATGTTGATTTAATATACATGTATTCTTACTAGTGCCAGTTTTTCTTACGAAAATACATATTTATCTTGTTGGTTTTTTTATAACATGACTGCATGCTACTTGTGAAGACATAATTATTATTGATGATGGTGATTTAAGTTGACTGCTACATATTCCTTGTTGAGACATTTAAAGGGACACATTGCTTTGGATTTTGCGATTTGGGCTATAAAACTGAAATGGATATGGTTGAGAAGCTTCTTTAAAAGTAAAATATAAAGATTCACATAACTATCCCTTCAAATTTCGTGTTTTTTTTTATTTCGTGACAAATAACGGTCCGCCATTTTGTAGAACCAAATTTTTGACTCCACAAAATGGCGGACTGTGTTCACCAGTCGTATTTCCAGTCGCAGCTGGTTAAAGTACGTTCTGTTGATCCATTTTGATGTACTGTGGCACGGCGCGCAGCACTGGCGATATGTGTCGCGAGGTAGAGAATGGTACCTGGCGATCATCTCATAGGTTTACAAGGCCACTGGCTGCGGCGCCAGCCTAAAGACTCTCACAGTGTATTTTGCGCATTATTTAGACGGTGGTATTTACTACTGGAAATAAGTCAATGTTTCGCGGGTCAGATGTCAGGGGTCAGAGGCAATTTTTTTGTTTTGTAATCACTACTCGCTAATTACAACACATTATACATGTTTTTTTGCATGAACAACTCTTATAAAAGATAAGGAACATTTCCAAACAGCAAAATTTCATGACATTTGAAGGCAATGTGTCCCTTTAACTTGTTTATGATTTTACTGCATGCTTTTTTAAATACAAGAGTTCATTTTTGTTGTAGCAATAAACAATACGTGTGTGTCCCTGCACTTGTTGTTGGTGCCACGAATGCGTCCTACACCCCTTTTTCCATAACACCCCTACTCTGCAAGTAGAATGGGCTTAGAATTCTGTGAGGAGTTTCAAGGTTGAACGCACAGCCCACACAGGCTCCTTGAAGATAATAATCTATACACTGATGTATAGGATACACTAAGTGTGAAAAATAAGCAGAGAGAAATTCATATGCAATCCATTGTTGGATTATTGTGTTTGTAACGCTTGGCTGCACAAACCTCTTGTGTCTGTTTCCCTTGGCTGCAAAGCCGACGTGGCACCCGGCGCCTTACTATAAATAACCATACTCAAGGGGTTAAATACAAACTTAAAAGTGAACTTTTATTAACAAAGATGGAAATTTCAATTGAGAGCTTTAAAAAAAATTATTATAGGTAAAGTGTCCTGATGCAATTCTTTTTGTCATAACGTCAACTTCGATCACATCTAAGGAGATCTTAAAAATGATATAAACTTAATTTAAAACTTTACTCTTAAATCAAATTTGATGTTAGATAAAGTCATTATCACTCGCGCTTGTGGAACATGGAAAAATGTAGTGCGTCTGTGTCTCATACATGTTGGTCTACGGTACGAGATGCAGCACTACATGTTTCTGTATTCCTAACTACTCACGGGATAACTAGTAATATTATGCCATTACCTACATATTGCAGGGTGTGACTTTTGAAAATAAATAATTGTTTCTATTTTTACCGTGTTTCAGTCAAATTTTCTGTGAGAATTACCTAAAGATACTGCCACAAACCGTTGCTACATGAAGCATTGCTAAAAGGACACTTGACTTTATAAATACATATGATATAAAGTCAAGTGTCCTTTCAGCAATGCTTGTCACTTTCATTTAGGGCTGTTCATTTTCGAATAATTTACTATTCGAATAATTTACTATTCGAATAATTTACTATTCGAATATTCAAAACTGGGTTTGACCGAATATTCGATACTCGCCGATCAAGTTTTTCAGTGCATGCCACACCGGTAAAAAAAACATTGCACGTAAAAGCACGCCGGTTTTTTTACGTATGGCGATTGATATTATGGACCGTTCAAACAGCAATTTTTTGCATGCCCCTGTTGTATCAAGGGTTTTACCGACAGGAACAACAAACTTCTGTCCACAAAAAAATTGCGATTAACAAAAATGCGGCATTTGACACTGCTACATTTGTAAGCGCCGTAACTTTTCTATCAGAGTCGTATCTGTACGTGCATATCTTTTTCGAATATTCGAACTGGCAAAATGGTATTCGAATATTCGCTTGACGATCGAATATCGAATATTCGGTATATTCGGGACAGCCCTACTTTAATTTTGGACCATAGTGAAGCCGTGGAAAATTGAATAACCTCACTCATCTTTTCATCTGACTTGCCAGGAAAATTTTGATGCACTTTCTACTGACAGCATCAATGTAATTTAGAATTACATACATGTAGGTCACATGTAGGTCACACGAGTCGTGCATAATTTCCATCAAATTAAAATGAAGGGAAAAAAAGAAATCAAATAAATAAAATGACAGTGCAAGCAGCAGTCAGTGTTGGGAGCAGTGTTCTAGCCAGGCAATTAAATAGTGCTAGCACCCACTACGCTTTCAGGAATTAGCACTACATGTACGCTTGAATCCTGCCCCTACGCTACCACTACATTTTTTTTGTACGCTATAAATTTAAGAGCAAGAGTATTTGTAAACAATTTCAAATGAACTAAATTTTGCCTATATAATCTTACAAACCTTTGCTCAAAACAGTCAAGGGAAAGTGGCCAGGAATTGCCTCCGATTGCACTGTCCTGTACAGAGCATCTAGAATCCAAAAAATTTCAGGCCCCTTAATTGCGGGCCCCGGACCCCACACCGTAGGGCTTCGCATTGCCCATCCTGTCCTTGAGCAAAATGCCCCTACATGTACGCTTTAATTTCACCCTGGCTAGAACACTGGTTGGAGAAATGTAATGGTCCACCAACATGACCAATACTGCACCTCTGGCTGTACACATTTTACATGCAAACGTATGCACTACCCAACATAACACAGTGACTATGGTATGCAGGTAGAAGTTATTAGCTAAATTTGCAAAGACAGTACAATTTCTTTTTGTGCACATTCTGAAAAACAGGTCTTAAATCAATATCTAATCATTTAAAATTACCCAAGGTACAATTCTGTAGGCTACGGACTCAATTATTTTTTAATGCTGTGGTCCTATTTTTGTTGTTGAACGCATGATGTATCCCGAACACTTAAATAGCACAGAAAGCTCAAGGTCAAGTCCTCACATGTATTGTTTTTTTGTTTTTTTGAGCCAGAGCTACATAAAATATGTACATGTATGGGCTCTGCTGTGTTAGTAATACTGAGAGACGTATACACTACATGTAGTAACCGTGAATAACCAATTAGCAAAATTCATTGATCAATTGTTCAATTGTTCAATTGACCTATCGCCATTCTAAGCATTGGCCAATCATAGCGCCTGCTGAATGTCACGTGACATTCTAAATCTTAGATTTTCCAAACACGTGCAAGCGTGCGCCCGCATGCATCTTGGTTGTTGAAACGAATATGAACGCACACTAAATGCACACTAAATGCCAATGCGATTCAACGACAGGCATGATGTGGTCTGTACGTTCATGCATGTAAACAATATGAGAAATGTTGTCTCAGACAAATCCAAGACAACTCATGCAGCAAATGCTTTATGAGCGCTTGTGTGTGCAGTGTGACTGCACATTCTAAATGTGACAAGTACTGTCAACAATAAACCTTTTCGACATTCTATGCATTCAGGTATGGATGACTGTGGACCAGTCCAAATATTAATTAATTTTACTCCAAGTCAAACAAACCACAAGGGAAACTGACTACATGTAGGTAAATTTGAATACATTTTCAAAATGAACAAAGAAAACTGGCAGGAGCGGGATTCGAACCTGCGACCTCCGGAATACCGTACCGGCGCTCTACCAACTGAGCTATCTTGCTCAGCTCTGTGTTGGCGATATCTTTGCATGGAACATGAGGAAAATAATAACCAGTTGGGATAATGATGAATGCAATATTATTAGCCAATCAGAAGATGATTTTACAACTATGACAACCAATGTGACCAATCACATCCATTCTAATGTGCTTGCTCTAAACACCAGTTGATCTTGTTCCCATGATGCTTTGGGAATGTCAAAAAGGTACATTAGGCCTACATTCTTTACTTTAGTATCACTTCAATGTTGCGGACGAGATGAATTTTGTGAAGAACCAAATGACTGCGACAGGCCAAAAATTGGTTTGCAAATTACTTGAAAAAAGAAATGAAGTGTTTATTTTGCCGTGAACCGGTCTCGCCTTTCTTCCACTGTTCAGCCGTGAAATCCTCTGGGCATGTGCAGTCAGTCATTTCTTGGTGCACTCAGCTAAATATAACAAACTGCCCCATCTATCAAGTCGGCAAATGGCCGAGTGGTTAACGCTCCTCGCTAGAAAGTGCTCAAAAGCTGCAGCGCTGCCATGCCACATACGGATTAGACGCCGCGCTAGGCCTACAAATGTATGCCACGTGTGTTTTTTTATGTTTTTTTTCTTCTTTCTTTCTTGCAAAAAAAGTAAGAATTGCTTTCACTAAAAATCAAAACCTAATTTAATTGCGGACATTAGGCCAAAGCATTTTCTTTTTCTGATTCATCTCTCCGGAGGATTTTTTTAAAGGAAAATAAAGTCCGAAATTGCATTCTGTTCCCATCTCGTGAAAATGACAATGAAGGCATAGACCATATCGCAAATACCGCCAGGTTGAGACGTCACAATGGTCACAAGGGATTGTAGGAAGAAAATGGGAGTGATTTTTGTGCGCGTTTCTTTCCAAAATCCTATTCCTAACCATTGTGACGTCTCATCAAGGCGGTATTTGCGATAAGGTCTATGGAACCAGACTAAATTCGTTTTGGTAAAAATGTCTTAAGAAGTCTCCAAAAACACTAACCATTTTACGTTAATACTAACTGCGCATGTTCAATGCCGTACCGGTCAAATAGCTCAAATGAATTTGATGCCAATTCACGGCAAAATAACCACAGCCAAAAAGAAATAGACAATAGCATAATAGTAATACTTTAATAGGGCCTAAAGTAAACTAAAGCATATTGTAATTACATCGATGATGTTTTAAAATTGCTGTGTGATTCTTTGTAATTGTAGTGGAAACTTTTGCTTTCTCTGTTAACTGTTACTTAGCGCAACTTGCAAAAACAATCTGGACAATCGGACGTGTTGGTCATCACTAATGTAAATCAGCACTTCAATTATTACACTAACGCCACGGTCCAGTGACAATTTCGAGCCCTGTAAGTAAGTGTAAGGCTGTATAATACCCGACAATACGGAGGTTGAATTAATGCTGGAAGTATGAATTATTCTGAGCACCAGCGCTATTGAATTTGATGAAGACCTGTAAACCACACCATGAAGTCTGGCAATCAGGCAATACCACTGAATACTCACTGCAAGTCTACAAATCTTTCAGTTCCACTGAAAACATAACATTTGTCGTTTTCTAGCACGTCCAGCGAGTTGACGGTGTGACCTTGTGTCGGGGTGTACAGTTTCCGTATTGCACCGAATGACGGTTTTTCTTTCGTCGTGAGACTGTCAAGGAATGCCTCCAGAGTTCTCGTGTATTTCTGGTTGACAATCACCCTCTTTCCGGTGTAAAACCTGTCCCCGTTTTTGTAGAGGTTTACGTGGCGGGCCGGAGGGGCGACAGCCATTTTGTAAAGAAATTCCTTCTCCGTTGTTCCTCCAACTTTACCCCCGTCAGGGTGGCTGTACAATCACGGTGATTTTTAGCAGCAAATTCAACAATTCCCACCAACACTACAGTAACTGTTACGCAAGTAACCGAAAAGCCACTTGTAACTCGTTTAAACACTGAACTGTAACTAAGTATGCCGCACGATTTGCGAGGCTCATATTTATATCACATCATTTTTAATTATTTGCGTAAACTATTCATATCATGACGACTCGGACTACTTGTGGAGTGTTTGTTCGACATACTGTTGTTGCACACACGACACGCGCGCGGCGTAAAGGAATTGTTTACATGAGGGCGCTGTTGTTATTGCGCTTGTCGTCGTAGTTACTGCTCATGAATTATTCATTTCAGTTTCCAAAGCAATGTGATGAGCGAGCGCGCGCGCAGCTAGCTAGTCATATCGCAAAGACAGCGGGGGCCCCGGGGGGGGGGGGGGGGGGGGGGGGGGGGGGGGGTGGGGGGGAGGGAGAGCTAGCTACGGGCAATTTCCCCCAACCCTAAAATAGTGATTGATGGATTGATTAAAATAGATCCAATGAAGGACGTTATCGTTAATCCAGCTTGGAAAACAAAAATCTGAAACGATAAACGGCCTATTTTGGGGCCATCTGCTGGCTGTTCATTGTGTGTGGGCCACACTAGGCTTGCGGATCTAAATATCCATGAATGAAAAACTACAAACAAACAAACAAACAAACAAACACCCTAACAAATTCAAACAAACACGGATTCATGGTAACTAGAAATACGGAACGAAAATCTGATGAGAATATCAAAAATGCATTAAATGATTGTAATACAATTAGAAATGAACCCAGTTGGAATAATAACAGATTTTCACATGTGCCGTACGTCGCATGAAGTAAAAATGCTGTGTTTTTTTATACTCGATTCTTCCTCCACGATCATGACGAATCGACGAATAAAGCCCAATCGTGTCACAGACTTGTTCTTACGAATGACAGGCCAAGAACAGAGCAGCTTCGAAATCACGTCGTGTTAGGCAAAGTTAAAAACAAATTAGGCCTAGCGTCCCAGCCCGCGTCCGTTTTGGGGGCCGCCTGTATTTTTTTTTACCAGTGGAAAATAAGGTGAAAATACCTCCCAAAATCTCACCGATCCATCGGAAAATAAAATACTTGCCAGCCAGAACTTCTAAAACCACTGTAAACACTGTTCAATCTATTGTCCAACATGTCTCTTTCATTTTTGTGTCTTTGAACAGTTGACCTGTGGTTGTCAGAAATTTAAAAAACAATGGCGGCCATCTTGAAAAAAAGAAAAGCCCCTGTCTCCTTTCTGTTTTTTTAAACCCGGACGTTAAACATGTTTTTTTACTAGTACTTGGCCATATCAAAAGATAAAGATCTTCACAACGGCAGCCTTTAAACACGTTGCCATTTTCAATGCCCTTCAAGGCCTTAATTTGTTTGTATTTTTACATTATTTTGTTTGAATTCTTGCTGTTCATCAATCACACAACTCATATCTGGGTCAGCTCTCTCCAAAGTCTGCAATCTAATTTAATCATTCTAGATGCAGCTACACACACCTTGGGTATCTACGTTGACACAATTTCAGTTTCACATTATGCATATTGCATACTAACATTATAACTATGATCCCATGTTAATTAGGTTTCCCCCAAACAAGGTTTTTGCATGTGTACGTCTATGTATATACAGGGATAACACAATGCACAAAAAAAGGTTCCTCAAATTATGATATTTTTGTAACTGCTTATTCATAAGTTGGAATTTGTGTGGGGCTGATCTAGGCCTAGGCCCTGTACTTTGGCAAAAATTAGAACATATTGGAAACTAATAAGAAGCATCTTTTCCTGCATGTCACATTCCTACGTCCGTATTCCTATAAAAGTAAATCATATCTGACGTCTTCAATCCGTAGATGAACTCCTCTTTCTTAAGTCTTCAGACAGATAAGATAGCGAGCCTACGGGAGGGGAGGTGTGATCGTCTGATGGAATCGGCCCAAGAAAACAAATTACCCAAGAGAAGTGTTCCCGAGGGTATACAAGCATTGCCAAACATACAGTGTATACATGTCCCATGTCTTGCACATAAAGGGATCAGTGGGTGAAAAAGGATTCATAAACATGTCAACATACAGATGCCCCTAATATAATTTCTTTGGTCAGAGTTTAAAACAAAGATCAACAGTGAAAAAAATCCCTAGCCCTTTTCATTTCATAAGTTCGTTTATCATCCAGTTCAGATGCTACATTATAAATGTTACAAAATTAAACATTATTTTACAACATTGTTATAAAAACCTCAGAAGACAATATGAAAATATATCAATAAAAAAATCTAATTCATTTTAATGACCATTTGATGAGAAAGATTTCCCATAAACGAATAACCAAAGAAAAGCATATAGTCATACGTCATTTTTATGCACACCGACGTTCGCTAATTGAATGCTTCAACTGTAAATGTCACAAAAAATGAATAAGAATGCAACAATGAAGTCTTGAATAATTCATGAAAAATGAAACGAAATAGAATGCCCCTAAACGAAAACGAACATTAGAAACAAAATCTTTATTTGGAGCTTAAAAAATGAAACTGAATGCCCAAATGGTGAAAAAGAATTTGATCAGATGTGTAAAAACCACGCGAATTTGAATGACCAATAACAATGATCAGATAAATTCGCAAATTAGCCGGGAAAACATATTAAAAACAAGCACTTTGGCATACGACTTCCTAGCAGAAACTCACAGTAACCCTCATGAATGTTCTGATTGCAAATGACTGAGTTTCTTCTCTTATTAATAAAAGCGATTCATGATGGTGTATGATTTTATAAGTAGGCCTACATGTAGTCATGGGCCTTGGGCCTTGAGAGGGCCCGAAGCCTTGGCCTTTTGAGTCAAAGCCTTGGACTTAGCCTTGAGGGTCAAAGCCAAACCTACTTTGTTTCTATTTTGGGCGGCTGCCACCATCCAAAAAGCACGAAAAGGGTTTATATTCTTGCTTGCTTTCGCGCACTAATGCATCCCAAGATACGCAAAAGAGCACGGAGCATCATCTTTAAATTTATTTTGAATGCTCCCATGCAAGGGTAGATCTGGTAAGCAACGTATCCCCTAAAAAATAAAAGAACATTAAAAGGTGACAGTAGGTCTAAAGTACTACATGTATTTTATAGGCAGTGCCATGAAGCCAATTAATTTGCTGCGAGTGCCTCAATTTTTAACCCAGATTTGGCATTGGCGCGTAGTAATTTCAAGCGCTCAGCGCATGCAGTACGCAGCAGGGAAATAGCGCCACCAACGTCAGATACAGTCCTAACCCTTAACACGGATGTCTGCATGGGGGAAAAATAATTGGGTTGACTTTTGTGGGTTTTTTTGTTGGGGGGGGGGGGGGGGGGGGGGGGTTGTACGAGCAGATGTTATTCACCCAGCAGAAATGGTCAGCACATTGTTATTAATGTCTGCCATAATTATTGCCTTAATTTCAAGCACGACGACCATAATTCAAATCCTTTTAGGCCCTAATTCTTTCTTTTTTACACAATGCCTCATAGGCCAAACAAAAATCAAAAAGGGAAGGAGAAGGCTCCCCTTTTATTTAATGCGGTACCATTTTTACACCACGGGCCTACCAGACAAATTATTTTTTGGCAAGAAGTATCACCCTTGACATTGACCTCCTCAATTAAGTTGATTCCAAACATGCTACCGATCAACTGCGAGGAAATGAGGAGGAAAGTGGGAGGCGTGCGATCGTGTAAAAGGAATCGAGCGGGGGCACCACCTATTTTTCTTTTCAATTGTTACAGCTTGCCTGACACTATTTAGTAAGCCCTAGTTGTGTGAGTTCACAAACCTGCATTTTATTTGAACTGATGACTATTGAAACTCCTATTTTGCCCAATTTAAAAAACGATATAAATACAAATAAAATATAAAAAAAGACATTGGATGGAGTCGTCATTCTCCCCCCCCCCCCCCCGCCTCATTTCCCGCACCTCCCTGTTTCTCCCGCCCCCCCCCCCCTACAATTAAGTACAAATGTGGATACGGAATATTTAAGGGCGGAGGTGGGTCTGTTTACCGCATCTCCCTTTTGAAAGAAAATTTGAGATTCATAGTCAACTTCTCCGTGTTCATTTTCTTTCATGAATGACGTGAGTGAAAATGCCAATCATTAATGAAAATCTCCCAATAAATAGCCCATACAATCATAAGCCCGTTCCTTATCAATAACGGATTGTGCAATGTTTTGATTGGCCAAAACGTAAACAAAACGCGTCACGTATAAAAAGTGTCACAACGTGTGGCCCGCCAAGGAGGGATTACACAAACTGACTACAGCTGCAGGTATTTGTCGAATTGAATGCCGCACTAAAGAGATTGAATCTGAATGGGGCCTAGTTTGATGCCATTATTTTCGGAGGTTTTTATGGGTGTTAGAATGTAAAACGTTGATCATGAAGGTGTATTGGGATAAAGCACTCAGACATCTGCAAGTAGGCTACATGCATACAAATTCACTATGAAAGCTTTAAAAAGATCGACGTGTATACCGTGAATATTTTGACGCAGGATGAGGAAAGTACTCCTTAGATTCACTTGCACTTGCGTTCACTATACAAACGCAGAACGCGACGAGACGGTGGCCAATTTTAATTAATTCTCTACAACCAACTACCTCTCCAAGATGTCCGAGTATAATGTAGCAAATGCGCTTTACAAAATCTCCATTATCATGACTATAAATTACGCAGGATATATAAACGTCATGTTTTGAATAGATTTTATGTAACGCTTCGTATTCGAATGTTCAGTATAAACAGCACGATGTGGGACCCCCACATACCCCACCTAGCTCCCGATATCTGAAAAGAATTCCCGAGATTCCGGGAACACAATGACCAACACAAAGGGGGGGGGGGGGGGGGGGCCTCTGCCCCATCATATCGCGCGTCATAAGGAGATCCATCAACATAGCGTATAATTGGATTGGCAGTACGTTAATAAGCGGTTAATTTGCGGTCACAAGCGAGAGGGTATATCCAATTTCTTTCGAGGTAATCTGTGTAAATTGGTTTACGAATAATAACAGATCCGGCGACCCCGTTTGCGGTTAGTTTGAAAGTGCATGTATGGACTGTTGTGTAAAAGTCCATTGCTGAGTTTGCGGGGAAGTGGAGTAATATCGACTTTTTGGCAATCGGGGTAGTTTTGTGGCTGGGGATTGGGGGGTTGCTGGGCCCATGATAGTGGCGCATCCAGGTTTTGGATAAGGTGGGGAGAAGGAGGGAATTCCGAAACAAGGCGATCCCATATTTCATATGATGCACGATATGGGGCAGAGGGACCCCCCCCCCCCCCCCCTTTTGTGTTGGTCATTGTGTTCCCGGAATCTCAGGAATTCTTTTCAGAAGTCTAGGGAGGGTGTGTTAGGTAAAAATAGTCTGGAGAGTGTATAGGGTATAGGGACAAAAAGGGGGGTACCCCTCTGCCCCATATCGTGCTGGGTATACCATATTTGGTTCACCCATTATTTTGAGAAGTGTGCATGAAGGACTAAATACAGAGTAAGGAGTTAAACCGCAGTTGGTAAAAGTCGGATCCCAGACCCAGCTAGATCCTGCCTTTATACCCAGCACGATATGGGGCAGAGGGGTACCCCCCTTTTTGTCCCTATACCCTATACACTCTTTAGACTATTGTTACCTAACACATCCCCCTAGACTTCTGAAAAGAATTCCTGAGATTCCGGGAACACAATGACCAACACAAAAGAGGGGGGGGGGGGGGGGGGTTCGCTCTGCCCCATATCGTGCATCATAATGCCTGCCTTTAAAACTTTATGATTGACAGTGTTTAGAAAAAGAAAAAAAAAACACCTATGGATTGATTTCAGCTATCAAAAATCAGAAAAGGGCTTTAAAAGTTTCAGATAATCCAATGCGTTATCGAGGTCACGTCAAGCATAAGGCCTACTGGAGAACATTGTTCAAGAAGGCATAACGGCTTGCCACAATTTTCATTTCACGGCAAATTTTAAACTCGTTTACCGGGTTGTCACCTAAAACTCAACTGGGTACGTGTATTTTCTTTACATTTCTACAAACATCATGGGTCTTTTTTTGTGTAAATGTTTGTAAGTTTTAAGTGAAGGATCGTGCTAGGTCCGACTATAGATCCGACTATATCACACCCGAGCCGGGCCTATTCACACGTGTCAGCACTGTGTTAGGAGTAGACTGTTTGGTCCAAATCAATTTCGCCGAAAGTGTGGAGTTGGTCCTTTCTCATTCATCAGATATTCATACATTACACTACATCCTTCATAGCACATGCCACACAAAGAGGGCAGGTGGAGCCCTATACAAACACCCCAACAAACAAAACGCAGTCAACTGAGGTTTTTCCAGTTTGATTATTTACACCGTTTTATTCAAAGCGAATATAAAATCTGATTACAAACAATTTGTCATAATATAAACTTGCCCAAATCACAATATTTGGATGTACATTAATAAAAATACAATGTAGTTCAGAACTTAACCCCATAAAATTACTGGATGGATTTTGTCTGCGTAGATTTTGCTTGAAATGAAAAGCCTTCCCAATGCTCAATGTGCCATTCTTGTACCCGATCTACAGCTCATTGATTACATTTTATGACAAAGTTTCATTCAATAATACTGCATAAACTGTCATTCAATAAGTACACCGACTAATATTATTTAATTTGTGAATCTTCGGTTGCCTTTGCAAAACGTCTTGTCTGTCGATGTGCTTAGGCAAATTTGTCTTGTTACTAGTAAACAATTTCAGCAGCCACTGATTAATAATGGCACAAATATAGGGGAAGTGAGTTGGTCTCACCAACAGTGGACGTTACCCCGCCTGAGTCTATAGACCTGTCTGAAAATTGGGATAATTTCTTTGGTATCGAATATTTATCCCCTGTTTAGATCTGGACTGCGGAAAACCATAAAGCGAGGTAGGACTGGCAAGCTAAAATGTGGCCAGCCCTACCATCTCTGTTGTAGCCCTATACGTAGAGTGGCTTTAATTAAGCCTTGTTTGGGCGACTTCCTGTGCAAACAGGTTTCCTTCTTATACCCAGTTAAAACATGCGAATTTGCTCAGGGTGGGGAGAGCTAGAGGTAGACCAAACCCTATACATGCTATGCACATTGCATTACAGTTACAGTGACATTTTTTTACAGGTTGGGTGAACCCAAGTGGCTATGGGTTGAACCCAAGTGGCTATTATGGGTTGAACCCAAGTGGCTATTATGGGTTGAACCCAAGTGGCTATTATGGGTTGAACCCAAGTGGCTATTAGGCCCTATGGGTTGAACCCAAGTGGCTATCTGAATGGATTGAAACCCAAGGGCTATCTGAATAGGTTGAAACCCAAGCGGATATCTGAATGGGTTGAACCGAAGCCGCTATCTGAAAGGGTAAACCGAAGCCGCTCCGGAATAATTATTTGAAGGTGAAATGCAAAGGAATATAAGAAGGGGGAAAAGTTAATTTTGTATAACAAAATTGCATCCGTGACTTCGTGACTGGTTCCTGTCTAAATAATTGTATGACAGCAGGCTACATGATGATGTTCCTACTCCTACCTGTTCCTACTTTCTCACCAGGGCAAAAATCGGCCGTCCGGGAAACCGATACTCGATCGAATGGAAGGTCGAATATTCAATTATTCGATTTAACTCAGCCCTACTGCTTTAATAGCAGGAAATTTGCTCACATTTACATATTTTTGGCACTGCCCAACATTGGGCAAAATATCAACCCATTTTTACCAACATTATTTTTTTTAGAGTGTTGGTGTTCCACATGATGTTTACCTTTTTCGAAAATATTTAGTAGCCTACATTCATAATTTACATTCATAAATGCCTCAGCGAGTTTCACTATCCCTATTGGTCGAGAGCCTGTCACGTGGGTGTGTTTTTAAACACGGCTGCAAGTTGTTTAAACACGGCGCGTCATAACCAGCGGTTCTCAGCCAATACGCAACAGGGAGAGCGTATGCGCGCACAAGATGTACTAAACTTCATAAATGTAAGACAACGCTAATTGCATGCACGCCTATAATAAAACGCTGCATTCGTGCGTGTGCGTACGCACGTGTTTTGTACTGAGCAAATAAGAGAAAAAGTGGGGTGAAAAAGCTTCGCATTTTGTCCTTTTTACGGGAGGTTTTTGCATTTTTCGTAAGAAGGCATTTATGAATGGGGATAAAAATGTGATGACCCGGTCTTTACCAATAACCTTCGGCTCGGTCCATTACCAGCGGTCACGCCCCTCCTCGGTTATTATTGACGTGTAAAGACCGGGTCATCACACTTTTATCCCCATATTTACTTCTGGGTTTCCTTTCTTTTTATACACCCTGTACTGTGTCATACTAATGCATGACTACACTCTAAATAATGAAAAACAATCAGCATTACATTAGCCAGGCTGCATACACACATTTATCACAACTGCACTTGTGTCACATGCATTTGTGACATGCATTTGTTTGACCTTCGATATTATGCCAGAATAAAGAGAAATGAATGGGTTTTCCAATGATACCAAATCTATCCCTGTACCATATTCCAATCGGAAAATATGAAGTGAAAGAAACAATTACACGGTACTGCAATCGCAGAGACAATGGCGAAAAACGGTTTTGAGAAGAGAAACAATCACGTTACACATGCCGCCAACGTCACCATAAAAAGGTTGCCTTTTTTCGATTTCAGCTCTTTCTTTTTTTTAAACAAAGTTGCACCTGAAAATTGAATGATAATAAAATGGTTTATAAAAATACAATAATCCCAAAATAGATTCCACAATGATTCCACATTTGATTTCTAGCTTGAACTGAACAGTTACTGCATATTTATTTATCTGTAACTGAACAACTCAACAAATTAAGTACATTGTGATCGAAAGTTTACATACACCGCAGTCCTGCAAACAAATTCCCAATTAATCTCAAAGCTGTGAACCAAATCCACATTTGGATGCATGAAGGAGGAAGGACGTTTGAAACATGATTTTCACACACTGATAATTAAAAAAAAAAAAAAAATTCAAGAAACAGAGAAGCCCAGGACCAATTAGAGGAACAGTTTCCAAATGTATGTAAACTTTCGACCACAACTGTAAGTTCCCCCATATTATATTTCCTAAGATGTACACAAGATTTGTATTAACCTTGGTGGAGATCATCAGTGGGACCCATGGAACAAATACTGAAACTGACTAGCCCATACCTACTGTTATGCATGAATGAGCAGAGTGAAAAGGTGAAATCGACAAAAATTGCAAAATGTTTGCCCACAGTGTAAATTATCACGCGCTGTGGACGTTCTTCTGTGCGCAAGATTGACTGCAAGATTGACTGGGGTTGTGACTTTGGGTCTTGGCAAATCTTGGACTGCTCCGGTTAATTCAAACATATCACTATTTCTTTTCATTTGGACTTACTCTCATTCTACGGGAAACTTGCTTTACTACCGATGAGCCTTACAGGAGGCCTCTCTTTAATCGACAGGCGAGGCATTCTTTTGCTAAAGACAGAGCTGGAACGGTCCTTTGGCACTGATAAAGTCAAACTGACTGTTGAAATATGCCTGCACCGGACACTACTATTCTGCATTTTTGTGAAGTGTGTCGATTTCACCTTTTCACTCTGCTCATTCATGCATAACAGTAGGTATGGGCTAGTCAGTTTCAGTATTTGTTCCATGGGTCCCACTGATGATCTCCACCAAGGTTAATTAAAATCCTGTGTACATCTTAGGAAATATAAAGATTTATTTAGGGGGGAACTTACTTTTGTTGGGCTTTCAAAGATACTCGAGAGTAGACAATTAACTCGATTTACGAAGAGCTTTCATTCTTGTCGAAGCACCACAGTCCTTAGGATGAGTTATGTAGGCCTACACTGCCTTGCATCGTTCGTCATGGACAGAGAAGCCTTATTGTTTGCATGACAAAGGTGAAAATCGAAACACATTTGGTTAGACATACTAATTTAACATTTTCCCATCAAAAATGTATATTTTTTTTCAGCCTCTTTGATATGACATTGCTGTGATTACACAATACATGTACACAATAGCTTGATATTACCAAAAACTGCTTGTTAATAGGACATACATGTAGTGTACGGTTCACTATGAATTAGTTTAAGAACAATACGGTAAAGGTTAGCGGTAGCACCATATGGGATTTTCTCTTTTGTGAGTTTACCGAGGAAACTCTTGAGTTGAATAACCACAGACATCTCTCCAGTGTGTTCCTACAATATATTGCCATAGGCCCTATCCACAAAAAGTTGAAAATACCAGCCCACCGTGCTTTGTAAAAGCCAGAAGGCTCCAATCCAAATGTGACCAAGATATAGCAAGCGTGAATAGTGCAACCTCAAAATAAACTGAAATCTCCCAATGTCCGAGTGTAAAAATCTAGCTTAATGAATCGGTCTATTCCTCAACAGCCATGTACATGTGCATACGTGTGCATGTACCACTGTGATCTTTCAATGCACCGCATGTCATTAAAAAGAATAATTCTATATTCCTGAAGTCTCCACCCCCATAATGCATTTTTCCTGATGACATCATAGAGCTATATTAAATTACCAGCGCACCATATGTGGCGTCCGCAAGGAAAATCAGACAAGTCGCATGGCCTATTTTTGAGTAATTGCAATTTAATTCGTCAAACAATCCACAAGGGAAACTGACTAGGTAAATTTTGAATACATTTTCAAAGTGAACAAAGAAACTGGCAGGAGCAGGATTCGAACCTGCGACCTCCGGAATACCGTACCGGCGCTCTACCAACTGAGCTATCTTGCCCTATGTTGGCGGTCTCCCAAATTGTCAGTATCTTTGTTCGGGTGGGCGCTAGTCAGAAGTCATAAACCAAGAATGCCGTGTAGACAGGGACAGGGTTGTTTGATATAAATCACTCGATTTAAATCATTGAATTAAATCATTATTTAAATCACTGGAAAAAAATCTTTAAAATTAATAATATAAATCACGTTTTGATTATTTTTTTCTCTGTAATTTTGTTAATGTAAAAACAATTTCTGTTATTCAAACCTGAATGTCATTAACTTGAAATCGGTTATACTCACTCTAAAGGAATGTATAAGGCCAGTTTCCTGAAACTGTGTACTACATTTATCATGTGTACAATGCATATGATTCTGAAGTATATTGTGTGTGTCTCATGTACATATAGGTTTAAATAACTCATGCATGCTGTAATGCACCTATCAATTGATACCCCCCCCCCCCCCCCGCCCTTCCCCTCTCACTTCCCTTCCCCTCCCCGAGTGGCAATTTTTTTCTCCAGTTCATCAGGCTATAAGAACTTTCTGCTGAGTTGTATAAAAATGACAATTAAAAAATGTTGTGTTGGGACTTTTGCCTCATCGTCTCTGCTAAACCGTCTATATTTTAACATAGGCCTAAATCTTCAATGGTGCTCTGTCCATTGAAAGTTCCATTGTCTGGTTCCCATTCTACAGCTGCAAATGCAAAATGACGCCCAAGGACAATATTTCGACCTCAAAAATCGTACAAACTTTTACAGGATCAAAATAAGGACAGTGCGTTAAACAAAATATGGTGGCTGCATTAAATAGTTTTATTCCACCATGGTTGTGTGTAGAGAGGAGGTTCCTGTTATCAACTTGGATGAGAAATGTGCAGTATGATGGTGATGCTGTATTAACAGAGGTTTTAAGACAAACTTTGTATTCTAGAAAAGAATATGATCTATGAAAGGGATTTCAGCACTGATTTCATGAACAATTGTGTGTGGTTATACTTGACTTTCAATGGTGGTCATTTAAATTGACTTATTTAAAACAAATGTTTTATGCCAATGGTACGATGATAACAAAAATAAAAAAATCAATTTAAATTTTAAAAATCCGATTTAAATAAAAAAAATCTGATTTTTTTTATTTAAAAAAAAATATCATGATTTTTATCAACCCTGGCCAGGGATCACACCCAATTTATGATACAACCTGGGAAGCGACATTGTGGGGATCACTCAATGAGGATACGACTTTTTACCTTATAATTCGTCAAACAATCCACAAGGGAAACTGACTAGGTAAATTTTGAATACATTTTCAAAGTGAACAAAAAAAACTGGAAGGAGCGGGATTCGAACCTGCGATCATTAAATGTGTATAATTTGAAATTTTAGTCTGGCGTACTTCCGAAAAAATTGTGCAAACTACATATTATTTTTCATTCTTAATGCTGAATTTACAGCTCTATTAAAAAAAACCTAAATATTGTATAACAGTAATTTCTTCACCATTACAAAGCTTACATTATATATTTTATTATGGATGGAAATCTCAATTTTCAAAATTTCCGACTTACATGTATGTCTGATTTTACTTGCTGGTGCATTATGTAGATGCACAATGGGAATGTGCATCTGCATATGGTACGCTGGTAATTAATTTAATATAGCTCTGTGTAGATGCATGCCGGAAATATGTGTTTGTTCAGGTAAAAAAAGCCTACGTTAACATCTGTTTTCATGTATTGAAGGTTTAACGGTATCCACAACTCTTAAAGGGACACATTGCCTTCAAATGTCATGAAATTTTGCTGTTTGGAAATGTTCCTTATCTTTTATAAGAGTTGTTCATGCAAAAAAACACTTATAATGTGTTGTAATTAGTGAGTAGTGATTACAAAACAAAAGATTGCCCGCTGCCCCCTGACATCTGACCCGCGAAACATAGACTTATTTCCAGTAGTATAAATACCACCTTCTAAATAATGCGCAAAATATATACGCTTTAAGAGTCTTTAGGCTGGCGCCGCAGCCAGTGGCCTTGTGAACCTATCAGATGATCGCCAGGTACAATTCTCTACCTCGCGGGTGCTGCGCGCCGTTGCGTTCCACATCACAGTACATCAAAATGGATCAACAGACTTCAACCAGATGCGACTGGAAATACGACTGGTGAACACGGTCCGCCATTTTGTGGAGTCAAAAATTTGGTTCTACAAAATGGCGGACCGTTATTTGTCACGAAATTAAACAAAAACCACGCAATTTGAAGGGATAGTTATGTGAATCTTTTTATTCTACTTTTAAGAAAGCTTTCCAACCATATCCATTTCAGTTTTATAGCCCAAATCGCAACATCCAAAGCAATGTGTCCCTTTAAGCCTAAAGGCTGTATCACGCAAACGTGAAAGCGAAGCAAATTTTGTGATGTCATCAATTGGTGTTTCATTGCGACGTTCGCTGTTACCCCGACGAATTCACTTCGCTCTCAAATTCGCATGAAGTATCAACCAGCCTTTAAGTGAGATTAAATAAGCACAAACTGCTCGCTCATAACCCAAGTGTGCAGACAAATCGATGCACCTTTCAAGGACAGGACGACGCATGCAGAATGGCCATAGAAAGCCATTTCAACTTGTTCTCCAGTCACACGTATAATACATACATCAATCAAATCAAATCAAATCACGGCCATTCTCAAACACCTTCGTACAGCAGGTGTGTAAAGGCATGGGCAGGGAGATTAAGTTAGTCCTCTACATGTAGCAATTTAATAAAGTTCTCTACGCATGACATTACTTCAACGTTGAATCAAAATGACCATCTGCAATGTGACCTGGCAGCACAAAATGAGCGGCAAGTCGCACTATGGTTTCCTGACTTACAAGCAGAAACAACAATTTTTTACGGAAAAGTCAATTTTGGGATTTTAACAACTGTACAATTGAAAAACCCTATTCCATCATATCCCAAAGTTTTAAAACTAAATCCAGTCTCAAAATATTTGTTGAGGATGATTTCTTTTTTGAACTTGCCACAGACAAACTGAGCTTCTTTTTCTCAAAATAAGGGGTCTCTCTGACAACTCCAAAAGGTTGTATCGGGGGCTAGGAATGAGGTACCACAACCACTGATCTCTATATGAACTGGATAGCTCATTGGCCATTGCGCGCTGTACAAGCAACTGAAGCCAGCACCCGCCATATTACCACTCCCAATTTACCACTGATAGCTATGTAAGGAGAACGAGGATGAAAGGAGACCTTGGGGGAAAAGGTTTGCAAACCTATTGTATTGGGAGTGATAACATGGCGGACGGTGGCCTTAAGGCGACTAGCCGATGCGCTATCCAGTTTACATAGAGATCAGTGACCACAACACACAATAGGCCAATACTAAATTGAAGCTTTTAACTTGTACTTTCAGGAAATACCATATTATTCTTGTTTTTCAAATTTTGCGACTTTCCATCCCATTTCGTGAAACGAGTCACAAATTGCTCTCTCCAAAGAGAAACAATTCATCGTGTGTCCAGTCACTGACAAAATAATGGCCTTTTTACACTACAAAATAATGTGGGGTTGAAAAAGAAACAATGCTTCATAGTTGACAATTTTAAACCAGTCACCAACCCGTTGTTGACCCCAAGATTAATTTCA
Source organism: Hippasteria phrygiana (assembly GCA_037893225.1). Taxonomy (NCBI): domain Eukaryota; kingdom Metazoa; phylum Echinodermata; class Asteroidea; order Valvatida; family Goniasteridae; genus Hippasteria; species Hippasteria phrygiana. Next base: position 285,658 of record JAZGUH010000239.1, read on the forward strand.
ATCCCAGTTGAACTCAATCCTGCTCTGAACCAGGGTGGAGATTTCTCACCCTGGGTCGACACTCTGGTGTGGTAATTTTAAGCTGCACTGAATCTAAGATTCAACTAAACTAGGCAAATGGGTGCTAGAGGTGGATCGTTGGGCATCCACTTCCAACAGGTTTTAAAATAGTTTCACCTCTTGTTTCTTTATGGACTTTTTAATGAATGGACAAATATTTCTCTGCTGTTAAACAGATGGCAAAATGGAACTTTCCCATGTGTGTGTTGGTGTGTTTACAAGTAGTGCCTTAAGGGGTACCCACGCACAATGGACAACAATAGAGACAATGGGACCCCACGCGGTGATCTTTAGAAATCTTGGTGCCACATAAGGAAAACGCCATGGAGTTTGAGACTTAAATAGAAACAGAGGAGAACAAAAGTAGGAAAGTAGGGTGAACAATAGTCGTTCCTCATAAGAGTGCGTTTGTGAGGATGAGTATGTAAAAACCGGCAATCGTAGACTAGGGACAAAAGAGTTAGGGCGTAGACAAATGGTCCACAATTGACCGAATGTCCACGATTGAAAATCGTGTACAAAACATATGGGAGATGACCTTCCGAAAAAGTTAAAGTATAAACAAAAGAGGGACAATAGGGAGTCTGCGATTGCCGGTTTTTACACACTTGTGTGGGTGGGTATATAAATACCGGCAATCGTGGACTAGGGACAAAAGGGTTAGGGCATAGACAAAGGGTCCACGATTGACCGAACGTCCACGATTGAAAATCGTGTACAAAACATATGGGAGGCCTTCCGAAAAAAGTTAAAGTATAAACAAAAGAGGGACAATAGGAGGTCCGCAATTGCTGGTATTTACACGCTTGTGTGTTCATGTACACGTATTCCTGTGGGGCAGAAAACACAATAGATCAATCAGCCCCACAGCTGAATCTTTAAAAATCCATCTTCCCCAGAGCAGAAACTCCATAACGTTACGGATTTCAATAGAAACAAAGGAAAACAAAAGAAGGTGCATAAAGGTCTTCCCCATAAGTATGTGTGCGTATGGCTGGGTGGGTGAATGTACTTATGAGGGCTCTTCCATTGTTCCCTTTGTTTGTACTTTAAGTTTTTTTCCAAAATGCCCCATAAGGTTTGTACACCAGTTCTACCAAGGATTTGGGCTCAAGTCCTCATTTGTATTGTTATCACTAATCCCCAATTGTCCCAAGTCCTCAGTCGTAATGGATAGCCTGTATAGTGCTGCTAACAATAAATACATTACGGAGCATGACAAAGAAAAAGAGACTCCTCTTGACCCACACACCACAAATACACCAATAAGAACACAAAATGAGGTACATTTTTTAGCTTACCATTGTTTTTCCTGGACACTTTGGGATTTAGCAGTAGATATAAAGTTGAGAGGTTAATATCTGGGTTTTTTATATATATAAAATCAGTTCATATCACCATATTTATAAAGATAATCCATTCTGAACATGTAACAGGGCTCAAAATAAACACGAGACCGCTGGGCCGAGTCATGGGGACCGGATAACCCAACTATAGTCTGGTAGTCTGGTTTTTTTCCCCCCTTAATAATCTAGCATTTGAACCTTCCATTTCACACTTCAACTTGTTTATTAACCTGAACAAATATCGACCAAATTTGGTCCCACAGTCAACTACTCCCACCTGCACAGTGCGTTTTAGTCAATTTTGATCTGCGCGGGTCAAATCAAATTATTTCAGGTCAAGTGAATTTCTTGTGCTTGCCGAGTGGTGCACTGGAATGTTTTTAAAGATACTGTCCATGCTCTTTTTAAGACCCCCAAAATATCTTCTTTTTTTGGGTGACCCGACAGTAATTCGAGCATATCTTTGTGTGCATTAGATGCTTGAAAGCATCAGAGAATAAACACCTTTTTGGGGAGGGTTGCAGACACCCAACATAAAATAGGGTGGTTTTTCCTTATAATCTGAAATATGTTAGAGGTCTGGAGGAAAACAAATTGAGCCGTGTGTGTGTGTGTATAACTGATGAACAACCGATATCTCCAATACCCATTTGAAAGCTGACGGCATCTATGTACTTACATGTATACCGAGTAATGTGAAAAATATGTCCAAATTAAGAGCTATTTTGGACTACACCCATTAAAAACCAGGGTCCAATTTCACGGAGCTGTTCAGCACAAAAATGTGCTTAGCACCAAAAAGTCTTGCCTAGTAAAAACAGGTTACCTTCCTAAACTTCACGTGATTTTCATGGCAAGCAAACAGCAAAGTACCAATCACAAGCAATATACATCACATATAATGTTGGTTGTTAATCCCGTTTTTACCAGGGAAGATTTTTTATGCTAAGCAAATTGTTGTGCTTAACAGCTCCTTGAAAGTGGACCCAGGTAGTATCTTAACACACACTTTCTGGGTTCCAGTTATGTTCTTTGCCATTCTTTCTATACAGCTATTAAAATATTTCGCTAATATCAGAAAATATATTAGCTCATAATGTAGATATGCGCTGTGAATACTGTTCCGTTTTTGCATAGAATAATCAACAATGCTATTAAACGAGGTACGAGTTGTTTATTTTTATAAATGTACAAATTGCGCTGATTGTGTATTATAAACAGTTCACTCATCATACATTAATTTGATCATGCATAAAATGGCCAGTGCATGCTTAAAGGTCTAGTTAGTGGGTGCACAATAACCATGACAGTTTGTTCACACAAATTAAAGTATAATTATTGCAGAGCTGTAATCACAGACATCAAGTCATCACGAGACATTACAAGTCAATCACAAGTCTGGTCTCAGGCGATGCCACAAGCTATTAAAAACAGTGACAAAAGCATTCCTTTAACCCCTTGCATACGGATGACGCTATATGGCGTAAAAAAATAGTGGCACCGGGATGACGCCATTTGCCGACGTTTGTGCAGTTTTAATCCATTGTTGGATTATTGTGTATGTTACGCTTGACTGCACAAACACATTGTAGCAGTTCGCGTACATGTGGTGCGCCAGTTGACCCGCAGTTGTTGACCCGCGATTGACCCACGATTGACCCACGATTGACCCACGATTGACCTGTGATCCGACTCGTGATTGACTTCATTTGACTTGTGATGACTTGAGAACTCTGGTACATATAAATTAACAGGTAGTGACTGTGAAACTCAAAGATGACAACAATACTGTGTTATGCTACACAATCCAATCTTAACTTTCCATGTGCAAGCATTTTGGTGTGTGTGACCAGCACACTGCCAAACCGTGCTACTGATCGCATTCATCATGTGCCAATCACATGCGAGACTTGCGAGGCTTAAGATGTGATTTGTACATCAGTAAGGTAAAGATTTGCGGTAGAACCATGTGGCAACTCTCTTTTGCGAGTTTGTAGGCTTCTGAAAAGCACCGGAAAAACTCAACGTCAGGAGATTGTCAGGAGTCTCCTGACGATGGGCAGAATATACTGTCCGAAACGTTGATGACAGGCAAAATATACTGTCCGAAACATTGATTTTCCCCGGCTCTGTTAACCCCTTGCGTATGGTTGACACAAATATGTGCAGATTGAAAATTGCCACCTGGCCGGTTGACGTCTATACACACCAATTTTCTGCATTTTCAATTCATTATTGGGATATTGTGTGCACAAACCTCTTGTTTCCATTTCACTTGGCTGCGTAACCCGGCCTGGTGCCCCGACGCCCCAAGAAATACCCGGTATTACCGGGTTCAAGGGGTTAATGACCCTACAAACTAAAAAATAGAGAGCGTTGCCACAAGGCACTACTGCAAATCTTTACCTATTAATATTGCTACCCTCATCACTGTGCTGACCTTCAAATCTTATTTGAGTCATTCTATACAGTTCGGGGTGCAATTGTGGTGTCCCTGTTACATAGTGACATGTATAAGATTTTGCAATTCAGGACACATTCTTTAATGCCTTCTATCTGCAAGTCAATTTTAATGATACTTGATGGGAAATTACACAGGTCAGGTGTAGCAGGGACACCATAAAATGTCACTTTTGGACCCCAAATTTATAGAATGAATCATTTGTATGGAGCAGGACACACTTTTGGAGGCCCATGGTCGAAATCAAATCTTCCGAATGGAAACATATCCAAGGGTTCACAGTAAGCATTTGGAGCGTCACCTTGAACCATACCTTTTGATAACCACAACTGCCATTACTTTGTTGTGTCTACAGTGCATGCGATGTAATGGCAAAGGTTACATGTATGGCAAAGTGGACTACTTTGTGAACTGTGCTTGTCCTGTTTTGACCTCCACTTATGCCACATTTTATTGTGCAAGTGCCGCAACATCTGTGAATTTTTAAAAATCGATTTCACGAAAGCTACAGTGTGAAAATTGCATAACATACACAATCGTTTTAGGTGGCGTAAGTTGTGCGAACAACACCAAGATTATGATTATGAACTAGCTGAGCGTGAGCTGCATCACAGAGCCGTTGCTTGAGTTATTTGCAGGTTTCATGTGAAATGTTCTACCGGCTTGTCTAGCTTGGTTCCTCCAATTAGGGTATTTGAGTGTGAAACTCGGCTCTCCGCCTGTTCCCACCAATATACTCTGACTGTACCTAGATGCACCGTTCTGTATCTCTGTGGAACTCTTTGCCTGGTGCACGTATTCCTTCATCTTATGATCTCTCCTGTTTTAAGAGGAATGTTAAATCCTATCTCTTCCATCTTTGATTTCCTTTTCCTTGTAGCTCCAATTTTCGGAGCGAAGGACGTGAACAGTTTCAAAATGGCGTAAAAGCAGCATTCAGCCTCGTCCGCCACATTGCTTAGCTACGCACTTTTCATGAAATGGATCGCAAGGATGTTGCGCAGCTCCGCATCGTTTATGTGGCGTAAATCCTAGGCAGCGGTGTAAGTTACACACCGTTTCGTGAAATCGGCTGCAAGACTATTCACAAAGCATATGGCACCCATATTCGACCAAGCGTAATAATGTACACTACAATTCCAACCACACATGCAGTATTTGTTTGTCATGCACCATTGAGGATGTAGCATCCATTGTCCTCTTTCTGATATTGTCATCTATGCTTTGTTACGGTTACATTTTTACAGTTTCCGGTTTGTTTAAAGTCCATTCCGTGTCCATAAAATATCGGCAAATCTACAGTATATCAGTTGAGTTTTGAAATTTCAATCTTTAATCAGTAATTTCAATGCAACTCGGCTGATGGGTTGCCCTGTGGAATGAACTCAACAAATGGGCATTTGGGCAAAAGGTCAACAAGTTAAGGTCATCAAAATTTTGACCTTTTGGGATATTTTGGAGAGCAGAGTACCGTAGCCATGTTTGTCTGGTTCCTGCACTCAAGCATGAGAAACATCATTATGAGGTCAATCACTGCATCCAAGGTGCCAGCCTCATTTGATCATGGACCTCAAACTGAGAAGCTTCATATAGACTTGTGTACATAAGATATCCAAGATGGCCACAGCGTGCTAGAGGTGTACATGTTATACACAAATCCAAGCATTCAATAGGTCCGCCGTACTTCCAGCTACTGCATACGAAGCACAGATAGGTCAACGGCAGTATGGTGCAACCCAACCATCACTTGCAGTGCATTTTCAAGTACCAGTTAAAACTAGTTATACCCAGCATGATATGGGGCAGAGGGGTACCCCCCTTTTGTGCCTATACCCTATACACTCTCCAGACTATTGTTACCCAACACATCCCCCTAGACATCTGAAAAGATGCCCCTAATCGTGCATCATATGAAACTAGTAGCTGATCATGTATACTTTTAACCCCTTGTGTCCAGCTGTTATTGATGAGGGGCTGGTATGCCAAGAACAGGCTGTGCAGCCAAGCATAAATGCAAACAATAGCCCCACACTTAATAGAGTGGTCCTATTTATCGTACTTGGAGCCCCCTTTTTGTGTGAATAAAAGCTTTGTTTGAAAAAGCTCCATCTATTCATTACACTCCCATTCAAGAACAATATAGTTGAAACATGAATGGATTGAGTAGGCGCAGGAATGCGCATATAGATGACAACTGGCCAGGTGGTCTTTTTCAAACAGCAGCTATGGCTGTTGTCCGTATTCAAGAGGTTACCAAGTTTTTCTTCTTACTTTCATCCTGAGCACAGTCCACACTTGAACCCTAGCCTCCTAGGCATTCTTGCCAGGAGACGTCGAATCCTCCAAAATCCACCACACGGTAACTGATGACACATTATTTATACTTAAACTTTCAATGGACATCAACCATCATGCAAAGCAATAGTAGCTGGGCACTGCTCTCCCCAAACCTGCAAAATCCTCCAAAAGCCTGGCTTTTCCAGGATCTGAGAGTGTTGGGGTTAATGTGGCTGTGTGCAGTATGGTACTCGGCCTTTGGCGCAGTTTCATTTCAGTTCTTGAGACGAGAAAGTAGTACTCGATCCAAGTTACTCGATCTCGTGAACACTCAATTTCATGAATGCGCACTGCTGGAGCGCGGCGTCCCTAGACATTTGCACGGATTTGTCTATTGCACACAAATGATGAAGTCAACCTCACTCAAACCCTGCACCATCCTCAAACTTACACATCCTCATCTGCATCTCCGACCTCCGCACCTGCGCCACGCCTCTGAGATGAGCCGTCGGTCTCCGTCGACGGAGCCTGGTAGAAGCACAGCGCCAGCAGAAAGAAGATGATGGAACCAATCTTGAGGCAGCCGGAGAGGATGAGGGTGAAGCGGCTGAAGTTGGCGTTGCTGTACAGCCAGCAGGTTCTAGATCCGTCGCAGTCATTCTCCCACAGAAGGCAGGCGTGATCGATGATGGCACCAAAGATGACTGGACCGGGGACGGTACCTGTCATGAAAAAAGGACAAATCAAGGCCATCCAATTAGACAAAAAACTATAAATCAATGACATTTTCCATGCCTTTTCACACAAGTGGGAAAATATTTTCATGCCTTTTCACAAGTGAGAAAATATTTTCATACCTTTTCTCAAAGTTGGAAAATAATTTCCCACTTGAATTCGCAGGGGGAAAAGTTGTGAGAAATGTGAAATGCCAATGTGAATGTAAATTCTTTTCACAAATTCCCATTCAGTGTTAACTTTCAATTGCCATGTACTGTACTTCCAGGGATGAGATTCTGAAAAAATTGAAAAGTCAGAATTTTTTTCCGTCATGGGAAGTGTACGTACATAGGGTAGATATGGGGTAGGTATAAGAAAGGGTAACAATGGGGACAATTCTACCCCACAGGCTCGTCTTTAGAAATCGACCTACCCCACAGAGTTAACGCTATGGGTTTTGAGATTTCAATGGGGACACAGGAGAACAAAGGAAGGACAGTAATGTCTACAATGGATGTACCCCATATCTACCCATGTGTGCAGATGGTGTGAGCACGCGTGCAGCTCAAAAAACATGTGCGCAGCACTGCAAAGTATTGGAAAATGCTTGACGTTTACTATAGTAAAATGATGTCATTCGTAAGTATTTCTATATTTTGAGAAATTTGGGGGAAAATAAGAAAAATCTGACAAAAAAGGGGCAACAAAATTTAATTATAAATGTTACTAGTAAGAGCGTTCCACTGCGACGCATAGTTTATTTCGGCATCGCACCCTAGCCTAGTGCTTTATCCGGGCCCCGGCTCTTTCAATTTCCGGATGAATTCTGACAGAAAAAATCCTCCACAAAGGCTCCAGATTTCGATTCCACCCATTCCCAAGACAAGGTATTTTTTAATTCCTTTATCGATCTCCTTTATTAATCCCTCTGCTTTCCGACTAAACGATGTCTTTCCGACAAGACACGATGCAAACCAAAAATCTCGAAAGCTAGCTGGTGGGGAAATCTCAGGACAAGTACAAGTACCGAACAAGTACCGCAGGCGTGCATCAGATCATTGCACGTGCATTGCAGCACGCGCGGCGCATGGTCCGTGCTTGGTAATTGGTTGAAAGCGGAAATAGCCACAAAAACACGCCAATCAGAGCAGTTGTAAGACCGTTACATCGTTGACCCAACACGAATTCACTTTACACAGTGATTGTCATTGGTCAATATGCGTGAGGTATCCCACTTTGTTTCGGCAAGAGCCAATGGAATTCGTTGTTTTATTCTGTCTCTCATCAATGGCAGCATGCATAAAGTTCGATCAGCGAACATTTGTCAACCGCTGGTCGATTTTGCCTGGTAACCTATGCACAAAATATAACCTGGGTACCAGGAAAAGTCGACCAGTGGTTGGTAAATAGTCGCTGATCGAACTTGGCCCAGCTGGTTCAAGGGCCAGGGATAGGCATTCTCGTTCGTGAGGCATTATTCAAATTAAAGAAAGGCATGACACGAGGCAAAATAGTAAGCAAAAACTGTTTCAACTTCGTTTCAAAATTGTTGGAAAGTAAAAGGTCGGAACTTCAAAAGTAAACTTGTCAAGGTCGGAGATTCTAAAATGTCGGAACAGAAATTCAAAGTCGGATTTTCAAAGTCCCAAAGTTGGAATTTCGCCAAAAGTCGGAAGAATCTCATCCCTGTACTTCCTGGCCAGAAATCTTATGACGGCTAGAGCATACTGAATAAATTCAGTGATTTAGTGGCAGTAGAAATTCTGGGAGTTCGGATGGCAATTGTGAGAAGTACACATGTATACCCTCCTTGTGGGCTACCGTGGCTTTATGGTCTTGTGCATGCACTGGACTCAGGATCTTACAGATGCTACAGATTGTGTCTTCAAGTCCAGTGTGGTCCTGTTGCTTGTGTCCCTGAGCAAGACACTGTCACAAATTTCTTCTCTCCGCCAAGGAATAAATGGGTATTTCTAAGGGTTATGTGTTTGATTAAACCTAGTGCGCTTAAATTGCAGCTGGGGCTGTATACTCCCCAGGGAGCCGAGATTTCCGGAATGATTTGTTGGCCTGATGAACTGGGGTAATAACGTAGTGCCTTGAAGGCCATTATCAGTTATCCTCATAATGCATATCATACTTTTGAATATGAAGAATATGCTTAAGAGTCAACACTTCTCAATGCAAATGAAGTTAAAGAATTGATCGCTACAAGCTTACCTAATGCCCGATAGAAAAGTGACTGAAGACCCAGAGCAAACGAGCGCTGAGAATGGGGAACACATCTGTAGAGAAGAGGAGAAAAAATAAATGATTGTGAGGCCAGCCTTGTACAGACAGTACATGCTGAATCTTTTCATTTCTAAACCTACATATTATGTGGTATGCCCATAAAACTTTTTAGGATTTTTTATCAAATTGATATGCCTCCATGCAGCCGGCCACAGTGTTTCCTTCAACTAAAAAGGCCTTTTTACCACTGCTTAACGTCTCTGAAATGGACGAAGTTTTCCTTGGCAGAAAATCACATTTTGCAACACAAAAATGCTACTCAAAATGTACTAATTTGAAAAGAAAAAATCACTTTTCTAATCAATATCAGGATTCAATAGGCACACAAATAATTATCTGTATACAGAAATATTGCTACACAAGATTTCAGAATGCAATTATTCCCCGTTTTTGGCAAATGCTGTACATTTTTAACTTAAAATATCAATTTTCAAGATCAAACAAATTTACCAAACAATTTGCCTTGTCAAATATTTTTCCTCATACGAGGTTGTTGCCAGCGCCCCCCCCCCCACCACTTTACTAGTTTTAGCTGTACAGTGGAACGCCGCTATACCGAACACCACTATACCGAACATTCGGCTATACCGAACACCATCCTTGGCTCCCAAATTTTGTGTACAAAACTTACCGAACATTGTTGTTGAAAAAAAAAACAACGGACTAAAAAAAAGTACTGGGCATTTGGGCTGTTTGTAATTGCCAATTGGCCGCAGCTTTATGTTGAAGAGTGACAGGTGGCTATTATTTCCCCAAGGAATAGAAGGGAAAAGCCAAATGTTGTTTTAGAATTCGGTAAGCTTAGAAAGTATGAACATGTAATTACATAATTCAATGGCCGGCAAATGTTTAAAGTCGTCCTTAAAGACCTAGTAGAACGCTTTGAAAAAATGTGAAATTATTGTCTCAGTCTACAGATATGTCAATATAGAGAGCAATACACAACAAATATGTTGTATTGTCCTTTTTAATTTGGAAAAAGAAAGCAAATTGGCTCACTTTTGAAAATCCTATCGTCTGAAAAAGCGTACGTCACGTCCATTTGCATGTCATGCGTTATGCATTTATTGCGCGTGACGTCATGGTGTGTAGTCCGATCGTTGCACTTGGTACAAGTTCATACATGAGTACGCGGTATTTACACAGAATACGTGTTGAATTAACTTCGTCTCTGTATCCCATCATGTAAGCCTACTATTTCAATTCCAAATCCGAGTTTAGTATGGATGACTACACGCGATGACGTCAAGGCTAACAGCGCGCCACCGACGGCAGCAGGGGAAGAACTTGGAGTATTATCGCGAAATTTGAATATTTAATTAGCATCTTTCTCTCGTCCGTTAATTAATAATGATGGATAGAAAATGACAATATTTAGCACGAATTTGGTTTCTTGTAATTCATAATCAAGATACTAATCTTTTTTTAGAGAATTAAACATTAGTTATAGTAGGTCTTTAAGTAACTGGCGGCTGAAAATCGCTACACCGAACGATTGCTACACCGAACGAAATCTGTGGATCCCGCGATGTTCGTTATAGCGGCGTTCCACTGTATTTGCAAAAAAAGACCTTAAACATAAATTGTTTAATGAGGGCCTTTCAGTAAGAGCCATGATGGAGACAATATTAAAAAAAAAACACCTAATGCACATTTCATACTTGGCATCAATTTCAACTTACCTCAGTGTAGCTGTGGTTGCCGGGACAACGGCCAAAATGGTGAAGAACTCCAGCAGGAAGAGCAGAGCGAGAAACAATGGTTGCCACTGGCAATGGCTGGTGCACTTCCCAGAGACGGCGATGGGGTCCCCTGCATTCACATTGTCAGGGACAGTAATGCAGCTACAATTGTGATAGGACTGCCGGGGGGAAATAGTGATATTGATATTTAATTGATATTAAAATTGTCAAATATAATGGGAATTAGGTTTGGGCGATTCCGCGCCGGAATCGATTCCAAACTCGGAATCGGCATCGCGATTCCACTTTTTTGAGGAATCGATTCTCTGATGTGGCCGATTCCAGTTCCCCGAGTTTCGATTCCAGTCCTCGCGCGCGAGGATTTTGAAGACTGGCCAACTCCAACACACCTTCGGAGGCATCGTGATTCCACTTTTTGGAGGAATCGGTTCTCGGATGTGGCCGATTCCAGTCCTCGCGTGACGATTTTGAAGACTTGCCAACTCCAACACGCCTTCAAAGAAGTCTTATTCTTTAACAAAAAGAACCCTAAACCGTTTCAAAAGCATGCAGTGAATCAAAAACAAACTGATGAAGCCGTTCTTTAACAGCCCCATGGGATATTAAATATCACAAAGTGAGCTATTTTGTTTGTGGAACACAAATGCAGTCGGCGCAGCGCATTTTTAGTCCACGGCCACGTGGCCTATCGCCTGCCTGCCGCGATTTCTTTGACATAACATTTCATTTGTTTATGCGTATCAGGTTTCGTATCATCTGAGGAATTTTAACAGAGTTTGGCAACTGTATGCAGGTCCCGAAAATTGTAAAGGTTTCTATAAAATTCCTTCAAAGAAATTGAGAACTTTCAGAACCATCTTTTAAAAAGTTTGTTTCGGAATATTCTTTCCCTATCACGCATGAAAAATCCACCAACAAGTAGCGATAAACCGCCGGTGATTTCCGAAAACAAATCCAGGATTAAATATCGCAAATATTAACTGCAAAGTTCCGAATGTATACCAGATGAAAAATAATTGCTATAAAAGCACTGGATACCTTAAAAACAGTTGTAAACATCGCAGATGAGCGTGAGCAGCGTGGAAAAATCTTGCGATTGCTTGTGGGAAACTTGAGCAAGCTATTTCTCATCTTGGGAATTCCCTTGTGGTTGAGCACGTGCTGACTGAAAGACCGTACCCTCATTTGATTGGCAAGTTGGTCTCATTTTCCACTTCCCACGACCCCTTCACGTGATATTTTATACGTATGGTTGTGTAGCGAAGTCGTGAACAGGGCTACTGCATATGCATGCTCACATGTTAACAAAGGGCTGGTTTGACAGACATTATCTTGTAAAATGTTTAGACATGTGGATCGGCAAAAGATCGGGAAAATTCCAGGAAAATATTCAAAATATTCCTGTAAATTTTGTAATGTTCCAACTTTTTAGCTATATATACCTCCTGTTCTTCAAAAAGTTTAGAGCAGTAGATAGCGTCGCGTCACGCGTCGAGCCGACACCAACAGTTTCTAGGACTTGTATGCGCATGCGTAGTAGCTCACCCTCTTTTCTATTTTATGAATGACATGTATTACCTGGTACTTTGCGGTTCAAATCCCGCTCCTGCCAGTTTTGTTTGTTTGCTTTGGAAATTAAATAATAACAGATCTTTTTAAGACATAATATCTGTGCTCTTGAAATATTGGATTTGGTTTTTTTTATTTATTTTTATTTCAAGGAAAATCTACTTGTGTTCCTACTTTGGTCATCCCCTGTAAGGGTTTTATTCTTGGTTGCCTTGTGCCTCTAACACACAGACAGATCCACCATTGGAAGATCTGAATAATGGTTGTACAATATCAAGTAAAAACTGCTGCGGGCCAGTAAAAAGCACTCTTTAACTTGCCCGGCGGGCTAGGTAAAAAAACATACCTGTTTAAAATTGTCACTTTTGCTTGAAATGAATCAAACTGATGTTCTTGTGAAGTTTGAGTGAATTTTCTCGTTTTATTTAACGACTGAGTACAGCGCTGCGGTGTCCCGCGTGCGCAGTCAGTGCTATGCCGCGCCATACATGCATGCTCGCTCGCTGTAACTTCCTTATAATATAAATTGTACCACAATACTGTACACAACAGCTAGCTACAAAATGTAGCTACGTGTCATGATGAGGCTATATGTACCTACGTACATGTAATGTAGCTACGTGTCATGATGAGGCTATATGTACCTACGTACATGTAATGTAGCTACGTGTCATGATGAGGCTATATGTACCTACGTACATGTAATGTAGCTACGTGTCATGATGAGGCTATATGTACCTACGTACATGTACGTGCACATGGCATTCATTGCGTGATGCCACGATCGCACATGGCTTGTACAAGGTTGGCAGTGTCATATCAAGTTCCGAATGTGTTGTGCACATTTTTTGCCAAATGCTGTAAGTATTGGGACTGGTTGGGTGGGGTTGGGTGGGGGAGGGGGGGAGGGGGGGGGGGGTGGGGGGGGGGGGGGTGGGGGGGAGGGGGGGATGGGGGGAGGGGGGAGGGGGGGGCACCGTGAAAGTGGACAAAAGACTATGGCTCATTTCTCAATGCTCGGTTTCGATACGGCTACGCTGTCTTCTCTGAAGCGTTTTTATTTTGTACATCATCAATGTTCGAGAAAAATGATTCAGACCGTCACATTTTTGCCCCAGATGTCAATTTGAACGAAAACACCAACTACATGTAATATTGTCGGGATGTCTTAAATAAGACGCAGCTACCCGTACTGAAGCCAGCTTTGATATTTGGCCCATCCGGAAAATTCCACGTGCATACTGAGCATGCGCATCGGCACTTGACCTCAGTGATGCGATGCAGCTTTGCATGTAGTGAATGAAAGAAAGTTCATGCGAAATTTTGTGTGTGTGGTCTGTATAGGCCCTTTAATCGATGACAGCCGTGTACGTGGTTGGCAAAAAGTTTTAGTCACTTAGTCCATAGTCTTATGTGGCGATATCTAAATGTATCCAATCCTTAAAAAAAGAAGGCTAAAGAGAATACGATGCAAACTACAACAAAAATAAAAAACAACATGTCTACAGACAAGACTGGGAGCAGGATTTTGGAAGGCTTAGCTATGCCTACATTTATGATGGAAATACCATTTTTGCCATGTGTGCCGCAAAATGAAAATGACCAGCAAACTCCACTACTAGTGACGGCGATTTCTAATTCTCCGGCAAAACTTACCATTCAGTAATTTCTTTTCTATTTTTTAGTTTGAAAATCACTTCTAACTGTACTGAATCCTCCAATTTTAATATGAAGTTTTTGACACCGTAGAGAGTTATGGTTTATGAGATATCTTACAATGTGTCCATTAAATTAAAAATTTCTGCGGGCTAGTAAAAAACCCAATTAACTTGCCCGGTGGGCTAGTTAAAAAGAAAAGAAAACTTAAGGTCGAGGCTTGTGTGAAGTAATTATTAAAACCCTCCTATACTTATAACTATCACAGCCTATCAAAAACTCTAAACACCAACTCTCACAGTTTGTGTGTGTTTCAATCTGTCACTTGATAGGTTTTGATATATAGATTAGCTGGCTCCATTTTGGCCTTGAGAACAGGAGGGTTAATTGACAACTAAACCTGGGCAGATTTCTCCAGAGTACCGAAGTCTGATGTCAGTTGCTGCGGCAACTGGTTCCAAACACATGCAGTTTAGAATGTATTCTGGTTCCAAACATTGCATTGATTGACGTCATCACTTCGGTACTCTATTATAGCCGTGTTTGAATGACACACAAGGACTACACGACAGTGTCATGGGTTTTAACTGGATTCTCTGACACCAGACAGTCAAAATTCTAACAAATTCAAATAAATTCTCATTACACACTTCTGCAAAGCATGTGCAGTTTCAAAGATTCTCTTATATGTTAATTTTGGCCTTTATTGAGTTTTTCCTGATTTGCATAGGATTTGCATTTGCATACAACCTGAGCTCACCTTTGCGCCTTGACCTGAAGTTTTGTAATTTACATAAAGGTAAGCGTGCTCAAAGGACCATGAGGAAATTTTTATACACGAGGTAGGCTCATATTCCCAAACCGTCTTTTACCCAAGCAGATGCTCATGATAAGGTATCTGATGCTATGTTTCTTCAAATTGTGTTGAAATTGTGTTAGAAATGTTCACAATAACGATCGATTGGTCATCATAAACACGAGATTTGCTGAGATGTGAGCTGGTCAAGTGAGTGACCTTTGATTTTGAAGCGTACAATTTTTTAAAATATTATTATTATTATTATTTTCCTTAATTGTATGTTAGGGCGACACATAATGCTACAAAAGAGTGGGTTAGGGCGACAGTGTTGATTAGGGCAAAACATAACTGTCACCCTTTCCAAAATGTCGCCCTAATGGAGTGTTTTTTAGTAAGGGAAATCGGAAAAGTGCTAGAATAGGGCGACACCTGTGTGGCCCTATTGAGGTTATTATTAGAAGTGTCGCACGTTTATTGCATGTATAATTTTCCTCAATTGCCTAATGGGGCGACACATAATGCTAGAAAAGAGTGGGTTTGGGCGACCGTGGTGAATAGGGCGACTCATAACTGTCGCCCTTTCCAAAATGTCGCCCTAATGGAGTGTTTTTTAGTAAGGGAAATGGGAAAAGTGCTAGAATAGGGCGACACCTGTGTGGCCCTATTGAGGTTATTATTAGAAGTGTCGCACGTTTATTGCATGTATAATTTTCCTCAATTGCCTAATGGGGCGACACATAATGCTAGAAAAGAGTGGGTTTGGGCGACTGTGGTGAATAGGGCGACTCATAACTGTCGCCCAATTCAAAAGTCGCCCCTTTGGAGTGTCTTTTAGTAGGGTGCGTGGGAAAAGTGCTGTAAATGGGCGACAGTGCTGTCGCCCTTTTGGGGTTATTCAGGGTAGTGTGGCCCGTATGCGGCATGACTAGTAATTCTAAGAATTATAATTATTATTATGTTTTCTATTATTTGTTTAGGGAAGTCGCCCAATACAAGGCTAAAAGCCACTCTAGGTAAAGGGCTACAACAGAGATGGCGGGAATGGCCACATTTTAGGTTTTCCCAGGTCAAGATCTAAATCAAGGATAAATCTTCAATAGATACTAAAGAAATTATCCAGGGTTCATACACCCTTGTAAAAAATATTCCGGGACTTTTCCAGGATTTTCCAGGTCAAGATTTTGATTTTTCCAGGACTTAATTCAGCTACGCTGACGCTGCGCGGGATCGCGGACTCATTTGCAGTAAATTTCGATGGCAACTTATTAGACCGTTTTGTCGTATTTTGAAACTAATTTATTTGACTACAATTTCCAGGAATTTCCAGGACTTCTTTTAACAATTAAGCATTTTCCAGTACTTTTCAGGATGGGTACAAAATTCCAGGATTTTCCAGGTTTTCCAGGAGGCGTGTGAACCCTGTTATCCCAATTGTCAGACCTACATGTGTAGACCCAGGCGGTGTAACTCATCTCCCCTCCGCTATTACTTGGGAAAATTGCCCTCAATTTCAAGCGATGCCAAACCTCATTGGAAAAAGAAATCAGGAAAAGTTGTTCATGATTTTTAAACGTATCCATTTCCTGGGGACACGCTGTATAAGGCCAAAAATAAAAACTTGTGTTGCCCTTAAATGGAAACAAATCAGGAGGGAGGGTCGGTCGGTCGATTCTTTCTTATCATCCATGAAAACATCAAAACAATACTACAAGTCGTGTACCTCGGAAGTCGGGAGGCAAAAAGTAAGCTTATTTTAAAGTGAGATGGCAAAATGCAAGATTGTGCCATCGAAGCTTATTTAAAACTTAAAAATTAAAACTTGTTATTTTTTTTTTTTAAGGAATTTAAAAATAAACCAACAAACGCGACCTGACTTTTAGGGTTGTCGCGGAGGGCAACGACCATTTTTTGGCCTACTATGGCACAGTGGGTGAGGACTCGTGGTCATCCAACCCACCTTCATTCTGCTAGAATGCTCCACACTGGTCACTTGACAGCCAGCATGGCATGGCGAGTAATACATGGTGTTATCCACCCCACATATCGGTTCAAACGTATTGGCGCAGTGGCAGCCTGTATTACAGCCGGAGGACAAGTTGGTTGCCTGACTGGCATCAAAGCCACTGCAAAAAGAAAAGAATTAAAATAGTTTTAACCCCTTGTGTCCAGCTGTTACTGATGGGGTGCTGGTATGCCAAGCCTGGGTTCTGCAGCCAAGCGTAAACGCAAACAATAGGCACCACACTGAATAGAGTGGTCCTCTTCATCCCATTTGCACTCCCCCTTTCGTGTGAATGAAAGCTTTGTTTGAAAAAGCTCCATCTATTCATTACACTCCCAGTCAAGAACAGTACACATGTAGTTTAAAGGGCAATTCCACAAGAAAAAGGGACAAAGTGAGAAAGTGGAAAATTACTTGTAATCTTTAACTGCAAGTGCTACAATGAAAAATATGAAAAAATGTGATATCAAATAAAAGAGGCCAACATGCTCTTTAAGCCTGTTCGATATGACGATATTTCCCGATATTTCGATATTTTTTTCATATCGAAAATCGTATCGGCCCCTTTAAAAATAACCGGAATATCGGGGACTTCGATATACCGAAGAATATCGCGATATATGTTCCTTTTGGCCGCATTACGTGTGGATTTGTCCAGTTTACTTTGCTCGAAATTCCAGTTATTTCCAATTATTGGACGGTAGGAATAGTATATATTGTATCATGATGTACCATGGAGGAATAAAAAAATA
Organism: Hippasteria phrygiana; assembly: GCA_037893225.1. Taxonomy (NCBI): domain Eukaryota; kingdom Metazoa; phylum Echinodermata; class Asteroidea; order Valvatida; family Goniasteridae; genus Hippasteria; species Hippasteria phrygiana. The sequence continues at coordinate 303,292 of JAZGUH010000239.1, forward strand.
CATACATGCACTAAATGTGTCTTTCTTTGACCGTTTTCTAAACCCCGACATGACATCTCCGCTCCGCGCGATTTACCTTCCGCGCCGTACGTTGTCAAGTGCAAACAACGTCTTATTCCCAGTGTACAATGTACGTACCTACACGCTTGCGAACTCATCTTGAGATCGAGGGGTATGGCAATTGTTTGCAATAAGGTCAACCCCTGTAGCGCATCTGCGCGTGCGCGTTGCTTTGTTGCTAGCCTTGGTCAAGTGCAAGCAACCGCACTGAATGCCACCGTCTTTCCCCAGTGTACAAGGCACACGTAGTTAGGTGTAGTTACGTGTAGCGAACTGCGTCGCGTCTTGAGAAAAGATTAAAACACGTGCCGCGCATCCATTGTACATTGTGCAATGTACGTCATGTCGTCTTCACAAAATATACGACACGATCGTTTGTTGACAGCTCGCATGTGATCGTCCATGGTATTATCATCTGTGTTACTAATCAACAATGCTGAAATAGAAACAAACGCTAGTCTTTCTGGAGTGCCATAAAGTAGCCAACTGAAGGTAAATGTCGTAAAACTCCAAATACTCAACGAGCGAAGGGAAGCTTTGTCAAACCATGGTCAAACCGGCCCCCGTTCCGATCCTGCCGCTCCCGGCGGGCCCGATCCCGGTGACCCCGATCTCATGATGCCGTGGTGACTTCCGTCATGTATTTGTTTTATTCCTCCGTTCTTCCGGTAATGAAAAAAGTGACGTCATCACGATAATATCGAATATCGCGATATTTTTCTGCCGATATTTCGGTATCAAAATAAATGGATATCGAACAGCCTTAATGCTCTTTCATTTTAATGACCTTACATGTGTTAATCATTATTTTTTCTCAAAAAACCTCATTTTTGGGTAAAATTTGGTTTTTTTTGTTGGTAAAAATGCCTAAATGTAGATGATATTTTTGCACCCTTTTTAATTATTAGGGTATATTTGTATGTTTTGGGGGTTTAGCTACTTAATAAAGGATACCTAAAACAATGTATGTTTAGTGTTAAGGATTTTTGAATTTTCTAATGTATTTTATTAATATCACCTTATATTTAGGGTATTTTCGTCGGACAAACTGTAAAGTAACTAACTGTAAAGTAACTAACCGTAACGTAACTAACCATGATTTATTGGCAGTCCTTAAAACTGATAAATAATTGCTCCATGTTTTATGTGAAAACACTTGCCAGTAACCAATCAATGTTAGAGATATTACATTTTCTTTCAGTTGTATCCCACTCGAGGAAACTTCTTTATGTAAAGACATGAACTTTTCTTCCACGTCCTTTTTTTGTAACGTAACTAACCAAGAATAAAGTTGCCTTTACAATGCACATAACATGTCTGAATGTTTTCAATTATCATTGTGTGATACCTCTAGGTATAGATGTATTAATGGTACCCTAATGAAGAATTGATAGGCTTTCATCATAATATAGGAGCCCAAAGAACTGTACAGAGTCACTAAAAATGTAACGTAACTAACCGTGGAATTGCCCTCAACATGAATGGATCGAGTATGCGCAGGAATGCACTATAGACGACAACCAGCCAGGTGGTCTTTTCAAACCGCAGCTATAGCCGTCGTCCGTATTCCAGAGGTCCATCAGGATATGTGTTCAATAACGAACAAATGTGTAACTTATGAGCAGAAATGTGTAATATGCCTTGTTGGATAAAACGACCCCCAGAATTGGGGCTCCATCGCCACTTACTTCTGGTCGTAGCCTACTGTCACTCCAGCAAACTGAGGGTTAGGGCAACTGATGAGGAAAGCCCCAATCATGAACAGGGAAACTATGAGATTCGCCAGGCAGAACTTGATCATTCCTTTGAACAGCAACTTGAAATGCTTGACTGCCCATCCACCAATCAATGACCCGAATACGGCGGCCGGGATTACTGTCAAACCTGTAGGTGGTTTGGAAAAGGAAGTGTTGTAACCGAGTCATTCTTGCTCAAGTCAAGTCACAAGTGATTTCTTTTTCAAGTCAAGTACCAAGTATTAACTGTTCAAGATAGTAAATTAACATGTGATCGTTATTTACGAGCTGATAAGAAAAGTCATTACTTTAATACGTCGATTTTTGGAGACCTTGGAGAACACAATTTAATGCTTTTTAATACTTTTTAAGGCCTTAAATTCATAAAAGTCAATTTAAGACTTTTTAAAGACCCGCAGATACCCTGATGAATGTGTGGGTGAATGATTTTTAAGCCACAATGACATCACAGCCAGAAGAGCGTACTCTTCGGTTGGTTTGGTGAGGCACTCCCACATTTTTTTTCTGTCCTACAAAAGTCTTGATCAACTACTAAAGCACAAACAATGTACATCAAAATGTTTATTGTATGTACTCATGGTTTTAAACCCATTCATAGCATCTTTCCTACTTTGATCTCCGTTACCCTAGCCCAGTGCCGTCTGGTACACTGAGAGATGAAAATACATGTATGTCAGAGATTCTTGACTTTTGATTCTGTACCACTTTTGGAGAGGTGGGGGTGGGGGGTGGGGGGTTGGGGGGGGGGGGGAAAGAGAAAGATCCCATTTTACGAACCAACAACTATGGAAGCCCATCCCGCGGACAGGTTAAACTGCGACTCCAGGAACTTGGGGGCAAAGACAGCAAAGCTAGAGAGAATAAACCACTCGGTGCAGGCAGAGGCAGTGATGAACATGAAGGGTAGGTTCTTGATCAGGACAAAGACAGCTCTGGGGAAGTCTTTCAGACTGTTGCCGAATCCCGTCCGAGCTGAAAACTCCTGGCCGCCATGACACTCAGAGACCCGGAGCTTGGCAAGCTTCTCTTGGCCTGTTCAATAGGAGGATAAACAGAGATTTTTGGCTGTAAATCAAATTAAAAATCAAATTCAAAACTGAAGCTTGTATTGATGTTTTTCACTTGGTGACAATTATATTACTACAAGATCATCTTCATTGTTTTTTACAAAGTTGATAATAGTTGTGAGGTTAGCATGCTTGGACATGATCCATGGACATACATGTATGGGGTTACACTGAGGTTTATGGCTTCTGAATAACACCAGCTGAATAAAGATATTGACAATAAGCCAGTACGGTATTTCAACTGCACATGTGCACAGTGACATTTTATCCCTAATGACCCAAGTGACCTAACGCGCGCGTGTGCACGCAAAAGGTGGGTGCACGTGTTAAATATAATCATAATGGGAGTTCGCGTAACATGGCGTGACCTTACGTCAGCAATTTTATCCCAAATAAATTTGACCTTTGAGATACCGAACTGGCTTATTAAGGAGACAAACTGCCAAAATAGGGAAAGATAGCTCAGCTATTAGAGCACTTGTATGTTTGTAAATTTGCTTTGTTCAATCTGAAAATCATCAGATTTCTCTGTGGTTAATTATGAGTTATAATCGAGTCCCTGCAAGTCCTTTCACAAGTCCCTGCAAGTTCTTTCATAAGTCCCTGCAAGTCCCTGCGCCAACGATACTACAGACGCTAATTACCCCTTTGTTGCTCTTTTCTATAGCTGAGTTTGAGTTTATTGAATGTGATTTTGGGAGATTTCTTTACTTAACAAAAGGATTCCAGTTTCTTCCGTAGCCCAATTACGCAAGTTTTTTTCTGCACCTGGCGATTTTGAGTTCAATAATAACCGGAGTTACCGGTCCAAAATTTTGAGTTAGCGTGGGCATGTTTATACATGATTTGCTATTTTTTTTAGGGGAATAAATGTTTACCGGTACTTTGAGTTAAACAGGTTTTCGAGTTAACCGGTCTTGACTTATCAAGATTTCACTGTATACTAAATTTAATACTAAATCACTGCAACTCCTCATTCTCTCACAGCAGGGTTCGAAATTTGCAAGTCCAGTAATTTAGGCATTGATCCAGCATTATAACATTAATTTGAGCAACAGCCTACATTATCACGGATTGAGAAAGTTTAATGTTCAATTTGGTACATGTTCGTCCAGTGTATTATGCAGTCTTTGGATGATAATGGCCAGTCCAGTTGTTATTAAACGGGGGTGCTAGTACGCAAATATCGGCCTGTGCAGCCAAGCGTAATGCAAACAATATGCAAACAATGGATTGAGTATGTGCAGGAATGTGCGTATAGACATCAACCAGCCAGGTGGTCTTTTTCAAACCATGGCTTTGGCCGTCGTCCGTATTCAAGATCAAACAAGGAGCACTGCAAAGGTAATTAATGTTGGAAAGATAATCTGTTTTTAACAGTAGTACTTTAACCATTTACAGTCATCAAAAAGCAAAATACAAATCATTTCCGGATTTATGGGATATGGATGGTGACAAGTCCATGCTTAATTTGTCAAAATAATCCCCTTAAAAACTGCCGAGTCAGTGTTTCGCCATGTCGTTCTCGTAAAAGCGTAAATCCCCACAGGCCTTAAAGCACACCTTCATGTTCCATTCAGGTCGTTTCCGTTGCAATAATTGCCCCGGACAAAAGATCAGCCTATCTAAACACCGCACAGATACGTGCGGCGCGACGCCAGAAGACCCGCATGCCCATATATGGATTCAAAAACAATCAGACGCCACAACCTGGATAAGTGGCGTCATCCTGTGACGATCGTGGCATCCAGGGGCCTCCCGAGAGGGGGGAAGTATTTTGGAGGGGCAGGTAAATTAAAGAAAAATAGACATTTCCTTTGACAACACAGCCCCGCATCCAGAAATAACTGCATCCTGCTTGCCGGGTACGATAGTTCTCGAGGGGGATGGGGTAGGAGATTAGAGAGAGAGAGAGAGAGAGAGAGAGGGGTGTACTTCTCCGCATTACAACTTTCTACCAATAACACGCCTTTTAGCAGCATGACCTCAGACTGTTTACACGGGGGAAAACAACTTTAATCTTAATAGTCTGACACCGTTTCACCACATTTATCTTATTACACTTGGCAGGACCCCCATTGTTTGAAGAATGATACAACAAAATTCACATTGGCAACATACATGTACATATACATGTATGTACTAAATGAAGTAGATACTGAATTAACATTGAGAATAAAAATGGCAGGTGTATAAGTTACACAATGTACTAATGTGCTAATTTTGTAATCATCTTTTCACAAAACTGGGCATGACCATAAATTTGATTTTTGGAAACTTTAGGGGGGAAATTTGTTGGAAGGGATGTGGTAGTGGGGGGGGGGGGGGATATGTAGTCAACCCTCCCTTGATTTACATACTGGTACCAGTAAATACACTATGCATTCGCTGAAGACATGTCATGGCAAATCCTGGCAGTGTGCCAGAATACTAGCCATTCCCCCTTCGTCTGATTTCCGAAGAATGACTGAATTACATGTACACCCTCTGCCCACTCATCCTAACGTGGAAAAGTTATTTTAAACTTGTCCCCAGGCTGCACATTACCTAGCCTGTATCACACAAAATGTACTTTTGACTCTGCCTTCAAACTGCTGTCCATCAAAAACAAAAACAAAATTCCTGGAGTCATGGATGCCAAAAATCTGACTCAAACATTTTAGATTTTGAGATACATACATGTACGTGTACATCCAAGGGATTCACAGGGACACAATGTGATTTTTCTATTCAAAGTGGAAAGGGTGTGATTTCAACAATGAGGGTCCGAAATGACACCCAGAGCCCAGAATCACCGTGAGGTTTAAGGTGTTAAACCCAGAAGACACAATCTACCCTTTTTCAAGGTGGGACAATAGTTTGTAGGCTTCAGATGTCATTTTGAATTTTGAGATGATTTTTGGGTGCCCATTGTCAAAATCACATTCGAGGGGTTGACAGTGGGTACAGCCAGTTTTGGATATTCTGCAGGTACCCTTGTCATTACTGAAAGTCAAAAATATACGATGTACATGTACACATACATTTTCCAAAACAGCACCACATTCGTACCCATCTTAAATTCCGGGAAACATTGTACATGTACATGTATCTACAGGTTGATTGATGCTGCAAGTGGGTCATTCCACCAGGTTGGGACACAGTGTGTGACATTTATCCATATCTTTAAAAGTACTATTACATTTGATTCAGTTATTTCATGTAACATCAGTCTTTGGGTGGGAAATATTTTAGAAAGTTTTAAATCATGCAAATTATATTTTACCAAAATTATGATACAAAAAATGTGTCAGTTTGAATACCTCCATGGTTTGACATAACCAGTTTGACGTAACAGGACACGTCCATATTTCCATTTGTGTGTTTTTTCAACACTTTAAATATAAATATGGGAAATTCACAATGTGTACTAATTAAAAGATATACTATGCAACACAAGAACACCTGTTTATGGTAGTCAGTGTCCAAATATAGCAGAGACAGCAAGAACAGACGTGAGAGTGGACGTAACATGGACACTGTGTCCACTGTTACGTCCACACATGCATGTTTTTATTGTTCTTACTGTTTCTGAGCTATTTGGACACTGGCAACCATAACAAAAAGTGTTTTCTGGTAGCATTGAGTGTCTTTTAGTTAGTACATATACATGTAGTAAGTTGCATAATTATTTAATGACAAAAAATTAAGGCAGTCTGGATGTAACATTTGTGACCCGCTCCAGAAAAAGGTGATATAAGTCGCACTATGCATTTACGTGTAATGGCCCTTTCAAGTTGAGAAGGTAAACATTTTCGTCAAAATTAATTTTTTGTTTTTTGTCTTAAATGTCATCTTTAAATTTCTGAAGTTTCAGGTTCGGTGCACAACAATGTTGATTTCAGTGAATAAAGTGACAAATATTTTCTTTTTTAGAGTGCATTGTTCCATTGCATTGTATTAGAATTAGCTATTTTAAAGCCTGTTTTCTCTGTTGTGCAATTTGAACTCCATAGAACTAATTAATATGCAAAAACGCGATATCTCCAGAAAGGAAATGGCTTTTGAGCTCTATCAAGTACCAAATAAAAGCTTACTTTGTGGGCTTTCCAAACATACATACATTATTTTTTTCATATTTTGCGACATAATATACCTTTTTCCAGAGCGGGTCACATTTAGTACTAATTACAAAACACAAACTGCAACACAAAAAACATTTGTTATGATATTCAATATCCAAATGCAGCACAACAGCAGAAATATTTGTATGGTCATGGTCTAACATGGTGTCCATATTACGTCTGCACCGATTTTTCAAATTCTTGCTATTTCTGCTATATTTGGACACTGACTGCCGTAAAAAGGTGTTTCATTGTTGCATAGTGTGTCTTTTAATTATTGTACGTAATGAATTTCCCAAATTTATTTATTAAAGTGTTGAAAAAACACAAACATTTTAATGTTGGACACGGTGTCCATGTTACGTCCATTTTACATTCAAAATAACACACTTTTTATCATATTTTTGTTAAAATATAACTTACATGATTGAAACTTTCTCAAATAATCTCACACCCAAAGACGGATGTCACATGAAATAACTGAATTAAATGTAATGATGGTTTTAATGATATGGTCATATAACACACTGTGTCCCAACCTGGTGGAATGACCCAAATACTCAACCATCAATATGGAAGACGGCCCTAGCCGCGGTTTGAAAAATACCATCTGGCGGGTTGTCGTCTATATGTGCATTCCTGTGCATGTTCAATCCATTCTTTTAACTTACCATGTATAGTCTGGTATGTTTGTTCGTTAATGTTTTCATACTTTGTTTAATTTTATTTTTTAGCTTGTTTAAATACATGTTATGCTTTTGTTTGATTTGGTTATTTCCACTGTTTGTTCTCAAGTTGTTGTTTATGTTCAGGGTACCCGCACTCGACAAGCTTTGCTTTTTGTGGGTCTCCTGCATCTCTTGGCATTTATATTTCTATACATTTATGTTCACTTATTACTCCTGTTGTAACGTTTATAAAACTCAATAATTTCTATGTGTATGTATATACTGTAATTGTTTTATTGCCTTGAGATGAAAATAAAGTCAAGTAAATAAAAAAAAATAAAAACCAACAAATTTTGCCTGTAGTGTGTTATATTGGCTGCACAAGCCCAAATGGCATACCAGCACCCTATTAAAGGGACACATCGCTTTGCGATTTGGGCTATAAAACTTAAATGGATATGGTTGGGAAGCTCTTTTAAAAGTAGAATATAAAGATTCACATAACTATCTCTTTAAATTGCGTGGTTTTTGTTTAATTTCGTGACAAATAACGGTCCGCCATTTTGTAGAACCAAATTTTTGACTCTACAAAATGGCGGACCGTGTTCACCAGTCGTATTTCCAGTCGCAGCTGGTTAAAGTACGTTCTGTTGATCCATTTTGATGTACTGTGGCACGGCGCGCAGCATGCACTGGCGATATGTGTCGCGAGGTAGAGAATGGTACCTGGCGATCATCTGATAGGTTTATAAGGCCACTGGCTGCGGCGCCAGCCTAAAGACTCTTACAGCGTATTTTGCGCATTATTTAGACGGTGGTATTTACTACTGGAAATAAGTCTATGTTTCGCGGGCCAGATGTCAGGGATCAGAGGCCAATTTTTTGTTTTGTAATCACTGCTCACTAATTACAACACATTATACATGTTTTTTGCATGAACAACTCTTATAAAAGATATATAAGGAACATTTCTAAACAGCAAAATTTCATGACATTTAAAGGCAATGTGTCCCTTTAATAACAGCCAGAAAACCTACTACAGTATATTGTACATACAGTACATGTACATTTTATATCAGAGTTCCATCACTGTTGCTTTCGGATAGTCAGGTTGCCATATGCTGCTGTCCTTGCCTCTATCTCTGTGACTCGGGTACGAATCCTGCCCAAGGACTTGCACTTTGCAAGTAATATCATTATGCTGAACATGGGGAAAAAAACAAAAAAGCCACCTCAACAAAAAGCCTGTTGCAGCCCGACATGCATGTGTTGGGCCGAGTACACTGATTTTGTTCCACAATAGTTTCCTGCAAAACACCAAGTCCATGATCTGGGGGCTAGAAAAGACCCCAGTTGATTAGGAACATCCTGACCCAAACAGGTTAAGCGTCCTCTATCTCATTTATGTACATGTATCTACCCAATTTCAAGTGGTACACATTACATATAGCTGTGACCTGCACACATCAAATTTGTGCAACACATTCCCTACATTAAAAGGTAATATATACAACATTTGCAAACATCAAAACACAAAACTACTGAATTATTATGAAAAGTAAATGATAGTCTCAAGCATCCTATGAAGTCGTGGCACCTGGTGTGCTGCCATTTTCAAAAGTGGCATTTTTGTATCGATTTCTAGTGATGGTCGGCAGACCATCGTTAGGAAAAACATTGCCCCCAATTTACCAACTTTAGTTAGTCCACATTTTCTTTGGCAATTGTGTACATCCATGAGCAGGTGCAAGCCATGCAGTTCCCAAACCTGAAAGTTCCCAAACCTGATAGTTCCCTGACGTGTTAGGTCTATAACATTTTATAAATTGCTCCGTAATAGGGTCAGGGAACCAGACTACAAGAACATCATTTTTTTTCTCCTTTTCCCAGCATCTACATGTACATGTACATTGTATGCACACAAAACTTTAAACGGGTCAGTACATGTTACAACCCCAAATCCATTCATTTCTGAAAATTACAGAAAATTACAGTAGATTAACTAAAGGTGAATACAATTTTATGATAAAATAGAAAATGAGCACAGACGTTAATTAAGAACAACTAGGCTTTGAACTAGTGCTTGAGCTAGCAGAAATGTTTCTGCTACACAAGTACATGTAGTTACATGTAGCGTAACTTTTCTATTTACCATTGAAAAGCCCTCTGTAATTGACCTATCGCCGTTCATGACCATTATCCAATCGTAGCGTCTGTTGAACATCACATGATATTCCAAATCTTTGAATTTTTTTTTTTTTAAATCCAAAAAATTTTTTGCAGCACATTGGCCAAGCCCGTTTAGCGTAGTTTGTTCTGTATATATTTCTTACGTTTTTCCGATTCTCGTCCGCCCCAAACGGTGAAAATTCTGTGAGTGGGGTCCGGGGAGTCTGCATTATTCAGATACGCATTATAACGAGCGGCTGGAAATTGGGAAAAGCTATTTTCCCACTTTTTTTCAATAAGTGGTCGCACAAAAGTCTGCATGCACACGTGGGCAATGTTGTCTCAGAAATCTGAGACAACTCCTGTATCCGGTCGATCAGAGCGTGTATGCAATGATTCACCGTAATACGCTACTGCACGTTTCGCGCATCGCATCCACGTGCTGCACGTGTGTAAAGTTGTCTAAGGGGCGTGGCTAAATCACAAACGGAGATAGGTCAATTGGGTCCTGGTTTCCAATGGTACAATAATGCCAGGGCAAAGATGGTTCAATGTCAAAACAAAGTTATGTCTGAACAGTCAAACGTAAAATGGCGATCTTTGTTGGTTAAAAATCCATGATTCGCCATGACTTTCCACGACAAAATGAGGGTTTTCCATGACCAATTCTTACACTGTTTTTTGGTTTCGTTTTTACATCTTAACAGTCTATTTACAATACACCGGCTGATCATCACACTGAAAATAAAGGTCTGTGTAGCGCACATTATCATCATGCTCTATTAAATAAAAGATAGGAATATTCCTATCTTGGACTTAGGAAGAATAATTGTTATTCTTCCTGAAGTCCAAGATAGGAATATTCCTAACCTTTATGAAATATTTAGAGCCCAGCTGGATGGCCTCCACCTCCTCTTACGGCCATCCAAGATCCTCCCACTTTATTATGCAAGTCACCGACCACATAAAGCTATTTGGGCTAAACATTTGTGCTTTTTCACACTTTCTGGAAAACTACTACATGTATTAGAGTTAAATGTGTGGGTTGTACAAAATTGCATGTTTTTTTCCCACGACTTTTACCATGACAGCTTTATTATATTCCAGGATTTTCCATGACTGTGTGAACCCTGTGCCATTTTGTTTGCTTCATATAACCAGTGCAGTCTATAGGCCTTTTCACACTACGAAAAATCTCGGTGTTGGACACGGGTCCGACCCGTGTTGACTAGACTGACCTTTTCACACTGCAACATTTCAACACGGCACTGACCCGTGTAGAGCGCTCAACCCGGGTTGAAACTCAACCCTGCTCGGGAGGTGGGTTGAGAGCTCTCGACCCGTGTAGAGAAGTTGGACCCGTGTTGAAAGTCGTAGTGTGAACGTCTCCGGGTTGAGTTGGACCCGTGTAACCGTGGATCGGAGTGTGCGTGCAGAGCACCACATACCAGGCTGTTCGATATGACGATAATTGCCGATGTTTCGGTATTATGTAGCTTTTTCAGTTTTTGCAGCGTTTATGGTTTCTCCAAGTCCAAGTGTGTATACGTTAAGTGTAAATTAGTCTAGATTACTTTGCGCGAAATTATTTCCAATAAATTTGACGGCAGAATAGTACATAACGTATATGGAGGAATAAAAAAATACATTCAGTACTAAATGTGTCGTTTCTTTAATCGTTTTAAACCCCGACAAGACTTATCCGACATCTCCGCGCCGTATGTAGCGGACATTGCGTGCATGCGTATTCCATCGTTAGTGTAGTCTTGGTCAAATGCAAACAACCGCACTGAACGCTACCATATTATTCCTAGTGTACAATGTACGTACATGCAGCTAACATTTTGCGAACTTCGTCTCGAGAAAAGGCTACTAAGGTATGAGGGGGCCGGGGTTATTGCTCAATATGGGGAACCCCAAAAGTGCATCTGCGCGTGCGCGTTGCTTTGTTGCAAACAGCTGGCCTTGGCCGCCGGTCAAGTACAAGTACGCGTGCAAGCATCATGGAGGAATAAAACACACTGGATACTTTTACCTCCGATATGTCGGAGAAAATGGGCCCCAAATCAGACAAAAGACCGACATGGAGTGAGGAGGATTTGGGCTGACAGCTCCATCCAAAGCCAGCTCGGCGGAACGACCAGAATGCAGTATGGGGATTTTCCGATTCGACCCGTGTTGAACGGTCGGCCGTGTGTGTAGTGTGAAACGATCGCACAATACACGGGTCGAAACATTACACGTGTAGCAAAAATGCTGGCGCTGCGTTGAGTAGTGTGAAAAGGCAGCGTAATTGACCCGTGTTGAAATTTTAAGAAGTCTACACGGGTCGGACCCGTGTCGGACCCGTGTAGATTTCAACACGGGTCGAACGTACATAGTGTGAAAAGGCCTTATCAATAAATAGTACTCATCAAGTGCTTAATGCTTGTCAGATAAGGCCAAAGTGTCTCTTAGAATTGAGCAATCTGTCAAGTCTTATCAATGATGTACCCATCCATGGTGCTCCAGACAAATCATTGGATGATAAGTATGGCAAGTTGGCAACAATTCGCAAATTTGAATGCATGTAGGATGCAGTGTTATAAATAGGCCCAAAATTGCCTGTGCCCATCTGTTCACATTTTGCCTGCCCAACAATATTTTCCCGAAAAGTGTTTTGAGGCCCATGGGGTTGAGGAGGTTTTAAAGATACAAAGTCCTACATGTACAATGTACAATGTACATCAGGGTTGTTTGATTTAAATCACTCGATTTAAATCATGATTTAAATCATGATTTAAATCATGATTTTAATCACTGGAAATATATATATAAAAAAATCACTAATAAAAATCACGTTTATATTTATTTATTACTATTTTTTTTTAAATGTAAAAACAATTTGTGTTATTCAAACCTGACTGTCATTTACTTTAAATCGCTTATACTCGCTCTAAAGGGATGTACAAGGCCAGTTTCCTGAAAGAGTGTACTACATTTATCTTGTGTACAATGCATATGATTCTGAAGTACATTGTGAGTGGGTCAAGCTATACGAGAGAGGACTTGGGACAATGGGGGATTAGGGATAACAATGACCCCGCCCCCACCCCCGACACTCCCCCGCCCCCACCCCTCCACACCCCGACCCTCCCCCTCCCGACCCTCCCGTTCAGAAAAAGACAACAAAACACTGTGTATGCTGTCTGTGTGTCGTAATAAAGAAAAGTAGTGACTCTGAGAAAATTGAAAATAAATGCATGTAGATGTTTTTAAAAAATACCTGAAACTTTACAACGATGTCGCAATCAGGGAGAGATAGAGTGCTGTGTGCTGATTGGACAGCACGTGTGCGAGGTGGACTCACTGAACTGCGTGATTGGTCTACTACGGCTTAATTATTGGCCCATCTTCATGTGGAATTATTGGTTGTTCGAGGTGGACCAGATGTCGCAACGTTCGTAATAGCCTGTGATTGGGCAACTCCACGGAATGTGCCACTATCTTATTGGTATACCGGTAAAGGGTAAAGCCTTATCCAAAGCGATTTACTGGGGTGGTTCTTCTATGAAGGGACGGCGCTGTCAAAAATATCGAGCTCCCAGGGCTCGCGAATTTATTAAGAATGTAGTTGCCTTTCGGTATTTGGTGCTGTATAATCCACACTGCACGTTCGTGGTAAACATTTGCACCAAATTGCAAGCGAGAAGCAGTAGTTTGCACTAAGCGGTCGAATGACCGAAGTCGCATTGCTTATGTTCGATGCCTATGGCGAACGCTGGCCCATGGGTTTTAGGAAATATCTGTGGCTGCAAATTTCAGACTTCGGGCAATGTTGCGTTCTGCCGACGAAAAGCAGCATTTTCATTGTTTATGCCAACGAATCGACCAGACGTACCACTGTGCACCACTGTATGTAAGCGCCACACAGTCGAGTCGTGCAAGGTTTGAATGTCGATCTTTTTTCGCTGCTGTGCACAGTGCTGAAATTTCCAAAATGCAGTGGATTAAAATATTAGTGTAAAAAATTTGCGTATTGCCGATTTTGCGAGTCCTGGACACTCCGTGCAAGAATAAAAAAGTGGGGTAGTATAATCGCCTTAAACAAGGTTACGATCAGTCATTACCAGTCGTCCAATCTTGAGGAATAAAATACACACTCCTTTGTCCCTTGCTGTCCCCTCCCCTTATGCACTCCCTTTGATGTTCACCCTCTGCCACTCTCCTTTGGTCCTTAATCTCTCCTTTGTGTTTCTCCACCCTTCCTTGTTTGGGTTTCCCATACAGGTTTGTTTCTTGTACACTATCATTTGCCTTCTAGAAAGAACTCCAAGCAAAGCCTCCAAGCAAAGCCTCCAAGCAAAGCCTCCAAGCAAAGCCTCCAAGCAAAGCCTCCAAGCAAAGCCTCCAAGCAAAGCCTCCAAGCAAAGCCTCCAAGCAAAGCCTCCAAGCAAAGCCTCCAAGCAAAGCCTTTTTATTCGGGTTTTAATGTAATACTGAGAGCACTGAGCACTTCTGCTGCCCCAGTATCTGAACAACATTCACTTTCTCAAGATCAATACATGTAACTCCCGCCTGCTCTTTGATCATACCACGGAGTTCCGTTGCAGCGTAAAAACCACAGCTCACATGCCATTGAAAGAGTAACAAGATAGCCAAGATAAGATATAAACAGCATATTGGCCAGCCACATTATTGACACTTTCCATTCACTGCATTTTGGTTGACGCATTGTTTTCAAAACACCGCCAGACGGTTGAAACAGAGTTGGAAATGGATCAATTTGTCTTTATTTTTTTACTTATTTTTGGTCTGAAATCTTACTTTGAATTTGTCACCTTAAGTTTCGGGTACCCAAACCGGAAAAATGGATCCGGGTATTGAAGCTGGCATTCGGGCACCCGGATACCCTGAACAGGCCTAGTACAGTGTATGCAAATGTCAAGATACCTTGAGAACACAAAATGCCACGGGGGTGAAACCTACGGTACATGTAAACCAAATTATAAAGCTTCTAAAGGATGTGACAAATTCAACTATCATGTACATATTGTACATGTATGTACACGTAACTAATTTTTGTGACATATATACCCATTTTTGTGAGAGCTAGACACAAATGTACCGTCCACTGATGTCTATAGAAGTTTATTTCAAAAGGTCTTTTCGCACTTCATGTACATACGTGTATATCCAATCCGTGTCGAAATCTACACGGTTCCAACACGTGTGGACTTACAATTTCAACACCGTTCAATTCTGCTCCGGTGTTAATTCACACTACTCAACCCAAACACCAGCATTTGTGCTACACGTGTAATGTTTCGACCCATGTATTGTGCGATCGTTTCGCACTACACACATGGCCAGCCCTTCTACTACACGGATCAAATCGGAAAATCCCCCATACACTGTACTGCATTGCGACGCATCACCCCAATATGAATGTGCCTTCGGGTTATCAGATGTTCGCGATGTTCATGCATTAAAGTATGCTACGAAAGGCTAAAATATTTTGTAAACTTGTACATGTACTTTGTAGCACAATCAAAATTATATACGATTATGAAGAACGCGCGAAAAAGCGAGCGCTGTCAGTGGCAATGCAGCAGGTGAAAGGTTATTTGTTTGTTCGTTGCTAACAACTACACTGTGTGATGCTGTGCAAGCACTCCGATCCGCGGTTACACAGGTTGAATTTAACCCAGATAGTGTTCATACTATACGGCTTTCAACACGTGTCAGACTTCTCTACACGGATCGAGAGCTCTCAATCCACCTCAGGGTTAGTTTGGACACAGATTAAGCGCTCTACACGGGTCAGTACACAGTGCCAGTGCCGTGTTGAAATGTTGTAGTGTGAAAAGGTCAGCCTAGTTTACAGTGTTGGACCTGTGTGTACAACACAGAGATTTGTTGTAGTGTGAAAAGGCCTATGGTGTGCAATCTGCAAATAATGCATTCAGTTCTCTGTCATAACAGTAATATTTCTGGCTTTAGCCTGGATATAGCATGACGAACCATTACAAGTCCTTGGGGATCCGTGCACACGTAAGTAAATGTAGCTCCTGCCCTTTACAACCAGCTGCAACAGCTACATACATGTATACATGTACATGTTTGTAATATATACTGCTGACCTTTCCAAAACAATTCAAGTGATCATATCCCATAATCGTCAACTGGTTTCTCTCAAATTTTGTGAAGTTGGACAGTTCTCCCAGTCACAAGCCTCACGTGTACACATACATAATTATGTTGATGCACTACAAGCATCATTACACTGATTGTATTTTAATCCGTTCTTGGCCCATTTTTGGTCCACTCCAATTTTTGTTTTCCTTCTACCCTCTCAACCAAATGTTTTGAAAACTTGGCACAAACATTGCTTGTACACACACAAGCTTGTATTGATAAACTTGTTTCTTGTAGTTTAGACCACCATTACAGGGTGGTTCAACTGCATCATCAAATATTGTATTTTGCATCAGGTATTGTATTTTGCATCAGGTATTGTATTTTGCATCAGGTATTATTTCAAAATAATAAATAAAATTATAAAAATGACCAAAAACATGCAAGTACAAAAAGTCATCAGTAATGTACTGATGACAGCCATACCGGATTCTTCGATTGCAACTGGTCATTAAAATTTTGTCTGGAAATGTTTTTTTTAGTATAAAGTACATGTAAACTTCATCTAAAGATCTAAACACTCTTTTCAGAACTTCTGAACAAAATTCTGACAGACACCAGACCCCACCAAATTCAACAATAGGCAGACTTAATGTGCCGCTAGAGTACAAATGCAACTCATGCCCCCCCCCCCCCCCCCCCCCTCCACCGAAAAACTTTTACACTTGGACTTGTGAAATGAACACTTTGAAGCACTTCTTGCCTCAAAGGAAAAATATAAAAAGAGTCATTCTGCCAAAATTGTAATGCCCACCTCACCTCCCCCAAGGAAGTATCCAATATCAGACAAACCAGCCTGGTCCTACAAAACTTTCACAAACAATTTGCAATGCTTCCCCTGATCTTGAGCAGGGGGCCAGGACCTGGCACCCTCAGCGAAATGTCAAAAATTGGAAATCCCATAAGAGTTGAGCATGGGAAGAGTAACTTGTTTGAACTAAAAAACAAAACGGCGCATCCTACAGTACATATTGCAAGTGAAAGTCAACACTGCGAATGGGAATAGGAAGTTTTGCAAAAATAAACTATACAAAATGTATGTACTCCTGTAGCGTCAATCTATTCAGAAAAGTGTAGATTCTTTTTAAAGAATGTATAGTCAACTGGATGTCCAGTGCACTGGGCATTTACAACACCCTTATTTAATTCAATTGAGCGCGATCAAAAACTAAACTTTTTATTCTATTGTTTTGTTATGCACGGAGGACCAGATTGGGCAAAAAGCATCCTTGCCCATTCGAATGTCCACTTTTTCGTTGTTTCTCACAGTCACATTCACATTCCACAACCCCCCCCCCCCCCCCCCCCCCCCCCCCCGTAAATTCAAGTGGGAAAGTATAAGGAGGTGTTTGGTTCAAACAAAAAATACTATGGTTGCACACCAGTAAATCAACTTCCATTGACCCCAATGATAAATACGCCAACTTCCAAAATTCGGGAAAAATACAACTCTCCAAGGTGTTTGAGACATCAAATTAAAAGCTTAGGGCCTATTTTATCATTTTTCAATTTTGTGGGATTGAACCGATGACTTTTGGGAGAAATTTCCATCCAAAGATGTCCCCCCCCCCCCCCCCTAAAAGTACATGTAGTCCTGTAGCCCATCGCCAGCTTGAAAAATGATGCCTACGCGCCATTGCAAAAAACAGAGCACTTCTATTTTAGGGCCCAATTTCATCCGAATTTCACAGTAATACAAGCTGGCAGTCCTGTGTACCCCTTTCAACATTCTCCTTTACAAACCCTCAAGTTCATGGGCCACAAAATGCTCTTACAGCCGAGAATTTGAGGGCTAGCAAATCGGGATTTGGCTGGCGTGGGCAATTTTGGGCCCATTTACTGGTCTGCAACCCTAAATACAATGTACACAGAGCAAATTAACTTCGTGCAGCACAAGTGGGATTTGAACCTGTGACCATACATGTGAGCTTGTATCTTGCCTATTGTTGGTGATCTCTCAGTTTTGTCAATATTTTTTTTGGGAAGGGGGGGGGGGGGGGGGGGTTCTAGATAGAATCGGACTGTTGGTCATACCTGGTAGTGTTTTAGGGAAGCCAAGAAATGGTAGAGTGATGGACAGAGCCAACGTGCCACTGATGAGGAAGCCAATCCACCAGGCTCCAATCCACAACGGGCTGTCTGGATCTATGCGAAGTCTAGTCATGATATGAGAGAAAAAGCGACAAAATAAATGTATATTTATCCAGGTGTGTATATTGTGTACAATGGCTGAAACAAATTACTGTTAAAACCTTTTATTAAAAATGTTCTCAACACATACCAAAATAAAGGTATATTGAAATCATTTCAAGCTTCACAAGGTTGTGGTTGAAAATGTACATACACGTACATGTAGCCTACTCTCTCAAATTGTTACTTTAACCCCTTGGGCACGGTATTTTACGGGAGACGTCATCAGGGTGTTGCAGCGGTTCTGGCAGCCAAATTGAACCGCTACAATAATCCAAAAATGGATTGAAACTGTACAAACGGCGGCCAATGGCGTCATCCGGCCTGGTGACACTTTTTTTTTACGCCATATGGCATCATCCGTACGCAAGGGGTTAAATGTTCCTGGGCTAGGTTGTTCCGTTTCTTTCAATTTTTCAATTGTAAATTCTCATATCAATAAAATCATTTTTTAACCCCTTGAGTACGGTTATCGTAGTGAGGCGTCGGGGTGCTATGCCGGCCTGTGCAGGCAAGTGAAACGGCCGCTATGTGCTTGTGCAGTCAAGTGTAACATACACAATAATCCAACAATGGATTGAAACTGCACAAATAGCAGCAAATGGCGTCATCCGACCTGGTGTCACTTCTTTTTGCACCATTTGGCATCAACCCATGTGTCCGGTTGTTATTGATGGAGGTGCTGGTATGCAAAAAACGAAGATGTGCATCCAAGCGTAAACAATAGGCACCACACTGAATATAATAGTCCTATTCATCACACTTGGAGACCCTTTCGTGTGAATGAAAGCTTTGTTTGAAAAAGCTCCATCTACAATGAATTCATTACACTCCCATTCAAGAACATACATGTACATGTACACACCCACACGTACATGTACGTATACGTAGTTAAAACATGAATGGATTGAGTATATATGTGCAGGAATGTGCCTATAGACGTCAACCGGCCAGGTGATCTTTTCATATCAAAGACTAACTGTTAGTGTGTGATTAAGAAAACTGGCTGGGAATTACATGTACATGTGTACTGGCAACAAAAATTGAGGTTGCCTGAAAGTCAATTTTGGTTGTCCGAATTATGTAGCAAGGGTTGGACACGGTTAACGCGATGACTCCTGCCATCACCATGACTTGAAGAAGAAAAACAACATTTTCAATACTGTGACTTGGCAAGTTTTGCTAGAATTTAATGCTTGGGAAAATCCCACCTACAAATCACCAAATTATCTATTGGAGCTGGCATTTTATAGAGTTGTTTACAATACAAAAAGTCCAGCATACTACATGTAGCTGATGATGGTGCTGGTTTTCCTGGCTCCTGCATATTTTTGCACCAACAACCGGGCAATAATTTTGCACTCCGACTCCTCAATGCAATGTACAAACAAACCTTTCAAAAATCAAAGTACATGTAGGCCCTAGTACCTGCACATTTTTCAAACATAATTGTAAACTGGCAACACAAAATGAGCAGAAAATCGCACCAGGGCATTCCGAGTTACAATCAGGAACAATTTTCCATTGAAAAGTTAATTTTTGGGATTTTTACTGTACATACATACATGAAAAGCCACATTGTACACATGTACCATATTGCAAGGTTTTATTCAATCTCGAAATATTTCTGAGGGCGATTTTGTTTGTGTTGACTCACAGTTGCTTAGTTCTCAGGGTTATCCCACCACTTTGTTTTTCTGAGGGACCGACTTTCAGGACCACAAGCAACCGCCTACCTATTTTGTAGTGTAAGGTTACAACTGGCCTTTCATACATCAAATTACGAAATGAAATGGCTGACCAAAAAAAATATACAAATATTTACTGCTTCAAGTGGTGTAGTAAAACTAGCCTCCCGAGGTGATCCATTGAGCATTACATTTTCCCGAGGCGAAGCCGAGGGAAAATAGAATGCTCCATGGATCACCGAGGGAGTCTAGTTTTACCACACCACGAGATAAAAGCAGTAAATATTTGTTTTATAACACCTCATCACCCACAGATTCTGCTTGATTTTAAAATTTTTACATTATTTAAATCTAAATACAGTTAAAATGGACTTCTATTTGAATACAAAATTAGTGGAAAATTTATTTGCTCTTTTCAAATCCGCCCCTTAACGAAATGTTTGAACCCAGCTCTGTAGCGCTGGCACTTTGGAACAATAGGCGTTACGCTCAATGCGCACACCCGCATGCATCTGCACACAAATACCGCGCCATGGGTATAGTACATGTACTTTGGTTGCTAATGGTATAGTACTTTTGGTCGCTACAAGTATAGTACTTTTGGTCGTGCACAGGAAGATAGCAAAAATAAAAAAGGCCATGTGACTCACTCTCGGCCAATCAAGACACAGAATCTGTGGAAGAGGTGTTATAAAACTTTTTACAAGTTACAAATAATGTACCTGTACATTTTTTTGTTTTTGTAACTTGGCAATGTGTCCTGCTAGAAAATGTTAACCATGCAGATGTTAAAGGTTTGGGTTTGTGTGATTTATTCTGTTGTATAATTAATATAAATTTGTCAAACAAACCACAAGGGAAACTGACTACGTACATGTACATGTAAATTTGAATACATTTTCAAAGTTAACAAAGAAAACTGGCAGGAGCAGGATTTGAACCTGCGACCTCTGGAATACCGCACTGGCGCTCTACCAACGGTCTCTGGAATTGATCCCCACAATGTCGCTTCCCAGGTTGTATTGTAAAGTGGGGCATGATCCCTTGCTATACGGCATTCTGGGTTTATGACTTCTGAGTAGTGCCCCCCCCCCCCCCCCCCCCAACAAAGATACTGACAATTTGGGAGACTGCCAACATAGGGAAGAGAGCCGGTGGGATATTCCGGAGGTCGCAGGTTCAAATCCCGCTACTGCCAGTTCTTTTTGTTCACTTTGAAAATATATTCAAATTTACCTACAGTTGTCAGTTTCCCTTGTGGTTTGTTCGACAAATTATAAATTATACATCCTCATCGAGTGATCCCCACAATGTTGCTTCCTAGGTTGTATCGTAAAGTTTGGTGTGATCCCTGGCTATATGGCATTATGGGTTTATGACTTCTGACTAGCGCCCCTTGAACAAAGACACTGACAATTTGGAAGCTGTAGGGCAAGATACATGTAGCTCAGTTGGTAGAATGCCGGTGTGGTATTCCGGAGGTCACAGGCTCGAATCCCGCTCCTGCCAGTTTTCTTTGTTCACTTTGATAATTTACATTTGCATGAATTACAATGAAAAGAATATTAAAGTAAAGTATGGAAGGTAACACCTTGATGAGTTGTGTGGTTCTGAGAAGAACGAGTTGTTGAACTGCTTGTTGAACTAGTTGAAAAGAATAAACAACTGCGGGAATCAAATGTATTAAAATTCCATGTTACTGTTCACAAAGACACTTTCCTCCCTCAACCTTGGCCGATATTCTGGGCTAGTCAAATTAGTTCATAATTTTTTTCCCGGCCTATCAGGCTTATCTTACTTTCCCCCCGACACTGAACCTCTCCTACTAATTGTTGTAGATTGTGTTTGCATCCGCTTGTGTTTCGTTTCCAGCAAACACACTCGAGTGAAGAGTCTCGATATCTCCTGACCCTGACACATTTAAGGTTTCCTGTAAACAACTTTGAAAAGTTGGTTACCTTTCTGCGGAGTGTATTTAACGCTCAATGTCATGACAATTGTCAATGTCGGACAGTAAACTGTGTAATAATCGTCACATCCTTTGCATATGGTTAGGACAGTGGCCTCGACTTCCCGTATAGTAATGAACAGATAATTTCCTTCCTTTGTGAAACTTCGCACAGAAACGTCCTTATTCAAAGAAATCTGATCTATATTATCGTTTCCAAAAACTGAAGTGAACTTTGGTGTGGTGTTTTTTTTGTAGCGTTGGGATATAAATCCAGACTTTTTAACATTCGGTTTGAATTCAAATATTTGGTTTCGATTTTTGGAAACCAGATATTTGAAAGTAACCTTAAGAAATTAAGACTTCTATTTTTTTGTGACAGGCTTTTAACCCTCCCTCTCTCAGTGCCAAAACAGAGCCAAATACCCTATCTATCAAAACCTATCAAGTGATAGGTTGTAACACACAAGCTATGAGAGAGGAAGGGGGTTAATTTTTTGATAGGTTGTGATAGTAGTAACAGTAGGAGGGTTAAAGAAAACAATTCGGTCGATTCACAACTTGGTGCACCGCCAGCGGCAAGCCGGGGTGAGGCCAAATTACGCAGTGCATCATGGGAAAAAGTCGATATTGCAAAACCGGAAGTGGGTATCACCAATGCATCGACCGTACATCTTACACCCCTTCTCCGCTAAACCTATCAACTCCTCTCTCTTCTTTCCCGCACAAGGTATTCCCCGATTAGTCAAAAATTGCTTTAACTCATCGCGATTTAAATCAAATTATTTTCTTAACCATTGATTTAACTATTGATTTAAACCCTTTGCCATTGATTTAACCTCTTGCCAGCTTGTGCAACCAAGCGAAACGGAAACAAGAGGCTTGTGCAGCCAAACAGAATGTACACAATACCCCAACATTCGATTGAAAAAGCGGAGATTGGCGTCTACAGAGGTCAACCGGCCAGGTGGCAATTTCAGTGATGTGATTGGACTTTGGTAAACAAAACCTGAAAAGATCTGTGGCAAGCACAGACATCGGCGAGCACAAAGCCATTAAGGGCGTAGATGCTCTGTGGTGCAAACTAAGCCTTTCTGGGACATCTTTTGAGCAACAATATTTGCCAGATTTGTAATATTAATTTGAATTTTTCAGAATATTATGTCTCAATTTCAAAATCATTATTGATTTGCTACCCATTTGTAATAAATAATCTGGTATCCTTGTTCGAACTGCAGAAACATTTTTTCGTTTTCTTAATCTTAATCTAAAGCACATCCCATCTATGGAAGGCATGATTGGTCTTGGTATTTTCGATCCTATTTTGTTCAGACTTTTTTTTCAAACCTTTGTCAAGGTCTCTTACGGCTGACAAATATCAACGCTGCAATACCGCCTTGCTACAAGTACAAGCCATGTTGGGGCTATAAAACGGTGCTCGAATCCAGCAAAGTGTACCAATATTACATGCGTATAAGATAAGGTTGTTCGATATTCATTTATTTTGTAATGTCACTATAAATTAGTTTTGCAATTCCAATAACTTAAAAGTGGATTTTTGTTCCCTTATATGGAACAGGCCCCTACACTACACAATTGGCAAAAATATTGTGATATTCGATATTATCATACTAACGTCACATTTTTCTTTACGGAAGAACGGAGGAATAAAACAAAAAAATGATAGAAGTCACCATGACATTGTGAGATCGGGGCCACCGGGATCGGGCCCGCTGAGATTGAGCTGAGATTTATCTCTATTTGTTTGGAGCCAGTTGTCGAAGTCACACTTCCGTACGTACTCTATAGAACATTGAATTAATTGTCAGAACACTATCGTAATGTCACTTGCGTCAGTTTGTGCCTTGGTAGTTTTCTTGCCTTCAACCTCGGTGATCAAGACTGCATTTACACTGGATCCCGCAAGGGGGATATCAAAAGGGGATCTGATCTGGCAAGGAAGATCGAAGGGGGATCGGCAGCAAGTGTAAACGCGAGGTGGATTGGGGTCTGATCCGGATCTGATGCACCTTTCCCAATCCCTTTTTCCGGAAGGATCCGATCCGGATCTGATCCCCCAATGCTCGAGTGTGGACCAGATCCCACAATCTGACACAACTACATGTACATCCGGTTTGTGTGATGCAGTGGATTATAGGAAGCCGGAAAGTCCACAATTTGTTTTGGAGATGCTGCACTGGTCCCCACGCAGTTCCATGACACTGCAAATGCATGGTTGGAACTCGTCTGCACCTTGTCATTCTCTCTCTTTTCACATGCATGACAATATCGTCATCTCGACAGCTCTGAAATCGTGAACAAACATCAAGCATGTATGTACATTGTACATGTAAGTTTCACACCAGTTGATTAAATAGCGTGCAAAAATGGTTGCAAGATCGGTTACTGCACACACTCAATGACCTTCTTTCCACTGTAAATGGTGGAAAGAAGCAGGATCCGGATCCAGTGTAAACACATGGCACAGTTTATTTGCAGTTAAGCTTTCCTTTGGTTTTATTACCCCGCAGGACCCGATCCACCTTTGCCAGATCCAGCGTAAACGCGGTGCAAGGTTTGAATCCCACCTTGGCTGACACAGTCATCGCATCACCTGCAGCAATGGCCATCAGTAACCTTGATCTTGGCTGTGTTGCCCTAAAGGATGCATTATTTCAATTTCTTTTTTGTATTTTAAACTCATTGGCCTTGGTGTCCTGCACTACATGTATGCACCTCCCAAACATTGGCCCATGGTGCTGTGAATTGTTTACATAATTGTCTTAGCAAATGGCCATGCCCCCAACACTACGAAGTTTAAAGCTTTCTGACATGTGGATGGCGTCAAGTCTCAGCCTAGATGATGTGTTCTCCCCAAGTATTATTCCCCCAGGTTTTTCCTAACCTCTAAAACTGAACATTTCTTCATAGTCTCTTTTCCACAGGGTTCTTGCAACCTACAGTACCTGCCATGCACTTTTCAGACATCCTTGGTTTCATTACCAGAAATTAGTAGTAATAGTACATGTAACAATAATGGTATCGACACACTTTTAATATGTCATCCAAGAGGCTTAAAGGAAACATGATTTAGGATCTATATTGCATTATTCCTGCTTAAAACAATAAAGTATTATCTTGACAATGATATTTTGTGTCCAGAGACAATTATTTCCCAGATTAAATATGAGAAAACAATTTTTGAAAATGTTTATCCAAGCTACTCCGCCCCCTGAGTGGGACCCTCATTAACATAAGTGTGTGATGTAGATCGAGGCACATTACCCATTCATCACGGGTATGCATTGTGTGTCCGGCCCAGCAGCTTTTCAGCGTTATGTAGCGACCACTTTGAGCCGTCGTGTTTCGATACTGGTATTTTTAAATCCTTTGGGATGACCATTAAAAATATGCTCAAGTCCACTGCCATCCCAACAAAGTTCCCAGATGCGAGTAAGATAAAGGCGAAAGCAGTTAAATGGCCCATTCCCCGAGGAGCCTTCGCTAAAAGGGAGAAAATCAGGGTAAGTTCGATGTTAGTTGTTGTTGCAACTTACGAAATTGCACGTGTAGACCTAGTGTGTGTATACGGGCCGGGTCCAGACTATCGAGTCGATCCATGAATTTCGGTGCCTCGGTCTACGTCACGAACAGCGCCCTCAATTTGAGTCTCAACAAATTTCAAAAAGGGGGGTAAATTTTTGAGCGGCAAATAATCACACTAAAACTTTGCTTAAACCAGTTCAAATGGCTTTTAATTCACATTTAATACATATAAATGAATGTATTTATGAAATACAATGTGATCCGGTCAATTTGAGAAGCATGGTTCCTTTAAAAGGTAATAATGTACCACATTTGCAAACATAAAAGAACAAAACTACTGAGTATTATGAAATACATGTTCCTTTATAGTCTGAAGCATCAATTTCAAGAAAAGTTTAATTTTTGTATCAATTTTCACTCAATGATGATGATGATGTACACATCCATGAAAGAGCGTAAGCCAGCTAGTCGTAACATATGTAGTTTCCCAACCTGATAATTCCCTTACATCTAATTAATTGCTTTGTTTTGTCTGAAAGACTTTGAAGTACATGTAGAGTCAGGGAACAAGACTACAAGAATATACCATTATTTCTCTTTGTTGTCCCAGCATCTACATACAAGGTGCGATTAAAAAGTTCCGAGACTGTTCCTGTTGGGAACGAACAGAACGCAGCACAGTAATGTGCATAGAGTAGGTGTAAGCAAGAACTTTCGTAAGTATTCCAATGTACATCGCTTGATCAACATCAGCCCCTGTGTTACACGCATTTTTGTGACCACTGGTACATGCGCATTTGCGATTTCACCATGGACCTGAAACTTAAGCAGAAGCAGCACCATGTCGAAGTCTGCGAGGATCTCCGTCAACAGGCCTATGGGATGACCCAAACTTCATGTCGAGGATCATCAGCGGTGACGAGAGTTGGGTCTAGCGGCTACGACCCAGAGACCAAACAGTCTTCGCAGTGGAAGAGCCCGCAGTCTCCAAGACCGAAGAAAGCGCGTCAGGTCAGGAGCGCAACCAAGAGCATGCTCATCGTTTTCTTTGACATTCGTGGGGTTGTGCACTGTGAATTCCTCCCCCAGGGTCAGACTGTCAATGCTGAGTTCTACTGCACCGTTCTGAGGCATCTGAGGGAGAACATTCGGCGTAAACGGCCTGAACTGTGGCGCGCTGGCAATTGGATGTTCCAACATGACAACGCGCCCGCTCAAAGCACGTTGAAAATGCACGAGTTTCTCGCCCGCAACAACACAATCGTCGCTTATCACCCCCCTACTCGCCGGATTTGGCTCCCTGCGACTTCTTTCTGTTCCCCAAAATGAAGTTCAAGCTGAAGGGTCGCCGTTTTGTCACTGTGGAGGAGATCCAGCGAGAATCGCAGATGGTGCTTGAAGTGCTCACTGAACGGGATTTCCAGGCAGTGTTCTAAGCATGGCAGGAGTGCTGGGAGCGGTGTATCGCTGCACAAGGGGACTACTTTGAAGGGGATGGCGGCCAGCTTTAAATCACGTGCGTTTGTTTTTTGCTTGTTATACGTGCAGTCTCGGTGCTTGATGATCGCACCTCATATGCACACAAAACTTTAAACAGGTCACTGTACAGTGCACATGTATACTACATATGTATAAAATACTAATCCCCACAAATTCATTCATTTCTGAAAATTACAGCAAAAGCAAATTTGTATACTTCCTTTAAAACCAATGTTGTAGCTGCTAGAGTAGAGTGACCCATTTTAAAAATAAATCAGCTTGTGTTTTGCAAGTCTTAGTTCCCAGAGGAGTCAAGGTTTGATGTCTTTTTGACCTGATCTGTCCATATGCAGGCCTGGGGCCAGGGCCTGCCAATTTTAAGGTCATGACCAGGCCAGGTAAGTGAGCCTAATTCAGTGCAGCTGTAAACATCAATTTGTGTTTATCACCTAATAAATCCACAGTCCACTTGACAGGCCCTGCAAATTAGATGACACAGTATGCTTACTATCAATTTGGCGTGAAATTAAAATCTGACAAAGTTTACTACCACACACAATTGCAAAATTGTACATTATGTGCAAAAGTTTTTACCTGTAGCCTACAAGTATACATACCTGAATAGGTAAAAAACTTTTGCACATAACGTGTACAATTGTGTGTGGTAGTAAACAGAACTTAACTACAACTTTCAGCATCCATAAACCAACCTGACCTTATTCCTGGATCTAGAAAAAAATAAGAGCCAATAGAAAGTTGAAGGCAGTGTACATAATTGGTCATTGTGGCAATTTCCAGAAATGGGCGGATTTGGGGGTTAGTATTTTATAAGAAATATCGTTTCACTGACCTGTTCAAAGTTTTGCGTTGGATGGCAAAAAAAACAAGAGAAAAACGGCGCTCGTTTTTATCCGTCGGGCGGATGATAGCCTTTAGTCAAGGCGCACGTGGCTATGGGCACGTGACGCGTGACGCGCCCCGGACCGGGGCGCGCCACTCGTCCGGGTGGCCATGCATGCCTTGACTAACGGCTACAGGGCAGTTTTCCAACGATTTCCAGCTGGAAATCGTTGGAAAACGATATACATTTCCCCTCTTCTTGACAACCAAAGCACACCTGGTGGCATCATTTCACAGGATGAATGAGACTACTATTAACTTACAGTCTAGTGAGGTATTTCGTAATAATTCAGTAAAAACAAATTGGAGGATTACCAATAGTGTACACTAACTTTATTTATTGACACCTATCATGAACAAGAATTAATAACTGGGTCAGCAATTTATCACGTGTACGTGCACTCTACATGTACATGTATATCTCCGAGGACAAGAGGAGAAAGGAAATACATGTACAAAGAAACCTTTCAGTCCTCGCACGTCAAGTCTTTCGTTGAAATCGGTCCTCGCACGTAGAAGTACGTGCTTAGTCTATGGGGTTGGGTTATATTAAAGGAACGATAGGAAACACAAAGCATTGTCCTCGCACGTATTGGGGAAGTACGACTGGGTGTACATGTACACACTGTGATCATCCGTCATGCATTGAAAGTTAACACTGTGAATGGGAATGGGAAATTTTGTGAATTCTCACACAACTTTTTCCGCCTGTGAATTCAAGTGGGAAAATATTTTCCCACTTTTGTGAAAAGGTGTGAAAATGTTTTCCCACCGAGAAAAAAAAAATTCACATTTTGTGAAATTAAAATGAATTCCCTGGGAAGAAAAATGTGTGAAAAAAAATTTCCATTTTAAGGTTAACTTTCAATTACAATGTACATGTACTGTAATATTGTACTGAAAACAGAACTCGACTGCATTCAGCATGGAACTTCAATAATTGAGTCAGAAAGTTATTGTTAAGTCCTATACTTTGTACACACTGTGATCAGTCACAATGTAGCCTACACATATGAAGAACTTTTCCCGTTATTTGAGCAAAAAAATCCTTATGCCCACACGTACAGTGAACAGCGTGCATTGCATACAGCGCACAACACATACGCGTGGGTGGACTACCATTTTATGTGATGGGGGAAATACAAACAATCCACTATTAAATATTCAGGTGTTTGGGAGTTTTTCTGGAAATCTGTCACTAAATGTGAAAATATCTTTGTCATAATGTAAGGCCTCGGATCGTATAAACTGTAAAACTGTGTATTACTATTAGACAACAGAGTAAAGTATTGCATAAAGGATATGGTCCTTTCAGAAGTTCTTTTAGTTCAATCTTTTCAGTATGAAATACACATTAATTTTATTTAATGTCAGAAGGAGTTCTGCGCTGGCCCAAACCTACAATACGCCACCCCTTTCAGTCATATGGTATGATCCCACGTGGGTCATTGACAATTGTGGTTCTGGTCCCGTTCTAAACGTATACAATGTGCATCGTGCTATATAGTTTATTGCACAGTCCGTAGACCAGGCGATGAATAAGCCGGCACTGAGCTAGTCGAAACACGATTCATGATTTAATGTGAAAAGTGCCCCTTTTTCTTCTTATCCAATCAAAACGACCGTTACATAGATTGAAAGCTAATTCTATCTAGTTTCTGAATCCGTCCGAGGTAATTCTGTACGACCTTCACAGCGAGCGTGCCATTTCATTCCGGGGCCGACCCCGCTGAAAATTAGCCAAAATGTGATTTGACCTAAATAGGAATCGTCAGAATTTAGTTCTAAGACATGTTTTTCAACAAAAATGTGCCCTTCTTTCTCCAAGCAGAATTATAGGGTAACTATATTCATTGGAAAGAGGGATAATTATACTTTCGAATGCCGGGCGAGGTAACACGTTTCACAAAGGCACTTTCCATACACAGTGGAAAGCTTGCTCAGAGTGCTCAAATGTAGTGTGATTTCCCCGTGTTAAACACTGCTCAGGGAAGGTCAGTGAGGAAATGTGCTCTACATGAAGTTGTCAATATGACATGTACAAATGTAGCTACTGATGCTACAGTGTTAACTCCGAGTCAATCAATTACTAGAACTTGAACCAGTAATTCCGTGCCCATTACAATGTGTTTGACAATCTCTGTCTTTTCTTGGCTCCTAGCCACCTATGTTTCCTTCGCCAACTTAGTTTTGCTCATTGTGCAGATCTACAGTTTACCCTTTGTGCTGTACAAGTGACATCAGATCAGTTTTTTTTTTTAAGCAATGAGGTGCTTATTTGCGTTTGAATAGGCATAATGGTGTTGCGTAATTGAATTGCATATAGTAGCCCTTTACAAGCAGTGATATTCGTTGATTTCCTCTGTTGCTGTCATACATGTAGTTTATGAAATTCTCTAAAACCGGAGTTTTTACAAGATTTGGAATCCCATGGAAGTGAAGCTAGCGACCAACTTGAAACCTTTCTGGTGATTATTAGTGAGCAATATTTGTTTTGGGTCAGATTCACGGGTTCAAACCCGGTGTAGGCTGCACTTCGATTCTGTAGCAGCAATTGATTAACTGAACCAGCGATCCCGGTGATTTTTGAATGATGCATAATTAAATAGCTTTTAATCATATCGATACCAATCACTATAGGAATATGACAAGAATCGATACTATCTACTTCCAACTTTACCCGACGATGTTACAAAGAAATCAATCAATATTACGTTTAAAAAATATTGCCCACCTGATTTTATAATGTGTGTTTTGGGAAACTTCTTGTGCACATATATTTCTGGGGTACATCCGACAGAAAACCCCTATGAGAGATATTTTGAATGGTTCGTATTGTCATAGTGTTTGTACAGTATTTTGGCAACACGTCTAGTTGCATCACGATGTAAGACTATCTCACAGACATTATTATCAATGGCTACGGCTCTTCACCGTAGCCCGTCAATGGCCAAATTCGAAGCCGCAGCCACAAAAGACCTGATCCGGGCAATGGCTTATACTGTGCGAGTGCAGCATACGTGCCTGTGGATAGACTTATTGGCACACCTGCTATTATACGTGAACATACGTGTGGCCTCTTAATTTTCAGTATGCATCCTCTAAACAAAGATGTCCAAAGGAAGAGTATTATCAGTTCCTTACCTGCTGGAGTCCACTCTGATGTCAGTATAGATGGAGAGTAATGCGCCTCCCAGTAGGTAACCAATGGCTGGACCCAGTAGAGAGGCAGCATTAAAAATACCTGCACAATCACACATAAAAGACAAAGATATTGTATCTCTGCAAAATGGGACCCTGCCTGATCACAAGCACAATTGACCTATCGCCGTTTGTGAGTTAGCCACACCCCCGAGACAACTTTACACACGTGCAGCACGTGGATGCGATGCGCAAAACGCGCAGTAGCGTATTACGGTGAATCATTGCATGTACACGCTCTCTCTGACCGGATGCAGGAGTTGTCTCAGATTTTTGAGACAACTTTGTTCACGTGTGCATGCAGACGTTCGTGTGACCACTTATTGCAAAAAGTGGGAAAAACGCTTTTCCCAATTTCCAGCTGCTCGTTATAACGCGTATCTGAATAATGCAGACTCCCCGGACCCCCACTCACATAATTTTCACAGTCCGAGAATCGAAAAAACTTAATATAAACAGAACAATCTACGCTAAACGGGCTTGGCCAATGTGCTGCAAACAAAAGTAGTATAATGAAAACGTGATGTGTATTCGCGTACTGCGTTTCAAGGAACAGGGCGCACATGCGGCCGAAAATTGAGCGTATTTAGAATGTTTTTTTGTTTGTCCAAGATTTGGAATATCATGTGATGTTCAACAGAAGCTACGATTGGATAATGGTCATGAACGGCGATACGTCAATTAGGACCAAACTGAGGGACTGAACATTAATTTTTTTCATGGTAACAACTTCTGTTGCTCTTTCCCACAGGCTCTCAAAAAGCACATTCGGGAGCATACACTGCTTCACACACTACATAATTGGGAAACGGTAAAAATCTCTCTTCTAATTTACATCATCCCCAATTCAAATTCCATCTTCTTCTCATAGGGGTGTGCATTTACGGGTAGTATGAAAACCGGGTACCCGATTGAAAAAAATACGGGTACCCGGATACCCGTTAAGAAACCCAACCCAAAACTTCCAATCCCGAAAGTTGAAATAATGTCTTTCTCAGAGATTCAAAAAGTCTGATTTCAGACAAAAGTCTGAAAAATCTCATGCCTGTACAGTAAACATGATCACTTTGTGCGGGCAGCAAACAAATCTGATGTGATAACACAAACTCCCCTTTTGTGTCTAGCGCTAGGCACAAAAGTGGAGTTTGTGTTATGACGTCAGATTTGTATGCGACGACTTTTAGACAAATGGCACCAGCGGCCTCTGCTGCGCTAGAGGGGGCTTGATAAAAATAGCTCTCAAAAGTCACTTTCTTTGTTATTTCATGGCAGAAATAATTGGCTGTTCTATATAAAAATGCAAAATGATGCAGACTTCTCTCAGCTATCAACATCCTCTATAAATCCCTCCTACTATTTAAAAGGTCAAAATCAGTCAAACTTTCCTTCCACCTCCCCTGCTATACTTTTACACAGACATGATCAGATTACATGTGGTTTTGTACTATGGCAGGAGGGTCAAAAACAATCACCTTGACTGATTTTGACCCATACAACAACATGGCTCAGAATGTATGTTTGCAAACATACATTCTGAGCCATGTTGT
Source organism: Hippasteria phrygiana (assembly GCA_037893225.1). Taxonomy (NCBI): domain Eukaryota; kingdom Metazoa; phylum Echinodermata; class Asteroidea; order Valvatida; family Goniasteridae; genus Hippasteria; species Hippasteria phrygiana. The sequence goes on from JAZGUH010000239.1 coordinate 335,792, forward strand.
TGTATGGGTCAAAATCAGTCAAGGTGATTGTTTTTGACCCTCCTGCCATAGTACATTAAATGTAGTGTACATGATTGGTCATTGTTGCAATTTTCAGAAATGGGCAGATTTGGGGGTTAGTATTTTATAGGAAATATCGTTCCACTGACCTGTTCAAAGTTTTGCGATGTTGGATGGCGAAAAAAACGAGAGAAAAACGGCACTCATTTTTAACTGTCGGGTGGATGACAGCCTTTAGTCAAGGCGCATGTGGCTATGTGGCGCACCCCGAATGCATGTCTGGGACGCGCTATTCGTCCGGGTAGCCACGCGCGCCTTGACTAAAGGCTATAAGGCAGTTTTCCAACGATTTCCAGCTGGAAATCGTTGGAAAACGATATAAATTTCCACTTTTCTTGACAACGACAGCACACCCCAGGGCTCGAAATTACTATTGTAGTGCTTGCGCAACGCAAGTGAAAAATAACCAAACGCAAGTTATCCTCGACCCAAGCTTGCGTTTTGCGCAAGTTGGAAAAGTACCGGTTTTTGTCTACTGATATTTTACAATGATAACCTGTATGATTTGATTAAAACAATAAGTTTAACAAACGTGTTTTACTGTAGCTTTTCTGTCTGTCTGTCCTCAGTGTCCCGGCCCAGCAGCTACTCAAGCACTCGCACAATCCCTTCATGCAGATCAGAACGAAATCCGTGCAATGTTAATGTACATAGAACGGTGCAGACTGCATGTACATGTACAGTACATCGTTGCCCTTTTATGCATGTCTTGCGTTGGGGACCAGACATGCTGCTGGGCGATGTGTAACCTCGCTCCCATTCATACAAGTCAGTCGTTGAATGTAACTGAAACCACCAGGTGTGAGCGTGCGTTGCGTGGAGCGGGGATTTTACACGTAAACGTTGTTGACATCGTTTCGCGCACTGATTGGCTTTTAAATGTCGGAGAAGTGAGATACTTTGTGACATTTTTTTCTTGCATTTTGGGCTTTTCAATCATCATGAAACGTTCACCACCGAAGCAGAAAAGTCTGCTCTCTTTCTTCAGAAGTAACAGTTAAGCGGCCGGCATCCGAAGCTTTGCCTTTATTTCATATGTCGTACATACGTTGAATTACAAAAATTAGTGCAAGTTAAATTTTGTTAGCACAAGTTGTTTCAAATGCCAACTTGCGCAAAAGCGCAAGTTATTTTTGGGGGAAATTTCGAGCCATCATTTCACAGGATGATTGAGACTACTATTAACTTACAGTCTAGTAAGGTATTTCGTAATAATTCAGTAAAAAATAAATTGGAGGATTACCAATCGTGTACACTACATTTAACCATCAGGTACTCGGTTCGGATGCACAACCCCAGCCTTTAGCCACCCCAAGTCTCCTCCTAGGCCAATGCCAGCCTGTATGCAGCACATGCCCCAAAGCCAAGAAAAAGCAAACTGATGCTTACCAATATACAGGGATGTCATCTTTGGCTGGACATTCTCGTCTATGTACGTTACGCCCAATGTGTACAGCGGTGCCGCACCGAGTCCATGCAGAAACTGTGCAAACACAAACAGCCAGAAGAAGTCAGCCAAGATACTGCCCGAGCCGCCCACGGGACAGGCACCTGTAATATTGCGGTCCAACTGGCACAGCTCAAAGTCCGAAGCCCGGAAATCGTAGAACGGTGTCAAGAAGTGAGGCAATGTGAAGCTAAAGGAGCCCAGGGCAAACATGAGGGCGCCGCAGCCCAGCCAGAGGGGCTTGTGGCCGCGGTCGCCGAGATAGGTGACAAACGTGATGACGACCATGACCGAGAAGTCATAGGAGCTGGAGATGGAGCCACTGCGCACGCTGGGGAGGTTGAAGCGCCGCTCTAGGGTGGTGGTGACGACGTAGACGAAGCCATTCACAGTCATGCCTTGAGTCACAGCAAACAGGCACAGGAACAGCAACATGCCTTGGGGTTTGTTGAAGCATTGCAGGCACCCTGGCCGGAATGATCGCCACCCACACTGGACATCTTCCCCTTCCGCTGCCGCCTCCTCCTCCTCCTCCTCCTCCCTGTCTTCAACTTCGGCCTCATTGGAGAGCATCCCATAGCCATTGACTGGCTTCGCATCTTCCTCAATTCCCTCTGTGCACGTAGCATTGGGCAATGGGACCTCTGTATCGGCAGTCACATTATTACTGTTATTAGCGTACTGAGATAATTCACTCATCTCTGTGTCACCGCCATCTGTCTGTGGAGACCCATTTTTCGTGACTGGAGATCCATCCATTTCAATTAACGGCATAAGTGACATGAATGGTGTGTCAGAAATGGATCTCAGAAAGTCTTTGAAAGTCTCACGTTGAGTTCGATTTTAATGCACAGAAACACTTCTACACTAATGCTCTTCCTTTCAGCTGTCGGACTGGCAATTCACATGAATGTTCTCCAATTGCACAGATCTTAGTTTCTAATGCAGGGGAAGACAATTAAGACACCATGTTTAATGATGAAAACATCAGTGCTGTAATTTTGCTTTCCCCCTCCCCCTCCCCCTCTCTCCCCCATTTCTCCCCCCCCCCACCCTGGCCCACCCAAGATGTGGGGATTGTCACTTTTGAAGTGACAAAATCCCCACCCGTGGGACAAAATTTTAGTGACAATCCCCGACATACATGGGTGGGGCACCCCACCTCATGGTTTTGAACTTCTGATGATGTGGAAACAATGGCAAAATGAGTGACCAAAATCCCCACCCTGGGGCTTGAAAAACGTGACCAAACCCCCACATAAGGGGGAATTAAGCGGGGGGGGGGGGGGGGGGGGGGAGAGGGGTTCTGGAAGCAATTGATAGGCGCATAACTTGTGGCCTGCTCAGTGTAGCCAGTATTGGCCAGCTGGTGGCCTCAGTAAATGCCATTAGCACATGTTCCAAAAGCAGCTTACCAGTTCTAAAACTTTGACATGAGTTGCAAGTCTGACCTGCATTTTGACCCTAGAACCCGATGACCTGTGAGTGCATTTATAAGACACATTCAGACTGGAAGCCCAGACAGTGTTTGGGTGGCCTAGTATGGTACACTGTACATGTTGCCAAAACAGATTGAATTTGGCATACTGCATGATGCTGTGCTTCCAACTGGGCACCCGAGTACCCGACCGCTAATGGCAGGAACCAGTTCCACTTCCAGAATGAAATTGAGTACCCTTAACCGAAATAACATACATTTTTTTGGGTAATACTTAGTAATTGCTCAGACAATAAAAAAGAAAGTAGGAACAATGTCATTTGCGGGGAATTTTCAACTTGGAAATGAAAACCGGGGTACATGGAAAAACAAAACAGATTTATGACGCTTGCGAAAATGCAATTTACATGTACACCATAAAGCTAAATAGCTCATGTGCAGATCTTTGCCAACAACCAGGCATGCAACTTAGATATTAAAAATAAAACGAGGAAATTCCAATCTTTACAAGGCTTTGTACAGTGTTTTTCAATTTTCAATGGCATAAGTGTAAAGTGAAAAACGAGGAAATCAGCTGATCTGAGGAAAAGTTGCATGCCTGCAACAACATGAACAGCAATTTCCAAAATTTAATTTTGGGATTAGCTTTTTTTTTTAACAGGTACTTGGTTAAAGGCAGTGTACATGACTGGTCATTGTTGCAATTTTCAGAAATGGGCGGATTTAGGGGTTTAGTATGTTATAGGAAATATCATTCCACTGACCTGTTCAAATATTTGCGTTGTTAAATGGCGAAAAAAATGAGAGAAAAATGCCCCGGATATGCCATGGCGCCATCATGTCCGGGGCGCGCCACTTGTTCGGGTAGCCACGCGTGCCTTGACTAACGGCTACAGGGCAGTTTTCCCAACGATTTCCATATTTCCACTTTTCTTGACAACAACAGCACACCTAGTGCCACCATTTCACAGGATGATTGAGACTACTATTAACTTAAAGTCTAGTAAGGTATTTCGTAATAATTCAGTAAAACAAATTGAAGGATTACCAATCGTGTACACTACATTTAACCGAGTTTTTTTCTCAATCGGGTAGCAGATTCCCATACTACCCGTAAATGCACACCCCTGCTGTATGATGCCTGTGCAGTTCGCTTTGGCTTCACTACAAGTGTATGAAAGATAACTTCCATTATTAGGGACTGATTTTGAGCCAAAACATTCATTTTCTGTGTACATTCTGGGACAACAGACAATCATTGTGCGATACACGGACACCAAGGTATTTATGCAGGTAAACTGACTTTTTAGGGTCCAAGGCAAATGCCTGCCATCGTCCTTCATTTAATTTAAAAAATCTGAAGACCCAACAAAAATATCAGTTTTCACCCTTAAAACGGCCGCAAAAATACCAGGTATCACCTGAGATACAAGTAGAGTTTCAGGATTAAGATCAATGTTGAGGTGGTAAAGTTTATGATCTGGATGAAAAGTGAAAAGCGCTCATGCAACGTGGCCGGGTGCCACTCAGAATTGAACGGGAAATTTTACTTTTTATCCAGGTCGTAAGTAGGCCTAAACCTTTGTACATACATGTGTACTGCATGGTACTGCCATCTAATCCTCCAACTCTACATGTACATGTACTCGTATCTCAGGTGGCGTATCTACATGTACATGTTGTAGTATTTTTGTGGCCGTTTTGAGGGCGAAATCTCATGTTTTTTGTTGAGTGTTCAGATTTTTAAATTAAATGAAGACGATGGCAGGCATTTGCCTTGGGCACTATCACCAGATCATGTCCCAATGTAAAAAAAAAGTAGGGTCCAAGTTTACTCAGACCTACAATGTACCTCCATGCTCAGACTACATCTTTGGTAAGAATAACTTTTCACAAGCTGAATACCACCTGAATACTGAGCAACTAAAGGACATCTTGCACTGCTCAACATGTACTTTGGCATTGGGATGTCAGTCTTGGGTCAAGTCTATAATGATGATTGACTTGACGTGCCCTGGGAATGTGCCTGCAGGCACAGCCATACAGGTCTTGTAACTCCCTGGGTGTCAAGTTCCAGAGTTTGAGGTGATGGATTACATGGACATACTGTATGATGATGGGATATAAACTTCATGGATTTGTCTGTGGGAGTGGACTTCCTCTGCTTCTGAAATTAAAGGGCTGACTTGAGTATTGACCAAGTACTGACTAGTGGTGGGGGAGATTTGACTTTAATACTCCCACCAAAATCGGTCAGGAACAGCACAATCTTGGCCGGAAAATAACCATGCATCTGTGTTCAGAATTGTATAAACTCTTGGGACAACCTATAATTTTGAGACTTTAGTCAGGCCTTTTCTCGCAGTTTGTGTTTTCTGTGTTGGTGTATGGTCGCATATAAAGTGTTCACATGCATGTACATGTACATGTATACATGCATGCTGATTTCTGCCCAATGATTTAAATCAAGTGTTTTAAATCAAACAACCCTGATCAATTTTTGTGAAACAAATTTCCGCACAGTGGGAAAATATTTTACACTATTTCTCAGAAGTGTGAAACTAATTTCCCACTTGAATTTAAAGGGGGGAAAAAAGTTGCCCGCGAATGCGAATTCTTTTCACAAAATTTCCCATTCCATTCAGTGTTAACTTTCAATTGCAATGTACAAATGTACATGTACTCTATGGTCGCAAGGTTTCGGACATGAAAATGAAACAGTCCCTGTACATAATAAGTCGCGCTATGCATTTACTTGTAATGGCCCTTTCAACGTTGAGAGGGTAACATTTTTCGTCATAATTTATTTTTGGTTTTTGTCTTTTAATGACATCTTAAATATCTAAAGTTTTAGGTTTGGTGCACAACAATGTTGATTTCAGTGAATAAAGTGAAAAAATAACCTTTTTAGAGTGCATTGTTCCATTGCATTGTATTAGAACTAGCTATTTCAAAGCCTGTTTTCTCTGTTGTGTCATTTGAACTCCATAGAACTAATTAATATGCAAAAACGCGATATCTCCAGAATGGAAAGGGCTTTGGAGCTCTGTCATGTACCAAATGAAAGCTTACATTGTGGGCTTTCCAAACATGCATGGAACTCATTTTTCATATTTTGCGACATAATATACCTTTTTCCAGAGCGGGTCACATATTGTAGTGTTTTAACTCAGGCAACAGCCCACAGTACAAATGATGTCATCACACTTTGTTTACCTCCTTTCTTGTATTCATGAAGCCAGGCGGAGATGGAATAGTGTGCACCTGCCAATTGCTGCCTTTTCTGTGAAAAGGCTAATAGTTACATTTTTCAAACTAATGGAAACATGATGGTTTCCCTTTGGCCCCTAATGTATGAAGTAAAAATTCTCAAAATGTACGGTACATGTACATAAATTTGTTGAAAAAGCCATCCTTTGACATTCTTCTTTCTGCATGTTCCCACAGCGTCATTTGTACTGATGAGGGCTATTGAACCCTGGGTTGCCACACAAAATCCACGGTAATTATGTGGAGTGGCAACTTGAGAATTTGATCCGTGCCAGATTGTAAGTTGACTTTTGTGGCTACCAAAGTAATCAGAACGGCATAGATACGGAAGTTACCAATTACTTTAGCAGGGAAAATGGCAAAAAAGATCTATTCCAACATGTACATCAGCACATTATCATGTAATTGACATACTAGCCCAATGGTATGAATTATGATGCAAGTGAATTTAGAAATTTGTTGGTAAATTGATTTCACAGACACTCTGGTTTAAAGGGCCAGTCAGTATCAATTGACATTTCAGTCTAATTGAATGATATTCACTCATTTTGTGGAGATCAAGCTGTGATGGAGGCAAGCATTCCGGTGAGTTTTCATGGAGGAATACACGTACATGGGTTATTCCATGAAATTGAGACACACACACATTTTGGTATTCTTGATCATGTAATTGTTTTTCTTGTTTAAACCAAACTGGCTTTAATGATGATTATGGTATGAACTTGAAGAGTAAAAGGAAGGCTTTTAAATGATACAAAACGTGAGGGCATTATATGTGACATATTTATGTTTTGTCACTAAGTGTGATGGTGTCCCGGGCTAAATTATGGGGTAATTTTGTGACATAAAAACTTACAAAGTACAAATAGGGTTCAGTGGTTAAAAAAATTTACTATTTTTTTCTTTTACATGAGAAGTTAGGAAAAACTGCATGTAACTTAACAACAACAAATCATATTTTCAGTATCTCTTACATCTTTTCTGTTATATGGCTAACAAATCTGTGGTTAAGGAGGTAACGAATGGTGTCCCACTCTGTTAAATTTTGTTACATCCTGCATGCATATCTAGCTTTCTTACTTTACATAAAATGAAGTCTGAATTAAATTACTTTTCTTTTGTGTGATTACCGTTTTAATAAAATTAACTTGGACTCGGATGGACTCGGATGTAACGGTGGTGTCCCACGTTACATCCTAACAATTTTGGGAACTTTCTTCCATAATTTATCTGTAAGCAGTATGTGAAATGTCCATGCAACATGATAACAAAGACTTGGAGAACCTCTTTTTAAAAACATAAAAATAGACCCCCTGAATTGGTGTCATGTGTTAATTTTCCACCCTTGATGGAGTGGTGTCCCATGTCACATCCTTGCCGGCTTGCCAAATCAATTATTACATCAAATGTTTTAGCCAACTGTATTTGATGGGTATGTAAAAGGATAACATTTTCTAACTACCACATACAGATTTTGATGCTTTAACATGATTATTTATGAATTATGAGCAACATAAACTAAGATGTAACCGGGACACCGTGTCCCTTGTTACATCGTTGATTTATCCAAAGTAAGTCTATGGGAGTTCATGTGAAACTCAATAGAGAGGACCCTAAACTAAATATTATGTCACAATGAATCTAACCTATGATGAAATAATTGTATAGAATTACATGTGGTGTAACAAATTGATTTTACACCAATTTAAAAATTTTACCAATATGTCACACATTGTGTCTCAACTTCATGGAATGACCCACATGTATAGTACACGTACCAGGGTTCTCCCCACGTACAAACTTGCGTATCGGCCCGATACGCAATTATTTCTGCCCGATACGCAAACAAACCGCCGATACCCATTTTTTCATCCCCGATACGCACAATAGTACGGCTCAGTATTATCTTACAGGATGCAGGTCCATTGCATGGCGTAAGGCCTAACTTGCAATTTTACATGTCCGGCGAAATCTAGACGAAAAAGCAGTACATCTTCCTACATTTTCCGTGTCGTACACGACGTACACCCATTTGTAATACTGCAGATACGTACACATCGCACCGCCATGCACAACGCGTGGCCACACAGCACACATGCACAGTACATGTATCGGCATCACACACGAGTTCCTCGTGGTCGGTGTCGCCCCAAATCTGAACCTCCGTTGTAGGACAATTCTTTGTGCATGCACCTTCCTGTGCGCGTGCGCGCGTGTGTTCTCTTGGTGCTCAATATGCTAGCAGGGGCTACTTTTATGAGGGTTAAAATTTTGCACTACACCATTTGCAGTGCTTACAAGATCGACCCCACACACGTCGGGTTTTTTTCATGGCCGTAGTTCTTTGTATTAAAGGCATTTACGATGGGGACGAGATTGTTGGACGTTGCCAAGTCACCACGTTTTTGTCTCACGCGTACAATGACGGAAAAGCAATCAAAAATAGGGTCTTTTTTTAAGCCAATAACAGTCAGCAGTCCGCGCCGCGCAGAGGAAAACCCATATTACTTGCAACTGATTTATATGGAAACTATTTTAACGAAAGGCCTAATTTTGTCAAATTAATAATATTAACGTTAGTTTTAATATTTTTATTGAATTTATTTTCACATGAATTTTTTAAAACAACACAATGATTTATTTACAGCATTCTAAAAACGGGCTAACCGCCCATGGGGGAACTTCTGGCCAATTTTTGGGGTACTTTTCTTGAAATTTTCAGGGTTTTTAAGCTAAAGCATGCATAAACAGTACACTATTACAAAACATTTTATTTTTTTATTGTAGCTTGAAAATGAAACATTTTCTTTATGGCACTCCCAAAAGGGTAAGCCCTGCCAATTCTTTTCTACTTTATTTTTAATGACTTCCATTCACGTTTCAGGAATGCTGTGCTCATTGTGCCGAAAGCACCACATTATGAGGCAGGGGACTTCTGTTGCAAACTTGGAATGGCTCATTTTGTGTCTAGAATTACTAGTCCAGAAAGGAAAAGTGGTCATTTGATGAAATGTTGATATCCTAAATAAAAAAAAAAGCCTATTAAATCTCACATGTTTTTTTCCTGAGAAAAAGTACTTGAAAAGCCCAGGAAATGCTCTAAAATGCTCCAGAGAGCATCTAAAGTCCAACAATTTTCAGGGCCCTTAGGCGGGTCCAGAACCCCACGCCATGGCTTCGCAAATTGTCTATCAACCACAAATGAAATCAACCACAAATGAAATCCCCCCCAGTTTTGAAAAATCCTGGGGAGAACCCTGCGTACAGTAATCTCGAAAGACATTATGTATGGGGAGATATGCATGCAGAACAGCTACATGTACGATTGTTTAGATGTTTTCTAGTCAAGAACACACAACAAATCCAGAGCTCTATATTCACAGGGGTGAGATTAATCGGCCGTGAGATTTGAGGAAAATGAAAAATCCACGAAAACATTCAGAGGCATTTGATTTGTATCACATTGCTGAAAACGCTCACAACAAAACTATTTTCTACCAAAAAGATATATGTCATCAGAATCAAAAGGAGACCATTTCAGGTTGCAGAGATCATTTTCGAATATAAATTAAAAACAATTTCAGGACCCACAACATCTTTCAGAAATCTGGAAGACATCTCACCAAAAACAACTGAAATCCGGAGAAATCTCAGCCGTGTTTAATCTGTTTAGCATGCATTCGCTACTTAACTCTTCCGCTACGGCGCGCCGCTCACAGCGGCTCGAAAAAAGCCTATTCCTGCCGGCAAGCCGCTCAGAGCGGCTCGTTGTAAACATTCTGGAAAACAATTACGTCACAGCCCTCATTATAATACCGTAGTGAAAGAGTTAAAGTACAATATGGCTCTCTGATTTTACCCAAAACAGAGCAATTGGATTGTGTAAGCATTGGAATTGGATATTAACATTTTATGATGTATACAATGTACACGTACATGTAGAAGTATACACAGCAGATGTAGAGTAATAATTAGGGGTGTGCATTTGCGGGTAGTAAAAGAACCGAGTACCCGATTGAAAACAATATGGGTACCCGTTAAAGATTTCAACCCACCCAAAACTTCCAATCCCAGAAGTTGTAATAATGTCTTTCTCAGAGATTCAAAAAAGTCTGATTTCAGACAAAAGTCTGAAAAATCTCATGCCTGTCCAGTATTAAACATGATCACTTCTCCGCCTTTACGTGTGCTAGCTATTATCACAAGACGGTTGTCCGGAAGCTTTATACACTTTGTATTTACATGTATTGTGGTATGAGGCATGCTATTTTGTCTCGTCGAGGCTCTTTATCCATACCCAGTCTACAACAAAAAAAACGTCTGGTAAATTCCCTTTTTGTCAACTTTCGTGAGCCTCAAAAACACGAAATCTGTGCTACATGTACAGTTTCCCATTTAGTCGGGTTTTAATTTTGAAAATTCCTGACAAATACGATTATGGTATGTAACATTCAAAACCTTTTCTTTTTTCATTGTCTGGGAAGTTACTCTGCGATAATGTATGTGTGGGTACTCAATTCCATAATCTGGAACCGGTTCCTGACATGCACGGTCGAGTACTCGGGTACCCGGTTCCGATGCACATTGGCTAGAAGTTTAAAGGGTGGCTGCAATGCAATTTTTATTGTGTATATCGATGAAATAAAGTTTTTGAAACACAACTGTGTGTTGTTTGTATTATTTTATTTCGCGTAAGCATTTGAAAATATTTTTTTAATGCAGGAGGGGGTCAGCCCCGCCCATCAAGTGGTAACGCCGATGTGACGTCATCCCGGGAACCGAGCGTGCATTGCATTGACATGCACGTGTGTTTTTGCTGTCGCGGAAAGCTTTCAGTGTTTTGTGAATGTTTTTCGTCGATAATACCGTGTCGTTGTGTTACTGCTGGATTCAGCAACACCACTAAGGATGGTGTCAGTCTTCACCTCTTTCCAGTAGAACTGAAATACCGTCGTATTTGGACTCTGAGAGTGTTATTTAGCCTAGCAATCGCTGTTTTCAAGTCTTTCACGCGTTCCGCATCGGGAGTCCGATTCGGAGTCTTCAGTAGTTTCGCTGTTACTCTCACCTTCTGGCTCGTACATGTACGGAAGAGCTCCAAGATCCTCCTCTTCCTCGCCCCAATAATGTTCCGAAGAAGTGTCTGAATCAACAAGTCTAAAATCGACACTTGATTGTCAGATTCAGATCCAAAAGATTATGTTTGAAGATTTTAACGCGACGAGAAATGTTTCCCTGGTCCCTTCATCCAAAGCTATTTAATCGCGCGTGGCTGGTTCCCTCAACAACGGCATACATCCACACGTACACAAACGTACACTGATCAAACTGCTCTTGCTGAGTTTCTGTGTTCCCGAGATGACGTCACGCATTTAAGGGCGCGGAAACAATAGAGAAAGGGGGGCCACTTTATTCCGGGAAAATTAAACACCAAAAATGGGCAGAAACACAGAAAACACATTTTAATCACATTTCTTATATTGTAAAAGAGTTATACATCACAAAATGTAATTGTTCGTACAATTTCATTGCAGCCACCCTTTAAGCCCCTGTCATGTCCAAGTTCGCATTTGAAACAAGGTGTGCTTTAAACTAGACAAACTTTACAAAGAAATGAAACCAAGCTTTCATAATATCAAAACTGAAAAAGACTTGCTGACAAAATGTTCAATGCTACCACTAGTGCTGGATGCCGGGTGCCAAAGGCAGAAAAGTTACAGTAAAGCCGTGTCCGCAACGGACGTTTTTTTGTTGAAGGTTTTACCGAGACGATGGTAAAATGAAAAATGGTCAAATGTGACCACTGTCCACACTTGGACTTTCGACACGGGAAAATTTTACCGAGACCGTGGTAGAAGTAACCGAGCTGTCAGAATAACGACTCGTGAGGGCGCTTTGCGTGATCTTTCTACATTGACGCGATTGACCCAAATCACGCGTGCCTTTTCATTTTTCCGGCCGCTGTGTACACGCAGGCCTATGTCTTTAGCACTAATCAAACTTCCGACTGTATCAATAATAAAATCTGCCATGATTGCGACCAAAAGAGGAACAAAGCACTGGAATTTGGAAACTTGCCACGTGTACCGCACCGGGGTGAAACAATGCAAAGCGCATGCGTGGTGTCCCTGTGTAGCATGACCTCGCGCTCGGGCCGGATGTACGCTTTCCGCTTTTACCAACTGGCACTGTCCGCACTGGACTTATCGTCTCGGGAAAAGTTACCTGGTCAGTTTTCCTGGGCAGCAGTTGCCCGGTGGAAGTAACCGCTGGACTCAGGAAAAGTAACTGAGAGGAAAACGTCCTAGGCTGTCCGCACTGGACTTATTTTGGTAAAACTTACCGAGACGATGGGAACTTTTCCCATTTTAAGTCCAGTGCGGACAGCCTAGGACGTTTTCCTCTCGGTTACTTTTCCTGAGTCCAGCAGTTACTTCTACCGGCCAACTGCTGCCCAGGAAAACTGACTAGGTAACTTTTCCCGAGACGATAAGTCCAGTGCGGACAGTGCGGGTCGGTAAAAGCGGCTCGGGAAAGCGTACATCCGGCAAGTTTCCAAATTCCAGTGCGTTGTTTCTCTTTTGGTCGCAATCATGGTAGATTTTATTATTGATAAAGGCGGAAGTTTGATTGGTGCTAAAGACATAGGCCTGCGTGTACACATCGGCCGGAAAAATGAAAAGGCAGGCGTGATTTGGGTCAATCGCGTCAATGTAGAAAGGTCACGCAAAGCGCCCTCATGAGTCGTTATATTGACAGCTCGGTTACTTCTCCCACGGTCTCGGTAAAATTTTCCTGTGTCTAAAGTCCAAGTGCGGACAGTGGTCACATTTGACAATTTTTCATTTTTCCATCGTCTCGGTAAAACCTTCCAAAAAAGAAGTCCAGTGCGGACACGGCTTTAAAATGGGAAAAGTACCCATCGTCTTGGTTAGTTTTACCAAAAACAGTCCAGTGCGGACAGGGCTTTAAACACACTTGCTGATATTTAACCCTTTCCTTACAAATGTCAAATTTACTCCACAAGAAGCCACAGCACCCCTGTTGCTTACCATTGTCGAGTTTACTCGACAAGGAAACCACGAATATATCCATTACAATATTTTGAGAAAACTGTATCCGAAGTTTCCCTGTACAGTTATATGTATGGAGTGCCATTTGTTCATGTGACAAACAACTTTCCTGTTTGATAAAGTGGGTCAAAAGAGCAAACAGCCGTAACTTTGCTATTTTAGCGGCGCGGAGGGGATGTCGGATAAGTCATGTCGGGGTTTAGAAAACGATCAAAGAAACGACACATTTAGTACAGAATGTATTTTTGTTATTCCTCCATATACAAAATGTACGTTATATACTATTCTGCCATCAAATGTATTGGAAATAATTTTGAGCAAGGTAATCTAGACAAATCCACACTTAATTAATACACACTTGGAGAAACCATAAACGCTACAAAAAGCAACATATGTAATACCGAAATATCGGCAAATATCGTCATATCGAACAGCCTAATGCACACTCCGATCCACAGTTACACGGGTCGAACTCAACCCGGAGGTGTTCATATACTATGACTTTCAACACGGGTCAAACTTCTCTACACGGGTCGAGAGCTCTCAACCTACCTCCCGAGCAGGGTTGAGTTTCAACCCGGGTTGAGCGCTCTACACGGGTCAGTGCTGTGTTGAAATGTTGCAGTGTGAAAAGGTCAGTCTAGTTAACACGGGTCGGACCCGGGTCCAACACCGAGACTTTTCGTAGTGTGAAAAGGCTTTATAACCCTGCTCTTGAGGTGGGTTGAGAGCTCTCGATCCCTGTAGAGAAGTTTGACACGTGTTGAAAGCGTATGTATAAACACTTCTGGGTTAAGTTTGACCTGTATAACTGCGGCTCGGAGTGCATGCACAGAAGCATCACACACTGTAGTTGTTAGCAACGAACAAACACCGACCGCATAGCCACCGACCGCACTTGCTTTTTTGTATGTTCTTCATATATAATTTTGATCGTGCTACAAAGTTAACAAAATATTTTATCCTTTCGTAACATACATGTACTTAAATACATGAACATCGTGAACATGATCTAGGTGCAGCCATGCAGTATGGCCGTGTGTGTAGTGTGAAACGATCGCACACTACACGGGTCAAAACATTACACGTGTAGCACAAATGCTGGTGCTGCGTTGAGTAGTGTGAAAATGGAGCGGAATTGAACCATGCTGAAATTTTAAGAAGTCCACACGGGTTTGAAACCGTGTAGATAACACGGATCAGACGTATAGTGTGAAAAGGCCTTATAATGATAATTCCTATACACGGCCTGCTTACCTGCGGCCTCAGCAGAGTTCAAGACTGCAGGAATCAGATGAACTTGAGCGCATTGAAGTCCCCCGACCACCAGACTGGGACCTGCTTTTCAACAACTGTCACACATCATGATCAACTACTTTGCACAGACTAAAGCAGAGGGGAAAAATAATCAGAGTTTACAGATGCTACACTTGTACAACAGGAAAACAAATCAGGAAACCAACAACCTGCTGGCTACGTGTTTACGCAGCGGCCTTTAACTAGATTGGACAAGGGGGGTCTGGTTGGCTGGCAGGGCTCCAAGATTAATGGGGCAATTCCTGCACTTGAACCTGTTTACAGCGTAATGTCTGGGGGCTGGGGGACACACTAGACTGCAGGACCACCGATTTATTGTACCTGGGAAAAGGGGAGGGGGCAAAATTCAGGTCACCCTGGAAATACGAAAGGGTGCCTGCGATTGGTGGAGTAAAATAGCAGGACTAAAATGGACACATTGCCTTTGAGACACCCAATTGGGCTACAAAAATGATGGTCCTAAAATTGCTGTACTGTAGTTGGAAAGGTTACTGAAAAGTAGCTTGAAAATTCCAGCTCTAGGATCATACATGGGAGATTTGCTGTTTAGAGCTGGAAACACTCGTATTGGGTTTTCAGCGGTGTGTTGTTTTTTTTGCCGATATGATCCGATATCTTCCGTTTCACTGAATATATCAACCAAACACTCACCTTACCGGCAGAGTAGTAATTCATGCAGCTTGTGATCCCCTCAAAATGAGAATATGCTGAAATTAAACCCCCAAAAAAGTGAATTTTTCGTGCAACTTCGGTGCATGCACAAACCAGCTGTGTACAAATTAATGGAGCGGATTTTTGAACATGAACGATGTTTTCCGATCGATTATCGGCCAGCGCCACTGCGCGCGCCTCGGGGCTCGATATACAACGGCTGTTTGTTGATCGCTGTCAGTATTTCAGCAACGAAAAATTCACTTTTGTTCGGGTTTAACTTGAGCATATTCTCGTTGAGGGGATCACAAGCTGCATGAATTACTACTCTGCCGGTAAGGTGAGTGTTTGGTTGATATATTCAGGGAAACGGAAGATATGGGATCATATCGGCAAAAAAAAAAACACACCGCTGAAAACCCAATACGAGTGTTTCCAGCTCTAAACGGCGAATCTCCCATGTCATGAGCCTAGAGCTGGAATTTTCAAGCTAATTGAAAAGTAGAATACAAGAATGTACACCTACATTGTGAACACGGCCATCCCTTGAGAATGTCTATATGCGCATTCCTGTTCATATTCAATCCATAGGTTGGGCTATGTACAAGATCACCAAATCAGGGTTCCCACCATTTCATGAAAACAAAATTCCCTGATTTTTCCCAGAAGAATTTTCAAAATTCCAGGTAATTATTTTGACCTACATTATCCAGTTTGACACGTCTTCAATGTTTTTGAAATAAAGAGGGATTTCCACACTAAAAAGCCACCATAGCCAATCATCCAGTGGATACGCTGTTTGGCCATGAGACAAAATATAACAGACTGACCACTTTCTCTTTTGGGCCAATAAAATTCCCTGAATTTCTTTCCTGATTTGAGTCATTTTTCTCAAATTCCCTGACTTTTTCCTGATTTGAGGCATTTTTCTCAAATTCCCTGACTTTTCGCCGACTGGAAAAAGCGAAACTCATTTTCTAGGTTTCCCCTGATTTCCAGGATGCGGTGGGAACCCTGCAAATAAACAAGATATTTTCAATACATTTTCAAAGTGAGCAAAGAAACTGGCAGGAGCGGGATTCGAACCCGCGATCTCCGGAATACCGTACCGGCACTCTACCAACTGAGCTACAATGTATCTTGCCCTACATGTACATGTATGTTGGCGGTCTCCCAAATTGTCAGTATCTTTATTCCGGTGTGGGTGCTAGTCAGAAGTCATAAACCTAGAATGCCATATAGCCAGGGATCACACCCAATTTTACGATACAACCTGGGAAGCGACATTGTGGGGATCACTCAATGAGGATACGACTTACATGTATAATAAGAATAGGAAAAACCTAGACATTGTTTTGTAGCTAAATAACAGTACACGTACATCTAGCTACATGTACATTTAAAGAGAAATTTGAGGCTTGCTTAAAACTAAACTTAAAATCTATGCATTTTTCCACCACAGTTAGAAATTTTGTTCTGGAAAAATTGCTTTACTGGTCATTTTAAGTCAAATTGTAATGAATTGGAGACAATTCGTGATGAGTAAACATTGATGAGGTGGAATAAAATGCCAGAAAAGCATGTACAATTGACCTATCGCCGTTCATGACCATTATCCAATCGTATCGTCTGTTGAACATCACACGTGTGTAAAGTTGTCTAAGGGGCGTGGCTAACTCAAAAACGGCACCAAAGTGTTCACGCACGGTATTTCTGACTACTACTTACAGCAATTTTTCGTGCTCTATTCAATCAGTGTAAAACGTAAGTTATGTACACGCTTGTCATTTGTTACGCTCTCATTTTTGTTGCTCTCATTATGGAATATTGAAACGAATGCTTTTGTTGCTGCAATAATCATGTCGGAGCCACTATGTCGGACACAAAACGCCGAACAAGGAATATACATACCCCTGATAGCAGTCACATGTCTTTATCACATCGTAATCTGGTCATACTGGTCGTACTCGTCGTATGCTGACCAGATTACAACGTGATATTTACGTTTTAGTCATGACGAAGCTGTGCCCCGCGAGGCAATTTAGGGGGGTTTTGGTCGACCAGAATGTGACGTCATCATTTTCACGTCAGTGTTTTACATTAATTTTACCAGTATTTTTACGACCAAATTATGACATGGTTTTTACGTATAGGCAGATGCATTCACAAAATTCGCAGTATCTTTTGAGTAGGTTTTTTGGAAGTAAAACAACTACCGCCGTCCGAACATTTTCATTAAAAAAGTACCAAAAATAAAACATCAACTGGAGAGAATTCATGGTATTAGCAGACCATGGTAATACATGTATTGATGACCTAATGACGTCAGAAAAGTTGTCAAAAAGATGTCAGCAGAAGTCATCTTTCTGACGTGAAGTTGCACCGAGGTCCCAGAAAATAGTGATTTTTATGTGCAAAATACGTGATTGAAACGTGAGGACGTAAATCTTTTACCAGTTGGTCGTAAAAATCACGTCAAAGTGCTATCAGGGAACTGACCAATCAGAACTGAGGAAATTTGTGTTCACAAAAGTCGTGTTAAATTGCAGTTTTTAATCCAAAAACACAATTTCCCGACCATAATATGTAATTATTCAAACAATTCCACATAAAATTTGACTTCATTATAGGCGGGATAAAGTGAATATAAAACTGAAGCATGACAGTAGGTAGTTAGTAGTGTATAGGACAAAATGTAGGTTCGTAGCATTTGTATTACAATGTATAATAGGTTATTTCTATTCAGTCTGCTTCCCCAACCCTTAAGAGCAGACAATGGTAATAATTACATCAGCAAAAGTCGTTTTTCGCACGTGAATTTGCACCCAGGTCCCACGTCTTAAACATTTCATATTTTGACGTGATTTTAACGTCAGATTGTTGACCAGAAAGTTTAGTGATTTTCACGTGCAAAATATGTGATTGACACGCGAGACATAAATCCTTTACCAGTTCGATGTAAAAATCATGTCAAAATATTACGTGTTTATGACGTAGGACCTGGGTGCAAATTCACGTCAGAAAGACGACTTCTGCTGACGTCTTTCTGACAACTTCCCTGACGTAATTCAGACGAAATTTTTACCATTGTCTGCTATCAGGGACATATAGCCTGAACTTAAGCAACAAAGAAACAAATCAAAAATGATGTAAAATAGGTAAAAAGCTGTATATTTGGAAGTTCAGAGCTGTCAAGATGATGATGTCATGCGCGCGCGTACATTTGCAGTGTAACCACGTGGGGGACCAGCACAGCATTTTTCACGGACATCCAATCCAGTGTTATGCACACTGGATGTGGTTGTCAAATTGCGGGGTCTAGCTGATCCACCAATTTAGAGACAGTAAAAATCCGTTCGAAAATTTTCCCTTTTCCGTTCTGCAATTTTGTAAATTCTGTGTTTAAAATTTTTTTTTTTTATTTGAAGCCTTTTGAATAGAATTACCTCCCCGATGAATAATGGGTTAGATTGGCCAAAAATGAAAAATCCACAAAATCTATGAAAAATCCATGAAAAATCCACAAGGACCCCAGATCAACATATAGTTTGTATTTGCCTATTCAAATGCACCCCTTAAAATATCTAGTTTTATTGGTCTATATCCACTTTTACAAAAAATCCTGAAATCAGGAAAAATCTTGACAAAACTCGCCCCTGGAGTAAACTGTACGTATTAAAAAGCTTCCCTCTAGGTACATGTACGTCCCATTACAGTACATGATTATGTGTTGCCTTGTGTAACTTTGTCCGAACACGCGCAATATTTTTTTCAAAATGGCGGCGCTAATTATAGCCTCATGAATAAAAAAAATATTCATTTTCGCGAGCGTTTTTTTGAAGACTGCCCAATGAGATGACTGTTAAAGATGTCATTTTATTTTAAAAATGCATTGCAAACAAACATTTCGATTGTTTAAAATAGGTATGATTTTATATAAAAAATGTGACTTTTTTTTACTGTATGCTCGAAATATGTCGCTATTTAAAAAAATTAATGCATTTTTATAGAGTTCTAGTTTTTTTGTTAACGGACGAGGATGTATTTCTTGTTATTTTTGAAACCAGAACCAAGCTAAAATTCTTTTGAACGAGAAGGAGTCTTGATAATGTTATTTTCTGCGGATTTTCATCTTCAAGTTGCAATCAACCCGCTATAAAATGCTCTGATGTAAGCTCAAAAGCTATATTTCCATTCAGTTCCGCGTAGAAAAACTTTGCACATAAGCTATGGCATTTGGGGAGAAAAACAGGAAGGAGAAAAAAATTACAAAAAACGAGAAGTGTTCCCGTCGCGAGGACGGGCACAGGCGGTTCCGCTTTTTCAGTTGTTCACGAGTCACTTAACATTGCTTGTGAGAAAAATAACGTTCAAGATCAGTACACAAAACATTGGGAATACCTTATTCAAAGTAGGTTGAAGGTTGTTGTAATGTGAAATATACGGACGTACCCGCAGACGAAGATACGATCGGCACGCATCACCCACACCCAATTTCGATTCGAGTTATATACCGCCCTCTATTGACGGAAGATGTATGTTGCTACTTTGGTAAATTTAGGTTGATGTCATGTGACACTTCGCCACACACATCAACACACCCAGTCATGTAAACGGGTGCAATCGTGGACCTCCCATTGTTCCTCTTTTTTCGGAAGGCCTCCCATTGGTTTTGTACACGATTTTCAATCGTGGACGTTAGGTCAAATGTGGACCCCTTTGTCTACGCCCGAATTCTTTTGTCCTAGGTCCACGATTGCCGGCATATACAAACTCACATCAACTGGTTATGCATTTTTAACATTGTTCAACCTGCCGCTAGAGGGCGCTCTGACATTTTATGACGTCACCAGTACTTTTGTTGTTAAGTACAACCTAGCCGGAGACTAACATTGTTGAAAGCAAGTTCACATCTTTTAGCAATTTCAAATTAGAAGGCACTTCCGGTTTCAACCGGAAGCCAGGGTCACGTGATTTTGCACGTAATATAAAACATGAAGAGCCTGGATTATTCTATCAGTTCCTGTAAAAAGCAAAATCAGATCTCTCTCGATTGATTTCATACTGATTTTCAAAGATTAACCTTTCAAATTATAAGGCACTTCCGGTTTGGACCAGGATGAAGGGTCACGTGACTTTGCACGTAATATAAAAAAATGAATACCCTCGATTATTCTATCAGTTCCCGTAAAAAGCAAAATCAGATCTCTCTCGATTGATTTTATATTGATTTTCAAAGATTAAATCTAGAAATCTTTGATTGCTTGTAATCCGATATTTGATGACGTCATCGTGACGTCATTATCAGAAAGCTCGAAAGCTATGTTAACTCTGCCATCTGAAGCAAATATCTGGATTATATCTCTCGTGGTTGATTTTACAGCAATTCTTTAAGGTTTAAAGGTCTTTTCATTGCAACTTCCGGTCTGGTGACGTCATCAATCTTTCTCCCCCTCAACTTGTTCTTAGCATGAAGCCGATTATATACATCAATTATAAAGTGATTTCAACAAACTTCGCCACACACATCGACTAATTATTCATTTTATACATTTTTCAACCTGCCGCTAGAGGGCGCTCGAACATTTTATGACGTCACAAATATTTTTTGGGTTAAGTACAACCTAGCCGGATACTAACATCGTTGAAAGCAATTCAGAATATTTCACCAATTATAAATTATGAGCCACTTCCGTTTTGGGCCGATTTGACCCGGAAGGAAGGGTCACGTGATTTCACGCACACAATAAACAATGAAGCCCTTTGTCAACTCTATCCGTTGCCGCAAAAAGCAAGTTGCGGTCTCATACGGTTGATGCGATATGGATGTTCAAAGATTGACCAAAATAATGTTAAATGGCTTGTAATTTGACACCCGATGACGTCATCATGACGTCATGCTTCGAGACACGAGTTCGCTATAGGGTCTATGTATGTGCCCGTTAATATTAAGATCCGAGATTGTTGAATGACAAAAGTGACCTCTAGAAAATCCGTGTACAAACTCAATGACGATTTGGGCAGAAAAAAAGAAAAAACAGAAGGAAAAAAATCTTAACGAAAACAAGAGCGGTTCCGCACTGTATGCGGAACCGCTAACAATACCTTTTCCGCAATTATGAGGAAAATTTAACAAATTTGAAACAACAGCACTCACCTACAAGTACAAACATACATCCTTGACATCAAACTGCACCAGCGCTTGCTCAGAAACACAGACAACTGTTGGGAAACCACAGACAAGCCTGACTGGAAATATAAAATGTGCATTCCGCAACTTATTGTTATCCCATGACAAAAGAAATATTGCATGCAGTAACCTTGTCCATTGACAATCTCACCTCTGGCTACACAACTGTACATGTAAATATATACATACCTGTACATGTACTTGTGTAGGTCCAACCATATGGGCGCTATGCATGATATGGTCCAACCGCTAACCTGCACTTTTATGTAATTTACATACTGCCCACTACAGTTTTCCAGACTGTCAGCTGTGTTTGGTTTTACCACTGGAAAGCAATGAAATTCCAAAACTGTACATGTATACATAAAAATATAAAAAAATAGACACCTGAATCAAACTACATATGTGACCCGCTCCAGAAAAAGGTGATATAAGTCGCGCTATGCATTTACGTGTAATGGCCCTTTCAACGTTGAGAGGGTGACATTTTTCGTCAAAATTCGTTTTTTGTTTTTTGTCTTTAATGACATCTTAAATATGTATAGTTACAGGTTTGGTGCACAACAATGTTGATTTCAGTGAATAAAGTGAAAAAATAACCTTTTTAGAGTGCATTGTTCCATTGCATTGTATTAAAACTAGATATTTCAAAGCCTGTTTTCTCTGTTGTGCAATTTGAACTCATAGAACTAATTAATATGCAAAAACGTGATATCTCCAGAACGGAAAGGGCTTTGGAGCTCTACCATGTACTAAATGAAAGCTTACATTGTGGGCTTTCCAAACATACATAAAACTCATTTTTCATATTTTGCGACATAATATACCTTTTTCCAGAGCGGGTCACATATTGTACATGTAGTTGCAGAATTATACAGTACAAAATTTGCATTTTGTGTTTTGGGGCGGTGGCTGCCTTTGAATTGGGGGGGAGGGGCAATGGGAGAGAGCAAACTTATCAAACAGTGACATTTTACACTACAAAATGCCTTTTCAATGCATAGTTCTGTAATGTTTAAATACAATTATTCATGTATGTACCAAAGCCTATTTTGATTGGTCAGCATTCATCGTATAACATGTACCTGTAAAACATTTTTTTGGGAAGTTCACCCCGAACAAGGCTAAACCACTCGAAAAAGAATCAAAGACACAAGAGGTAGGAATTAATATTCCTCATGAAGCAGGAAAGATCCATAGAGATGCAAAACGAGGGAAAAAGCTACATATATTGGCATGTATATATACATACACCTACATCAAAGATCAAAGTACATCAAAGATCCTAGAAGGGGAAGATCGGTCATCACTGGGTATCTTTTTGTACAGCGCCCGATGAAACACGATGACATCATTATTGATAGGTAAACACGTTCTTGCGGCTACAGTGAATCCATACATACATGTATACGAGAAGTACAGCATCAGGTGTAAAATGCGAGCGGGATTTTCATTGAAAAAGAAAAAAACTTCACATAGATGACAAAATGAAGAGACAAATAAAGGAATAATTAAGTGAATGGATAAATAATATCACGGAGGTACCTCCATTATAATACATGTTAGTTACGTGTTTTAGTGATGGTATAGTGATTTCTATAAATCAGGGAATTACATTTGTACAATGTCATTTAGTTATTGAGGCGCTGAGACCGGCCAATATGCAAGTCAATTAAGGACTGAAGTTTTTTTTCAAATGTGAAAACCAGATTAAAATGTTGAGATAGTGGTTTTAAGTTGGCAGGTATCAGATTTTATTCATTCCTTATGGGTGGAAATATTTTATGTATACAAAAGCATCTTTGTTGTAACGGGAAGTATCTAGAGCCGAGTTGTTTTTAAATTGAGTTCCATAACAGTCCCGGCAATCTGGTTGTGCTGGGAATATAATGAATTTTTTGTTTTAAATGGAAGTCACCCAATACAAGGCTTAAGGCTGGTTTATAGTCGGTCGGCGATGGTCGCCGCGACATAAAATTGACGCGCGATCCTTTCACGCACATAGATAAAGAATGTTTAAACAATAACTTTACGTTCTATATTTATGTGCGTGAGAGGATCGCGCGTCAGTTTTCTGTCGTGGCGACCATCACCGACCGACTATAAACCAGCCTTAAAAGGGCTACAACAGAGGTGATAGGGTTGCACGGTTGCCAGCCCCACCACCCTTACAGTTTGTCTTGGTCTAGATTTAAATTACATGAATGTAAATAGAGAAAATAAATCTTCAAGACACCAAAGAAATTATCCCAATTTTCACACAAATGATATACACGTAGCAAGCTGATTACGAAAAGCTTGCCAGTGCACAAATCTGGTCCCAGAAGTGTGCATAGGGTGCGACCATGTGCGATTTGGTCCAATGTATGGATGAAATTGTAATGCAGCTCAAGGTGCTCGGTGTTCAGAGTGTGGTGCTCGATTCAAAGAAGAAAAATCAGCACTGGTGGTGTTTATATCCCCACACCCCCCCCCCAAAAAAAATGTGGCAGAAGCATGTACATGGATACAACCAATGTACAAATGTACATGATTGATTGAACCCCCAGGGTAATATTGGGAGTGTTGGGTTCTTGAACATTCTGCTGTCTGCACTGAACCCCACATGTGTAGAGTGATCCCGACAAATAGTTTGGTTCCAGGAAAAAGTCCCAGCTTGAAGGATTGTACATGCTACACATGTACCTCCATGATTGTACTACCTCTACACGTATGTAGGTCTCAAGACTGGTCTCGATGACTCGGTCCCGGTCTTGTGTCGAGACCTTGACTTCATAATCGGCCAAAAACTTATAAAAATAGAAAAATAAACGTATAAGAATAACAAATCATCGAAAGTGTAAGTTTCATGCTCGTCCTGTGTGGTTTTCCTTTTTTTTTTAAGAACGGCGGGGGTCGAAATTTTTCCCGTACTAAGCCATCAGACAGGGAAAATGCGGTCTCAGAACTCGTCACATACACAAGAATAGTTTGGTGCCCATATGAGTTACGTGGTGCGCAAGCAGACCCTAGTACATGTAGAGTAAAGCACACACAGTGAAAAGAAAGAAAGTTGGCTTTGAAAAGTGTTTCATTATTTACAGTTCTGATTTGTCTGAGGTCTCGGTCTCGATGGGGAGGCCTCGGTCTTACATGTAGTCTCATACAGTCTCGGACATCAGGTCTCGGACATCAGGTCTCGGACATCAGGTCTCGGACATCAGGTCTCGGACATCAGGTCTCGGATATCAGGTCTTAGACATCAGATCTCGGTCTTAAGTGGTCTCGAACTGTGGTCTCGAATACAACACTGGCAACAAATAATTCATGCCACTGATGATGATGCAACAAATCCAGGAATTTTTCCTGGAACGAACTGTTTGTCTAGTCACTCTACCAGTCACATGTGGGGTTTGCAAATGTGTACACGATAAATATACTATCTTGACTATGGGTAGTGCAGACAGCAGAATGTTTAGGAACCCCCTGGGGGTCAATCAATCATGTATAGATCTACACATGATCATGATCCAGGTAATGTATAGCCATTAGTCAAGCAGGATTGCACCTGTTCAACCTGTTCAGCAGAGTCTGTGCCGTTTGCTTTCCCTGGCAACCCCCTCTAGACCCATGCCTCATGATTGTATGCATGTGTCAACAATGGTTTTCTCCATAGGCCTACTGCAGTTAACATTCTGAAGTGAAGGAAAATGCAAAATTACTTTCCTAATATAAGGGCTGAATTGACTAAAGTACATTGTACACAGTAGCTCTCGTAGTGGTACATGTACATCCCTGTACAGTGTGTGTAATGTCTGTGCTATATGGTGCTCTACACGTGACTAACAAACATGGAATAAACCTAAATTTGTATTTTGGAATGACAAAAAAGCACTTTGCCAAGTCCATGGGCCAGACCCAAAATTTCACTTATAAATCGGTACCATTTTGGTGGGCAAATTCTAGTTGCCATTTTTGAATAGTTCAAAAATTCCTCGATTATGTTTTGATATAATGATAACCTTTCCAGAGTGGCAAACCCTAAAAAAGGTGCTTTGGGAGTCTTTTTTTTCCTCTGATGATGAACCATGTGCCCTGCATGAAGAATAAACCTATGTAGACTAAATGAAAAAATGCAACCCAACATGTGTATTTGCTGGTCTTCAAACTCATACAACATATACTGATAATGTGTATAATGGAAACAAGTTATACAATTTCAGTCAATTGTGCAAAGGTGCCTATGGGCGAAAACACTAACATCCAAAATAAATGGCTTAAGCTGCTCCTGTGGCAAGGTTATCACATACATTGTATTAGTTTACTTACCCTACAAATATTTTAGTTCATGCATGGAGGTACCTCCATGGTTCATGTACATGTACCAATAAAGTTTTGCCCACATGGTACACATTTTTGTCTGGCCCATGGACTAATAACTATCTGTGTCAACTTGTGAGAGTACATGTAGGCCCATTCAAGTACACTTGCTGGAAAGTTGTGTTCAACAACATTCTCTCCAATTATCGTACCTGTACAACAAATGTGTCACAAATTGGGACTCAATTTTATCCTTTTCACCCAGAAATATGAGCATAAACGTCGGTAATTGAGACCTATAAAAATTAAGTCAAATGGCGCCATCAAGAAAGTCTGCCCCAATATTCTGCCTCAATAGTCTTGCTGCCTTTATATAACAAGCGACCGGCAATACATGTACTCGACATTCACAGTTCACTGTAATTGCATGGAAACCATGCTTAAAGGTAGTGTACACGATTGGTAATCCTCCAATTTGTTTTACTGAATTATTACGAAATACCTTACTAGACTAAGTTAATAGTAGTCTCAATCATCCTGTGAAATGATGGCACCAGGTGTGCTGTCGTTGTCAAGAAAAGTGGAAATTTATATCATTTTCCAACGATTTCCAGCTGGAAATCGTTGGAAAACTGCCCTGTAGCCTTTAGTCAAGGCGCTTTAGTGCAGGCATTCAGGGCGCGTTAATTACGTGTCCAGGTAGCCACGCGCGCCTTGACTAAAGGCTATCATCCGCCCGACGGTTAAAAACGAGCGCCATTTTTCTCTCGGTTTTTTTGCCATCCAACAACGCAAAACTTTTGAACAGGTCAGTGGAACGATATTTCCTATAAAATACTAACCCCCAAATCTGCCCATTTCTGAAAATTGCAACAATGACCAATCATGTACACTACCTTTAAGCATTCCTTCCTCCATGCTTTAAGGCAACAGTGCTGAATCCATCAATTTTAATACAAATTTTCACAAGGGTTAAGGTGTGACATACATGTATGGTGAAGTTGACAAGACTGTTGCCAGTAGTGTTTGTACACAGTATTCAACATATTTACAAACCTGCTTTAGCTCAATCTGTCATCAGAGTCTGAAGAAAATAGTGTGGTGTAGATGTTTTTAAATGTACACACATGCACAACATTTGCAAACATAAAAAACAAAGCTACTGAATGATTACGAAATACCATACTAGACTGCATGTATGTAAATTAGCATTCTCAAGCATCCTGTGAATGGCACCTGGTGTGCTGTCATTTTCAAGAAAAGTGGAAATTTATGTTTTCCAACGATTGTCGGCCGACAACCGTTGGGAATACATGTACATTTTTTGTAGTCTAGTTTCCCAACCTGATATTTCCCTGACGTCTATAAATTGCTCCGTTTTGTCCAACATTTGCTTTTTGATGTTTGCAAATATACCTTTAAACATGTGCCACACATGCTACAGCAAAAATTCCGAACCGAATGATAGTAAGCAACTTACATAGAAATGCTTAAATCCATAGGGATATCTGTCCACATGCAGCTCATATCATGGGATGATGAACAGGCCTTGCTAAAGTTTTTACCATTTATCCACCACATTTAAGCCCGGGTGCTATCCTGTACACAGTGTACAAGAATGACAGTCACTTAACACACTACAAACAGCTGACATATCTCCAGTTTCACACCTGAAAGGCTGAATGGTCAATCCTTCATCCATATGCATGTTGAAACTCCCACTCAACCTTCTGTACAACCTTGGTATATTTCACAAGCATATGGCAATACAATGGCCATAAGGAATGTCCTGCTGAAAAAACAGGGGGTGGTCTACAATGCATGCTCAGCAGTGGGCAATGTAAAGGCAATATTCATGGGATCACTGCAATCACTTGTGGGTTTTCCAGTCTTTCATAGTTAGTATAGCCATTGAGGTATCTCCATGCATTGTAGACCACCCCCTGTTTTCAACACCAGTCGAACTTCTTTACACGGGTCGAGAGCTCTCAACCCACCTCCCGAGCAGGGTTAGTTTCAACCCGGGTTGAGCGCTATACACGGGTCAGTGCCGTGTTGAAAACACCTCTGGGTTGAGTTCGACCCGTGTAAACGTGTTGAGTACATGTAGTGTGAAAAGGTAGCGTAATTGACACGTGTTGAAATTTTTAAAAAGTCTACACGGGTCCAACCCGTGTAGATTTCGACACGGGTCGAACGTACATAGTGTGAAAAAGCCTTATGTACGTTCGACCCGTGTCAAAATCTACACGGGTCCGACCTGTGTAGACTTCTTAAAATTTCAACACGGGTCAATTTCGCTGCCTTTTCACACTACTCGACCCAACACCAGCATTTTCACTACACGTGTAACGTTTCTACGCGTGTATTGAGCGATAGTTTCACACTACACACACACGGCCGGCCGTTTAACACGGATCGAATTGGAAACAAACAGGAATTTGGAAAGCAACATAATACCGAAATATATTGGGAAATATCGTCATATCGAACAGCCTAGTATGTGGTGCCCTGCACGCACACTCCAATCCACAGTTACACGGGTCGAAATCAACCCAGAGGTGTTCATACTACGACTTTTAACACGGGTCAAACTTCTCTATATGGGTCGAGAGCTCTCAACCCACCTCCCGAACAGGGTTGAGTTTCAGGGTTGAGCGCTCTACACGGGTCAGTGCCGTGTTGAAATGTTGCAGTGTGAAAACGTCAGTCTAGTTAACACGGGTCGACCCGGGTCCAACACCAAGATTTTTCGTAGTGTGAAAATTAAAGGCTCTGCATTAACCCCTTGCATACAGATGACGCCATATGGCGTAACAAAAAAAGTGCCACCAGGCCAGATGACGCCATTGGCCGCTGTTTGTGCAGTTTCAATCCATTGTTGGATTATTGTTTATGTCATGCTTGACTGCACAAACAAATTGTAGCGGTTCGATTTAGCTGCCAGAACCGCTGCAACACCCCGACGTCTCCCGTAAAATACCTTTATGAGAAGGGTGTTGGAGTTTAGACTTGAGAGGTTGCTCAAAAGTCAATAAATTGTGGAGTAATTGTGATTCTGTACCACACTGTAAATTGAAATACATGCATCTCATTCTCCATCACTAGACCATAATACTGCAGTTTCGCAGCTCAGCCCAGTCAGAAAAAAATTGATTTCATAAAATAGCTATAGGATGCTGCATGCATTGCACTATGGGGTCGTTCACTCAGCACGTATGTTTCCTCCGCCAACTTAGTTTTGCTCATTGTGCAGATCTACAGTTTACCCTTTGTGTTGTACAAGTGATGTCAGATCAGTTACTTTTTTTAAGCAATGAGGCGCATATTTGCGTTTGAATAGGCATAATGGTGTTGCGTAATTGATTTGCATAGTAGCCTTTTACAAGCAGTGATATTCGTTGATTTCCTCTGTTGCTGTCATAGTTTTCAGGAGATTCTTTGGAAGCGGGGTTTTTACAAGAATGCGAATCCCATGGAAGTGAAGCTAAAGACCAACTTGAAACCTTTCTGGTGATTACTAGTGTGCAAAGTTTTGTTGTTGTCAGATTCACGAGTTTAAACCCGGTGTAGGCTGTGCTTCGATTCTGTTGCAGCAATTGATTAACTGAACCAGCGATCCCGGTGATTTTCAAATAGTGCATAATTGAATAGCTTTTAATCATATCGATACCAATCACTATATAAATATGCCAAGAATCGATACTATCTACTTCCGACTTTACCTGACAATGTTACAAAGAAATCCATAAATATTACTTTAAAAACCTTTGCATGCCTGATTTTATAATGTGTGTCTTGGGATACTTCTTGTGCACATATATTTCTGGGGTACATCTGACAGAAAACCCTGTTAAGAGACAATTTGAATGGTTCGTGTTGTCATAGCGTTTGTGCAGTATTTTGGCAACACGCCTTGTAGCATCCCAATGTAAGACTATCTCACATTATTATCGGCTCTTCACTGTAGCCTGTCAATGGCCAAATTCGAAGCCGTAGCCACAAAAGACCCGATCCGGGCAACGGCTTAAACTTTTCGAGTGCAGCATAACCAGCTGTGAATAAACCAAACTGATACACGCGCAATATACATCAACATACGTGTCAGACGGAGGGCTAACTCTTGAGATAGCTTGAGAATATTCAACCTTCCATTCGATCGAATATTTTAATATTCGGTTGTCCGGACAGCCGATTTTGGGGTGAACAAAGTATTTACAGAGGCAGTCTAATTAAAGCACACAACTGCTCATTATCATTATCACAGATTCTCACTTTTATAATTATCGCCAGCACCAAGGAATGGTTTAGTAAAGGTTTAGCACACACGCAAAAAATGCAGAAATACTTTTTCCCCTAGTGAGAAAACTTACAAAAAGTAGGTACAGGTACATTGTACATCATTACGTGTTTGTAATAGATTTAGCCTGCTGTCATGCAATTATCTGGACAGGAACCAACTATAAAGTCAGGGATGCAATTTCGTTATAAAAATTTGAACTTTTTCCCTTCTTATATTCCTTTGCATTTCGGCTTCGAATATTTGAACTAAAAAATACAGGCGCGGGGGGGGGGGGGGGGGGGGGGGGGGCGGGCCACACAAGACAACGTATAAAATCGTGTTTTCTCACACCGAGGTCTACATGCAGCAGCGTTATATTGCAATAAACTGCAATATAAATGTGTAGGCATAGGCCTGGGTGTACACGTGTGGGCCTAGTGCATGCACATGTACACAGATGCATTGACTTCTATTGTTGGGCTATCACAACGCTAGGCCAGGCCGGCTGATAATCATGTACGTGAAGCAATGCCGACGCAAAATCGTGAATTATCGCGCATAGAGGCCATGCCTGCATTATCGCAATATATCGCAATAATGAAGGCCAAGCCCAAATTATATTTTTCTCGCAAAATCGCACTTTTAAAATTGCGAATCCATTATTGCGATTTACCCGATTTTTTAATTCGAATCCACAATGATTCAAACAACCCTGAGACTTCTGATAATGTGAAAAGGCCTGGAGAATCCAGTGTTTCCATAGCTTGAGTAAACTATAAGACTGCCATTTGGGATGAGTCTGGCACCTGTTCCCACTGGCCTTTCACTCAATTGGGCAATCTGCGTAAACACAGGTGACACACATAAAAGCTGCCTTATGATGGATGTTCCACGTCAGTTCAATAAAACCCAAGGAGCCTAAATAGAATAACACTGCACCATCATTTGTTTTGGCATAAATTGATTCTAACAGGGACTGCTCCCCAGGGTGTTTTAGAACCCAGTGAGGGATTCAAGGGTGCTGGGATAAATTGCAGAATAGGATTTTTGACAGCAGCTATGAGCAAAAACTGGACAATCCTCCACCAAAAATTTGGGGCACCGTGCTAAAATGTGTCCGGTCCAAATCAAGTTATTGTGCTCTGCTTTTCCATTAAAAAAAAAATTCTGTTTTAAAGTTTGAACAGTCTTTAGTTTTTTAATAGAATGAAGCAAGATTAGCTTGATATTATTTGGAAAACTTACTGCAGACACTTTCAGACTTCATTTTATAAACTTAGGTGCCTAACACAGGTACACACATTTTTTTTTTCCACAGAGGGAGAAGAGAATTCTTGCAGTATAATAATTTGCAGATATTTTCAAAGTGAACAAAGAAAACTGGCAGGAGCGGGATTCGAACCTGCGACCTCCGGAATACCGTACCGGAGGTCGCAGGTTTGAATCCCGCTCCTGCCAGTTTTCTTTGTTCACTTTGAAAATGTATTTGTACACAGCCACAATTATGGGTACACTTTTTGTTACCAAGACACCATTATGAACGACAGAGCAATGCTGAATAGCTTTTTGAAAAATTTGGATTTGCCACACTTAGAGCACTTTTTATTCCAAGTTGGCATACTTTTTATTCCAAGTTGATGTATCTAAAGCCTGTGGTCCGGATAATTGGTCTGGCTTTTTATTAAAGACATGTGCTAATGAATTATTTAAGTCTTGTCATACATGTCATATCTGTTTTGTAGGTCACTCTAAGGCAATTTCCTATCAAACTGGAAATCAGCCAACATTCTTGCCAACTTGCTATACATAAATCGGGTAGTAGACAAAGTGTTGCTAATTACAGGCCCGTTTCACTTTTACCTCTCATTTCAAAAGTTTTTGAGCGTATTCTTTGTGATCAGATGTGGCGACATGTCCGACCAGCCATCTCCGAACAGCAGCATGGTTTTGTACCCGGTAGGGACTGTACTACCTACCTTACATCTTTACTACGGGAGGCATACTGTGCTGTTGATCGAAAATGGCCGTTGGACATTGTCTACACAGACTTTTCTCGGGCCTTTGATCGGGTTTAGTCATAGGCTCTTAATTCATAAACTTGCCTCTTTTAATATTCATCCCGATTTGCTAACATTCTATGATTGTATTGGCTATCATCAGGCCGACAAAAACCACGATCACAGACTTGGAGCCAAGTCTACATCCAGGTCTGATCAAACAGAACCTGGTATAGTGTCACAACTGCCCCCGGGATGAATGCAGCGCGAGTTATATGGGATTGTGTTTACCCCCAACAACTCCGTGCAAACACCGTAAATAATACTGAAGAAAAACCTTCTCTTTAATTTCAAGTAATTTTATTAATATTTACAGATCATCCATTCATTGTCTGAAGATGAGCAATATTAATTAACTAATATTTACACCCAAAAAAATGTACAAATGTATTACAACTGAGTGAATTCTGATCCAAATGGAAGGCTGAATATGACCAAAAAAATGACGTAAAAATCTACGAGACAGCTAGACTAGTATCACAAACATCCCACTAGACCGGAAGGCATCTCACAAGACCATTGGCAAAAAATAGAACACACAATGTCTTGAATGAGTGTGCAGCTTCGATATTTTTCCCCTTTGCCGACCCCGTTTGGGGGAAAGGCTAGAAATGCTGCCCCGATTGAAACTCTCCGCCTCAAAACCAACAATGGCCATTCCAGAAATTATGGGGCTTCTTCAATTCACCAGATTTCGAGAAAAAAAATGTTTTTTAATGATAGCATTTCACGCAGTTTATGAAAAAAATCACTGGACCACCGGACTAGTTTGGTCAAGAATTCACTAGACCAACGCTCAAATCACTGGACTCGGTCTAGCGATCCCTGATATTATACATTAATGGTTATTCATTAAGGAGATTTGTCAAATAGGGCAAGGGACTGCATCTAAATCGTTTAGTCTTGCACTTATATGACCCAAATGTGGTTTTTTTTCTCAAGGTCATGCATGAACTATACCCAGAGGCAGGAAACCAGGTTGAGAATTTATCAAAGCGGCTAGACTTTTTAGCAAAGTCCTTGCATATTTGTGCTCTTCGATGTTCAAGAGTGTCAAGCTGCAGAGTAGCCAAGGCCTCGTCATAGGATGTATACTTATTTTGAGAGGATGTAACGGCATACTCTTTTCTGAACCTTCTCAACCCGAGATACCTGTCCCTGGGTAAGGCCTCCATTCCAAAGTGGAGCTGCATACTCAACAACTGGTCGAATATACCCTTTGTATACTGTTAACAATTCTTGGGCATTAAGACCAGCTTCTTTTAATTTTCGGAGCATAAACAATTTTCTACTGGAAAATAAAGGAAATAATTGGGGAATCCCTCTCAGGGTACCAGTTACTGATGAATGCAAATAATGTCACATTATTAGCCAATCAGAAGATGTGACCAATGCGACCAATCACGTCCGTTCTAATGTGCTTGCTCTTCTAATGCCAGTTAAAGCTGATACAGTTCCCATGATGCTTTGAGAATGTCGAAAAAGGTTTATTTTTCTTTGCTTTGCAAAATCCGATGGAATCCGAACTTGAATCAAATCATTTCTTATGATTTTCTCTTCAAAACCACATCAAAACCAAATGTACAAAATGTATTTGAAAAATGTATTAATCTCCCTATGATTTGGTGTTCCTGACCGATTTTGGTGGGGGTATTAAAGTAAAATCTTTCCCCCCAAATTTGTCTGTTCCTGACACTTTTGACTTTATGGTTCAGGTGTCAATTTCAAAGTATAATCTGGCAGGCGCGTGCACATTAAAAATCACAAGGAAACACGTGTACAGAGGAGTTAGGGGCCGACACATGTATGCATGTACAGTGTACATCATCGATGATCATTTATAGCCCAGCCTATGTTAGTGTGACTCCCTAGCTTTCGCGTTGCGGAAGGGAGTTAGTGCAATGAAGACATCGTCCAACAACCTGGGCTAGCCTTAGTACAATCATGCTGCGCCTACGGGCCGTGATCATTACCTTCACTTGACACTACGCCACAGTTAAGTCATTCAACCAATGAAGTTTGGTTTCTTCCGCCGAAGCGTTTGATAAGCATTATCGTTTCCATCTCCGTGGTCTAATGTTTTTGCGGCTCACTGTTACCGGTACCATGGAGGTAAATCGTGCATTCATCCCTTACGTGCATGCAAACTAAATTCATTCAATTTCGGTATCGTGCGCGTATTCTTCTTTATCCATCACGCGCCAAATGAACTACGCCCTCTGTCGGCGCGTCCCAATCACCTTATTTACCTCGATGTACAGTACCGGTAATAATTGACCTGTCGCGATCCAATCGCGTCAACGCAGCTTATGAATTATTGTCCAATCACATCAATTATAATTTCACGTGGAACGCGCAAAATCTGAGACCATAGACCTGCAAATGCTGAGACAAACAAAAATTACCACACAAAATTCCCATAGGGTTGTCTAAGGGGCGTGGTTAACTCGTAAACAGCTATAGGTCAATTGACCTATCGCCGTTTACGAGTTAACTACGCCCTTAGACAACCCAATGGGAATTTTGTGTTGTAATTTTTGTTCGTCTCAGATTTTGCGCGTTCCACGTGGAAATATAATTGATGTGATTGGACAATAATTCACAAGCTGCGTTGACGCGATTCGACCGCGATAGGTCAATTGACCTTAGCGCCGTTTACGCCGTGTGTCGAGGGTCATGTTTATGGTTCACATGCACGGGGACACACCTACTGAGTTTCATCATCCAATCGTGGGCGATAAATTTATTTCCGTACAAAACCAATGGCAAAAAATATAACAAAAATTCGCCAGAACAACGGACAATTCTGGATGAATACTTTAAACGTATACATGTAGTTGTGCGCGTGTTTTTTGTTCGTAGGGATCGAGGGGGAGCGGGTTGGTAGTGAATCAATTATTAAATGGAAATCGAAGATGCTTTCGACTGACATTTTGTATGGGTTAAAAGTTAGGGTCCATTATGCAAACAAAAACAGACAAAAATCCAGTCTTCATCTCTCAAAAGAGAAGAGGACGTTTCCTTTTTCAGAAATGTCATCGTCTATTCTATATTGGTTATATCAGGAACGGGTTCGAGCTGGAAACTGAGAAAATCAAAAATTACATTCTCCCCATTAGAAGGACCCCTCCTCAACTTTCCAAACACAACTGTCATTAAAATTAAGAAGAAAAAAACACACTTGAAAACAGGGCACAATGTCGGCACTTCAAAGTCCTATTTCCACTGCTTGGCTGGCGCGTATTTTGTATTCTTTATAGCTTCAAGGTGAGATTTGAAGGTTTGCATGGCGGAAGGCAATAAGGTAATTAACTGGTTTGCGGTAGCACCATCTATTAAATCTCTTTTGTGAGTGTGTGTTGTTCTGAAAAGAACCGGAGGGAACTCAACGTTTCGGACAGTATGCTCTGCCTATCGTCGGGAGACTGAGGGATTCCAACGGTGAACCGGTGTCTGGAAGCGATAAAGCGTGAGAAGGATGCAAACTCATGAAGGGCTTGGGGATGCTGGATGAACATTGAGGTGTGTCATTCTGGAGAACTAAGTTGTCCTAGGGTATAGGAGACAATTGGACTGTACTGGGAGGTAAGGATTTGGCCCCAGATGTCGCTGATGGAGAAACCGATGTCTTGGAGAACCGTGTTGTGCTTGAAGATTTCAATGGCTTCTCTGATGCGGCGGGGTACCAGCGTTCGATGCTGGTGATGAGTTCGGCCTCGCTCCAGTTGATCTGATATGGCGGGGGGTGGGAGTGTTTGACTATGGATGATTTCTCATAGTCTCCCTTTCTGCCATGGGCTTTGTAAGTTCATCGAGTCTGGTGGGGATGCCAGTCTCGCCGATGTACACTTTGCCACATATTATTAGGTTCGATATTGTTAATAAATCTGGTCTTTGGATTGGACGGATAATGCGATGACGTACGCCAGAAGCGGAGTCACTCGGAACCGTACATTTTGGCGGGTACTGCAGAAGAATGGCCGACAGCCTCAAAAGCGTTCAATCGCTCAGTTTTGCTGGTAGAAAAGCAGATAGCCACTTTTGAACCGCAGTTCGATCGGCTTTTCTTGTAGAATTGAAGCAGAAAAGCAGATGTCGGGTAAAAGAAAGTAAATTCTGCTTTTCTAGTAGCAGAAAAATTAACAAATGCATTTTGGCAAAACGTTCAATCTTCTTTTCTGCTATTTTAACAGCAGAAAAGCAGATGTCCACTTTTAAACCTCCATACCTATCTTTCCCTTTCTACGATCTTTGGTATAGCCTACTTCGCTGAACTAAGTGAAACAGGAAGTAGTTGCTCATGGGGAAGGGCGCCCTCATACCTTTGGTTCACAATGAAGAAAAACGAAGACTTGGTGCTCCGCAGTGAATTAAATGACACCAACAAAATTTGGCAAGGATTGGTCTTAACATTACATAGTATTTCTTAATGTTTCTCCCTCCTTTTGTCTTTCTTTCATTATTTATTCATTTATTTATTTATTATTTCTGAATTTCTGATATTCAATTGTGGAGAGCCACTTTTTGCAAATTATTATTAAAAACAAATATCCATATGGCACAAAACTAAATTATTTCTTAGAGAAATTGATAATTAAAAAGTAATTCAAAATAAAAAATAAAAGCAATTATTTACTATAATATTTATTTATTGCAATTTTATTCATCTTCAATGATATAATGAAAAACAGATTTTGTTTTTAAAATCATAATACTGTGTGTCTTACTTTGTTACTGACTGTCTGAAGTAGCAGTTATGAGTATTACTAGCAGGGTTAATAGAAATCATGATTTAAAAAAAAAATCTCAAACATTTGTTTCAAATAAGTCAATTTAAATGACCATCATTGAAAGTCAAGTATAACCACACACAATTGTTCATGAAATCAGTACTGAAATCCCTTTCATTGATCATTATTCTTTTCTAGAATACACTGTACAAAGTTTGTTTTAAAATCTCTGTTACAGCATCACCATCATACTGCACATTTCTCATCCAAGTTGATAACAGGAACCCCCCTCCTCTCTACACACAACCATGGTGGAATAAAACTATTGAATGCAGCCACCATATTTTTTTTACCGCACTGTCCGTATTTTGATCCTGTAAAAGTTTTTACGATTTTTGCGGTGGAAATATTGTCCTTTTTTGCAGCTGTAGAATGTGAACCAGACAATGGAACTTTCAATGGACAGAGCACTATTGAAGATTTAGGCCTATGTTAAAATATAGACGGTTTAGCAGAGACGATGAGGCAAAATTTACAATTTTGGAAAACGTAAATATTTATTAAAAATCATTAAAAGTCCCAACACAACATTTCTTAATTGTCATTTTTATACAACTCAGCAGAAAGTCATTAATGCCTGATGAACTGGATAAAAAAATCGCCACTCTGGGGGTGGGGGAAAGGGGGAGGGGAAGAGTGGGGGGGGGGGGGGGTCGGGGCGGGGGGAGGGGGTCAGGTCAGGTCGGGGGTATCAATTGATAGGCGCATTACAACATGCATGAGTTATTTAAACCTATATGTACATGTACATGTATGAGAGGAATACTGTATCATACATGCAGTTAGTACATTACACACACACAATGTACTTCAGAATCATGCATTGTACACAAGATAAATGTAGTACACTGTTTCAGGAAACTGGCCTTATACATCCCTTTAGAGTGAGTATAAGCGATTTAAAGTTAATGACAGTCAGGTTTGAATAACAGAAAATGTTTTTTTACATTAAAAAATAACAGAAATACAACAAAATCAAAATGTAATTTCTATTAGTGATTTTTTCCAGTGATTTAAATCATGATTTAAATCAATGATTTAAATCGAGTGATTTAAATCAAACAACCCTGATTACTAGTGAACCATTGACAGAAATTAACACTTCTCGAGTGGAACAAAGTTTGATTTCATTTATTTTTCAGATGCTTCATTTAGCTTCATTAAATCGTTCAAGTACAACATGACTGTTACTTTATAAATATAAAACAATTTAACTATATAGGCCTATGGATTATTCCCGTTACAACAAAGATTTATTTTCTTTTTATACATTAAAAAATATTCCACCCATAAGAAATGAATAAAATCTGATACCTGCCAACTTAAAACCAATATCTCAACATTTCAATCTGGTTTTCACATGTGAATAAAAACGTCTGCATATTGGCCCTTGTCACATCCCCGGGATCATGACCCATCCCCGAAAGACTGACCCTCGGTAGTCACCCCAATTAATTATACGAGCTGCCTATCACGCAGAACAAATCTGGAACTATGGAAACGCCCTTTTATATACTTGCGGTACAATATTCACAATTTATTTATACTTGCGGTACAATATTCACAATTTATTTATACTTGCGGTACAATATTTACAATGTATTTATACTTCAATCCAAGGTTTCTAGTCTTGTTTCCTCAACCAACTTTAAATCACTGAAATCATTATTTTAGATTTATACAATACATAAGTGAATACGTGCCGGCGTTTCTTGATCTTGGAGTAGTTTCCGGCTCCCACGACCAGTAGCGAGTGTAACGGTCTGTAGGTCCGCCGCTGCGGTCCGGCCGTGCCGCCTCTGGTCAGAGGTTGTTCTCTCAACCCCACAAGCTCTGAAATTTTAATCCAGATTACACACCTAATAGGTGGATTTCAGCAAGCTAATATTTAACATTTGAAATATTTCATTTGTCCCCACACCTATTGACAAAATAAAGCTTATAAGCGGAACATTTTCTTGATATTGCCGCAGTCCTTTTCCTTGCAACAATTACAAATTTCATTGAAATTTACGTTGATATATACGCCAGCCAAATAGTTAGATTTAAGTTCAAGTAAAGACTAGCACATTGCTTCTTTTCCATATACAACAGGTAAAGAATTTCCAATAACTTTCTATAAATTACAGTAAATGCAATAAACTTGCAGGAATGGGGGTGATTCCTAGCTTGTCCACAGATTTCAGCAACTTGGCTCTCAATAGCTCAAGCGTAACAAATACTAGTGCCTCAGGCTGGCTGAGGCCTCTCCTTTGGCATATTCATGTCGATAATTTCACACAAACTTATTGATTTATTTCTCAAAAACCATCGAGGCTGGTCTCTCCCTCTCCTCTGAATCTCATCTAAAAAACTGGCACATTTCAAACTCGTTTTACTTATAAACCCCAGGAGAAAATTTTAGCGATTCGATATGCTATGGTCCAAGAATTTTGTATGTTCATTTAAGTAACCTAATAAATATTCAACATTCAAATTTATACAAAGTATAAACACGCCACCAATATATACTACGGTCCAAGAATTTGGTATGTCCGATCATACTACTTAATATTCAGCATTTAAATTACTTTCCAGAAATGGCCCAAAGAAAAACAAATTTGTTTCTCTCAACTGCAACATGTATTAGCGTAAACCACAAATCCAGGACACATAAAAATAAATTCCGGTTGGACATTTTCAGAGAGTAATTTCGGTTTAAAACAGCTATCACCATGACAATAACCTGACTTTTGTGAACACAAATTTCCTCATTTCTGATTGGTCGTGCAATTTATGACCAATCTATACTGGTTATAACCAGTATAGTGTGTTATAACACCGACAAATCCATATTGGTTATAACCCCGACCAATCTATATTGGTTATAAGCCCAACCAATTCATATCGGTTACAACACCAACCAATCGATATTGGACCCCCGACCAATGTAGTTATAACCCCGACCAATTCATATTGATTATAACACCGACCAATTTATATTGGTAGCTCGACAACAGAAATTGATGGAAGGGCACCCAACATATTGCTTATAAAATGACCAATGAAATTGGTCGAAAACAACGAATAGATTGGCTTTAGGATCAACAAAAGAGAATGGTTAAAGGACAACCAACATATTGGTTAAAAATGACCAATAGGCCCTACATTAGTTGATTTCTTGGTTGTATAATACGCTCAACCAACATGATTGGTTGAAATGCAACCAATGCAATGGTTATAACTGACCAATGTCTTGGTTGAAAACAACAAATAGATTGGTTTTGGGATCAATCAAAGAGAATGGTTGAAGGACAACCAACATATTGGTTAAAATGACCAATATATTGGTTGACAAGCTCAACCAATATGACTGGTTGAAGAACAACTAACGCATTGGTTACGGTTTAACCAACACATTAGTTAAAACAACCAATATGTGGGGTCAACCAATTAGATTAGTAGCCGTTTAAACCAATCTGTTTAGTTGCACTGTATAAGAACAAGAGCGCTAGAGCAGATTGCGGGAATTACAGGGGTCTATCTATATTGCTGGCAAAATTCTGGCCCGCATCATCCTGAACAGGCTGTTACAACAGTATCCGAAGACAACCTCTCAGAGTCACAATGTGGTTTTCGCCCTAACCGCAGTCCGGTTGATATGATCTTCACAGTGGGACAAGTTCAAGAGAAGCCTGTCAACAGATTCTCAGAAGTATCAAAGTTGTTCGGTCTGACAATCAGCCTCGGTACGGTCTCACTGCAGCCTAAACCAAACAGGGTTCATCCCCAGGCAAGCATTTCCATCGATGACATGCAACTGAAGAATGTAGAAAGCTTCTGATACCTTGGCAGTATACCATCTCTAGCGATGGATCCCTTGACAAAGAAATCACAAGGATCCAGAAAGCCAGCCAGGCACTTGAAATACATCCGCCTAACCACCATACTCAGTCTACAAAGCTAGTCCTCCCCTCCCTCCTGGTAGTCTATGGAATAGGCGCTCGTGCAACGCGATATGCAATGCAATGCAATGCAATGCAATGCATGCAACGTCTGATACTCGGTATACCCTCCTGGCTGCCAAACCTGGACATTGTACCGTAGGCACCTCAAACAGCTGGAACAGTTTCACACCCGCTCCATGCAGTCCATCATGCAGATACGCTGCCAAGATCGTATCACCAACCTCCAAGTTCTTGGACATAGCCTGCTCCACAATGCTAAGATCCTTCAGGCCCAGCCACATTATCCGGATGGATGAGTCAAGGATCCTACGTCAGTTGTTCTATAAGGTGAGCTAATGGTATCGTGGCAGACGCAGCACGGGTCGTCCAAAGAAGAGTTAAGCCCGGTTCATACTTCATGCGAATGTGAATGCGAAGCGAATTTGACGTCATGAAACATTCGCAGCGAAGATTCGCACAAGTTGAAATGAGAGACAACCATTACCCTCTCCCCCTCTGGATGGAGGGAAAGCTTCAAATATCGAGAGAACAAAGGTCCAGGGTGCAAGCAAACAGGCACATAGGTCCTACATGGTTCGCTAGGTCCCATAGCTGGGGAGCCCGAGAGGC
The DNA here is from genome assembly GCA_037893225.1 of Hippasteria phrygiana. Lineage (NCBI taxonomy): Eukaryota > Metazoa > Echinodermata > Asteroidea > Valvatida > Goniasteridae > Hippasteria > Hippasteria phrygiana. The sequence continues at coordinate 377,222 of JAZGUH010000239.1, forward strand.
CGGGGACGGATCCGCCCGCGCCCCTGTCAGTTTTCAGCTATAGTCACGAATTTTTGGGAAGTTTAATGAGCAAATGAGGATACCTATGATAATTCATGTTATAACGCGTCATTCTAATTAAAGTGATTTGTAGTTACGATACAATATACACCATAGTGTTGGAGTAGAATCCAACGGTACCAAGTTTTCCGAGTACCGTACATTTCAAAGCCGAGTACGGGCAAGGCCGAGTACGGGTCCTGGGCCAAAAACTCGAATCCGAGTTTTTCAGGGTCCGAGTACGGGCCGAATATAAACAGTCGAGTATATAATGGGCCGAGTATGAGTACACCGTATGAAAACAAAAATGGCAAGTTATGTTCTGAACATTATACATGCACTATATTATCAAGAGTCTAAACACCAACAATGAATTGGAGACTGACTATAGGGGCCTATTTCCATGTTTTTATTTACTTTTTACACTTGATAAACCTACTCAAAACGTTGTACATCATAATGTGATTGAGCCAGAAATTTCTCCTTTTGGGAATTTACCCAACAGCCCAAGAAATGTTTATGTGTGTGTATACTTTCGACTCCCTGAAGGTGCAGTATCAAGAGAAAATACTCAATTTTCCGAGTACGGGTATCGAGTACTGATTACACTAAAAACATGCCGAGTCTAGGTACGAGTCCGAATACAAAAAGCTGTACGCCGGGCCCATTTGCTTTCGAGTATTGAAAATCGAGTTTGTACGAGTACTCTGATGCAGTTTTCTACGTCCAAAGCCACTTGAAGCAATCAAGCCATACAGTTTTCGCCAGGCTTCGGAATGCGTTCCATTAACCCCAACTCCCTAGGGTGTGTGGAAAATCATATTGTTAAATGCGCGTCCGATTATTTATTTTTTTGCGTCGAAATGTGCTTGTGTCAAAGGTATATAGGCCTAATTCACGTATAGCCGACGAGGAAAATTCTTCTCCAACAGTTGTAAATTCGGCAACAGGATATATGGAATTGAATAAAGTGGCAGAATCAAGACATTACTCGAGCTCAACGGATACAACAGCGTCAACACCAACACCAACAAGCCCAAGCCCCCCCCCCCCCCCCTCCCCCCCCCCCGCGCTTGTACATTTTTGTTTGCACAGGCGGAACATTTTGGGAGTCACTTTTCTGGGCAAATTTCAGAACCCCCCCCCCCCCCCCCCCCCCCTGCAAAAATTCCTAGATCCGCCCCTGACTTGGATGCAGTTTACTCTCACCAATGGTTCTGAATTTACATTGTTTTGTGTGTTTTGACCATTGAGCGGATCTGTAAGGAGTGGGTTCGTGTGTTGTTTGCCCGTATAGGCCCATTTAAAAGAATATCGGGGTGTTCTTTGTTCGGTACGCCTTTCTGTGTGTCTGTGGCGCTCGTAGTACACATTTTGTTGTTGCTCGACGTCTGTTTGGTCGTATATGGTTGTCGTTTTTCTTGTACTCTTTTGTGCGTTTTGATTTTTGTGTCATAGAATTTGTATCTGTTGGTTCGAGGCGTACGGAAGCGTATTTAGGACATTGCCCCCCCAAAAATAGTCGCGCCCACTATTTCGCCCGGGCGGATTATAAGTATTAGTATTTCGCCCGGGCGGATTAGTATTTCGCCCGGGTGGATAACTATTTCGCCGGGGCGGGTTACTGTCGAAATGGCGAAACCCGTTAGCATATGTTCCGATTAATCCGCCCGGGGCAAAATAATAATCCGCCCGGACGAACTAGTAATCCGCCCGGGCGAAATAGTAATCCGCCCGGGCGAAATAGTAATCCGCCCGGGCGAAATAGTAATCCGCCCGGGCGAAATAGTAATCCGCCCGGGCGAAATAGTAATCCGCCCGGGCGAAATAGTAATCCGCCCGGGCGAAATAGTGTGCGCGAATTTTTTTGGGGCCATGTCCTAAATACGCTTCCGTATATATGTGTGTTTGCTAGTGAGTTGAACTTAATTGCTTAGAATTTGTTAGCAATAGTAAGTTATTGAGCTTTCCCACGAGACCTTTCACAAAAAATGGAAAAAGTGCACAATGTATATGGTGTTGTCTCTCTACCTGCGAACATTTTTTCAAATGTTTAGGTTAAGCTGAACACAACACGTTTTTGTTTTGTTAATTCGCCATGGGCTCCGCATATTCGGAGTTCACTCATCCTTATTCCTTTATGTTAAAAAATGTGTATAAAATAAAAGGGGCTGGGGATGGGCACCGTACCCTCGGCGTCTGTGTCCCTCAACTTGTGTCGGGTGGTTCGGGCCTACGTAGCTTGTATCACATGTACACGTACAGGTAGCTAAATTACTTTTGTTTGTTTTAAATTAAAGTTAGTTGGTTCGTTCTGGAAACCTGTGTCACAAGCTTGTATCTGTTGTCGTGTCGATCCCATTGGTGTGCCGCGCCGCATAGCTATAACAATAGCTTTTCTTTTCCTTATAAAATGCAATTGTCTTCCATAATCCGTTATTGGGGGAAATCTATGAAGTTAAAATTTTCAGAGAACAGACACAGTAGCTTTATAGAGTAGCTTAACAAGTAACTACATTGTAGTGGTACAGCCCGCGGCGGGTATACGCGTTAAAACTATTCGACGAACCGTACAACCGCGAATTTTGCAATGCAATGGGGCGTGATCTAATATGCAGATTAGACGTTCATTACACCCATGCGCATCAGTGTTAACAAAAACACCATTCCCAACTGACGTACTTGCATAGCCGTGATACACCCGAGTAAACTGTTCACCCATCCACCAACCCACACACCCTCCTTTCCCTATTATTGGTTAAACCCTCTCACGTGACCAGCCACTCTCCTATTTATCTTTACTATAGGCATGTGCAATACTGCCAATGAGCCCGTATTTCATCGTGACTGAAATTCACGCTACACAGGCACAAAAACCTTAATTTTTTTCATTAATTTCCGACGTTCAATTACAAGGTGAAAAAGTAGTGGAACAGTAGGATCAAAATTTCAAAAAAAAAGGACAAAAGTAGGACTTTTGCTTTCAGGAGTAGTTTTTATTGAAACTCGCCCATGTCCACAGCTCTTGAAAGTACATGTAATGTTGTAGTACTCCTGCACCCAAGCCCTTCAGTTGTGTTATTCTACTATGACAGTGACAAATATTCAATGAGATGTCATTTTTCGGAGTTGGACAAAACAAGTAGGAATTTCAAGAGGAAAAGTATAGGAGACAAGGTAAACAGAAACTAGGAAAGAGTAGACAAAGTAGGAATACTTGAAAGCCTGCCATAAGAATTTTTGTTTGTCAAAGTGAACAAAGAAACTGGCAGGAGCGGGATTAGAACCTGCGACCTCCGGGTTACCGTACTGGCACTCTACCAACTGAGCTAGCTTGCCCTATGTTGGTGGTCTCCCAAATTGTCAGTATCTTTGTTCGGGTGGGCACTAGTCAGAAGTCATAAAAACAGAATGCCGTATAGCCAGGGGATCACACCTAATTTCACGATACAACCTGGGAAGCGACATTGTGGGGATCACTCAATGAGGTTTATGACTTCTGACAGGTTCGAATCCCGCTCCTGCCAATTTCTTAGTTCACTTTGAAAATGTATTCAAATTTACCTAGTCAGTTTCCCTTGTGAATTGTTTGACGAATTATAAGAAATTTGTGTTATATATCAAAATGAATTCTCTGACCAAGAAACTATTTGGAAACTGCCAATATTTTATAAGGGGTTGGTTTATTAGTTGTTATGATAGCCAATTCGATTTGTTTACTTTTTATTTTATTTTTATCTTGGCCTTTCTTCGGGGGGGGGGGGGGGGTCGGGGGCACTTTAATTGAATATGCATATTTCTTTGTAAGAATTCACTGATGTCTGATCATTATAAAACAAACCAAATTGCTTTTTATTCAGTTGATGGCCATGATATTGGATTTTGGCACTTGGCAAACATGTTTGCAGCCCCACCTATTTTGTTTAACACCATTATTTTAATTAACCCTCCTGTTCTCAGGGCCAAAATCGACCCAGCTGCTGTACAGATCAAAACCTATCAAATGACAGATTTGGTGTTTTAGAGTTTTTGATAGGCTGTGATAGTTATAAATATAGGAGGGTTAAATGGAAACCACCTTCAAATCTATATGCAAAAGGTCACCTTGGCCACATTTCCCAACAACTATTTTTAAGTTTCCAAAATACCTCCATGTTCCAACCGACAACTTAAATGAACTGAACAATTAGAACATAATTTATAATACCAGCCAATCATCTTTTCTCGGTTCCCAAAATCCAAGGGCTAAAATGGATATCATATAAATTGTTTAAATGTACCAGTACTATGTAAAGGAATAGAGTACCGAAGTCTGATGTCAGTTGGCATGACAACTGGCTCCAAACACATGGAGATTTCGCCTGTTCTTTTTTAACAGCCAGTCATGTAAACACATTGACACAAAATAACAAAAGTATTCCGGTTCCAAACATTGCATTGACGTCATCAATTCGGTACTCTACACTCCAATTTTCTTTCAGTCTCCCAATATTTACCTTTGAACTTTTAAGACAGTAAAATCTTTCCACATAAAAAAAGGCAAATGTTGGCACCATTTACTAAAATAACAAGCTAGCCAATATGTCAAAATGGTTCCAACATTTAATAAAGCTTTCACTATTAATGTAGCTTTTCAACAGAGTTGTATTCGAGTCCCTGCAAGTACTTTCACAAGCCCAGTCAGAAGTCCTTTCATAAAGCTGGTCACAAGTAACTGGATGAACAATGACAAAGAAATGCCTTTGTCAAAGCTCATTTGAATAGCTTGTGATTGGGATTAGGATGGAGGGCTTGTGATGGACTTGTGATGGACTTGTGATGGGCTTGTGATGGACTTGTGATGGGCTTGTGATGGACTTGTGATGGACTTGTGATGGACTTGTGATGGACTTGTGATGGACTTGTGATGGACTTGTGATGGACTTGTGATGGACTTGTGATGGACTTGTGATGGACTTGTGATGGACTTGTGATGGACTTGTGATGGACTTGTGATGGACTTGTGATGGACTTGTGATGGACTTGTGATGGACTTGTGATGGACTTGTGATGGACTTGTGATGGACTTGTGATGGACTTGTGATGGACTTGTGATGGACTTGTGATGGACTTGTGATGGACTTGTGATGGACTTGTGATGGACTTGTGATGGACTTGTGATGGACTTGTGATGGACTTGTGATGGACTTGTGATGGACTTGTGATGGACTTGTGATGGACTTGTGATGGACTTGTGATGGACTTGTGATGGACTTGTGATGGACTTGTGATGGACTTGTGATGGACTTGTGATGGACTTGTGATGGACTTGTGATGGACTTGTGATGGACTCGAATACATCCCTGCTTTTCAAAGATATTTTATGAAGGTTAAATAAATGCTGGAGAAAGGCCAATCGGGACATTCCACTATGCCCGCCAAACAGGTCCGGCCGTCAACATCACACACAACCAAGCTTAAGTCTTGATTTGGTCGTAGCTGATGGAGACAAGAAAATGCAGCTAGGTGCCTTGTTCAGGGACACCTGGTCTCCTAGCGGGATCTGATACGTACTCCACATGTAGCTATTAGATTTCTCAAAAGTGCTTTAATCTGTCCGATAATAATACAATGCAGCAGGAGTGTATTAAATGGAGTCTGGATACCAGCTTTTGGATTAGTTAAGGCTGTGTCCGAATTACTTGGCTACGGCTTGAAATTACACACGAGCCTATAGACCTTTATCATGGTACAGCCATCTTGGTTTTCTCCTATTAAAAATCACTGTAACCAAACCGAGGCTGGAAGAAAAAATAGTCTGGCACCTTCATTCAATAATTGGAATCACTATTCATAATTGCTAATGCATACAGGGAACAAGACAAAGATGGTAACAGCATGATAAAGGTCTATAGGAAGTGGTTGCAGCCGCTACCACAGACATGTGTGTAACATCCAGCCACAGCAAAGTAATTCAGACACGGCCTTAGCACTATCACAGGCCTCAACCCATGTCCGGCTGTTATTAATGGGGTGCTGCTGGTATGTCAATACGGGCTTGTACAGCCAAGCGTAATGCACACAATAGGCAAACAATGCATTGAGTACATGCAGGAATGTGCATATACATGACAACCAGCCAGGTGGTCTTTTTCAAACCGCAGCTATGGCTCTCGTCTGTATTCAGTGGGTTAATTTTGGAATATTAAATTTTTCATCAATAGATGGTGTTTGTCGAGCATGCGAGCTATGAATTTACCAAGGAGCCATGGGTAATATGTAGAGGAATAATTTTATCAGCCTTTCTGGCTGTTCTCAGATTCTTTTAGTGTTTTCACACAAAAATGTGCATAAAAATCAATGGAACGTGTAGGTAAGGATCAGAATTATAACTCTTGAAATAAAGACGTACAATAACAAATTCTGATACTCTCAGTTGCAGAATATAAAGCAACATCTAAATATAATTGGCAATATTTCATTTTCAATGCACATGGTTCCAAGAAATACAATGTAGGCAAGCAATGTAAAGTGATGGGCTTCCAACCTAGCCTGGTAATAATTTGCTGTGAGCACAAATTACTTTGCGCACGGGTTTAATTCTGGAGGAAAGCTGGTGATACAAATCATTAGCAAACTGCACGGTACTGCCACTGTCCCGGCATTATGTCTTTACACTACAGGCATGCAACTCTTCAATTTAAAAAAAACGCAGAAAATAAAATGCGAGCGCGTAGCGCTAGTGTGAAGCTCTTACGACATCGTATAGATCCCGATGTATTGTATTGTATTCATTGACGCGAGAAAAACAATGCGGAACCAGACTATCAGTCTATAGTCGATTGAGGGCGCTATAGCGACTAGTTCATACAACGGCAAGACTATACATGTACGCGACAGAATGTGTACGGAGTCTGTGTCCCGCACCTTTCTATGTAATGTACGTGTATACAAAATACGGAGCCAGACGATGTGCGCTAGCAATATTGGTCATGTTGATGGACGATTCCCCGGGACGATTCCGCGGTCGGCACGGTGGGAAACGAGCTGAAGCGCGGATTTTTTTCACGGTTGGATTAAAAAAAAAAGGGAAATCCGCGGATCCGCAGAAAAGTTGCATGCCTGGTCTTTAACAAATGCCACCACTGTGTATCCTTTGGCAGAAAGGGTGTAGACGAAGACTCCTTAGTATTAATACACTCCTGAATTCAGTCATTCATTTTGACTGATCTACATCTATACCATCTTCCTCCCCGTTCCCGCCCCCTTCCTGCCCCTCCCCCTTCTTCCGTTCCTCCTCCCTCCTCTCTGCCTTGTCAGCGGTAGACTGTTCAAAGAAATAGTCAAAGGCAAAGTTCTTTTCATTTGGGGCGAGGGCCTTGAATTCCTCTGCTTCTGTGATGACCTCAATCTGTACAACAAACCAACAAAATGCATGTACCATTGAAAGTTATGAAGTTCTTGAATTTTTATTTGTATTTATTAATGCAAGTTCCCCCAAACAAGGCTAAAAGCCGTGACGTACGGAGCTACAAAATGAAAAAGAATCAAAGATACGAGAGGTAGGAAATTAATATTCCTCTCGGAGCAGGAAAGATCGTAAGATGAAGGGAAACATGCACCAGGCAAAGAATTCCATTGAGATACAGAACAGGGGTAAAAGCTACTGCCATAGCGATTTGTTCTACATCTAGGTAGAGCAAGAGTATAATTGGTGGCAAAAGGCAGAGAGCCGAGTTTCACACTCAAACACCCTAACTGGAGGAACCAAGCTGGACAAGCCGGTGGAGCATTTACCAAGAAAATATCTGTAAAACAGACAGAGTAGTAATAGATCTCCGGTGGCAGAGTGATTGTAAGGATGAGCCCAACTCTTCTCCAACCAAATTAACAATGCGCTTCTGTACTCAGTCTGATAAAGATGAGTGACAAGCAGAAGCACCCTTAGCCACTGCATTTGATACCAATCACCATTTCTCAACTTTTTCTGGCACCCCCTCTCCTTGGGAATCCCATCTCAACCTTTCGATTTTTCAAAAATAAATATACATGGTGGCATTGGTGGGAGATATAAATGCTCACAATGGCACTGTCTGAACTACAGGGCGAACATAAAAAAAAACCCGGGGAAAAAAGGGTTACTATTCCAAAAATATACATGTCATGGATATATCAATTATTGAAGGAGCTACAACCTTTCTTTTAATACCTATGTCACAAGGCTACAGTCACGGATGGCTAAGTACCAATTTCTTCATTATGATCCGTTTGTATATTAGTGAAACAGCTCCAATGCGTTTTTCATGACGAAAACCCTCTGTTCAACTGTTACATGTAGCTCAACCATCTTGCCAAGATGAAGCCTTTGCTGTGAATGACCATCAATGCACACACCCACTAAATGGTAACCGAAAGCCAATGTCTTCCATACACGAATGGCCACACATTCATAGAGGAATTTCACATTAGCCCCTTCTGCGCACTTCCGGGTTGAAAGCGAGAATGTCATCAGTGGCAAACAAAACAACGTTTTTCAGCACATTCATTCATGCATGCATGAATTAATCAGGCCATAAAAGGAAGCGCAGGCGCACGATCAGCATAAAGTTGTTTACTGTGACATTGAGATCCTCGTTTTCAAATGCGGAAGTGCACAGATCGGTGCTAAACTCGTCGTTGTGGGATTCCTCTATTCAGTCAAGACATGGTATAAGGAAGCATGACATGGAGTAGGAGTAGTTATGTTCATTTTCTATGTAAACGACTGACTTGTCCATTTTTGAATTCTGTATATTTCTGGAATAGTAACACTTTTTTTTCTCGGTTTTTTTTATTTTTAGGTTCGCCCTGTACATGTATCTGTTAGACCATGAGAATGAAAGTATGAGTTTACTGTCCGAGACATTTTGAAAAGTGATGAGTTTTTTTTATTATTCATTATTTTTCAATTTCCCGCCTTTGAACATGTTGAGAATGCCCGCCACCGAGTGACGTGACCAAGTATGGAACGATCGGCTGCTCGGTCATCATCAAGTATTTATTTGAGTATTTACTTCAGACTCGTCATTTTAATGCTAGATTGAGATTGATTGAAAATACCGCATTCGTTCAATAAATCTAGAAATCGAGTATGGGTATCCGGGTTACTGAGGCAGTGTCGTCCATGGCGAAGATAGAAAACGATTTCTATTGGCCGATATTTTTGCGCGTAGTGTCCATCGACCAACCAGAGCGTGCGTACTAATATGCATAGGTCTCGCAGAACAGCAGCTGGACTGGTTCCTCGTCTCTATATTAAGTATGCTACGCTACGCAATTGTATTGCGGAGCGGAGCCTTACGCAAAGACGAGAACCACTCTAAACTTCAGCCTAGTGCTATCGCCATACATTTCGCTGCCGTCGGATGATGGCACAGATATGGTTATACAGGTTGTTTGCGCAGGATTTCGTGAAGTTGCCGGTCAGAAGAATCACAACCAAATTGAAGAATGCAAATAAAGCATTTTTCTATTGCAAAAGCATATTTGGAATTCTGGATGGACAGTTGGGATAAATTGTATGATTTTAATAGCAAATAATCAGGCCTCGATCTTAAGCTTTTTTTTTAACTAGTCCACCGGGCAAGTTAACTGGGTTTTTTTACCAGCCCGCAGAAATGTTTACTACCCCACATTTAATGGACATTATAAATATCCCATTAACGATGGTCAGTTTCATTTCGCGGCAAACACGGCAAAACATCGTATTTCCATCGTAGCTAAGCCAGCCAAAGTCCCGCTCCCAGTCTTGTCTGTAGACACGTTGTCTTTTATTTTTGCTCTAGTTTGCATCGTATTCTCTTTTGCTTCCTTTTTTGGACGGATTAGATACATTTAGATATCGCCACATGACGAAAAATGTAAAGACCCAAGTGAATAAAACTTCTCACCCACCACGTACACAGGCCCGGTACAGACCACACGCACAAATCTTCGCACACACGCCCCGTACGTACCTTTCATGCCTTCTTTCATTCACTGCATGCATGGCTCATGTATCGCTGAGGTCAAGTGCCGATGCGCATGCTCAGTATGCACGTGGAATTCCCCGGTTGGGCCATTAATCAAAGCTGGCTTCAGTACGTACCAAAGATTGTATAGCGCCGCGTACGGCGCATGGTTCGCTGCGTCTTATAGACATTCATGACATTATTCCGCCAATATTAGTTGGCGTTTTCCTATAAATTTACATGGGCCAAAAATGTGACGGTCCTTAATCATTTTTTTCAAACACTGATGATGTACAAAATAGAAATGTTTCAGTGTCAGCCGTATCGAAGCCGAGCATTGAGAAAAGATCCATAGTCTTTTTTGTGTGCACTTTCACTGTACTTTTCTTCCCACACCCAACCAGTCCCATGCGTACAGCATTTGGCAAAAAAAGTGCACAACACACTCTGGACTTGATATGAGACTACCAACCTTGTACAAGTCATGTGCGCTTGTGGCATCACGCGCGCAATGAATGGCATACACGTGTACGCACGTACACATGTTGCCATTGGGACACAAGCTAGCTGCTGTGAGACAGCGAGCGGCATGCACAGCGCTAGCGCGCGCTGCGCTAGCGCGGCGGCTCGGCATAGTATTGACTCGACTGTGCGGGACGCCGTAGCGCTGTACTCGGTCATTAAATGAAACAAGAAGATTCACTCAAACTTACCAAGAACGTTTGTTTGATTCATATCAAGCAACAGTGACAATTTTAAGCAGGTATGTATGCTTTCTTAACTAGCCCGCCGGGCAAGTTAAAGAGTGCTTTTCACTAGCCCGGAGCAGTTTTTACTAGACATTGTACGCCGGGCTAGTGCTAAGGTCGAGCCCTGAAATAATGAAATATTTTGAAATAATGAAATCTTTTGGCGGGGGCTCTGACGGCATGCGGGCGGTGTACGGTAAACTCATACTTTCATTCTCATGGCCTTAGCTGTGAAGTTCTGAGAAGTAGCGGTTGCATCTTAACATTTCAGACAGAACACCCTGCACCTTGTCAGGAGAATGTCGGATTTGTGCTGAAGAAGCCAAAGAGTGAAGCTGGGTAAATGCCACCTAAGATGGAATTTGCATCTGAAAAATTTAACCCCCCCATTTTTTTTAGCCCTTCCAGCAGTGTTGTCCAGTCCCAGTCAGAGGCAATATCAGCATCAAAATAGAATTGAAATCCTCTTGAGTCCAAACTAGAAAAAAAACAGACAAAAAGGTCCTTTGACCTTGCTCGGTTCATTGATGAGCAAGGTCAAAGGACAAAGGTTATTTACTGACCTGGGCCAGGAACTCCTTCTCGCTTCCGTCTTGTAATTTCAGATCAGTGATCCTGTTGAACAGCTCTCTGGGCGTGGCGACATTTGGGACACCTCGCTGAGTGAAGAACTGGTGGACAAGAGGTTGATCGGGGACAAAATATTATGTAATCATGCTTCTGAAGCATACGCTATTTTTGTATTGAAATCTTAAAAGGAGTGACAAACGGCTTATTAAGTCAATTTCCCAAGCTTTCTTCAGCCAGATCTCTCTAAAAAAAAAGACATTAAGAAAAGCTTACTAACATGCTGGGGAACTAGCTATTTACTTTCTTATGCAAGTTCGCCCTGAACTGGGCTAAAAGCCACTCGAGGTACGAGCAATTAAAATAAGAAGAATCAAAAGATGCAAAAAGTAGGAATTGAGATTTTTCTTGAAGCAGCGCTAACCAGTGGCCTTTCATCATTAGTTCCCCGTCCAAACTTTCAGGCACTCTACTCGCTTGGCGGCCTCATTATCCTTTCACTGTCGTTCCAAAGGCCAGTACTGTGAGATACTCTTCCAGTTTTTTCCCTCATCTCTTTGGACTCCTTACCTGTAACCTGCTTCCCTTCCACCTATAATCTTTCACAATTCAAACGAAATGTGAATAGATACCTTCTATCCCTGTGATTCCTGTCTTTTCTTGTCTTTTGTAGCCCGCACCTTGTATGAGTGGCCTTTTGGCCTTGTGTTAGACGATACCCATAAAAACAAAAGGTCTCTTGATTTCAGCTACTGGATTCTGTTGGATTTATCGGAAGGCTTCACACTTTGGGCCCCCGATTGTTTCACATACATGTAGATCTGGATCTCAATCAGTGATCTGTGCATTGGTACACACACATCATCCTGCCTAATGGATGGAGTGAGCCACACCGCGTTTACACTAGATCCGGCAATTGGATTAAGAGGGGGATCGACCACCCGTCGACCGCAAGTGTAAACGCGAGGTGGATCGGGGTCTGATCCAGGTCTGATCCACCTTTCTCGATCCCCTTTCTAGGAAGATTTGATCTGCAATTGGTGGATCAGACCCCGCAATTTGAAACAACCACATCCAGTATGTATGATGCAGTAGATTGCGGGAAGCTCAAAAGTCCGCGAAAAATATTATTTACTGTAGAGACGCGTACGCTGCGCTGGTTCCCACGCGGTTCATGTACACTGCAAATGCATGGTTGGTACTCCGTCTACATCGTGTCATTCTCTCCTTCACGTGCGTGACTTCGTCATCTAGGAGTTCCTACCCAAATATTATACAGCCTATTTATATGTTATAGGTCATTGTGGGTTCGTTGATTTGACCCTACGTTCAGGCTATGATATTCCTGGTGCGATTTCCAGTAATATTTCGGCACTTTGTATCCGAATAACAAGCTGAAAAGTGGTCAAAAGATTAAGTTGTTTTCAGCTGTCGTTTCCTGTTGAAAAACGACAAATGATGCAACAAAATAAAAAAATGAACGACAAACATGTCCGTACGTTATGTTTTTAGTAGCGCGAAAAAATGACCGTAATGTCGGCTATTGCGCACACTCAATGACTATCCTTCCACTGTAAATGGTGGATCGAAGCCGGATCGGGATCTAGTGTAAACGCGGCACAGTCTATTTGCGGTTAAGCTTCCCTGTGGTTTTATTACCCTGCAAATCCCGATCCACCTTTGCCGGATCTAGTGTAAACGCGGTCCCAGTGGTTGGATCACTGATTAAGATCCGAATCTGTGTCAAACAAACAGGCCCTATAGTCGGTGCTGGATATTGTTGATCCTTGGGAGAAAAATACTTGCAGGATGGTGGAAGGAAATACATTAAACCAATCAAATGCTTCAATACTTACATTTGACACATTGGTGCAATCGCGGAGCAGGAACTTGAGACCCTCTGGATGAAACGGCTTGACTGATTGGCTGACGTCGATGAACCAGACTTCATGGTTGAACCACATCATGTTGTACTCGCTCAGGTCAGCATGGACGAGTTGGCATCGCTTGTACATCCTTTCCATCATCTGGTGGTTACAAGGATGTAATGCATGTAATTTAGTGTTATGGGCTTCTTGTACAATGTAAAAAGTTTATGTAATGTAAAAATTATTTAACAGTGTGAATATCCTTTAAGTTTGTTCTAAAATTGAAATTACTGCCATAGTTCCCGTGTTCGCCATGAATGTACTTGTAATTCAAGAGCGAGTTGCATTCTAATGCTACTTACATGTATCAATGCGCATGTGCACAGAGCTTCGGGCACATTGCACATGCACAGAGACCAATTTTTCATTTTATTTCACCCTGAACTTTTTCACCCAACTTAACCCCGCTATTTTTGTCAAATCCATAACAAAAATCCCGCCTCCAGTTCACCACTGATGAATATAAATTACCAGGAGATATGAATGCTATTAACGTCTTGAATACAAACGATGGCCATAGCAGCGTACTCAATCCATTTATGTTTCAACTAGGGGTGTGCATTGGAACCGGGTACCCGAGTACCTGACCGCTCATGTCAGGAACCGGTTCCAGATTATGGAATCAAGTACCTGTACAACTTTACATTATCGCATAGTTACTTCCCAGACAATGAAAAAAAAAGGTTCTGAATGTTATTTGTCGGGAATTTTCAAAATTAAAACTGGACTATGTGGGAAAACAGCACAGATTTCACGTTTATGATGCTCACGAAAGTTGACAATAAAGGGAATTTACTGGTCCTGGGTTTTTGCAGTCTGGGTATGGATAAGAGCCTCGACGAGAGGATAGCATGCCTCAATCCACAATAAATACAACTGTATAAAGCTTCCGGACAAGTCTTTTGTGATTATGCCGGTGCATGCGCGTGCCGGCACACACAAAGGTGGAGAAGTGATCATGTTTACTAAACAGGCATGACTGTAGATTTTCAGAATTTTGTCTGAATTCAGAGAAAGATATTATTACAACTTCCGGGATTGGAAGTTTTGGGTTGGGTTTCTTTAACGGGTACCCGTATTTTTTTCAATCGGGTACCCGGTTCTTTTAATACCCGTAAATGCACACCCCTAGTTTCAACTATGTTGCTATTGAATGGGAGTGTAATGCATAAATGGGGGGGGGGGGGGGGGGGGGGTTCCAAGTCCGATGAATAGGACCACTGTATTCAGTATGGTGCCTATTGTTTGCGTTTGCCCTTTCTTGGCATACCAGCCCCCCAACAATAACAGCCGGACACATGGGGTTAACAACTAATGAACTCGGTCAACACGACGTAATTATATACATGGTGGTGCCACTTAACTGCAGGATTATTAACACTAGTACTTCCAGCCGGCTAGATTATGTAAAACTACAATTTTTTTCTGTTTATAGTTTAATCCACAGAGTAAAACAATGGCCATTTCTGAAACCATGGCTTATAGTGAACAAAAAGCAGACGTCGATGCAGAGCCAAAGACAATTTTCTACATGATACATTTACAAATGTAAATGGCATAAATAAGCACAACTGGCAACTCAATGTGCCTTCCGCTTTTCACACCAAACAAATTGAAACTGTGTGAAAAACAGTAAATTAAATTTATGTATGAAAATTTGTATGAAGTTTATGAGAAACAACTTGGCAGTCATGCTTATTTACATGAATGCAAATGTATATGTACAAAGTTTTTTAGCATTCCTCCATAATATAATTGTAATTTTCCACATGCTGGTGCACTGCGCAGAAAGTTCACGCAAATCCTTCAATGTTCCCTTTTCAAAACCAATATTCTATAAATCCTTTTAGATGTGATATCCCCACCCCCCCCCCCCCCCACTGAATCCCCACCCCTCTTCAAAAGCAAGTTCCCCCACACTGACCTCTGTGCACTGTTCGTAGGCGAGTTGTATATCATCTGGAGAGAGATGCGCATCCTTCAGCTTGGGGGCAGCCTTCTGATGCTCGCCGATGAACGACAACACAAGGAGGTGCTTCTTGAGAAGGATGACCTCAGGACATCGGATGCCTGCCTTACGCATACTACAAAACAAAGGCCCAAAGAACAGGGGTGAGATTGGCCAAAAATGAAAAATCCACGAAAAATCCACAAGGACTCCAGATCAACATAGTTTGTATTTGCCGAAAGGCACCCCCTTAAAATATCCGTTTTTATTGGTCTATATCCACTTTCACAGGTAAAAACACCTTTTAGGACAACACCTCAGGAATTCCAGATTGCAAAAGAGATTCTTTAAAAATCCTGAAATCAGGAAAAAATCCTGACAAATCTCACCCCTGAAAGAAACGTACGATTACGTCACACACCCAGGGTTGTAGCTACGCTGGCCGGCGCTGGCCGGCGCTGGCCGGCGCTAGCCGGCGCTAGCCGACATTTCAAATCACCAGCCAGCCACTTGGGGTGAAAATAAAGCTTGCTGGCCAGCACAATTTAGGCTTTAAAATTCAATGAAACATGGTACTGTCTCACTTTCCTCCATATATATTTAAAACGTATTTTTACATCAAAAATCATAATTTTGTTTCAATTTTATATTCATCTTACCTGAAAGGATATGCTGTACATGTATACATAATAAACGTATTTGGGTCAGTCATGATATGTTACTATTTCCACATTTTCATATTGCCATTAACCCTAACCTTCCCAAATCCCCCACAATCCTCTTTTCCAAATGGAGGGATTTGGAGGATTGAGGGTCTTTGGAAGATTTTGCAGGATTGAGGGCATTAGAGGATTTCGCCTCTGGAGGAATATGGAGGATCCAGGTCATTAGGCTCAATCTGATGCTGGATGATTTCGGAGGATTGAGGTTACTGGGGTGTTCAAATCTCCCTGGGGGATTTTGCAGGATTCAGGCAGTACCCCAGTAACAAACATAAGAGGATTTTGGAATTGGAGATTGAAGGGTTCAGGAAGGAAAAAATTACGTAGGAAGTTAGTGTTAAAGGTAGAGTACACGATTGGTAATCCTCCAAATTTATTTTTTACGAAATACATTACCAGACTAAGTTTATATTAGTCTCAATCATCCTGTGAAATGATGGCACCAGGTGTGCTGTCGTTTTCAAGAAAAGTGAAAATTTATATCGTTTTCTAACGATTGTTTGGCCGAACAATCGTTGCAAAAATGCCCTCTATTGACCGAATGCAGTTAATCGGTGTTGTGTCTGAAATGGGTTAATAATCCGAAAACGGGCGCACATGTAGTGTACCGAAGAAATACATTGTAACCAGTGCATGCAGTGGATCTTGGACGCTCCGCTCGGCCCTAGGCCTCTGTACATGTTATGTGACCAATTGAAAATGATCCCATTTTACAAGGGGGCGCTATAACAAATGCCTCCCAACGGTTGAAAACGAATGCCGTTTTTCTCTCGTTTTTTTTCGCCATCCAAGACCTTTGAACAGGTCAGTGGAACGATATTTCCTATAAAATACATATGGGAACCGGGAACCAGTCTAGGCTGTCATTCACACAAAATGGCGGACGTGTTTCCGAACCGCAGTTTGTTTTCCTAATAGACGACGAAATAATGGAAGTCGTAGGCGATGCTGACGCTGCTAACACAGAGACAAATGAAATATGCAGTCAAACGATTAGAGGAATTTGCAAGACACGTAGGAACAATTAAAGCTTTAACTGATTCGGAACTGGACCACCTTTTGTCGCGGTTTTATGCGGGACTGAGAGGTAAACGGCACGTTGTACCATACACAAAAAAATCCATGTATGCAATCTGTCGGATTTATTCAGGCGTTGTATAAAACAAATAATGAATGTTTCACATTCGTGCAATGGTAGATGGAATGACAGATGGAATGTCCCATTCCACTCGGCTTCGCCTCGTGGAATGGAACAGAAATTATTCTTACCATTGCACTCATAAACATTCAATATTTGTATACCATACACCGTGACTCACATGTTGAGATTCATTCGTTCTTTGTCGGCCCACATGCCGATGATCTTACGTGGGTTCATGTGGCTCAGTACACTGGGCATGTACCGCCTGCGTGTCCGAAACTCATTCAGCGTTGTCTTGAAGACCTTGAGGGCACACTCTCTTGGGACCAGCAATGTCTGATGCCTGGAAGGATGGAAGGAGGCGGTTAATTAACCTCTTGACGACGGCCATAGCCACGGTTTGAAAAAGACCACCTGGCCAGTTGACGTCTATAGATGCATTCCTGCGCTTACTCAATCCATTCATGTTTCAACAATATTGTTGAATGGGAGTGTAATATAAGGAGCTTTTTCAAACAAAGCTTTTATTCACACGAAAGGGGGGTAGGGCTGTTCATTTTCGAATAATTCAGTATTCGATTACTCGAAACTGGATTTAACCGAATAGTCGATACTCCCCGATCAAGTTTTTCACACGTCAGCTGCAACTGCATGCCGCGCTATTACGCCGGTGTTTTACGTGCGGCGATCGATATTATGGACTGCTCGATCAACATTTGTCTATATGCGCCCGTTGTATCAAGATCATTACGGGTACGTAACGTTCCGATAAGAAACCAAACTTCAGCCTGCGTTTTTGCAAGAATATCTTTTTACAAGTGGCAAGGGTTTTACGGACGGGAATAAAAACCTCTGGCCACAAAAAAGTTACCTTTGACAAAAATGCGGCATTTGACACTGCAAGCTCCGTAACTTTTGTACTAAAATAGCATCATTCAAATATTTGAACTGGCAAAATAGTATTCAAATATTCAGTTGACAATCAAATATTAAGTTGACAATCGAATATTCGGTATATACAGGACAGCCCTAAAGGGGGGGGGGGTTCCAAGTGCGATGAATAGGACACTCTATTCAGTGTGGTGCCTATTGTTTGAATTTACACTTGGCTGCACAGCCCATTCTTGGCATACCAGCCCCCCCATCAGTAACAGCCCGACGCAAGGGGTTAAAGAGATTACAGGTCAGATGAAATGGAATGTTAAATGCTCAAACCCACACCGTAGGACATGTACATCCGATTTACCATCGCATTCAACCCTTGGTTTGCTATTCTGAAGGCAATAATGCCCCTTTTAGCAATAAGCCAGTTCGGTATTTGAACTGCGCATGTGCACAATGACATAGTTATCCCGAATGACCCGTGACCTACCGCGCAAGGTGGTCTCACAACGCGCACGCGTTAAATTCAATCAGAATGGGCGTTCGCGTAATCTCGCATGACATTACGTCGGCAATTTTATCCCAAATAACCTTTCACCTTCGAGATACCGAACTGGCTTATTGCTTGCAATTTATGGTAATGTAAATTTGAATATTAATAAGCAGAGGACGGATGTCACACAAGGGGGGGAAGTTTTAGTATCATAGCTGATTTGTGCATACAAATTTAAGCTTTTTAAAATATTTTATTTTTTACTTTTCCTAATATTCAACCAAAAGTACAAAATGTAAGCCAAAATTACAAAATGTAAGCCAAAAGCACACCAATAGCCCATAGCCAAATTTGCCCTAGCCAGCCTAAGGCTAGCGCCAAGTCCACTGACAATAACAAAAACAAAAACAAAAATAGAAATAGCAAGATAGAAACAGCCAAAATACACTATTCAAGATGCCAGCCTACAGTAATAAGCTTGCCAGCCAGTAATAAGCTTGCCAGCCAGTAATAAGCTTGCCAGCCAGTAATAAGCTTGCCAGCCAGTAATAAGCTTGCCAGCCAGTAATAAGCTTGCCAGCCAGTAATAAGCTTGCCAGCCAGTAATAAGCTTGCCAGCCTGTTAGCCAATAGAGGTGTGCATTTATGGATAGTACAGGAATCAGGGATCCAATTTAAAAAAGCACGGGTACCCGTTAAAGAAAGCCAATCCAGGCCTTGAATTTGGTAATTTAAAAAAGCACGGGTACCCGTTGAAGAAAGCCAATCCAGGCCTTGAATTTGGTAATTTAAAAAAGCACGGGTACCCGTTGAAGAAAGCCAATCCAGGCCTTGAATTTGGTAATTTTTAGGGCAAGGCCACTTTGGCCTTGAATGAAGCAAAATTATGGAGGGCACCAAGGTCAGTAGGTAGGGCACCAAGGCCAAATAATATCTGCAGAATTAGAAAGGGCACGGAGCTTAATGAGAATATTGAAACGTTGTTTTTCTTACGCCCATACCAGCAGTGCACGTACCCGAAAAATAAATCAATTTTCTTGCATTTTCTGGCTGATTTCTCCAATTGGCTTTGGGGCTGCCCGCTTTAATCGATCTTTGTGCGGCATTGTTGATTTTTCCAATTTTTTCCCGTTCGGAACGTATTTTACTAAGAGGAAGACTTATTTATCATTGAAAACTGTTGACAATCAGAACACCACGCGTAACGCGTGTTGTGACTTTCGTTGTTTGCCTCGTACACGAACATCAATGCGTATTGTGCACCGCGCGTGCAAGTACTGAGAAAAAGAAAGTCGATTGACTTTGCACGTAACATCTGCCGTACCTACTCCTGCCGGTATGTGTGCGTACGAACATGTACAGTGAGCTCTATGGGCTCCGTGCACAACTACCCCCTTAGCGGAAAGAAAAGGCGAGTTGGGGGGTCGATATCGACGCCATCTTACCTGACTTCAATCTAAGTGTCTGTTTCCCGCTGTGATATTCTTATTGAAAACGCAATTATCGAGAGTCAGCGAACAGACAAAGCAATCCCACTGGTATACATGTACGAGTATCAAATGAGCGCAGTGCAGATACCAGCGACCTACTGCAATGGAAGTGCGGTTGCTATGTGGACAGCGCCCTCATTCGACGGCACACGGAGCCCATAGCTTTACAGTGTAAATTGCATTTTCGCAAGCATTTTAAATGGTTAATCTGTTTTGATTTTGAAAATTCCCCACAAATGACATTCAAATACGTTTTTCCTCTTCTGAGAAATTACTATGTAATATGTTAATTCGGTTACGGGTAGTCGATTTCATAATCTGAAACCGGTTCCTGACATTAGTGGTCGGGAACTCGGGTACCTGGTTTGGCTGCACAGCCCTATTAGCCACCAGACACGGAAGCAAACACACAAACAAATGCACATAGTCGTACTTACCTACATGTATACTCGCGAGGACAATGCTTTGTGTTTCCTATTCTTCCTTTAATATAGCCCAACCCCATAGATGAAGCACGTAGTTGTACGTTCAAGGACTGATTTTAACAAAAGACCGTCTCTCGAGGACAAGAAAGATTCTTTTGTGTTTTCTTTCTCCGCTTGTCCTCGAACGTAGTACAGTACATGTACACACACACAGACAAACAACCACATGAGCCAAGTCTACTTACTGGCCTCCATTAGCGTGAAGTACTACAGCCTCTTTGCCAGTGCTGATCATTCCATTCACTGATTCCAAGATTCCGTTATTAACCAACTTGTAGAGAAGTAGTCTGGTGTTTGGGTCCATGGCCATGACCTATACAAGGAGATTACATGCTTCAGATGTGAATCTGTGTAGTGTAGGATGTCAAAATGGGGTTCACATTGTCCTATCGGAATTCTGCCAAAAAAAGATCCCTGTATCTTATGTTGGTGGTGTGTTCTAGCATCAGTCAACTGAGTGGTTCTGCATGTATTTTCGATGTGTACTTGTACCCGTATGTTATATCAGCCGTGATGGCTGTCCGTCAGTCCACTGTTTCGTATTTCTGCCACTTAGGGCTATAACGGTTGGCCCTCTTATCCAGAATCAGGCCCCCAATTTTAGTGGCAACATCCAGATTTTGAGGCAAACTTTGCAGTATTCCTAGATTTTAAGCAAAGATGACACATGTTAAGTGATCTATCCACTTTCAATTCCATCAAACATGATTTAATAGAGTAGACCCCATAACCCATCTCACTTACGGCAGATGAGTGTTCCTTTTTCTCACGCACTTGGTAAATCTTATCCACAAGGCTAAACAACACTATATAACCCATCTGATACTGCAGTGAATTGTTGCTTCTCAAGTAGGGGTGTGCATCGGAACCGGGTACCCGAGTACCCGACCGTTCATGTTTAGAACCGGTTCCAGATTATGGAATCAAGTACCCGTACAACTTTATATTATCGCATAGTAACTTCCCAGACAATGAAAAAGCAAAGGTTTTGAATGTTATTTGTTGGGAATTTTCAAAATTAAAACCCGACTACATGGGGAACCAGCACAGATTTTACGTTTATGACGCTCACCAAAGGTGACAACAAAGGGAATTTACCGGTCGTGGTTTTTGTAGTCTGGGTATGGATAAAGAGTCTCGACGAGACATAATAGCATGCCTTATTCCACAAAGCTTCCGGACAACCGGCATGTGCTGGCACACGAAAAGGTGGAGAAGTGATCATATTTACTGGACAGGCATGAGATTTTTCAGTCTGAAATCAGACTTTTTGAATCTCAGAGAAAGACATTATTACAACTTCCGGGATTGGAAGTTTTGGGTTGGGTTTCTTTAACGGGTACCCGGGTACCCGTTTTTTTTTCAATTGGGTACCCGGTTCTTTTACTACCCGTAAATGCACACCCCTATTATCAAACACAATGTAAGTTCTTAGCAACCACAACACGAAATAAATAACCCATGTGACTTACTGCAGTGGAGTGTTCCTTCTTATGTACATTTGTACAATGTAAGTTCTTAGCCACCAGGCCACAGGCCACAACACGAAATAAATAACCCATGTGACTTACTGCAGTGGAGTGTTCCTTCTTATGTACATTTGTACAATGTAAGTTCTTAGCCGCCAGGCCACAACATGAAATAATTAACCCATGTGACTTACTGCAGTGGAGTGTTCCTTCTTCTCATGGACTCTGTGTGTCCTACGCTCCGCTGTCAAACTATGCTGCTTGAGTGTGTTGAAGACGTTATTCGGTAGCTGCATGTCCATACCAACATCATCCCCACTGTTAAATCCTGGTGGGAACTGAAGTCATAGGAAAAAGAATTGGAAAAACTAAACAACTCTACCCTGTATGAAGGCTGTTTATTACGTATTGACCAATTATAAGCATAGTCTGACAAAAGTGACAGATGTGTGGCGCGCAGGACTGTGATTGGTTAATACAACAAAGGGCGGTGCCTATTCTAATCCTTGCACAGCTCAACGAGCTGGGTGGTTGATGAGTGGTTGAGACGTCCGCATTAGTAAGCAGGAGGTTGTGGGGTTGATTTCTGCCTGAGCAAGCCCATGATTTTCTTTCTCACAGGCTCTCGGAAAGCACTGCGTATACAGTGCTTTATACATTATGCTGGGAAGGACAATCGTTCACAATCATTCATACTGATTGCGCAGTACCTGGTGCTACATTGGATTCGAACTGCCCAGCTGACCCCAACAAGCTCGGTGGTCAAGTTGTTAAGACGTTTTTATTAGTAAGCAGGAGGTTGTGGGTTCGATTCCTGCCCGATTTTTTTCCACACAAGCTCCTGGAAAGCATTGAGTATACAGTGCCTTATACTCTACGTCAGCATTGGCAACAAAATCTCTTTGGAATGAAATCAGCATTCCTATCTTCAAGAAAACTTGATTCCTTGATCTTGATTTGTCTATTCATAGCAGAGTGATATTACACAAATATAATGAATGTTTATGAGTGCAATGGTAAGAATAATTTCATCAAGTGACGGATTGAATGTTCCATATTCCACGAGGCGAAGCCGAGTGGAATGGGACATTCCACCTGTCACCAAATGAAATTATTCTTATCATTGCACAAATGATGTTTTATACAACGCCTGAATAAATCCTCGCCGAATTACATGCATGGGATTTCTTTGTGTACAACGTGCCATTTCCCTTCTCAGTCCCGCATAAAACCGCGACAAATAATTGTCTAGTTCCGAATCAGTTAAAGCTCAATTGTTGTTCCTGCATGTCTTGCAAATTCATTTCTTTGTGTTAGCAGCATCACCTACGAGTTCCTACATGTATATTTCATCGTCTGCTAGGAGAACAAATGTGATTCCCAAAAATCACCTGCCATTTTGTGTGAATGACAGCCGTGATGTAGCACCACCAATAGTGTGACTGTGGAATTATGGAATGTCTATTCAACGTGTACTGTTGAATAGAACTTCTATTTTTGCGGTGTCGTGCATTAGTACAAATAATTCAATGCGCGTGATCGACGCTCCACCGATCAGATGGCGGGGATCTATTCAGGTGTTGTATAATATCCGAAATTGCACGGTCTATCGCACCCTGCGCCAGGCATGTGCATGTATTGCGTGCTCTTCCAAGTTGCGCATGTTTTCTTCTGCGGCATGTATACTATGCAGTGCATGCAATGCACTACATTATCCTGTGATACACTCGTGCTCGCGGGATAACTAATAATATTTCAACCCCTCGTCTATCGTTTACATTTCTTTTGCTCGTCATTTTCCTTGCTTACCTTCTCCATAACTTTGGAGGCATTCTTCCTTCCGCATATGACTGCATCATGTTTGGTTGTGATGGCACCTGTCTTGTCTCTTGATTGGTTCTTGGGAGAAGACACCCCTGCATAAACAGGTAGAGAGAAATTATTATTCATGTACATGTACACAGATGGCACTGCTGGCAAATAGGACAAGATCTGTGGGGTAGATTTTTGCTTAGGAGCACAGTTTAGACTACATGTACAGTGTGCATTAACCCTAACCTCACATAAAGCTACAAAATACTACTAGTAGTAAACTGTAGTATGCAGTACTCTCACCTACATGTACATGTATTTGTGTACAATGCTTGTAGTAATTTTTAGTATTTGGTACTTCACCCCAAATAGTGTACGTACATGTAGTACTACTGTTTGTTGATGGAAACAAAGCATGAACTACTGGTTTTCAGAGATGATACAATTTTTTATCTTAGCTATCCAATTCATTGATGACACAAATATAATATACCCAGTAAACTTAACTGTATTACATAGAAGTAGTACTCTGTAGTTGCATTGTTGCAAGTATCTTATGACTGCTGTCATGATACACTCAATCATCAAAGACAGAGAGATTGTGTGCTACAGAATACTAAGTAGTATTTTGTAGTCAGGTCTTCACATCATATGAATGCCTAGGATGTTAACCCTTTAATGTCTTTGAGAAAAGAAAAAAATCGGGAAGGATTTTTTTGAAACAGAAAAAAACTTTCCAATTTTACTTGGTTGCCAACGGTAGTTTGGAGCCGGATGGGAATTTCTTTTTTGATTCCTTTTTGCCCATCTTGTAAATCAGCAATAGCCTTAAGTTGAAAACTTAACCCTATACAGGTTTACTTGTGTAAATATTCTTGTATTTGTTTAAATATTTTTGTATGTGTGTGTGAATATTCTTTTCTAATTAAAAATGTATGCAGCGCCCCAATGTAAACCAGTTTGGGCACACCCTGGGTAAAGAAATGTCACGAACAAATGGACCAATTGAGTTTGGTTCGATTCGGTTCGGAAGTCTAATGTTCAGTGAATTTCGGTTCAGTTCTGCATTTGGGCACTAGCACTACACATCACACAGGTTTCCCAGTACCATACAGGCCAGGAGTCAAAATTCATACTGGACCGTTAACTCCAAGTCCAGTAATTTAGGCATTGCTTCAGCAGACTGCAATAGCTAAACCAACGGGCTGGCTATTTTTTTTCTTCAAATCATCTTCCACTTTTTAAAAGGAATTGCAGATTTCATATTTGAATTTGGAATGAAGTCTGCCTTGTTTATTTGTATTCACATGAAAGGCACAAACATTCACAAACTTTCAATTAACAAATTGGGATTGCAGTTGTCATAATTCCCGTCAGGTGCACTGAATTTCCTCAGTGTATTTTGATAGACAATAGATAGGCACTGAAAATGTTACTCTGGTCTAGCCGATCATTCGTACTACGAGTGGATATTTGTACAAAAATCAAGCTCTGCTGGCTATAATAACCAGTGGTGAGATCGGCCAAAAATGAAAAATCCACGAAATCCATGAGGACCCCAGATTAACATTTAGTTTGTATTTGCCTAACAGCACCCCCTTAAAATATCTGTTTTTATTGGTCTATATCCACTTTTACAGGTAAAAACACCTTTAGGACAACACCTCAGAAATTCCAGATTGCAAAAGAGATTCTTTAACAATTCTGAAATCCCGACAAAAAATCCTGAAAACAGGAAAAATCCTCACAAGTCTCACCCCTGAATAACAAATTAACTGGCTTTTAAACGATTAGAAAGATTTTACTTCAATACCCCCACCTAAATCGGTCAGGAACAGCAAATCTTGCAGATTAACCATCCATTTGTATTCAGAATTGTATAAACACTTGGCACAACCTTTAATTTTGAGAACTTATACGGGAATTGTTTGTGCAATATAGGGGAAGAAAGTTTGTGTTTTCTGTGTTTGGCACTGTGTATGGTCACTCAAAGTGTTCACATACCTGTTGATTTCTGCCTAATTTTTCACGGATTTTGCTGACATCTTGAAATAACAGGTATTTTCCAAGATATTGCTGCTCCCGACAGATTTTGGTGGGGTATAAAGGTAAAATCTTTCCTAAAAATTTGACTTAACTTACCTTTTTCTGTGTATTCCCAAACATCATCGTCATCCTCGTCACTGTCATTGTCAATGTCAAATGACAAGTCGTCATCCCTACGTATGGCAGGGTGGACAGCACGGAAGTTGGCATAAGAGATACCCACTTTAAAACAACAGACACAAGAAAGCACAGTGAGCACTTTGAATGATTTTGTGGTTAGTAAGTATATCTTTCGTAAAATTGGGTGTGATCCCTGGCTATACGGCATTCTGGGTTTATGACTTCTGACTAGCGCCCACCCGAACAAAGATGCTGACAATTTGGGAGACCGCCAACATAGGGCAAGATAGCTCAGTTGGTAGAGCGCCGGTACGGTATTCCGGAGGTTGCAGGTTCGAATACCGCTCCTGGCAGTTTCTTAGTTCACTTTGAAAATGTATTCAAATTTACCTAGTCAGTTTCCCTTGTGGATTGTTTGACGAATTATATCTCTTAAAGTTAGAACCACACATTAAAAGGACACGTTGCTTGGAGGTGCCCAATTTAGCTACAAAAAGCATTTGTCATAAAATTGTTATGATTGGAAAGAGCATTTAAAACTAGATTGTATAATAATGTACACTCTTGAAAATGTGGCATTTGGATAAAAATCATGTACTTTCAGGGACCAAACTTTCATTTGGAAACGTCGGACCATTGGAAACCGAATACAAGTAGTAAGCACCCTTTTTCGTGAATGATTTTAGGGGTGTGCATTTACGGGTAGTACGGGAATCGGGTACCCGACTGACGAAAAGCCTGGGTACCCGTTAACCCTAACCTTCTCAAATCCTCCAAAATCCTCTTTGCAAAATGGAGGAATTTGGAGGATTGAGGGCACTTGGAAGTTGATGCATCGGAGGATTTTGCAGGATTGAGGTTACTAGGGGTTTTTGCCCCTGCAGGAATATGGAGGATCCAGGTTATCAGGCTCAATGTGATACATGAGGATTTTGGAGGATTGAGGTTACTAGGGGTATGCAAAAAACCCCTAGAGGATTTTGGAGGACGGATTTGTGCTATGGTCCCTATAAGAGGATTTTGGAGGATTCAGGTTATATAGAGTTTTAACACTTTGAAATCAGAGGATGTTGGAGGATTCAGGTTACATGCGGGGAAAATGATGTAGGGAGTTTAGGGTTAAAGAAAGCCAAACCAACAAAATTAAATCTTGGAACTTGCTGTTCATATTGTTCGTAAAGGTCCGCACATTAATTCTACCACAAGGGTGCATCAATGCAGCAAGTGTCTACGGTGAGCTCTATAGCTTTACGGTGTAAATTGCATTTTAGCAAGCATCATAGGCCTAATCTGTTTTGTTTTTCCATGTACCCTGGTTTTCATTTAGAAAATTCCCTACAAATGACATTCAAAAACTGTCTGAGAAATTACTAAGTAATATGTTAATTCGGTTACGGGTACTCGATTCTGGAATCGGTTCCTGACATTAGCTGTCGGGTAGTCGGGTATTCGGTTCGGATGCACAGCCCTAAATGATTTTCAGAAACTGAGTGCATTTTCAAGGGATGGCCGTGTACATTATTATACTCTTCTCTTGAATGATCTTCCCAACCACAGCAATTTCAGGTCGAATGCTTAAATTTCTATCTCCAAGGCGCCGCGTTCCTTTAATTCTGTATCCCAGAATAGTTCTGAAAACAGTACATTTACATAACTTTATCAACCATGTAATAAAACAAGAACTGCAATCAGGTTGGTAGAAATAGATGTTTCTGGCCAAGTGACCAAAATCATGACAACCACTGCCAGTTAACATCTCGGTTAGAATACATCTGGCAATGAGTCTGCACTTCTAAAAATAAACAGAGTATCCAAGATTGCTTCTCTTTTAGAGGATGTATGCTTCCTCCCCAAAATTCCTCCAAACAAATCAATTCCTAATGCCCTGAGGTGATCTTTTCAGTGTTGTAACCTCTCGAATACGGACGAGGGCTACAGCCAAGGTTTGAAAAAGACCAGCTGGCCAGTTGACGTCTATACATGTAGGCGCATTGCTGCACATACTCAATTTATTCATGTTTCAACTACCCAGTACATGTACATGTATTTTGTTCTTAACCCCTTGAGTACGGTATTTTACGGGAGACGTCGGGGTGCCGCGGCGGCTCTGGCAGCCAAGCGAACCGCTACAATGTGTTTGTGCAGTCAAGCGTAACCTATACAGAATAATCCAACAATGGATTGAAACTGCACAAACAGCGGCCAATTGTGTCATCCGGCCTGGTGGCACTGTTTAATCCAACAATGGATTGAAACTGCACAAACAGCGGCCAATGGCGTCATCCGGCCTGGTGGCACTGTTTAATCCAACAATGGATTGAAACTGCACAAACGGCGGCCAATTGCGTCATCCGGCCTGGTGGCACTGTTTTTTGCACATATTTGCGTCATCCGTACGCAAGGGGTTAAATGGGAGTGTAATGAATAAATGGAGCTTTTTCAAACAAAGCTTTCATTCAGATGAAAGGAAACTCCAAGTGCAATGAATAGGCGCAATCTATTAAGTGTGTTGTCTATTGTTTGTATTTACCTTTGCTGGACAGCCCCATTCTTGGCATACCAGCACCCATTAATAACAGCTGGAGGCAAGGGGTTAACCCTAACCCTCCAGGGTATTTTGGCTAGAAACCCTGCCAGACGCATCAGATTGCATACTTTGTCACACCGACTTGTGTGCAGAGTGCAGCAAGGTCAAGCTGTCACCACAGATGCACTGTGCTGCGTCTGGCAGGGTTAGGGTTAAGACATTGCTAAACTCTGCTGTCACTGTCTACAGGTACTTTCACAACAGCAGATGACAGGTCTACCTAGCATATACCGTGTCCCCATGTATTTACATTTCACAGTAGATAAACAAATTAACTGGAAAACCACACAACAAAAGAGCCCTCCCACTTCCTTGAAAAAGACAGGCCATTTACATTTGTAACTCTAACCTTCCAAAATCTTCTTTGCAAAATGGAGGAATTTGGAGGATTGAGGGTCTTTGGAAGTTAAAGCATCAGAGAATTTTGTAGGATTGAGGGCATTAAAGAGTTTTGTCTCTGGAGGAAAATGGAGGATCCAGGTCATCAGGCCCAATCTGGTGCTAGGGGATTTCGGAGGATGAGGTTACTGGGGTGTTTGTCCAAAACCCACTGGATGATTTTGCAGGATTCAGGCAGTGGTCCCCAGTAACAAACATTGGAGGATTTTGGAATCGGAGGATATTGGAGGATTCAAGTTACATGTAGGAAAAGTGATGTAGGGAAAGAGCTGTTGGGAAGAGCATTGTAGATACTGTATATAGGCTCAGTGCTATCCGAGACGTGAGAGAAAATGAATTCCCATGCTTACTTGTGCAATACTCCAACACATGATCTACTGCTTAGATTTTCTTCTTTTTGGGAAATACACAGCCAAATTATCTAACATTAGGCCAAGTAAAAAAAAAAAACACCAGTAGATCATCCCCGTCAGTATCCTTTTTTGAAGCCGCATGCTTTTTTTTTCTAAAAACAAAAGCTAGTTTTTTATGTATTTCGCTTTATCTTGGCAGCCTTCTGTTGATGATCGATTTCATTTCCCGATATTTTAGACTTTAGACTACAAAGCCAGCGAGGGCGGTAGTTCACTGGCAATCGGGATATGTGAGCTGAATACACGTATGTGGGTGATTCCATAAATGTGGGGGCCAATGACTTTTGGTGTCCCTCTTTACATTGTGATATTTGTTTCCCTAGTATTACCAACAGTGAAATATATATATACAAATGATTTTAGTTGCTCAATTTATAGTAATTTATAGTACCCGGCACCTTTGAATGGTTCACCAGATACTGTGCGCCTTATAAATTATCTGTAATTATTATTATTACTTGTACCTAAATATCTGGTAGCAAAGGATGAAACATCTGACTAATTTCCTGACAGTATGGTGTCCTAAATAGTTCACGGTTTCACGTGTAAAAGGGACACCAAAGCTGCGACATTAAAAACAAAAAAAAAACTGCTGTTGAAATGCATTGTTTAGTTCTCAAATACTACCATGTGCACATATGTGTATGAAAAATTGCCCTTCATTATGTTAAAGCATGTTAATACTGCTTAAGAATGGCACCATATTTAAATGATTTAATAACTAGTTGACCGAGATTGACAGTGTGTTAGCCCAAATGTTTCACGTGTAAAAAACGGGGGACAAGACCCACTTTTTTGGTGTACCTTTTACACGTGAAATGTGTGTAATGTTTCTGAGAAATAAAAAGATAATTGGGTTCACTGGCAAATCCAAATCTATCACCATTAATTACATGTCCCACTTGATAAGTGTGAAATCATAACAAAGATTGCATGCTTGGAAATTTTAAATTTTGGGCCATTTACTAGGTTTCATGTGTAAATGGGACACCAAATGGTGTCCCAAATACGCAATCATGCACCAAATTGTTATTTTTAGTCTAATCAAGTTATTTTCACAATAAACCTTGATATGTTATCCTGGGTAACACAAAAAATACATTTTAAAATAAACACACCACTTTGAGCCTGAATTATCACAAAAATAGCAGAAAACTAATTTGGTGATCCCTTTACACGTGAAACCATGAATGGGTTTTGACATGATATTTTGGCATTTCTGGGGTAAATAATGTCTGATTTTGGCTACAATTAATGAGGAATGTCATCTTTAAGTTATACTGAAAATTATTATTGAATCCCCTGTCAATCAATTTTTCCATTTTGGGACAAAATGTCACAAGTTGGCACCCTAATTTATGGAATAACCCATGTACATACATGTAGTTTGTTGAGGTGAAAATGGGTACTTTATACATATAAAACACTGTTTAACATTGATATTTTGACTCAACTTACCAGTAGAATAGCTACATGTAATAGAAAGCCAGTGGTAATTTTGAACTGAAAATTTGGTGACCATTTTATATTTAAATGCTTGGCGGCCATCTTGGACAAAATAATAAATAACAAATAGAAAGGCCCTTTTTGAAAAAACCCAGACGAGCAACTGGTATTTTTGTTTACTTGGCCTTACCCGAAGTTGACAATTGGTGGACTGGCCCGGTTTCAACCGTGAGCCTGTTCCTATATTAACCCTCCCTCTCCAGGTGCCAAATTGGAGCCAACTACCCTATCTATCAAAACCTATCGAGTGACAGGTTGAGACACACAAGCTGTGGGAGAGGAGAGGATTTAGTTTTTCGACAGGTTCTGATAGTTATAATAGTAGGATACAGCCCATACCTTTACTGTTAGCGTTCTTCTTTTTCTCTTCTACGTCCAGCAGTGCATCGTGTTCTTTGTCAAACCGCAGTTGCAGCATCTGAGCCAGGAGGAGATCGCTGCCCGTGTCGGTGTTACCATTATTGGCCTCCAGTGCTAACGCATACTCATAGTCGGTCAGAGAACTAAGCACAGGAAGTAGAACAGAACGTTTCCACAATCCAGAGCTCCAGTTAAGTTGTCAAGGTTGTGATTAATAATTGATATATGCTACTATAAGAATGTTTGGCCAGAAATGTTGTAGATCTGCACAGGTACATAAAATGAGCATTCATAAGACAGTTTACCCATTCCTATTGGTCGAGAGCCCATCACGTGGGTGGTTATAAATGGCCGATAAAACACCAACTGGTTTTAAACACTTTTTCCGGTGTCACGCGAAATTTAGACTCCTACATATGTATGAAATCTGGTTTCTTTTATTGGTTGAACACTCGCGCGACCAGTCACTCTCTCAATTATGCAAGCACAATACTACCGTTGCGTCCGTATTTAGAGTCCATAATTTTACACTACACAGGCACTGCTGCATTCTGCGCCACATGTCACGCGCGTCATGCGCGCGTCAATTTCCATATCAGGAAATTTTTAGCACTACTTGCGTGAGGCACAAACCATGAAATAGCTAAAGGGGTGTTTTACAAACCAAGGTAAATTTATTTTTACAAAAGTTACAATTTTCGGAGTTTCTTTTGCTGAATTACACAAAAAGGTATTTTATGAATGGGAATAAATATGTACTGGGCTGGTTGTAAACAACCACCTTGGGGCCTGGACGCTGATTATCAAGCGTCCAGGCCCCAAGGCGGTTTTTAACCCCTTGCCACCGGTTGCCCCAAATACGTGCGGATTGAAAATTTCCACCTGGCCGGTTGACGTCTATGTGTGCCAATCTCTGAATTTTCAATCCATTAGTGGGGTATTGTGTACGTTATGCTTAGCTGCACAAGCCTCTTGTTTCCGTTTTGCTTGGCTGCACAACCCGGCCTGGCGCCCCGGGTTCTCCCATGTAATGCCCGGTGGCAAGGGGTTTAACTTACTTGTTTAAAACCGGCCCAGCACATACATGTATTCCCTTATTAATGTGCACCAGGGTGAACAAACTTTGCGAGCCGGAGGATCATTACATACCTTTTACCATATCAACCAGAAAGTCAAAAATTTGAGGGTGTGCTTTGTGGGAAAACTGTCACTATCTTTTGTCAACCCACAATGTCAACAACTTTCCGTGATGAGTACGGTACATGTAGTTTTATCTGTTAGGTTTTCTGGATCCATGAGAGAGGCTAAATAGTGATCACCGTTTATGACAAAGCTGAAAGCAGGATCCATTCACAACCACTCTCCTTGACATGGCAAAGATTAGGGGCAAATTTAAAGGTGTCGTTTGTCGGTTTAGTGCAGAGTATACATGTACACAATGTGCGTCAACTTCATCAGAAAAGTGGTGTTTACCTAAACCCCATACAGCAGGCACATTTGCAGGGAGCATTGTGCAGTAAACCCAATGACACATCGGGCATTTTGCAAACTAGAGTCTCTCAACCCAGGTTGACTGCTGCGGGTTGAATCGCAATTTTTTTTTTTACCCCGTGTTCAACCCTGTGTCATTTCAATCCAGGGTGAACTCACCCCCACATTACTAGAGTGCACTGTCTTTAATCCATAAACACGTGTTTCAGCTCTGGTCTGGAGTAGAGTTGAGTTCAACCCAGGTTGAAACCAATCTGGGGTTGTCGCAGGGTTGAAAATTGTTTGTCTTCAACCCTACATCAACTCCGAGACTTGTCTGGTGTCAATAGGCCTAGGCCTAGGCCTACTCCTTGTATTTTTAAACAATCAAAGGAAATAAAGTCACATGTCAAAACAAGGTGATCCGTGTTCAGCCCATTTTGCAACTTGACCTCAGATGACCTTTGACCTCATTAACATATGAAGGTTCCCATGTTACATGTATAACCCACATTTGGTTCCAATTGGACTTCAACTTTTCAAATGACACCAAATGAGAGCAAAAACTTACCCTAAAACTTTAACATACGGCCACACGGGCACACGGGGCACAAGGGGCACAAGGGGCACAAGGGGCACAAGGGGCACAAGGGCCACACGGGCCACACGGGCCACACGGGCCACACGGGCCACACGGGCCACACGGGCCACACGGGCCACACGGGCCACACGGGCCACACGGGCCACACGGGCCACACGGGCCACACGGGCCACACGGGCCACACGGGCCACACGGGCCACACGGGCCACACGGGCCACACGGGCCACACGGGCCACACGGGCCACACGGGCCACACGGGCCACACGGGCCACACGGGCCACACGGGCCACACGGGCCACACGGGCCACACGGGCCACACGGGCCACACGGGCCACACGGGCCACACGGGCCACACGGGCCACACGGGCCACACGGGCCACACGGGCCACACGGGCCACACGGGCCACACGGGCCACACGGGCCACACGGGCCACACGGGGCCACACGGGGCCACACGGGCCACACGGGCCACACGGGCCACACGGGCCACACGGGCCACACGGGGTCTCAAGTCCATCAAAATCAAACAGTACAAGAAGTGTTGGAGTTTGGCATACCCAGTACGTACACTTCCCTTGTACAGCATGTATACATGTATACCAGGTTCAGTACATTCCAATGCGTGCAGTGGTTGGTTGTTGAGTTTGATATTCCGCTTAGTGTTCAAGCCTACATGTAGGGGTTTATTAGAAACTTTAGATTTAATGATAAGTTGCATACATGCACAGTAGCATGTTCTTTGCTGTCCTTACAGTCTCCATGAAACAGTTTTGTTGACTTGACTGTCGGACTCGAGTGGCGATTTTGTTTTACTTGAGACTTGACTCGACTTTGAAAAAAACATGACTTGGGACTTGACTTGACTTGACTTGAAAGAAAATGACTTGTGACTCGACTTGACTTGAATAAATTGGACTTGCCGACATTAACACTTTTGTTAAAATAAACACACATTTTTGGGCGTACGCAAACATCAGTTGAAAAAAAAAAACACTGAGCATACAGCGCATAGCGAGCTGGGTGTCCAGTATGTACATTATGCTGTATCGTCAAGACAGCAATGCCAGCTTGATTTTGTACAGTGCATGCGTGCCAGCCTATATGCGTAGTCATTTGTCATTAGAATTGTAATTTACTACATTCAACAACTGACTTGTGACTTGTACAAAACCGACTTGAGACTTGATTTGGCTTGAGAAAAAAAATGACTTTGTTACAACACTGCCTTTAAATGAGCAATGTCCTAGCAGAGAACTGCGTGCTTAGAAGTGCCCTGAAATTTGGCAAAGTCTCCCAGTATTATACCTTTGAGCATCTTGTCCACCTCTCCGGGTCTCCCTGCACCCTGCCTCCTCATCCTTCTGCAACTTCTTAGCAAACTCTTCATCCATCACACTAGCCAGGGAGCATGTGGGAGCAGTTGGAGCTGAAACCTTCCATGGGTTACGCACGGGTGATGACGTCTCTGCAATGGGTGTTATTACGACCTTACCCGTGGATGCCATGTTATATGCAGTGAAGGTGTGACAAGCGTGGACAAATTCGATCTTGCTGGGAAAAAAAAATTGTAATTGTTTTTAGTAGCTTGTGAACTAAAATGTCAATAGAGGACAAGAGGGTCCCCGGTTGAGAAAGGTCCCCGGTTAAAAATAGTGTACAAAAACCAATCGGGGTCCTTGCCAAAAAGTAGGACAATAGGAGGTCCCCAATTGAAGGTGTTTCTGTGTGTGGGTGTTCCTGTACAGGTACTCTAGGGTCCGTCAATGTACCAATATAACTTGCTTATTCGATATTACTTTGATATCGACATCGCCGACAGCATTTTTATCAGCATCATATCAAAATATCGAAAAATCGATATTGCGGACTTATATCGAAAGTATAAAAAGTGTGTCAGACATGTCAGATCATCGTCACCTCCCATTGGTGGTCTTGGTTTCAACATTAGCCGTAAAATAATAACAACTTGGTGGCAAATTATGCTTGTGACTGGGAACCCAAAGAAATAATATCGGTATATCGCAACGTGCCAAACGGCGATGTTTTGTGTTCTTTGTTGTGCGAATTCCAGCTTACATTTATCTCCCCTATAGGCTATACCTCAAAAAGACACTGCCCCAACAGATGTTCGGGAGGCTCTAGCTCCCATTGCTGAGATTTGTTAAAGTAAACATTTGAGCACTTTTGCATAATTGATTTGTAGAAGTTCCGTTGTCTGTAAATTCCACGCATTATATCCCCAGCACTGTGACTGGTTTAGATTACCGGTAAGTGACTTGAGTGATGTGATACAGATTTACAATGTACGTTTGGTTTGAATAACTTCCGTTGTCTCGTAGGGCCTTAACAATTCACTAATGGGAAAGATTTTACTTTAATACCCCCCCACCAGAATCGGTAAGGAACAGCAAATCTTGGAAAATAACCATCCATTTGTGTTCATAATTGTATTTACACTTGGCATGAACTTGAATATTGAGAATTTGTTGGGACATTTGAGTGCAATATAGGGGAAGAAAGTTTGTGTTTTTTGTGTTAGAAGTTCTTGGCACCATGTAAAGTCAAGTCACTCAAAGTGTTCACATACATGTTGATTTCTTTCTAATTTTTTACAGATTTTGCTGACATAAATCTTGATATAACAGGTTGTGCCACATGTTTAGACAGTTGTTATCAAGGAGGGTTAGTTATTTTCCAAGATTTAGCTGTTCTTGACCGATTTTGGTGGGGGGTATTAAAGTAAAATCTTTCCGACTAATGCATCAATAATTGCATTTATGAAATGCCACGATCCTGCTGAATGTAATCATGCAATCTAAAACATGCAAAAAGTTAATGACAAACATGACAATAAGAAGTTCAAGGTGACATTTCGGACGTAAGAATTCATATTGCTGCCCACCCTTTCGCCCATCCTCTGGCAAAAATCGGTTTGGATGAGTAAAAAACACCAACTTGGCATTGCATTCACAGATGTAAGCCTACCGCTCACAGATAGATTGTGATAATGAAATTGCGATATTCCCGACCACGTATCGTATTTTTCCGACCGAAAGCGGATGTGCTCGGACAAAATATGCAAGAGAAACTCATTAACTCTCTGTAAAGACCGCTTTTTACAACTTGAATGGAAAAACCAACCAACAGGAATGCAGTGTTCCCAGATGGAGCATTCCAATGGAACTGGGATGTTCTGACTTTTGTGATTCTCCCTCATGGCACAGTGCCTGGTACTCACTTTAGTACAGAGCCCTTTGCTGCTCGTTGTCAGTGACAATGACAGTTGGTGGTGACTCTTCGTCAAGTTCTTCAGCGGCCAACTCACCTCGGCTCACAATAGGCCGATGTCTATGCTCTCTGGCGATAGTGTAGTTTAACCCTCCTGTGCACCTGGCCAAAATCCACCCAGTTGTTGTACAGATCAAAACCTATCAAATGACAGATTGAAACACACACAAACTGTGAGAGTTGGTGTTTAGAGTTTTTGATAGGCTGTGATAGTTATAAGTATAGGAGGGTTAAAGACAATTTTCCTAAAACAAATGAAATTCACTTATATAACAAGAATCACATAAATTTAGCTCATGATATAATGTATCCTCTTGGAAAGATTTTACTTTAGTACCCCCCCCCCACCCTACCAAAATGGGTCAGGAACAGCAAAATCTTGGAAAATATAGCCAACCCTCCTTGATGTCTAAACATGTGGCACATCTAACAGCAGCGGAACACTTTTGAAAATAGGGGGCTGCTGCCCTTTTCTATGTTTTCTCTTGTGCAGACTGCCAAAATTAGGGGGGGGGGAGTGGGCAATGCCATCGTTGGGCAACCTGTTATTTCAAGATTGCTTTCATCAGCAAAATACATGTACATGTACACACAAAATGAGGCAGAAATCAATACGTATAGGTGAACACTGAGTGAACACTTTGCCTGCCAAGAACATCCATCACAGCAATACATTTGTATCAGTCTCAAAGAGGATGTAAAGAGAAGTTTGCATTATTTTGTAGATTTATGTAGATTGCATATATATACATTTGTATTGTAAAATAGAACAGCCAATTATTTCTACCATAAAATAACAAAAAAATGGCTTTTGCGAGCTACACTATATTTTTATCAAGTCCCCTCTAGCTCGCTGGAGCCACTAGACAAATAGTAATCGCTGCGGGCAGCAAACAAATCGGACATCATAACACAAAATCCCTTTTGTGTCTAGCACTAGGCACAAAAGGGGAGCTCTTGTTATGACGTCAGATTAGTTTGCTGCCCGCAGCGATGACTTTAGAGAAATGGCATCAGCAGGCCCATGCTGCGCAGTAGAGGGGACTACATGTACATAAAAATAGCTTCCAAAAGTCAATTTTTGTTATTTCATGGCAGAAATAATTGGTTGTTTTATTTAACAATAACGCAATCTCCATTGTGCATCAAACAAAAACAAAACATGACGCAGACTTCTCTCAGCAATCAACATCCTCTGTAGCAAACCTGATTATTTACTAACACAGAATACCAATATTTGAAAGATGTACATTTTGTAGGCAGCAAATTGTCCACATAGGCCTACACAAAACATATATACCCATACGCAACCAAGCTTCATGGTCGCATGGTATCAGCTACATCAGTCAGTCCGGGAAACCTACAAATTTGACAACGTTGTCAAATAGGACAACCATTGTCAACTTTGACAACTTCCGGAATGCTATATGCAGCGCTGCATGCAGCGCTCATAATAAACTGTATATATACCGGTTTATAAAAGTTTGTACACAGTTGGAACAGATTATTTGCAAACATTTTTTTGTAATTGCAATAACTTTTATTGAAAAACCATCCATCTTGCTCATTTGTCAAGAAGTCCACATGTTAATTCTTGCATCAATTATAAATAGGCCTACTTAATATAATCTCTCCACATCATATCAAACTATCTTTGTAAATTTTGCTTTTTGCTTTTTGTTAAATACCTTTTACAAAAAAATTGGCAGGATATAATTGTACTACTAGAAACTACTAGAATTAGTAGAAATGTGTTATGTATCGATCTTCTCTGATTGCTTATTAATACAATTATGTATAAATTATTTCAATTACAGACTATATTTCTAAAGCAATATGTTGCGGATTACCATACTGCCGGCCACTATGTTGTAATTTCTAAGATTTCTTGTCTGGCAATTCAGCAACATTCAATTGTATGCATGTAGAAATAAAACCTGGCATTATATGCAAATTTATGAAGCTGTATATATTGACAATTTTGATGATGAATGGTGTTCTTTTTGTGTAGCCTATATATACATTGTAGCTTTGAAAAGTAGAGTTTTGCTCATGGTCTAGAGATTAATAAATAAAATGAGAACAGGAAACCGAGTTCCTCTTTGCTGTTTCAATTAAAGTTGTTCCTAGTTACCCTACCTACTATAGATTAATAAATATAATGAGAAAAGAAAACAAGTTCCCCCTTTGCTATTTCAATAAAAGTTGTTCAGAGTTACCCTCCCTACTCCATCTTTCAAAGCTAAGAATCACTTTACAAGAATCACTAAAAAAAAATCAGAAATTGAATCGTTTGCGAAATCATACATTTTCAGTAAACATGAAACAAACTTTCAAAACTGCTGACACTACTGAACTTGTGTACGTGCACTGTATATATCTCCGAAGACAAGAGGAGAAAGAAAAAATACAAAGAAACCTTTCAGTGCTCGCACGTCAAGTCTTTTGTTGAAATCGGTCCTCGCACGTAGAAGTACGTGCTTAGTCTATTGTCCTCACACGTACGTATTGGGGAAGTACGACTGGGTGCGCACTTTTGTGTATTATGTGTGCGCCAGGCCTAGGAAGGGGGTTTGTCTTGATCGATCATTCATCCAGATCATGCCCTGGTCCTCCACAAACATGCTGACGCACCACTTCAAGATGATATATGGCACATAGCTTGGGGCAGGTGACACTATACCTACCGGAAAACAACAGCAAAACACCGGAAAACACACTACATACCGGAAAACACACTAAACATCGGAAAACGCCAAAAAAAAACACAAAGTACCAAAAAAAAAACACTAAATACCGCAATGCAACAATAACACACTAAATACCTTAAAACACAAAAAATTCACTAAATACAGGAAAACACCAACAAAAAAAACACTAAATACCGAAAACACCAAAAAACTCACTATAAATAGGCCTACCAGAAAACACCCCAAAAAACACACTTGACAATGAAAAACTCACGCACTGTGGACATTCCTTTGTCAATTGTCTTCGTGTAGTTAATAAAAGTTACGTTGAGTAAAACTCATTTTTCTTGCTTCCAAAAATGTCTTTGAACCCCAAATTTTGATTCTGGGCCTGTTGTTTATTTCATTTTTATATATATTTTTTTGGGGGTGGGGGGGGGGGGGGTGTTGGCAGGATTTTTCAGTGTTTAATTGTTTAACTTTTTTTTCGGTAAAAACTGTGTGTGTTGTTTTTCGGTGTGAATACATGGGGTGTTAGACGGTGTGTGTTTATTTCTGAGTTTTTCGGTGTAAAGTGTAATTTTGGGGGTGTTTGTACTTCATTCGAATGCGAAGCGAATTTGTGACGTCAGCGCCAAATATTAAAGTTCCCGCTGCGAATTTGCAAAGTTCACTTTCAACTTGGTGCAAATCTTTGCTGCGAAATGCGAATGTTTCATGACGTCAAATTCACTTCACACTCGCGTGAAGTATGTGTGTATTTCCGAGTTTTTCGTTATGAAGTGCATTTTTTTGGGTGTTTTCCGGTACAAATGCGTGTATTTGCGAGTTTTTCGGTGTGAGGTGTGTGTTTTGGGGGTGTTTAACGGTATGTGTGTACTTCCAAGTTTTTGGGTGTGAATTTTTTTTTTTTTTTTTTTTTTTTTTTTTTAGTGTTTTCTGGTATTTAGTTTTTTTTTTTAGTGTTTTCCGGTGTTTAGTGTGTTTTCCGGTAGTTTTCCTGGTGTTTTCCGGTATTTTCAGGTATAGTATCACCGCTTGGGGCCCCTCCTATCTTTCACGGAACCACCATATACGACTCGGGCGATCGAGCTCCACTGACAGCCCCGACACTAGGACAACACGATGCAAATTTTACGTGGCACGTGACTGATTCATTGTTATTAAAGTGAAATTATTTCAACAACAATAAATTACATTTTTTTCTGCCGATGTAATGGGTATCTTCTAAATTATTTTCATGCCGCGATAAATTAACTTATTAGACCAGGATGCAAAGTCACATGACACGAAATCTAAAATGGCGTCGTTACAGTCACGAACGGTTCGACCAAGTGGTCGGTGAAAAGTAAAGGAGAATCGCGACAAAATGCACAGGCGACTTTTGAATTTACGCAGATAGAAAGTTAGTTAAGGTAATGTTTAACAATATTATGGACTACATAGAGTGCGTAACTGTGCAAATTTTGCATCTTTTGCGCTTGAATTTGAAGTTGTCAAATTTGACAACTGTTGTCGTCTTTAACAACGTTGTCAAATTTGTAGGTTTCCCGGAGCGGACTGACATCATGTACATGTACCACAAGTTAATTTCTGCCTCATTTTTCACAAATTCTGCCAACATAAATCTTGAAATAATTAACCAGTTGTGCCACATGTTTAGACAGTTGTTATCAACATAATCAAGGAGGCCTAGCTAGGTTGGTTATTTTTCAAGATGTTGCTGTCCTTGAAGGATTTTGGTGGGGGGTATTAAAATATTTCCGATAATTGTGCACGCGAGTGACCTTCCTGCTGTAGGGGAACAAAAATCCACTTTCAGGTATTGGAAATTTGTAAAACTAGTTAGTGACATCATGGAGGTAGGGTGACATTACAAATCAAAAGGTATGCCGTAGATCCTTCCTCCATGCGTAACGTTATATATATTATTAAGCCTAACAAGGGGAGGGTTTTACTTTTAGTTTTTGAGGCAAATTTTGGGGTAAAGCGACAACGAAGACGACAAAACGCAATAACTACACTACACAAAGTAAGTCTTACCTGGGCTGTTTGCTGCTGCTGTCACTGATGTGATGAACATGCGTTGGGGAATACAACGCCTGTGCGTATATGTACTTATAAATGTTTTTTTTCCCTATCCCAACTGCCCAACAACCTCAAAATCGCTGCTCTTTCCCACGATTGTGCAATTGCAAAAAAATGGCAAATTTAACAGTCTGGTTCCCACCACCGCACATACAATAATATTGTGGAAAGTGCCTTTTGTGGATATGGAACCATTCTACATGTACGCCATAATTGAAATGAGGTTTCGGTTTCGGCTTCGGTTTCGGCTTCGGTTTCGGCTTCGGTTTCGGCTTCGGTTTCGGCTTCGGTTTCGGCTTCGGTTTCGGCTTCGGTTTCGGCTTCGGCTTGTGGAGCATGCAGCGCTAATGCATGACGCGTGTGTACACCACTGATCTGTAGAGATCAGTGGTGTACACAGTTGGAACGATGTCGGCAATGGTGTCAGAGATTGGCCCAAATTCTCCCAGCATGCAGCACAACCGGACCTCATGGTGAGTGGCAGGGCCCGTTGCTGGGCAACCAGACAACCGTTTTCCCCCCATTGGCAAAAAACAAAAGCA
Source organism: Hippasteria phrygiana (assembly GCA_037893225.1). Lineage (NCBI taxonomy): Eukaryota > Metazoa > Echinodermata > Asteroidea > Valvatida > Goniasteridae > Hippasteria > Hippasteria phrygiana. Next base: position 419,025 of record JAZGUH010000239.1, read on the forward strand.
CCAACACTATAATAGACAAATTACAAACGACAACAGGCCGGGTGCATCGACAATGCGACACCCAAGTGCGCACATCATCAGCTGATCGAGAAACTAGATACATTTTGTAAAAAAAAATCTCTATAAAATTATAATTTATTTATTTTTAATGATGATAATGAGACATCAGATCTTACAGTCAAAGGAAGTTGGTTCCAGATGGAAACAATCAGCTGAAAATAGAAAGACATGTGTGATTCATTTTTACAACGAGGAAGTGATAACATGAAAGAGTCAGAGTCTATAGTGGCAGGACGGCCTTGGCACTGTTAAAACTGACATAACCATATTCACATCCATTTGTAACATTTCATTAATTTGGTTGGTTGCATTAAAATACTTCAATTTTCGAGTTGTATTCACTTATTGTTGTATTTCCGGTAAAACAAGGAGTAAAAATCAAGCGACTTTGTGTCCGGGAATCAAAAATATTGCCCAAGGTTAGGTCTACCAGATCCCAAAATATGAACATTTATAAGTTATAATTCAAAACATACCTTTAAATGTTAATCCTAAATCACTATAATAATGACATCTGATGATGTTGCAGTTACGTCACCAGGATATGTGCATCTCAGCATCAAGGTTTATGTTTGTACCACGTTTCATGTTTATCCCATGAATTGTTTTGAAGAAATTAGCAGAGTTGTAGTCGAGTACTTTTCGAGTACTTTTTAAAAATCTCACATGTACTTTATTCCAGTGGTAGATCATGAATCAAGTTTGAGTTTGAAAACTGTGGATTGAGTGCTTTGACAGAATATAAGATACAAGTATTTTTCCTTCTCGGTCAAGGTGCAATGTATGCATTAGTTCAAAAGTACTCGGAAAGTACTCGCCGAGTAAGTTTTTCTAGTACTTTTCCGAGTACTTTCTAGTTATTTTCTTAATTATTTGTACACTTGAATGCAAAAACACTGACACTCATATTCATGCAGGGAATTCCATGGGCATAGATTGGATATCTTTGGGCTTAAAAAGGGTGGACACTATTTGCAGTGACTAGAAAACTGAACTCCAAATCAGTCTATGAAAACGTAGGAAAAACAAGGCGTGGTTGCTGACATTGCACGTTGGATTTGGTAATGATTTGCTCTGATTGTATGTAAACATGATAGCAATTGCAAATAGAGCCAAATCCTTTTACAAAACTGTCATGTTTAATAAAATACAACTTTCATTAGTATCAATTGTGCCTAATTATCTAGACAATATAAGCAAGGTGTATGGTAATATAATTAATCTGATGCTGATATACATGTACATGCAGAGTGCTTTTATAAGAATTTATATACAAGGCATAAACATTTTTTTCAGTCGTAAAAAGTCAACCTAATTACCATAAAAGATTGTTATGTGCCTGTGTCATTGATAATTTATCACTTGCAGTTGTTGCTCCAGCAAATATGTGTGAACATTATTTGGTCCAAAATTGGTTTACAATGAGAAACTTTATTGGAGCCACTGATAAACAGAAAATGTTGCTTAGTAACAGGTTGTTGTGTTTGCCACCTTGCTGGAAATACAGGATGCAGACATCCAACATTTTAAGTGCTAACAAGTCTTTAAGCTATACAATTCATAAATTATGTGCTACATGATAACAAATTGATGAATTGATTCTTGATTTATAGATGTTTAACTCACTGCTTCCTCTTTAAGCACGATCATGTTGGTGATCAGCTCTTTCAGCAAGCATGGTATGCCCAGGACAGCAGCACTGCAAGTTGCTTCTGTTAAAAAAACAAAAAACATATTCACTACAAATGAAAACAATGGGCTGATAGAATCACCAAAACAAATCATGGACCCAAAACTCATTCTAAAAAGTTCATTTTATTTATAATTGCCTGAACTGGATCGAATGACCTGAAATTATAAATGATAAATAATTTGGGAGGCTAATCATCCTTAATACTCGCAGCTGGGATGCTGAAATGCGAAGGACGCGGCTACAACGTAGTCGAGTCGCTGGCACGTAGGCGCCTCTGGCAGCCGGCCACATCGACCCATATATATATGACCACGGAGCACGGCCAGAGATCGAAAATGAGTCACAATTGCTAGAGCTACGTTTGAGTTACAGGCCCTTGAACACGACTTTACACAGAAGCTATTTAGTGTTAGAATAAGCTCAGGGATTTCCATGAGTTTACACGAGAAACTGCTTCGGCTTATATGGCTGGTCAATGAACCACGACCTCCTCCCTAAATAAACTTAAGCTCTTTTCACAGCCTTTCAGCCTGGGTCAAACTCAAACCCTGGAGGTTTTTTTTCCAGAAAATAATAATTGAAAAAAGGCAAACAACAAACAAATAATGACAGCAGAAATATTAACAGCATTTTCTAAAATAAAAAGTATTCTCATGAAGACAGAAAAAACAACTGATTTTTTATATAAATACTTTAGAGTCGCTTCAAAAAATTAGGGTAGGTTTGGTAACCGGAAGCAGGGGACCAGTTGAGAGATTGTGCCAGTGTGAAGGCTTTAAAGGGACACATTGCTTTGGATTTGGCGATTTGGGCTATACAAATTAAATGGATATGGTTGGGAAGCTTTTTTTAAAGTAGAATATAAAGATTCACATAACTATCCCTTCAAATTGCGTGGTTTTTGTTTAATTTCGTGACAAATAGCGGTCCGCCATTTTGTAGAACCAAATTTTTGACTCCACAAAATGGTGTTCACCAGTCGTATTTTCTAGTCGCAGCTGGTTGAAGTACGTCTGGGCAATTATTATTGATCCATTTTGATGTACTGTATCACGGCGCGCAGCACTGGCGATATGTGTCGCGAGGTAGAGAATGGTACCTGGCGATCATCTGATATGTTTACAAGGCCACTGCTGTGGCGCCAGCCTAAAGATCTTACAGCGTATTAATTAGTAGTCTAGGTTCCAAGACGTTCTTAGCGGTGCAACGTATAGCGGCCGACAGCGCCCTCTCGCTACACACACACACGCCAAGGCCAAATCGCTAACAACGTCTAGGGAATTTTGCAAGTTCCGCTCGCGAAATCGCGAGCAGAACTGTGTGGCATTTGCATGCGCGTGTGACGTCACTGTATTATCGCATGTAAATAGCCAACACTCACTAGTCTGGTTTCTGTACTCACGTGGGGTTTACGTGTACGTACGTATGAACGTGCAGCGCAGTACCAAGCCATTCGTTGTTTGTTGGAAAAAATGTCTGAGCGCGTGGATGGACCAAGCCATCGATTTTACAGCAAACAAACTGGGCTTTGGAAAGCTAAAAAGTCATCAGATCAGTGCCATTCATCAATTTGTACGTGGCCATGATTTGTTTGTTAATTTACCAACGGGATTTGGCAAGAGGGTAATTTTTCAAGCTGCTCCATTGGTCTTAGATTTCTTAAACGAAGTAACCGAAGGTATACAACAGGAGAAACGCTTGTTATTGTCGTCGTCGTGCCATTAAAAGCCCAGGCCGTTGATCAGTTACATCATGGAGAAATAAGACATTTCTCCATGGTTACATCGTGCTGAACATCTGGGACTGAAGTCGGCAGATATAACGTCTGATATTCCAGATCACATTTTGGAACAATCCGAAGATTTCTCAATCCTGTTTGCCAGTCCAGAATCACTCTGCTCAGAACGTTAACAGACTAGTAAGTTATTACTTAAACATGAGTTTCCTCCAGTGCGCAAGCGCGATTATTCGTTTGACCCGCCTGTTAAATTATGCATGAGCAGGTCGCGCGCGCTCCCTTGCGAAATGCCCAAGACGTTCTTAGCGATTTGGCCTTGGCGTGTGTTTGTGTGTAGCTAGAGGGCGCTGCCGTTCGCGCTGTACGTCGCACCGCGATAAGAACGTCTTGGAACCAAGACTACGTATTTAGTTGCGCATTATTTAGACGGTGGTATTTACTACTGGAAATAAGTCTATGTTTCGCGGGTCAGATGTCAGGGGTCAGAGGCCAATTTGTTGTTTTGTAATCACAACTCACTAATTACAACACATTATACGTGTGTTTTTGCATGAACAACTTTTTTAAAAGATAAAGAACATTTCCAAACAGCAAAAGTTCATGACATTTGAAGGCAACATGTCCCTTTAACTTACAGCAAAATGGACATGACCATTAAAATTTCAAACTGAATTTACAAAAAGCCAGGGATTGTTCTTTTTTAATTGTCAGGATTGAGGCACCCTCCGGCTTCGTGGTGAGTTGTCGGCGATCAGCAAGAATCATCACAATCAAGCTTCGGTTTAGTAGCTTCGATTCCTGCTATAGATGGTGAGAGCTGCAATGGAGGCATCATCCTCTGAGTGTGGCCTGGCTGGCTGGTAATCGGCTATGCCCCACTGTGGTGGTGCTTTCTTGGTGGAAGACTGGTCTGATAATGATTGGTTGGTTCTCCAAACTTCCTCTAACAGTTAATTGCATTGAGGGACCACAGCACAGGGACATCTCATCTGCGAACTTGTACTGTACTTTCAGAGGACCTGATAATGAAAAGAGCCATGATATTGATGGGGGGATATTGATGGGGTGGGGGGGGGGGGGCGTGCGCCCCCCCCCCCCCCCCCCCCCCCCACGCCCCTCTTAGCTACGCCACTGTGATAACTTATTCCATTAATCTTGATCATCCCCACCCCCTCCCACTTTGGCGCACGATGGCCGTATATTTCATTGGAAAGCCAATGACTGGTAATGCTAGGAAATCAGCTGATCATTTCGAGTTAAAATTCATGTTTCAGGATGCCACACCTAGCAAGAACACACTTCAATGGGTGTGATCAGTTTTGATCTGAAACTTACATGAAACCATTCGATTAGTCAAACGGAAACATGGAGGGGAAATCAAATTCGACGTGAGTAAAATAAATGTACAAATTGGAATGCAAATTTAAGAGTGTATTTTCCTGACATTGACAACAGTTGGCAACTATACTGTGTGCAAACTGTGAATATTCTAATTATGTCGTCATGGTCGCGATTTTGACAGTGTACGTTAGGCCTGTGTTTACATTGTGCACTTTTTTTTTAAAGTTCGCCCCCCCCCCCCCCCCCAAACGACATTTCACGCTAATTTTCCCAGAATGCCTTTAGGCAAAAACATGTACATCGCAGCGTTCGATTAGCCTCATTGTGTGGCTTCCCTGCGGTGTAACCCCGTGTATTAAAGGGTGCGTTCGAGCAAAGATCGTATAAGGGAAAGATCGGACACTGGGTATCTTTTGGTACAGCGCCCGATGAAACGCTATGACGTCATTATTTTCGACTATGGGGAAGGGTGCCCCGAGCGTGTGATAGGTAAACGCGTGCTTGCGGCTGCAGTGAATCCATACGAGAAGTACAGCATCGGGTGTAAAAATGCGAGCGGGATTTTCATTGATGAAGAAAAAACTTCACAAAGATGACAAAATGCAGAAATAAAGAGACAAATAAAGGAATAAGTGAATGGTTAAATGATATCACGGAGGTACCTCCATTATAAGGCCAAGTAAAAAAAAAAACATGTTTCTCGTCCGGGTTTTCAAAAAAAAGGAAAAAGAGGGGCTTTTTATTTTTTATTTGTTATTTTTCAAGATGGCCGCCATTAGAGATTTCTGACAATCCCTGATGTGTTCGCTATAAATGAAATGTTACAAATAAAAGGGACAATTGTTAGCCACACAAGAACTGAACATATTTACATTGTTTTAATAGTGTTAGCACCATGTTTTACAAGAACTGAACATATTTACATTGTTTTAATAGTGTTAGCACCATGTTTTACAAGAACAGAACATATTTACATTGTTTTAATAGTGTTAGCACCATGTTTTACACTTCTATTAGACTAAGTATCAAATTCAATGCAGACCAGTAGATATTGTTGCCTCTTTTACCAGTCGCATTTAGTCAATGTACGATGGAATCGTATGAATTACGGCTAAAACGACTGTATGTAAAAACTACACTCACGATCACATGATTATATTTACACAATCCACAACGAAACTAAATAGACTCGTGCGAAGACATATTTAGCGATGGTACAGTAGCTACACGATGTAGAAAGTCGGGGGGAGCCTACATAGAAGACTTCGAACTCGCTATAGACTCATGCGAAGACATTTTTAGCGACGGTACAGTAGCTACACGCTGTAGAAAGTCGCGGGGAGTCTACATAGAAGACTTCGAACTCGCAAGTATTTAGTTTTCCCGATGAATTTGTTGCAGTTTTTAATATTTTTTTCTCATTTTTTGGAAATAAAAAATAAAAAATAAATCCAGGCGGCCTCAAAAAAGGAAGCGGGCGGGGACGAGAAACATGTTTTTTTTTTTATTTCGCCTAATACATGGAGTTTGGTGACGTGTTTTCGTGACATGATTTAGTGATAACATCAGGGAATGCATTTTGTGCAATGGCATTTAGTTATTGAGGCGATGAGACGGGCCAATATGCAGTCAATTAAGGACTTAAGTTGTTCACATGTGAAAACCAGATTGAAATTGGTTGTAAGTTGGCAGTTATCAGATATTATTCATTCCATATGTATGTGGACATTTTTATTTTTAAAATGTATACAAAGATAAAAAAGCACACATCTTTGTTGTAACGGGAAGCCGCAGTATTTGAGTTGTTTTTTAATTGTAAAGTAACAGTCGTGTTGTACTTAAACGATTTAATGAAGCTAAATAAAGTATCTGAAAAATACATGAAATCAAACTGCTACTTCAGACAGTCAGTAACAAAGTAAGATATTATGGTGGCCCTGAAGGGACATCGGAAATCGTGAATATTGACGTCAATATTCACGACAAAATTTCACGACTTGCCCAATCGTGAATATTCACGTCAATATTCGCGACAAAAATTTAACGTCCCGCTCTCCGCTCGCAAATATTCACGTCAATATTCGCGTCAAAAAAATCACGTACCGCTCTCGGGCCACAAATATGCACGTGATTTGTTTATCATCAAGCATGGAGGAAGGAACCTTCCTCCATGCTCCATGCATCAAGCAAGGTGCTGGTTGTCAAGTCGATGTGCGCGTGCGAACTCACTCAGTCGCGAATTAAAAAAAAAACCATAGAACGCATGCAGCAAAGGGAGCTGCATAAACTCAGCAGATTCTGGAAACAAATCTTCTACAAAACTCAGTTTTTTAGGTTACGTGTTTCCAACAGATACCGGTCAGCACACTATAGTACACGAACAAATTATTTTACCTTTCCATTTTTCATAAAATAATTGTTTAAAATGAGATATTATTTTATTAATTGGTTTCAGAAAATATTTTTTATTTTCAAATACTTTTTAATGATCAATTTCTCCGACAAATAGTTTAGTTTTGTGCCATGTACAGTTATATTTGTTTTTAATGATATTTGCAAAAGGTGGATCTCCACAATTGAATATCAGAAATTCGGAATAAATAAATAAATAAATAACGAAAGAAAGAAAGAAAAAAGGAGAGAGAAACATTTAGTATGTAATGTTAAAACCAATCTTTGCCAAATTTTGATGGAGGTGTCATTTAGTGCAATTAATTCAGTGCGGAGCTAGCACCAAGTCCTCGTTTTTTCTCCATTGTGAACTACAGGAAACACTTCGATTGGTCGCAAGTTTTACCTACCAAAGATATGAGGGCGCCCTTCCCCATGAGCAACTACTTTCTGTTTCACTTTTTGAGCAAATCGGAGCGTCCGATCTTTCCCTTCTACAATCTTTGGTTCGAGTGGCTTACCCGGAACGACTCGTCTCATGTCAATGTCACATATAAGTACATGTAATAAGGCTGCATCCTAATCTTGTGTCTAGAGCTATAGGTCTATATGCCTTTGCCGGTTGCAAATACGTCGGCACATGCTAAGAGTAGACGTAGCCGCGTAGCCCTGAAAGCCTGTTTCAGACACGGCCTGATGAGTGTCAATTTCCCGCTGGAGCAGAATCTGGGGAATCAGACTTAACTACACATGCGCGTGACGTAATTCCACCAGTGAATCTGCTTCGCGAGCAGGGTGTGGTGGCTGACCTGATGAGTGAGCCCCGAGTATGACGTCAGAGCTAATTGAACAGCACGGGGCTAAAAATGTCCTTCCTCCATGCCCAAGTCGACCCGGGTGATACCCAGGGGCGGATCTAGGTTTTAACTAAGGGGGGGGGGGGGGGGGTGTTTACCTGAGGTGATTGGCCTACACACCCCAGCGTGCCGAAGGCACGCCTTGCTAGGGGGGTCCGGGGCATTAAACCCGTAAAGCATGCCCCCGGAAAAATTTGAAATCTAGATGTTTTCTCCTGCATTTTGGGGCATCTTTTCAGAGAATTTGGGGTTGGAATGAAGCAATTTGAGGCAAAATTTGTATATGATTATAAGTCAGAATTGGCTTGTTGACAAAACCATCAGTTTATTACATGAACATGTTGCCAGAAGTATACAGCCTGTCAGGGCTCACTTTGATGACAAATACATCAGTGACTGATTAACAGTTTATTACATGACGTTAGTTTATTACAAGATGGAGTTGCAGAAGAGACGCCTTGGATAAGCGCTTGACCATCTCTTCTGTGTCTAGCTGTGCTGCTTTTTAATTTTTTCTAAGCACATCACGATTTCACTGGGCAGCCCAAGGGGGGGGGGGGGTTAAACCCCCAAACCCCCCCCCCCCCCCCCCGTAGATCCGCCACTGATACCGGTACTCGAACACACCCAATTGCAAAGTGTAAGCTAATCGAACGCAACCTTTAAAGACAAATTACTAAAAGACTTCATCTTGCAACAACCGGTGCGGACATTCTACTATCGTCTGGTCGCAAGCGTTTTCACAATACATGTAGCTTACATATGTAAGCTACATGTATTGAAGGACGCGTAGGGATGAGCCATTTGGAAAATTCTTTGGAGTACATGCAAATTACCACCTGATGAATGACAAAGGCACTAGCCTTGGGTAGCTCATTCTCCTTCGATATCATAACAAAGGGAAGTTAATCATCAAGAAGGTTGGTTTTATATGAGCTCTAACAGCGGTCTCGATATACACGGGTCAGCCATGTCGAGGAGCTGGCTGCAACATACTGGATCGTAGTGGTAATTATTGGTTTGTTTATATAATAGAGCAATGAACAGAATATTGCGTATTCGTTGGACTTATTTTGTTGCTTTAATTCTATTAATGAGGACTGCAATGAGCGGGAAAGATTTTACTTTGATGCTTCCACCAAAATAGTGGAGGTTTCTCGTTTCATGCTATATAGAGAAAGAGAGTTTGTGTTTACCTTGTACAATGGAGGAAGGAAATCGGAAAGATTTTACTTTAATACCCCCACCAAAATGGATCAGGAACAGCAAAATCTTAGAAAATAATCAACTGGCCTTCATAACAATAAACATGTGGCACAACCTGTTATTTCAAGATTTATGTCAGCAAAATCTGTAAAAAATTAGGCAGAAATTAACGTGTAAGTGAAAACTTTGAGTGACCATATACACTGTGCCAAAAACATCTTACACAGACAACACAAACTTTCCTCCCCTATATTGCACGAACATTTCCCAGATAAATTCTCAAATTTAAAGGTTGTGCCAAGTGTTTATGTAATTCTGAACACAGATGGATGGTTGGTATTTTCCAAGATTTGCTGTTCCTGACTGATTTTAGTGGGGGGTATTAAAGTAAAATCTTTCCAATGGGACTAAATGTGAACAAACGACATTGATGAATTTGTCATGTAGGGTAAAAATAGAAAAAAAACGCCCGTACCTGTGCGCGCGCCGTGCGGCACTTAAATTCCTTAAAAATATGGGCTTTGGCGCACGTTTTATATCATAACTTTGCAAATACTTAAAGGTCAGACTAGTCCAAAACGGAAAAATAGTATTTGATATCTCTTCTTTCAGCTTTTATGAATTTCATTTCAAATGAAATACATTTTGTTACATCATTTTTTAGATTAATTTAAGAGCATTCTCCCAGTTTCCTGTATTTTGCTGTACCGGGGTAACTCCGCATTCCGACGGCTGATTCCTTAGCCCAAATCAGCTACGGAAAATTCAACCGGAAAGAGTTCCATATCCGGACATCACTTATACCTCGTGCACAAAGTCTGTGGGCCATGACAGAAAGTCAAAAGTATTTTCAAAGAATAAGTTGATTTTTTTTCCCTCCTAAATTCGTGTTTCTTCATCAGATTTACACTTTTTGGTAGTTTTTAAGTCCTATTAAGGGAAACTAAGTGATGTCCGGATATGGAACTCTTTCCGACAGGAATACAGATTCAGCGAGAGTAGTATTTTATGCTTGGTCATGCGTGTAGGGCCTACGTCCCTCGGGGCGCCTACATCATTGTACAATGTAGTGGGTTAACCAGTTGAGAGCTATGTTGGGTGTCGGGGCTGTATAGCGTATCCAGCTTTTTGTGCCAGGGAGGGCAAACAACGTCTGAATCGTCTTAAAATCGTCTTAAAAACACTATTTTTTATGACGCCTCAAATGCCGTCGGGGGGGGGGGGGGGGGGGGGGGGGGCGGAGTTCCCCGTGCATCGTATGAAAACTTGCGACCAACCGAAGTGTTCCCTGTAGTTCACATAGTCTGGTTCCCTGACCAGAAGATTCTCAGTGAATGAATGCCACTGACGTTTTAAAATAGTACATGATGTACAGGGTTAGTCCGAGTGAATTCAGTGGCATCATTCAAATTTAATATTCTTGCAAAATCCATGCGGCAAAATACTGCAAGATTGATTTTTTTGTTTTTATATATACTTGAGAATTCAAATGTCAGGATCTGCAACGAGCCTGACAGACATTTTATTATTGCGAACATCAACGTTAACAGCCGAATGTTACCGAAAACAAGTTCGGGAAACTTTTGTCACGTGACATTGGCGGCTACCGGACCTATATACCCAGCACGATATGGGGCAGAGGGGTACCCCCGCTTTTGTCCCTATACCCTATACACTCTCCAGACCACCCAGTCGTACTTCCCTATACTCGCGAGGACAATGCTTTGTGTTTCCTATTCTTCCTTTAATATAACCCAACCCCATAGACTAAGCACGTACCCTTACGTTCGAGGACCGATTTTAACAAAAGACCGTCTCTCGAGGGCAAGAAAGATTCTTTTGTATTTCCTTTCTCCCCTTGTCCTCGAACGTAGTACAGTCGACTCTCGTTAATACGAGGTCCTCGGGACTTACGCAAATATCTCGTATTATCCGGGCTCTCGTCCTATCCGGGCTGCAGGTTTTTCCCTTTATTTTGTATAAATGTGATGCGTGGATAGGCCCCAAACACGATGTAAACGCCACGCACATCGCGTCGATAACATTGTATTGCTATTGGTTACATGTATGAAAATGTTGCAAGCTGATTTTTAATAAAACAAGCAGTAATATTTATTAAAACAACACCGGAGCACAAGAACAAAACCTCTGGAGTTCGCTGACCGGGCGATTTGAGCTGCCAAGATCACTGCAAACCACTGCATTATTAGCTACACGCACGTAAGTATTTCCATCATACACAAAAATCTTGATGGGGCCGGGCTCTTGTTAGTTGGTAACCATCACGGAAACTAGCATAAGGCACAAAAGGGAGGAAACCAGTGCTTTTTTTTTGGACAACAGAGGGCGTTTCTCGATCGTGGGGGGTCTTCATTAATGACTATTTTTTACGGTAAAATTTGAAATGTTGGGGTACGACTATTGGGGATTAAAAAGCTCTAAAATTAATTGATAATCCTGGGGGTAAATTAAATATTTTTAGTTACAAACAGGATTGATATAACTGAACAAAAGAGGGCGCCAAACATTTTGCTTTTCATGATTGCCTTGGCATGGTTGGGTTATTTTTTTTCCTGCTGGCTGGAAGGGGAACGAAAGCAAGTGCAGGCTACTGCTTTCACAGTTTACGCGTTCCGGCGGCATGAAAGCCGCCATAAAGAAACCCCTCAATAGCGGCACGGGGAACCGCAATCGCCCATTGTCCACCTTTTAATAGCCCCCTCTAGCGGCACGTTCGAGACACAAACAGCTGATGTCTACATGGAGTGAAAACCGCAGAGCCGGATTAGCGAGCATTATGACTGCGCCATTATCATTGCGGCATGAGACACAAACAGGTGATGTGTATGTGTACGCGGAGTGAAAACCGCACTGCAGAATTAACGAACATTACAATTACTTATCAAATTGAATGGATTCGCTGATTGACAGGTTGTTTTCCAAAATGTTCGATAACAATACATGCATTTGCGCTCAATCGGGCCGCAAAAAATGCTCGTCTTAGCCGAGTTCTTGCGTAAACAGACATGACATAGCTCGTATTAATGGAATTTTCTCCCATAAGAATGTGCACAATTCGGTCGGGACCAACGAAAATTCTCGTCTTAACCGGGTTCTCGTCTTAACCGAGCTCTTATTACCGAGAGTCGACTGTACAGTACAAGAACACACATCCGCGTTTTTGCATCCCTGTGGAGACATGGCATTGTTCTCCCCTTTGTCCCTGTACTTAAGCAAACCCCCATAGACTTTGTACACAAAATTCCTTGTGGAGATGACCTAACCCATAGAATTGCCCTGTGGAGACCTATTCAGTCCCTTTGTCTCTATTGTTTTCATGTCTCCACAGGGTACGGTATATCTCTCCATTGTTACCTAACACATCCCTCTAGACCTCTGAAAAGAATTCCTGAGAGGTGGGGTGGGGGTTCCCTCTGCCCATATCGTGCATGTGGACCTAATATTCATCAGAAATAGTCAGAATATTTTGGTCTGGGAACCAGACTACAGTTCACAATGGAGAAAAGGAAGACTTGGTGCTTCGCACTGAATTAAAATTTGAACAAAATTTGCCAGATTGGTCTTAACATTACATACTGAATGTTTCGCCCTCCTTTTTTCTTTCTTTCGTTATTTATTCATAAATTTATTAATTCTGAATTTCTGATATTCAGTTGTGAAGAGCCACCTTTTGCAAATATTATGTATCATTTAAAATAAATATAACTGTACGTATGGCACAAAACTAAATTATTTCTCAGAAAAATTGATCATTAAAAAGTATTTCAAAATTTTCTTTTTGTTATTTACTATAATATTTATTTATTGCAATTTTATTCAATGATCTTCAATGATATAATAAACAGATTTGGTTTTCAAAATCATATTACTAGGTGTGTCGTACTTTGTTACTGACTGTCTGAAGTAGCAGTTATGAGTAGGCCTATTACTAGTTAAACCATTGACAGAAATTAGCACTTCTCGCGTGGAGCAAAGTTTGATTTTATTTATTTTTCAGATGCTTCATTTATCTTCATCAAATCGTTCAAGTACAATATGACTGTTACTTTATAAAAAAAAATATAAACTATGGATACTGCGGCTTCCCGTTACAACAAAGATGTGTTTTTTCTTTGTATACATTTTAACAATAAAATTTCCACCCATAAGGAATGAATACAATCTGATACCTGCCAACTTAAAACCAATATCTCAACATTTCAATCTGGTTTTCACATGTGAAAAAACTTCAGTCCTGGCTTAATTGACTGCATATTGGCCCGTCTCATCGCCTCATTAACTACATGACATTGTACCGGTACAAAATTCCCTGATTTATAAATATCGCTGTCATGTCACTAAAACACGTAAGTAACATGTATTATAATTATATTCCTTTATTTGTCTCTTCATTTCTTAAGTTTGTCATTTTTGTGATTTTTTTTCATAAATGAAAATACCGCTCGCATTTTACACCCGATGCTGTACTTCTCGTGGATTGACTGTTGCTGCATGCAAACGCGCGTTTACCTATCAAACGCTAGTTGCGCCCTTCCCCATGGCCGAAAATAGTGACGCTATAGCGTTTTATCGGCGCTGTACAAAACGATACCCAGTGTCCGATCTTCCCCTTCTACGATCTTTGGTTTAAACCATAGATATCGGAACAATAAATAGACTAGATCGGAAGCGCGTGTGCCCGCACCATTTAATGTGTAGAGGATGTTCTTGTCCATGGTTTTAGACGCGCTCAAAAGTCACGTGAACAGGCGACTATAAAACAAGGAAAATGCATTTTGTAAAGTAATTGGAGGCAACGAGCGAATTTATAAGTCTTATGTTTTTGCAGCAAGCAGCTCAAGTAAAATCCTCCCCTACCGCTTGTCGGCGATTTTCACGCTCAGGAAACATGAAGCCGAGGTAAAAACTTAGCATTACATTAAAAAATAGAAACAAACCATTTCGCCTAAAGAGGTACCTATATTTTCGTTTCCTGAAGAGCATTGCAATAAAAAGTTTCATCTCCTTGGCAAAAAAAGAAAGGATTTTAATAACTGTCACACCTATTACGGGTGCACATTATAGCACATCATAGCACATTATAGTGCCCTGTTCACTTGACTAATGGCGGCGCCCAGGTAAAACGCGCGTATTATATGTGCTTCTGATTATTATCTGGAACTCACTGTTTCTACGTTATCACTGAAATATGTTTGAAAATTTTCTTCGATAAATATACAGTAATTGAACTAAACAGTGATACAATAAGAACGGCTTCAAAATTAGGTGGTCTAGAAACGATAAAAACAAATATCTTTTCGAGTCGCATCATTGGTGTAAAATCGGCAGCCCCCATATCGAAAAATATAATCCCCTATGAAAATTGAAACTACTTGTAAATGAAATTGAAATTAAATACGTAAGTAGGCCTACTGAAAACGAATCATGAGTGCGGAATTGGTAAAATGCGAAATGGACCAAAACTTAATTCGATGATCACATAATAAATGCCTCTTTGGCGTTTATTGCAGTCAGCTGCGCGTTTATCATCTTTTACACCAAGAGTTTGTGTGTATTGCTAAAAGAGTTAGGCAAGACTACATCTTCTGTGCGATGCTTAGGCCAAGCAGTGCGATAGTAGCTGCGTATTGCTACAATGACTCCACCAACGAATACAAGTTGTAATAAAGATAACCCCCCTAGGGGCCTATACATCCAGGACACCATCACTACAATAAGTCATATTATTATGTGAAGCATAATTATAGGTTTTCCAGGACGATTTCCGGAAAATGTGCACATTAATTTGTAAAGATGCATTCGTTTTCGTGCGAAATAGAATGAAAGTTAAAAATCTCGTTTTCTATTTAACCATATTGATAATTCTATGTCCATGAAGGTACATTCAGTCGTAAAAAATCAACGACCGATTTTCCGAATGTGCACTGAATTTAGTATAATTCATTTTAGCGCGAATTCGCATGCACATCCGCAATCCTGTTTTCCTTTATGTTTTTTCATCAATCTATTTTATTAAATGTGCAGCCGATTTCCCGCGCAGTGTTTTTAATGCATGCCTGATCAAGCATTGGAATTCTCAGACATATCTCCCTCGACAGCTCATTGACGGATAGAGAGAACTTTAAGAAATACAGAAAGACATTAAAATACAATTACGACAAAGACAAAAAACACACCAAAAAACATTAATGATCCATTGCGCCTATAATACATTGATTAATTAATGAATCAATCAGTTGTATCATGAAATGTTAAAGCCTATATACTTTATTTAAATTGAATGCAGAATTTGCAAATTTATATTAGAACAAATGAAAAAGATTATTCAATTCAGGCCGTGTCACAATGATAAATCAATTTGCTGTGATATATATTGCACATTCTTAATACACATAGTCGGCTACGCATACGTCAAACCGGAAGCCTAATCACGTAGGCCTATTTGTAATCGTTTAAATGAAACGTTATGCACATTCATATATTTGAATGATACAAAATGAAATCAAATGCTAGTTTTTGCCAAAATTAAACCCGGATATACGTCGTTCTCAAAACCAGCGCGAAATTGAATTCGAGTTTTACAAATTCAAATGCACAGGGACCTAAGGCAAGCCCCTGGACAATACCCGTTAAGGGCTTCGCGCAAAGACGCTCGCCGTGTGCTTCACGTTGCATAATAATTCTTGACATCAGTAACCCCCCCCCCCCCCCCCCCCCCCCCCGGACACACACATTTGAAATGGGATTATTGATTTACAAAATTGGCCAGGAAATCCTACATATGCACTATACCAGTGATGTAACTAGTCTGATGACGAACAGAGCATACTGTTCAAAACGTCGAGTTAAAAGAACCGGTTCTCCTCAGAGAGATAAAAACATCCACATGGTGTTACCACAAACCTTCCATACTTTGTGCATGACAGTCACTCATCAAAGAACATGTTTCCTTTTTTTATTTCCCTGCATGCAGGTTGTATGTGCAATTTGACCCTAGCTGTCTGCTACGGAAACCCCATGGTGTACTGGAAATGCTGTGCTACTATATAAGCGTTACAAATAGTGTATAATGCTGAAAACGACCAGAGGTGCACATTTCACGGAGAGCAGAGTCTCGAAACGCTTGGTGTACAAGCTTCAATTGTTTTGACTTGCAAGCACCATTTCACCATGTCTACTTTTACTTCTTGTACACGCTTGCTAAGGCTGGGCAGAAAAGCGTTTCTTTTATTGTTTTCGTTGGTGGTACTTGTGGTGATAAGTTCTTACTTTGTCGATCATAATTTGAATGGCAATTTACCTGAATTTGACTTATGTGGAAGTGAATGCAGCCGCCTAAGACAAAATGTTATGTACCCACGCGACATCAATATTAGCCAGGAGATTAACATGACTGCACGGGAAAGCAACAGCACCCGTGAACCTTCGATTGCGGCAGATGTGCCAAAGAGACAGCCAAATATTATCTTCATTCTAGCAGATGATTATGGTTACCATGACATCGGGTACCATGGTTCCATAATCAAGACACCCGTTTTGGACAGACTTGCCGGTGAGGGCGTTAAACTTACCAACTACTACGTTCAGCCAATCTGCACCCCGACAAGGACACAGCTAATGACTGGAAGATACCAGGTAATTATGACTTGGGATTTAAGTGATTGTAACCGACAAGTTCACTGTAAACGGGATGCTACATTGTAACTGCCGCTATCGGTGACGGTAATGGTGCCGCCGCTACTGCAACTTTAGACGCTTAAAATGCTCAGAGAAATTCAAACAGGATAAATGCTACTGGTTTTGAATCATCGATGGATAGCCGAGAAATAGAAAGATTGGGGTATTTTTGTGTTTTTGGTAATTTACCGAGACTCAGGCGAGGAAAAAATAATGGGACCTGCCCCGCCCACAAAAACCTACTTTATGTGGGCGGCAAGCCGGGAAAGGCCAATTTCACAGTTTCGGGGTCGACATCGCTTCTATCGCGTTGTATAAGATGGTGGACAGTACAGCAGTATGGATTTCGCGCGAACGCGAGTGGATGAGTTAAAGCAATTTTTGAAAGAAGAGAGAGGATCGAGTTGATAGATTTAGCGGAGAAGGGGTGTAAGAAGTACGGTCGATACATTGGCGATACCCACTTCCGGTTTTGCGATGTCGACTTTTCCCATGATGGTTTGGCCGGGACATCATTGTGAATTAAGTTATTGTGTTAGGTTATTTAGCGTTTCCATAAAAGATTAGGTCGTGTTTTCTTCATGTTTTCTCAAGTATACAATGTCCCTTGATTGACTCGATTGTTGTATTTTTTGTCTGGATGTGGTCATAATGTTTTACACCAAACTGTCAGTAAGTTTTTACGTACCATTTTCAAGACAATGGTACACAAATAATGAATGTATGTGAGTGCAATGGTCAGAATACTTTCATGAGGTGACAGATGCAATGTTTCATTCCACGACGAATGTGAAGCATTGTATTTGTTTGCACAACGCCTGAATAAATCCGCGTCGGATTACATGCATGGATATCTTTGTGTACAACGTGCCGTTTTCTCTTCTCAGTCCCGCATAAAACCGCGACAAGAAGTTGTCCAGTTCCGAATCAGTTAAAGCTCAATTGTCGTTCCTGCGTGTCTTGCAAATTCATCTAATCTTTTGACTGCGTATTTAATTTGTTTCTATGTGTTAGCAGCGTCAGCATTTCATCGTCTGTTAGAACAAACGGTGATTCGCGAACATCGTTCGCCATTTTTAAATAAATGACACCAATAGTGTGACCGTGGAATTATGGAAGTCGTTGAATAGAACTCCTATTTTTGCGCGGCATGCGGTGCGTTAATTGGTACGAATAAGTCAATGCGCGTGATCGACGATCCACCAATCACTTGGGGATTTATTCAGGTGTTTTATAAAAGTTCCTGAACACGTTCATATTAAACTGTTGATTTTCATGTTTGCCTTTTTAAAGATATAAGATCAAAATGTGGCTACTCCTTAAAAATGAAAAGTCTTGGCTAAAAATCGATATCAGGCAATGTAGCCTCAAATTTGGCCCCAAATACGACAAGCATGCAAAACCACGAGTAACCTAACAATAGAAAAATATTTATGAAAAACGACAATTAAATGTAAACGTGTTTCCTATAGAGTACCGAAGTGATGACGCCAATGCAATGTTTAGAACCAGAACACTTTTGTTATTTTGTATCCATGTGTTTGGTGACTGGCTGTTACCAAAGGAACAGTCGAAATCTCCATTTGTTAGGAGCCAGTTGTTGTGCCAACGACGTCAGACTTCGGTACTCTATTACCCCTAGTTTATAATAATAATAATAATACAAGCATTTGTAAAGCGCCATCTATCTATGTAGACATATTCCGAGGCGCTTGAAGAAAAGAAACTGTCCAGAACTCTACAAATAATTAAATATACATGTACATGTATGTATACTTGAAACAAAACCAGCAATCTAATTATAAGTTGAGTTAAACAGGAATGTTATGATAAAACCAATAGTCATGTACAAGCTTGGTTATATTTTCCCTTTGCTGGATGACACAGTCGTCCTGATCGCTTTTCATTTCTCAGATTCACACAGGATTCCAGCATGCCGTCCTCTCACCTTTAATGCCAAGCTGTCTTCCCCTCGATGAAGTTACCGTGGCTCAAAAGCTAAAAGAGGCGGGCTACTCCACCCACTTAGTGGGCAAGTGGCATCTTGGATTCTACAAAAAGGCTTGTTGGCCCACTCGCCGGGGATTCGATACTTTCTTTGGTAAAGACCTGACTTTTTTGTATCCCTTATCGATCCCAACAAAAAAGAACGGTGGTGTAATCGTATTGAAATTGGAGGATTCAGGACTGTTAGGGTCAATGCAACATTGGTTCTTACGCGATGTGATAACAATTGATTGATTTTTTTCTTTACCAAAACAACTTTGCATGTACATTTTGTATTTATTTAGCCAGCTGCAATCGAAGCTCTTATTGGGGCGAAGTTGGTTACTGATTCGAAACGAAACGAAACGACTGAATGTTATTTTTCAAAAAAGGGCTCTGCGTGAGGTGGTTTTGTGGGTTATTTTACACTTGTGTTTTTTTAGTTTTTTTAAACGAGTTCACCCCCAACAAGACAAAAAACCACTCGTGGTACGGTGCTACAAAAGGAAAAAAGTATCAAAGACGTAGAAGATAGAAATTGAGATTCCTCTTGAAGCCTGAACGATCGTAAGATGGATGGAAATATGTACCAGGTAAAGAATTCCACAGAGATACAGGGGGGGGGGGGGGGGGGGGGGGGTGCATATACACTTTCTCACCGTTGGTGGTGCCATTTAACTTCTGTTTTGTTCTCACCCATAGGCAAAATAAGACCTGTATTTGCAAGGCGTAGGCCCCCACAAGCAAAAGAAAAGAAAAAAAGGAAAAAAGAAAAGAAAAAACAAATGACAACGAGCAGGGGGAGGGGGGGGGGGGTTCGACCCCCAAAACCCCCCTGGATCCGCGCCTGCACATGACGAAGAACGTGGGGGTTACATCTGGACAGAAGTTTATGCTACAACCTGTTTTATCATTAGAGTAGTGAAAGACTTAGTCAACAAGAGAATTAATTTTGACATTGTTTTCCTTTTTAAATCCAGCTAAACTGTTTGAAAATCTGACATGCCTCTTTTAGCCATCCCTACATGCTCAGTCGTGTTTGATATAGTCGCATTGATTTCAAGAGATGACGTAATATGTATCTTAATATTAATAATAATCGGCATTTAAGAAACGCTCAAATAGTAAACTATACCACAGCTCTTACTATAATTATTATTACCCCTGCTCATCAGGTTCATTAATCATTCCTGAAACCTCAACTCCCTGGGGAGTACAGCCACGACTGGAAGTTAAGCGCACATGGGCTAATCAAACACATAACCGTGGCATGGGTCGCTTGTACGTAAAGCGCTCGCCTCTCACCAATGTGGCCCGGGTTCGATTCCCGGCTCGGACCATGTGAGTGAAGTTGTGCGTTGGTTCTCTCCTGTGCCACGAGGGTTTTTCTCCGGGTCCTGCGGTTTTCCTCCCTCCGGAAAAATCAAACACTTTCGGTCTCTGGCTGTGCTCCGTGGTCATATATGGGTCGATGTGGCCGGCTGCCAGAGGCACCTTTACGTGCCAGCGACCCGACCACGTTGTAGCCGCGTCCTTTGCAATTCAGCTTCTCAGCTGCCAGTAAGGATGATTAGCCTCCCAAATTATAACCGTCACTGCCCTAAAATGTACCATTTACTTATGGGTAGAGAAAAGCAACTTGTGACAAAGTGCCTTGCTCAAGGACACAATCACCATGACCCCCAGCCGGTCTCGAGCCCACACTCTGCAGTATCACCGAGATCTTGAGTCCGATACCGGTACATTAAGCCAACAGGCCACAGCGCTCAATCTTGTTATTGTTTAAATTTGAAAAACATCATGTGCAACGTTGCTTCTGATCCACTGTTTTGATGCCTGGTTGCATTATCAGACATTGAAGGAAAAGCTGACGACTTTGTTGTGTTTCCAGGATTCTTGGAGGGCAGTGGGACATACTACACGCATATGAGGGCTGGATTCTATGATTTCAGAGACCAAGAGGAAGTGGCTTGGAAATATAAAGGCCAGTATTCAACCCATCTCTTCGCCAAACGAGCTCAGGAGATCATCACAACGCAAGACAAAGCGAAAGTATACACATAATAATTTGATTGGATTACGATTTGAACCCATGTGTCCGGCTGTTATTGAAGGGGGCTGTGTGGGGCCTATTGTTTGCATTTTACGCTTGGCAGCGCGTCAAGCGTAAATGCAAACAATAGGCACAACACTAAATAGAGTGGTCCCATTCATCGCACTTGTATCCCCCCTTTTTGTGAAGGAAACCTTTCTTTAAAAAATCTCCATTTACTCATTACACTCCCATTCAAAAACAAGATACATGTAGTTGGAACATGAATTACGCGCAGGAATGCGCGTACAGACGACAACCGGGCAAGTGGTCTTTTTCAAACCGCGGCTTTTAAGATGGACGTATTCTGACGAATGACAAGTTTTGTAGTACTTTATAAATGTCATTGATTGTGTCTTCTCGTGGATGCGAGGCGGAAAAAATCTGCCTCCTTCGATACTTGCCGATACAGCCAAAGATAGCTGCGGTTGAACGGTATGAAATTTTGATATGAAAATTTGATCTGGGGGTTAGTTTGGTACTTCCAGCCCTCCCCCGAAAAAAACCTCCAAAACTTGTAATAGGCCTATTATCAAACAAACCACAAGGGAAACTGACTAGGTAATTTTGAATGGATTTTCAAAGTGAACAAAGAAAACTGGCAAGAGAGGGATTTGAACTTGCGACCTCCGGAATACCGTACCGGCGCTCTACCAATTGAGCTATCTTGCCCCTATGTTGGCGGTCTCCCAAATTGTCAGTATCTTTGTTCGGCGGGCACCAGTCAGAAGTCATGAACCCAGAATGCCGTATAGCCAGGGATCACGCCCAATTTTTACGATACAACCTGGGAAGCGACACTTGCGGGGGGATCACTATTTCCAGGAGACCGCCAGCCTAGGACAAGATGGTACAGCCTTGGTACAGCGCCGGTACGATATTTTGGAGGTCGCAGGTTCAAAAATCCCTCTCTTGGCAGTTTGTTTTTCACTTTGCAAACTCGTTTATAAAACTAACTTGGTAACCATGTATCTGTGTTGCAATATAGAGACAAATTTCATTGTTCTATATATACAGATGGATTTTGCGGCTGATTGTCCCTTCTGTATGTTTGTAGATTTTGAATATTTTAAATAACTGCCACAGTGACGACTTCTCGTGCGGGTTTATGCGAACAGGTCATATTTTTAGGAAAAACAAACTTAATTTGTTTCTTTAGATGACCCAAATGGGATATACCGCCCTCTAACGACGATCTTAAATACAACAAATTTATAATAATGGTACTTGTTCGTAATACATAATTTTGTGTCTAGTTTGAAAAATACAATAAATGAAGATTGAAGAAACTATACATTGTGTATTTTAACAACAACGCTCTTAATTCCTACACAACGAATGTAGGCCTTCGTTAAACTTTGCGTCTAAAAACAATACATTTTAGAAAGACCAAAACAGAGTGAACAGTGCAGTAAGTGTTTTTATTCGTTCAAAAATAACATACGGGAAAATTCATAAAATGTGCATGTTCGGAGTTAACAGCTTTAAAACCCTGCGTGCAGCTATCTATTATTTATCTCTTAAGTTCATACATTTTCTTAACAAATTTTTCTAAGCTTCATCATTTTTCAAGTCACCGAGAAGTACATTGCCTTCCGGCAAAGCTACCTTGACTCCCAGACAGTTAGTATGTTGTGGCCAATTTGAATTCAATTTAGCAGCATTCCATATTGACACTATGTTCTATTTTTACCGTCATTCTCAGCCATTTTTCCTGTTCGTGTCGATGCAAGCCGTTCACATTCCACTCTCGGTACCAGAGTCATACTTACGACAGTACACGCACATCGCAAACCATAGCAGGCGGGTGTATGCCGGCATGACGACATGCATGGATGAGGCAGTAGGAAACATAACGAGGACATTGGAAGAGCGTGGACTATGGAATGACACCCTGCTGGTATTCTCCACAGGTATGAGGCCGGGGTCGGCTGGCCTATTCGAATCTAATATAGCAGATGATAAAAGATGTTTAGTGATAACACCACGCCGGGAAACGCAAAAATCTCATTTAACTCGTACCATCCCTGGCGCAAATTGCATCTTCACACTGTCTGTTCGGACTTCGGGGGCGCTAGTCGGAAGCCATAAACCCATAATGCCGTATAGCCAGGGATCACGCCCAATTTTACGATGCAACCTGGAAACGACATTATGGGGATCACTTAAATGATGATAGGACTTTTTAACATAACAAACCACAAACTGACTCACGAAATACTCCCGAAAATGTCAACCAATCCGCCGGAAAATACAATACAAGCTCACTAAAACTATTCAGACCACTTTAAACATCTTCAGTTCTCTTTTTCAACATGTCTTTTTCATCTTTGTGTATTTGAACAGTTGGAAAACCTCCGGTTGTCGGAAATTTAAAAAAGAATGGTGGCCATCTTGAAAATAAAAATATTAAAAATATAAAGCCCCTCCTTCGTCTTAAAAAAACACCCGGACGCTAAACATGTTTTTTACTTGGCCTCATGTGATTGTTGCGGGCCCGGACTGTGATATCTTCATATCTTTCAGACGTGCAATAATTCATCTATTTTGATACATCAACTTTCTGGGAATTCATGAACAGTGGTGTAACTACGGGGGTGGGGCGCACGTCCGCCCCCAGCTGACATATGTGCCCCCGGTTCCCCCCTCCCAATTTGAAATCTTGAAATATACCAAAAAATATACCAGCTGCACTTTATGTACTTTCAGTTTCCCTTGAAAAAATGTGTGCACCCCCAGGTTCCCCCTAGAAAATTCCAGTATTTTTTACGATGAAAAGCATGTAAATATTCACTGTGAGTAACCGTAAATGGACTGCGCCTTACATTTTACGGGCAAACCTCATTACGTAGCAATTTCACGACCAATCAGAAATGAGGAAATTTGGGTTCACAAAAGTCGAGTTAAATTGCAGTGTTCAGTCCAAAAATAAACTTTCTTGACCATAATATATTTTATTCAAACAATTCCAGAATAGAATTTAGATTTTTTTTTTACAAACATAGTTGAAGATTACATCTTCTTACGTATTAAAATATTGAAATTGTTCATGGGAAACCATGACTTTATTATGGTGGGATCAGCTGAATATAAAGCCAAAGCACGACATCATTCAGTTTGTGGTGTTTAGCTAGGTTATAGCATTTGTACACTCTTATAGTAATGTATAATACTAACTTTCGTTTAGTCTGGTTTCCACTTCATTCATTTCTGTTAATTTGCAATTAAGTAACGGCAACCTGGCTTCCAGTACTACCTTTTCCGTTTTTCTGAAAAACGGCGCCCATCAAAATGGCAGTATTTACAGACTTTTCACTGTAAAAAATACGGTTTGTCAGTAAATTTAAATACGGTAGACGGGTGGCACCTTGCTGCACGCCTTTCGACCGTTAATTTGACGGGCAATTTTTTACAGTGCAGTTAAACGCCACTGTACCGGAGTCTTCCTAAAATCATGATATGGCTTTCTGTAGTCCTTTTACAAATCACTTGAAAGTCGTGTGTGATAACGGTACATTATGTGATGATTGCTTTGCATGAGCACTCTATAGCTTAGATTTGCTTGTTTTTCGCGTTTTTCGTTTAGTCTCCTTAGTACCCGTCTTTAGTTCATCCTTGTATAAGCCCAGGTCGAACCCCCCCCCCCCCCGCTCGTTTATATTTTTGCTTGTAGGGGCCGGGCTTACGCCTAAAGTTGCAAACCTTCCATGCATATCCCCCATGGGTCTTTCCATGAAATTGGGACACAAAGTGTGACATTTTGCTACATTGCCAGTTACATGGCATCGATTAAGTTATTTGAATATCTATTCCTGATATTTGTCTTGGATCAGTTTTGTACCATTCGAAATTAGTTTCCAGAGAAATGTTGACATTTCAAGAAAAAATTAGGACTCGGATGTAACGATGTCTCTTTTACATCTTTTGTCGTGTGGCAATGTACAAACCTTCCTTGCATGTTACTACTAACTGACCGTAAAAGGTTGTTGTAGAAAAATTACAAGGGATATGTCGAAGAAATATTTTCATGTAGCAAATGTCATACAAGATGTAACCATATTACAAGGGCGGATCCAGAACACAATTTGGGGGGGGGGGGGGGGGGGCAAACATTTGCTTTTTGCAATGTTTTTGGGAGGCGCCAACAAATGTTTGACTGAGTTTTGTGAGTGGGTGTACGCAGTGGCTGCCTTTTTGCGACGTCAGTTAAAAAAAAAACTAAAAAAACGTGGGAGGGGGGAATAGCCCCCTTTGGCCCCCCCCCCCCCCCCGGATCCGCCCTTGCCATATTCAATCGTTTATAGCTACTGATTCACTTGTAAGAGTAACTAACTTGAAGCTTGTACTTAAACATGCATAGCAAAACTGTGTAGTGATATGTACAAGTACTGAAATTGCATCACAACAGGTTCTGGATGTATAACAGGGTACCGTGTTCCAACTTTGTGGAATGACCCGTATCCCATTTCTATTCCCCCACTTCCTCGATGCCCGTTTGCTCCTAGATCATTTGAACAATTCAATAGAGATTCATGTCGTTTGCGATGTTGACAGATAACGGAGGAGCGCCTGAGGCCGGTGCGTTTAATTGGCCCCTACGAGGCAGAAAGAAGTCTCTTTGGGAGGGTGGTGTACGCGGTATCGGGTTCGTCAGCAGCCCTCTGCTTCACCCTCGCGTCAGAGGCACTGAAAGCGAGGAACTCATTCATGTTAGTGATTGGTTTCCCACGTTTATAGCGGGCCTGGCTGGAGGAAGTCTGAACGGTACCAAACCACTTGATGGCTTCAACATGTGGGACACTATCAGGTAAACTGTGTAATAACTATAATAAACTCGGGACATTTTGCATAATAGACCATGAAAAGAGAAGTGTTGGTCAGAGAAGTGTGCGTGGGTTTATAACGAAATAGAGGTTTGAACTCCTAAGAACCACAGTACACTTATCTTTGTAGAGTTTGAGTTAGTTACCGGTACCTCACATGTAGGCCCTATATCTGCAAATTTTCTCTCCAGTTGCTGTCGCCCCCACGGAAAGCCTCAAATCACGATGTTGGTTAATTGTCAGATATCACTGTTCTGGCAGATGTACAAGCTTGTCTGGAGGACCTTTTTTCAGAAACACAAATAGCCATCAAATTCCGCCATAAGCTTCTTGAGCCGGGTGCGTTGGGGGGGGGGGGGGGGGGGGGTGGTATGTTTTGGTATTTACTGGATATCTCTCATTGTTTTCGGTGGAGATTGTTACACATTACAATTTGTAAGTATTGCATGAACCAAGCAAGGAGGCACTTGTGCTGTCGTCTTGTACTTTCTAGGTTAACTTCAGGTAATGATCAGTGCCATTTAAACAACTGAATGTGCCTCCTATAGTATGTATACCATGGACAGAAATAATATGTAATAAAACATTTCCAGCATCGATGAAAACAATGTGTCATTTATTTAACAAAACATTTGGAGAAAAAAATCTGCACTCGTACGTTTCCATCTCCTAAGTTGCCCGATGATGTGTTGTTGTAATGTTGCCAAAAAATGCTATAATTTGCCTTTTTTCCACAATCCTAGAAATTTGCATTTTTTATTTTTTATTATTTAACAGGCTTGGTACCCCATCACCGCGTCGCGAAATTCTCCATAATATAGACCCTTTTGAGGGTCAACGTCCTCCCTTCAAAGACTCCCTGTACAACAATTACACCTTCACACCGACGATGCGGGCAGCTGTGCGAGTGGGGGATTGGAAGTTGCTGACTGGACCTGTCGGTAATTAAATTTAGATTTGATTTTCACTTGGCAATAGGTTTACAATACAGTGCGCCACCAAGCCTTATTCAATAGGCACAAGGCGCGATGCGCGCGACGATGTCATTTTGGTGGTTCTGGATGAGTGCTTACCATTTGCAAGCTGCGCGGTCGAAAATTACCCATACCACCTCTATGATTCAAGGGTATTTCTCAGGATATTGCAGGCATAGCAATACTCATAAAATCATTTATAATCTAGCTGGTAAAAATGCAACAACTTAGCAGTCGAAAATGTCAAACTACTTAAAAGTTCGAGCGTATTATAGTCCCAGTTTTGGTCGCTTCGTGTAAAATGACAACCGGGACTTTTAAACGGACGTGTCCATTTTAAAAAAATGTATAAGCGAAAAACAGCCTCTCCGTCAGAAACTCTTGGTGCCGCCTTGTATTGCGAATCGCCCCAATACGCCAGTTCAGTATTTCAACTGCGCATGTGCACAATGACATTTTATCCCGAATGACCCGCATGACCTAATGAGTATCACTTTATTGCTTGTGCGAGCACGAAGGATCCTTGTTCAATTCAAGATAGATTCGATTTTTTTGTGGGGCGGGGCAGGCCAGGCCATAGCCCCAAAACCGTCTAATCCACATCCTCTGTTTTATGGTTGCCTTTTTAAAACAGCTTATTGTACGAAACGTGTAATTTCAAAAGAAATGAAGAAAATTGTACCAAAGTGGTTTACACTATTCCTAAAAATGGCTTTTTTAGTCTCCCTCCCATCTTCGGTGAAGAACCGAGCCCCATTTAAAGGGAACAATTCTTATGAGTCTGGGCTATGACTTGTTAAAATCTTGCCATTGAAAATTCAAATACTTCAGGTCTAACTGATGTAGTTTCCTTTTCTTGCCCAGGTGCCGGTCATTGGACTCCTCCGCCAGAGCTAGGAAAGAAAAGGATACCTTCAAAAGTGAAACCGAACCAGAATATCTGGCTTTTCAACGTCAAGAACGATCCGAACGAGGAAAATGACTTGTCGGAGAAGAAACCAGAGATGGTTGACAAGCTGATGAAACGTCTGCAGGAGCATTATAGCACCTCGGTGCCAGTCATCTTCCCGCCAGATGACGGGAGAGGAAATCCAAACAAACACGGTAAATATTGGACCAACTGGATGTGAAGCAGTCGAGGTATAAGGCATGCCAAGGTAGATATAATTTAAAGTTCAGCTTGTCAAACAAACCACAAGGGAATATCTGGTAGAGCGCCGGTACTGTTACGTTATTCCGGAGGTCGCAGGTTCAAATCCCGCTCCTACCAGTTTTCTTTGTTCACTTTGAAAATTCTATTCAATTTTATGTAGTCATTTTCCCTTGTGGTTTGTTTGACGAATTATAAGTTACAATTTCATATCCTCATATCCTCATTGAGTCATCCCCACAATGTCGTTTTCTAGGTTCTATCGTACGGTAAAATTGGGCGTGATCCCTGGCTATACGGCATTATGGATTTGTGACTCCTGACTAGGTCCCCCGAACAAAGACACTGACAATTTGGGAGACCGGCAACATAAGGCACGAAAGCTCAGTTGGTAGATCGCCTGTGCGGTATTCTGGATGTCGCTGGTTCAAATTCCGCTCCTGCAAGTTTTCTTTGTTCATTTTGAGAATTGTTTTTAAAGTTCAACTGAACGATTACCATGTTTTCAGTGGATTTGACCCAAAACGTCGATACAATCACTCCGTTCAAGTTTATGTTTTAGGAAGGTCACTTCCAGCAGTACTGCGTACACTAATGTTAAGAAGTACTGCATACACCAATTATTTGTATGTAGTTTAATCTGGATATGATAATTATTATTTAAATCGAACTATGGCCAATCACAATACAGCGCGCTGCTATTAGAGCAACGAAGAAACGCTTTGTTTACATGCGTGCTTTAACTAGAAACACGGTGGGGACGTTCGTGCTTCTATCTAAACCACGCATATCAAAAAAGCGTCACGTCATTTTTCGCAGGTCTATAGTTTATTGGAGAGGTCATTTTTCGCAGTACATTGTACATCATAGGTAAAACCTCGACTACACAATGCTAAAAATTGCCCGTAAAATTAACGGTCGAAAGGTGTGCAGCAAGGTGCCACCCGTCTATCGTATTTTTTACGGTCGAACCGTATTTAAATTTACTGATAAACCGTCTTTTTTTTTAGGTGAAAAGTCTGTAAATACTGCCATTTTGACGGGCACTGTTGCCATTAATAAACTGCAAGTTAACAGAAATACACATAAAACCGATATGGGACAGAGGGAACCCCCCTCTTTTGTGTTGGTCATTGTATTTCCGGAATCTCAGGAATTATTTTCAGAGGTCTAGGGGGATGTGTTAGGTAACAATAGTCTGGAGAGTGCATATGGTATAGGGGACAAAAGGAGGGTACCCCTCTGCCCCATATCGTGCTGGGTATAGAAATAAATGCAGTGGGAACCAGACTAAACGGAAGGAACTTAAATTACATCATATGAAGCGCGATATGGGGGAATTCTATTCAGAAATCTAGGGGGATGTGTTAGATAACAATAATCTGGAGTGTGCTTAGGGTATAGGGATAAAAGGGGGGGGGGGGGTACCCTTTCCCCCATATTGTGCAGGGTATCAATTACATTACTGTGGTAGAGTGTTGAAATGCTGTACTAAACACTACAAACTGAACGATGGCGTGCTTTAGGTTTATATTCAGCTTATCCCACCATAATCAAGTCATGGTTTCCCATGAACATTTTCAATATTTGAATACGAAAGGAGATCTGAGAATCTTCATCTATGTTTGTACAAAAATCAAAATTCTATTGTGGAATCATTCTTTGAATAAAACATTACGGTCAAGAAAGTGTATTTTTGGTCTAAACACGCAAAGAATGGATGGACTCAAAAGTGGTATTTAGGTTTTGGAGTGCGGAGTACCAGTTGAAACATTTTCTACAAATGGTGATCTTTCCCCCGAATGTTAAATTAGAAAAAACAATATTTCAGCTCGACGGATGTATCTGCAGATACACCATGTGAAAAAAAATAAACGAACCAGAGGATAAACTGGACGTTTCGCACTGAAAAATCATGGGGGTTAAATTTACCCAATTGTGGGTGAAAACTGCAACTACCCAAAATAAGTCTATCTGAACACAATCGGAAGAGAGTTTGTTTACCCAAATTTGGGGTGGTTGAAGTTTTCACCCACAATTGGGTAAATTTAACCCCCATGATTTTTCAGTGCGGTCAGTACGCTCTGCATGACCGTCACCAGAAGAACCACACCTTTTTGACTTATTTACTTCACATGGTGTATCCGCAACGAGTTCTCTCTAGTTGTGCTCTCCTCCATGCAGAGCCTGAAATCATGTTTAATATAATTTCAAATTTGAGCAAAGGTTTGAATGATTCTATTTGTCGTGCAAGGTTAAATTGTTTGAATTGTGTGAAATTTGTATGATGTATTTTCACGTTTTTGGTGGACTTGGTAAGATTAAAGTGCCTGCGGCAAACCGATGTTCAAATTAACGTGGCAGCAGTTTCTGTATGGGTGCATGCGGTGTTAAGGTTTTTGAATCGGGGGAAATGCAGTTGAAACATTTGTTTTCCGGCCGGGAAAAATATGTTGTAAGGGTGGAGGAATTGCCAATTGAAAAAAAATTAAAGCGTCACAATTTTCACGAATAGAAATTTTGCCACTCCGCAGAAAACTAAAGTTTCACGGAGATCAAGTTGCTCACTTTTTAAAATAAAAATTCTACCTGCATTTACAACACATGTTGAAAGAATTTACACAAGTGTCGAAATTCAGTTCTCAGTCTTCCAAAATGTATCGGCAATTGAGCAATTAGCCTTTTAGAGGTATGGCGGACACAATAGGAGGGCGCTATTTGATTTGGGTATACCTTTTGTGCCATACAAAAGGTATACCCAAATCAAATAGCGCCCTCCTATTGTGTCCGCCATACCTCTAAAAGGCTAATGGACCAATTAATTACAACGTGATAAATAAATATATCAATTTGTTTCTTCGTGCAAATTCAACGAGAAAACGGCTTTTTTGCCCCATAGCGTGTCAGTTGTTTTTTCGTGACGACTTAACATACGATTTCTGGTTCTCCAATACATTTTGTTTAAACTTGACTAACTTGTTAGTAACGATGAATTTAATCGATTTCACAAAAAAGAAAATAGAAAGTGAATATTTTTCGTAATTGGTTTCCGTGAAAACTCCCGAAATGGTTATAATTTCAGTAGCTTAAAACCAAAAAGATACAAAAATAAACAAAGAGACTATATTATTTGGAAGAGGAAGTACCGTAATACAAACATCTCTATAGGGAACCTTAAACCCCCACCACGTTTGATTCGTCACTGATGGACTACCGTACTGAAGTGTACTGATTTTTAAAGAATTTCCTTCTTAAAAATTATGCCTGGTGCCATTTACCAACAGCATTCTCTGGGCTAATCATTTTGAACACCCCTTTTTAAAGGAGCTGGCTCTGGAAGCCTCTAGAAAAGTCCTGGAAATTCCACAAGATTATCAAAAGCCCTCTATCAATTTCAAATATATTCTACATAGAATTCATGATCACTGTTGTAATTGATTTGGAATTGCGGAAAATCTAGAATCTCTCGAGGAAGCGGGTAATTAATTTAGGTGGAAGTTACCCCGCATGGGTCTGTACATAGGTCTGAAAATAGGTTTCTGAGTAATTTCTTTGGTATCTATTGAAGATTTATCCTCCAGATCTGGACCCAGGGAAACCATCAGGGTGGTTGGGCTGGCAACCTAAAATGCGGCCAACCCTACCCACTCTGTTGCAGCCCTTTTACCTACAATGGCTTTAATCCCTTTATTGGGCGAAAAGTTGTGTCCTCGTGCATAAGCCATGGAGCATTTAAGTCACCATAATTAATAAATAAAATCTTACAGATTATCGAGAATTTCTCTGTTTTTGACGTGAGTAAGGATGACAATGGAGGAGGATGTCTTCCAGTGCGTACCTATAGAAGAGGAAGTTCAGATCAATCTGTGAAGTGTCGCTTCTTGTACTGTTGACATCCCCAACAACACGTGTGTGCTAGCGGCACCACGTCGTATCTCAGCTTCAGCCTGGTTTCCATATCGACGTACGAAACGCATAGAGCAACCCAAACTACAGCCCTTGGCTATTGCCAGAAGTGCCTATGATGCGGTGCAACCTTTAACACCTTACACCACTAGTATTTCCGCCCAATCCCCACCCAACATAAAAAATTACCCTTAGTCCAAATAAAATAAAATAATCACTACCAGCGGCTCATTAAGACACTATTAATAACAATGGGAACACCGGCATTAACATCCATTCTACATCCGGTCCAAGGGGATTGCACCCATTTTGAATACCCCGGTTGCACCCACGTTTCCTAAAAATAATGTTTTTTTCAACAGTGTTTCCTGTCGACCCTTTTCACTTATCATTTTACATTGCACATCTCGCGACCACCGGGTATAAGACGATCGCCGATTCTGTCGTAGCAGCGGTTAAGTGGGTCCACAGCCTGGCTGGCTCGCCCTCCCCCTACAGACAACACAATGGAAAAAACTGCCCTGAAAGGTTTCAAACGTCTGAACTCATCGGCACCTCTTCGGAAGGAACCAATCACACCGGACATTATTAACAAAAATCCTCGACAGCCACGGACACCCAGACGCCACCCTCGCCGATTTGTTTCCTCGACATAGGGTAAAGTGGGGTAACTGGGATGTTATATTAAACTAATGGACTTAGATGGACTTGCAGGGACTTGTAATGGACTCGGCTACATCTCTGATAAAATGAGAGAAATTCAGGAGCAAAAATGGATTCGAATCGGCCCGGCAAGCTCGGTGGTCGAGTGGTTAAGACGTCTGCATTAGTAAGCAGGAAGTCGTGGGTTCGAATCCCGCCCAAGTAAGCCTGTGATTTTTTTCACACAGGCTCTCGGAACTTACAGTGCTTCATATATTACGTCGGGACAGGGCAAAAGAGAAAACATCTCTGTACTAATTTTACATCATCCCCGACGCAAACATTCCATCTTCTGACTGATTACGCGGTACCCGCTGCTGCATTGGATTCGAATCGGCCAGCCGACTCCGGCAAGCTCGGTGGTCGAGTGGTTTAACGTCTGCACTAGTAAGCAGGAAGTCGTGGGTTCGAATCTCGCCCGAGTAAGCCTGTACATTTTTTCACACAGGCTCTCGGAAAGCACCGAGTATACAGTGCTTCATATAGGCCTATTACGTCGGGACAGGGCAAAAGAGAAAACATCTTTGTTTTAATTTACATCATCCCCCGACGCAAACATTCCATCTTCTGACAAAAATGTTACCTGAAGAATCCAGCAACGTCAACGGCAAAAGAGCGTGAAGACGTGCGGGCGGTTAACGTCATGGACTCTAAAGGCTACTCCGCCATTCGTGAAAGCATGACTGATGCCAATTTAGTGGTCCCCAACTTCCTAATATAGAATTTAAACAACTAGATTTATGATACTCTAGTTATTAGGATATCAGACCAAATAAGTATAAATATGCACCACCGAATAAACCAGAACTAGATTAAATTGCGTAGGTGGACATCACAATGTGAAACTATAAAGCGGTAAATGGTGATGCAAAGGATATTGTGATTATGATATATGTCCGGGTGGTATTTAAGGACTAATAAAAATCCGTTCCCCTACATATAATTAGATTAAAAGTAAACACTTCTTTGGCTTGAAATGTGGAAATGATTACCAATTAAACAAGTCTTTTCAATTTCATATTAATTGGTTGACCACAAGTTTTGGCTGACAAGCACACAAAATAGTCAATTTTGCAGTCTGTCAGAAAACCAACATGGCTGCCTTAACAATGCGTAGGTTCAAATTAACCTATTAAATTGTCATTCTATTTCCTGCCAAGTTATCACTATTGGGAACACACATGCACTTGGGAACATTTGTATAGTTTCTTAGATGTGTATGAACATAATTATTAATTGACATGATTGACATGACCCTTTTAGTTTTATTAGTTTTCATCTATCTGAACTGAAAAGGAAACCTCGTTTTGTTCAGCACGAAACACACACAATTCTTCAAGCTTCCATTTTATTAAAACAAAAGCCTCGTGCTGGTCAGTACAAATTTTGAAATTAAATTGCTCTAAGAATTGTTAATGGCATGCAACAAAACAGCACAACTGATGCATGCTTACCGTTTCAAAGAAGTATTCTTGCAATAATCAACTTGAAATGTCGCCTTGAATTCCTCTTTTCCTTCAGCTTAACCACTCATTCCTTAGCTTCTCTTGTGCAGTAAAAGCAAAATATTAGTATTTTATGCATCGGGTCAAAGAGCGCTTCAGGTGCACGGAGAAAAACATGATTTTTGACACTGCAAACACGCAGAGAAGCGAAACCACAGTCAGCCATTTTGATTGTGTATGTTTGTTGGCATCAGATAGAAATCTTTACTCAAGTAAGGAGGGATTG
Organism: Hippasteria phrygiana; assembly: GCA_037893225.1. Classification (NCBI taxonomy): domain Eukaryota; kingdom Metazoa; phylum Echinodermata; class Asteroidea; order Valvatida; family Goniasteridae; genus Hippasteria; species Hippasteria phrygiana. The sequence continues at coordinate 453,373 of JAZGUH010000239.1, forward strand.
GTACAGAAAATACAAGCAAAAAACACAGACGTTTCCTAGTTACCCCAGTGACAGTGTCACATTAACCCCACTTTACCCTAACCCTCATCGGTATCTTTTATCATCGTAATTTTTAACGATAGTTGAAATTTAAATCTTTGAAATTCATTTTGTACGTTTTTCTTTTTGCGTATGATTTTGATCTTCTTGTCATTAAACAATTCTAACGGGTCTACGCTATTTCTGTAAATCTTCATCTCGTAATTGCGTAAATTAGTTCTAAATGGTCTTGGGGTTACTTCACTGAAATCTGCTGGTTGAAATGTTTCGACAAATATTCTACGGTATTGTTGTACAGCCGATATTAAATAATTTTTTCCACCCAGTGGAAAATTTTTATCATTGATTAACTTTTCCAGCGTTCCTTTTGATTTGAAACGTACATTTTTGTAAAGCGCTTCATTTGTTTTTATGATGGACATGCAATCCCGTCTGGTGAGCGTGTTACGACGTCCAGAAGGTGTACCGTACCCATAGGAATAGCGTATCTATCGATATATTTCCGTAGCTCGTCTTTCGACCAACGCGTGTAACCCGTTGCAGGCATCATTCTATCTCTGTTAATTTCCAAGTCCATCTTTATGATAGATCATTGTAATATTTTTTTATAATAATAATTGTTTTCATTTTTATCAGAGCATGATTTTTAGAGAGAAGGAGACAGAGAGAGGCGGGCGGAGAGGGGGTGAAAGAAGGAGGAGATTTAGGGGCGATCTATCTCCCCAAATCTGCGAGGCAGATATTTTAGAGGGAAATTTTAATAGGAAGATTTTTATAGGCAGATTTTTAGGCAGATTTTTGAGACAGAATTCTGAGACAGATTTTTATAGGCAGATTTTTATAGGTAGATTTTTTAGACAGATTTTTTAGACAGATTTGTTTTGTCTCATTACAATCTGAGAGACAGAATTTTTAGACAGATTTTTATAGGCAGATTTTTTAGACAGATTTTTATAGGCAGATTTTTATAGGCAGATTTTGTTTGCCTGCTAGACTCCCCCTTTCTATACTACTCCTGAGATTCCGGTAACACAATGACCAACTCAAAAGAGGCAGGGGAGGGGGAGTTCCCTCTGTGCCAATCTGGCTTCGTGCCTGCCCAGGCGAATTCCTTTGCCATCAAACTTCACGAGTGAACCGGTGTCATATGAATATCCAACTCCCATAAAATGTTGGCTTTTCTTCCCTATCATTGGTTAAACCCTCTCACGTGACCGGTCACTGTCCTAATTATCTTCACATATGCATGCGCAGTAGAACCACTAAGTCGGATTTTCAGGGAGACGGATATTCATGCGACACCCGCCTTTGATCAACAGTACGTGTATCGGATTTAAACTGCACCAATACCTTTACTGTAGGAAATGCATCTAATTTATGTAAATTGCTGAAAACTGACTGTCGGTAAAATGTCTGTGATTCTTAAACAGAATACGGTTATTTTTACTCTTTTTATTTCGATGAAGGAGGATGGTTAACCACTAACCGTCACAAAAAAAGAACCAAAAAGAAATATGTAGTATTTTCATCTGTTGTTAATGCCATTTAAAACACCGCTAAAACTGAGAAACTCGACACCTTCCCCCTCAAAATATTTTCCAGAGCCCCGAAAACTTAGGGTCGCTTTCTTGATGGGGTTGGTTTTGTTTGTTGGCTGGCTGGATAGGTGGATGGCCGGCTGGCTGGATTTAGAAAAGCATAAGAAAGGAGGCGGCCTCGAAAATGAGCGAGCGGGAACGCCGAACATATCTTGCTTCATGCTGCTTGAGAGGCTGTGTCTGTAATGATCTGCAGGTTGAATGTCCGTTTAGCAAAAAAACAACATGCCGTTAGAGCCGGCAACGTTTGACAGCAATGGACCGGTTCACAAGTTAAAAAACACAAACTTGCGTTTTTTTTCAAACGGGAGGGGGGCCGGGGGAGACTTAACATTGCTAAGAAACGGCAATTGACCCTTTTCACCCACGTGACGTAAACAAAACCACCACATGTGGTCCGCCTTGGAATATCATCATACATGCATGGTATGTGGCAGGTTAAACCACTGGCGGCGGAACGGGGGGGGGGGGGGGGGGGTTGGCAGTTCCGCATAAAGCAAAACAAAGAAAAGGGCAGCAGCCGGCCGGCACCGGCGCTGCTTTGGCCCCCACTTTCAAAAGTGTTCCATAGCCCCTGGGTTAAACCACGTCCACACACGCAGCACGCTTGTCTGGTTTACCCGGGGCGGATTGCATTACTGCTATACCCAGCACGATATGGGGCAGAGGGGTATACCCCCTTTTGTCCCTATACCCTGTACACTATCCAGACCATTGTTACCTAACAATCCCCTAGACATCTGAAAAGAATTCCTGAGATTCCGGGAACACAAGCCCATTGCAATACATATTTATGATGCGCGATATGGGGCAGAGGACCCCCCCCCTCTTTTGTGTTGTTCATTTTGTTCCCGGAAACTCAGGAATTATTTTCAGAGGTCTAGGGAGGATGTGTTAGGTAACAATAGTCTGGCGAGTGTATAGGGTATAGGGTATAGGGACAATAGGGGGTACCCCTCTGCCCCATATCGTGCTGGGTATATTGCAATAAGCCGGTCTTTACTGAGGGAGTAATGATTTACAAACAAACGCTCCATGACTACCACGATATGACACACGGTGGCGCGCTTTGCAAAACATAACTCGTTATGTTAGTTCGTACATATATTTGATACCGGAGAAACTGCATGGTTCTTATTTGTCTGATTAAATTCTTATTTGTCGGATTAAAATCACGCGAAATCAAATCTTTCAATCGCAAGATTGATCGTCGAGGAAATCTATATTTACGATACAAGTCTGTGTCGTCATATTTATCTAAAGGGTCCAATCTATCCCGAAAATTGCTTTCTTCTATGTAAATCATTAATAACTATAGACTGAAAAGCCATTCTTGGGAGCGATTCAAGAGTACAAATATTTCAATATCAATTTCATGTAAATCTAATAGCAGATAATCATGCCCAGGTAAACGTATAGACCGCCTTATAAGCCAGCACTTCCCGGCGAAAAAGTTCGAACAACTTTATAGGCTGTCTAAACACTTAGACCGTGTCATTGCAATTAGCCTTTTTGAGATATGGCGGATACAATATAACTCGTTCTTGCCTTGTCGGATAAATGAACCTTTCTTTGTAACGGTCCATAGCTCCGACACATCATAGGTCCGACGCCTCGTTTGTCCGACGTCTGACTTATGAGGCGTCGGAGCTATGAGGCCGAATACAAAAATTGTCCATGAAAAGTCCGATGCCTCATAAATGGGTCAGGGAACTATTTTCAACGATTGTCAGCCGACAATCGCAGGAAATTTATACAAAAATTCCACTTTTCTTAAAAATGACAGCACACTCTGTACCATGATTTCACAGGATGCTTGAGACTAATATTTACAATCAAGTAAGGTATTTCAGAATACTTCGGTAGTTTTGTTGTGTGATGTTTGCAAATGCTGTATACTATACCTTTAAGTCAGCTAAGAAACAACGGAGATACTATCTCCACTCTTTTGTTTTAGACGATCAACCCTTAAAAACAATAGGTCTACCGATAAATAAAGTCATTACTTAGTAAATTCAATTTGTTCCTATGGTAACTAGCTAGCGGCGAGTTGACACATCTAATTTAAAGTGTTCCCATGTGTATATAACATGTCAACAGAGACAACGTGATGTATTTCTAACGCGCATGTTGATAGTTGCAATTTCAAGGTGTACATTGCTTTAATTTCACCTTATATATTTATTTATTTATTTATTTATTAAATATCTTTAAACAGGATAAAATGATCAGCATAGGCTGTTTTCCATCAATGTCCTGTAGAATGATAAAAAAGTAAGACAAATAACACAATATAAAGCTAATCAACAATTGTAACAATACAAAAAAATCATATTAAATCACTTAAAATAAAGTTTCTTATATAAACATTTAAAGTTATAAAAGGATGGAGACATCTGAATTGATAAAGGAATGTTATTCCAGACATTTGCACCTGCGTACTTATACGACTGCTTAAAACTTTCAACATTGGGTCTAGGGAAGACAACATTTACAGAATCAGCATTTCTAGTGTTAAAACCATGTCTATCGAAATACATTTCTATGTCATTACATAGTCGAATTGGAGAAATCCCGTGAACACATTTATACATTAAACAGGCTAAGTAATAATCCCTTCTTTCCTCCAAGGTTTGCCAAGATTTGTTTAAAGGGACACATTGCCTTCAAATGTCATGAAAGTTTGCTGTTTAGAAATGTTCCTTACCTTTGATAAGACTTGTTCATGCAAAAAACACGTATAATGTGTTGTAATTAGTGAGTAGTGATTACAAAACAAAAAATTTGCCGCTTACCCCTGACATCTGACCCGCGAAACATAGACGTATTTCCAGTACTAAATACCACCGTCTAAATAATGCGCAAAATACGCTGTAAGAGTCTTTAGGCTGGCGCCGCAGCCAGTGGCCTTGTGAACCTATCAGATGATCGCCATGTACAATTCTCTACCTCGCGACACATATCGCCAGTGCTGCGCGCCGTGACACGACAGTACATCAAAATGGATCAACAGAACGTACTTCAACCAGATGCGACTAGAAATACGACTGGTGAACACAGTCCGCCATTTTGTGGAGTCAACATTTGGTTCTACAAAATGGCGGACCGTTGTTTGTCACGAAATTAAACAAAAACCACGCAATTTGAAGGGATAGTTATGTGAATCTTTATATTCTACTTTTAAAAACGCTTCCCAACCATATCCATTTTAGTTTTATAGCCCAAATCGCCAAATCCAAAGCAATGTGTCCCTTTAATATTGTCTACACCATGAAAGCTAACATAATCAAAATTATTAGAGACAACCCGGGCAGCTCTTTTATGCAGTCTGGGAAAAACCTTTCTACTGGTCAATGAACAGTTACCCCACACGGAACAGGCATAGTCAAAGCATGGTTGAAAGGTTGTTTTGTAAAGCGTGTCAAGTAATTGACTATTAATTGTATGTCTAAGCCTAGTTAGAGAATACACCTTGTAGGTAATGGATTTACAGAGATTCCTTACATGTAATTCCCAAGTCAGATTTTCATCAACTTCTACTCCCAAGTATCGAACACTATTTACTTGTTCAAGTTGGGTACCTTCAAAATAAATATTCAATTTACCAAAATCATTAGTATAACGGGATTTTAAGAGCATGATTTTTGTTTTATTCGGATTAATGCGAAGTCTGATATTATTATACCATGTAGAGATATCATTAATATTAGATTGTAATATTTGGTTAATATCGTGGACATTATTTCCTGTCGTATATATAACTACGTCATCAGGAAATATGTTACAAGTACTGAAATTAACACTTTGTGTAATGTCATTAATGAAAAGAATGAATAAAATAGGACCTAATACACTCCCTTGTGGAACCCCAACAGTAATTTCATTAGGATTAGATAATTTACCATGGCAGCTCACAACTTGTTTCCTTTTTGAAATGTAATTCGTAACCCATTTATGTTCATTGTCTGACACACCATACTTACTCAGTTCATAAAGTAATAGATCATGATCAATAGTATCAAAACATTTAGATATATCAAGAAAACAGGAGCCAATGACCTCGTGCTCATTAAATGCTTCATAAAAGTCAATAACACGGTGCAAGCTAAACTGAGTAGAGTGATTTAAAAAAAATGCAAACTGATCAACATTAATAATTTCATGATCAGTAAGATAATCCAGAAGTTGCATTTGAACTTCTTTTTCAATAATTTTAGCTATGTGACATACCACTGAAATAGGTCTATAATTACCCTGAGTTTGTTTTACAACCTTTGTTTTTATAGATTGGTGTAGTTCGAGCAAACTTCCAATCATCTGCAACAAATCCAGTCATAAGCGACATATTTACAATGTAACCAAGAGATTTATGAATGTAAGGAGAGGCTAATCTAAGCAATTTTGTATCAAAATCTAAGACATCCAGACTGCTGTCACTGTTAAGATGAGATAAGGCGTTAAGAATTGTATCTTCCGGTACGATATTAAAAATAAGTTTGTGCATTCAGGATTCTTCCAATTAAGTGGGTTCTTAGTGAATGAGTCTGATATTTCTTTACCAACATTTGTAAAATAATTGTTCATCTCATCACAGTTTAGATCAGGGTGGATACTGTTGACATACTTGCTATTACCAGTAACTTTATGAATTTCTTTCCATAATTTTTTTGGGGATTTTTTATACTTGGTGGAGACCTGATCAAAATATTCACGTTAAGATTTTCTAATTAAAGATGTGTCAAGAATTCTGGTTTTCCTATACTCAGCAGATGAGTCCCGACAGATATTTTGAATTGAATGAGCCTTTAAGTAGTCCCTCTTATACATCAGTTTAATAATACAGGGGGTCATCCAAGGACAAAATCTGACTTGTTTAATTGGAGCATGTTTGTTACTAATCTCTAAAAAAGCATTACGCCAGTTAACCCACTGATCTTCATCTTCTAACAGATTACCTTCGTAGTGTTTAAAAACAGCACAAGATTCAATATCTTTCAAGAATAACTCAGAGTTAAACACCTTATAATCCCTGAATTTGATTGTTTTATGCTTGGTAATTTTAAAATCAACGCAAGTATACACCATATAATGATTACTAAGAGCTACTTTGGCCACATCGCAAAATTTATGTTTCTTAGGAACTGAGCTAAGAATAAGATCAATACATTTAGAAGAATCTTTAGTAACACGAGTCGGTTTAGTAACCATATTGTTAAGAACATACATACTTTCAATATGATGAATAGGGTTACTACTGAGTGATTCATCAATTTTATAATCAATATTAAAATAGCCAAACAAAGCGACCTCTTTACCTTCAACTGATGCTTGATAAAGAATGCTTGATATCAAGAATTTCATTAAAATAATCACAATTAGCATTAGGGGGTCTATAGGCCTACATACAACATAATAATACATCACAAGTGTTATTCATTCTTAATTCAACCCAAGCCGCCTCAATTTGTGTATCTTTGGTGAAGTCATCCCTATCATTAAAAGAGAGAGTATCTCTAAGATAAATACACACTCCACAGCCACGTTGATTATTCAGTCTATCCTGTCTCTTTATGATGTAACCATCAATGTGAACTTCATTGTTACTAACCTTATCAGACAACCATGTTTCACTGTATAGGAAGAAGGCGCACCCAGGATTTGACTGGGGGGGGGGGGGGGGGGGTGTTGGGCTCACCAATAATTTTTTTAGAATGTTAAAATAACAATAAAAATATTGCCCGAGATTGTTTGCTTTGGAAAACAATTTTGAAAAGGGGCGGGGGGGGGGGGGGGGAGGGGGGGCGGGGAGATGTGCACTCTTTTAACGTTGGTGGCGCCATTTAAACCCGCATTATACTACTCGGAAATAGGCCACATACATATCACTACGGTCAATTCCTAGGACTAAAAAAATGGTCAACCTCTTGGGGGGGGGGGGGGGGGGGGGCTCAAGCCCCCGAGCCCCCCTTGGGTGCGCCACTGGGAGAAGGTGAGGGAAGCACCACTGCGGCAACTTGATACTCCCCAATTTGAAGCTCGCATCATATTGTGGCATCAGTATAACGCTGCCGGGCCAGGCGTTACATTTCGTTTACATCACGGAGTTGCAGTTTCGGCGTGGCATATCGGCGTGCGAAGCTTGTCTGGCTTTTTGACGATCGTGCACGAAGGTTACGGTGTGCCTTGCCGTCAATTAGCACTAAAAGGCCATTAACTATACATCTCTGGTTAGCAAGACATTTCGGCGCGGAATTCAGACATGGCTGTAATCATCTAAAAGAAGTAAATCATAGGTTATTATTGGGTAATTGATCGAGTGCCTGTCATATAACACTGTAGGTAATGGTCATCACTTTTTTGCAATTGGCGACTGAATACACCTTGACTCGCCTCCGAGAAATGGCTTGTTGATGCATCATATTCAATCGATGGACAGTAACTTGTATTCTAGCGTAGTCCTACATATTGCTGCTGCGACACACCAGTAGGCATACATGCGTGAGGAAATTCAGTTTGTTTAATTCTCATGTTTGCTAACTGTCACTGTGTGTAATGAGCGACAGCGTGATTAAACGTTCCTGCATCCGTTACTAAGCAACCCTTGACTCTGGTCGGCATCTTTGCTGTTTAATGTCTGTGAGATGGTTTTCCTACAAGTTGTATGTACAGGCGAGAATATCGAATGAACGTGGATTGAATACGATCCGTGTGGTTGTGAATTAATGTAAGGAACTAGTTCCATGTGTGCCAGACTGTCAATGATTATGTAGTGACGAACACGGATAGAAAAGGCATTTTGTGCTTTCTCTATTTTATTTTATCTTATCTCATTCTTATTCTGGTTTCATAATGAGCTGCGGTAAAGCACACTGAAGTAATAGGCGACCTGTTTACTAAACTGGCGTACTCTGTCTAGTTTTTGGAAAACCTTTTGGATTTGTGCTTTATGGATGAAAGGGAAAACAAGAACGTGAACAGTAAATGAACTGAAAAGCGAGCAACCGGTGATGTCAGGGTTAAAAAATACCATACCCAAAGAACAGTAATCATCGAGAATGGGGATGTTTTTCTGCGGATGTTAAAGGCAATTGGTGCTGCTAATTAACATCGCACTGCCATCCACACTCCTATTTGCAATAATAGAAAGATGGCGCGTGAATTCGCTGACTATGTGAGACGCTGAGGAGTCGTGACCTCAATGACCTGAACCGATGTCATCGATACACGCCAGGGATTACCCTTATGGACATACACTTTGAAGTTCTGGTTTTGTAGACGTTTGTCAAACCAACATGCCTTTCTCACCAATGATGCCAGTGCATATTGTTACTAGGTAAGTCCCGTATTTACAAATCATCATTAGTAACTCATTAGTATTATGTAAGTAGCTAAACTCAATTACGTTTCAAGTTGCAAGTATTCATTTGTGAAGTACACAGCTTTTAACCGGTATCCTAAAAGCCTGGTGATGATAACTGCGCGGGTGAGAGACAATAAAACCTGCTTTAATATAGGTTTTCCCGGACGATTTCGGAAAATGTTCACACTAATTTGTAAAAGATGCATTCGTTTTCGTGCGAAATAGAATGAACGTTCACAATCCCGTTTTCTATTTAGCAATTGATAATTCTATTTCCATAAAGGTGCATTCAGACGTAAAAAATCAGCGTACGATTTCCCGAATGTGCACTGAATTAGTAATTGATATTCGAATTCGAATGCACATCCGCAATCCTGTTTTCCTTTTAATTTATCACCAATCTATTTTGCTAAATGTGCAGCCGATTTTCCGCGTAGTGGTTTTAAAAAAATATTTTTGAATCATCCCTGGTCAAGCATTGGAATTCATTTATTTGTTAACAAAAAGTAACATATGGGGAACTTAACCAGGTGGTCTTATAGTCTTTTGAAACATAACAGAAAATAAGCTGAAGATAATCGTTCTTTGCTCAGCATTTGCCACGGTCGCATCATATAGCCAAATTTCACAGTTGACATACCGGTATAGGCCTCCTAAAATATCCAATCGAACTGATAAAATGAGAGAGAACTCTCAGAAATACAGAAAGACATGAAAATACAATTAAGACAAAGAACCACCAACAATAAAAACAAACAAACACATTAATGATCAATTAGGTCTACAATACATTGATTAATTAATTAATCAATCAATTAAAGTTGTATCATGAATTGTATAGGCCTGTATTCTTTATTTAAATTGGATGCAGAATTTGCGAATTTAAATTGTAACAAATGAATACGAATATTCAATTCAGGCCGTGCCACAATGACAAATCGATTTGCTGCGAAATAGATAGCACATTCTTAATAATCGACCACGCATACGTCAAACCGAAAGCCTAATCACGTATTTGTAATCGTTTAAATGAAACGTTATGCACATTCATTTATTTGAATGATACAAAATGAAATCGAATGCTAGTTTTTGCGAAAATACAACCCGGATATACGTCGTTCTCAAAATCAGCGCGAAATTGAATTCAAGTTTTACAAACATTTATGCACATCTTGCGAAATAGTCCAGGAAAACCTATATTGAAAAGATCAAATGAAACTCAAAATACGGTATCAATTAAACATTTGTGATAAACTTCACCGGGAAATATAAAATTGGCATTAACAAACTTTCAGAATTTGACAAGACTGTTACGTCGTTTGCACAGTATCTAACCGCACTAAACCGAACATGTTAACCCAGCTTTTCCATTGAAACGGTTCATGTATTTTTGTTTGCGATTTGTTGATAATGTGCTTTTGCCCACTGTTCCTGAGGCATTCATTTTTTCAAATCAGAAACGATAGCTACCAATTGTGTTTACCACGTTTCCAAAGTAAGGACACGCGGCAAGATTGCCATGTAGTATTAGACCTATACTAGGCCATGTAACACTTCCTTTTTTCGTGTCACCTGATAGTCAGTGTTGGAGTACTCATACTCGTACTCGAGTACAACTCCAGTACCACTAAGTACTCGGCCTAAACACGATTTTCAGTACTCGAATTTGTTTGACTCGGCACGTACTCTGCTTTTTGTACTTGGACTCGTACCGGTCTCGGCATTTTGTACTCACTACTTAGTACTCGATACCTGAACTCGGGAATACAATCAACTATTTTTCTCTTTTGATACTGCACCTTGGGACTCGAAAGTACACATACATAAACAGTTCTTGGGCTGTTGGGTAAATTCCCAAAATGAGAAATTTCTGGCTCAATCACACATGATGTATTTTTTAGTAGTTTCATCATCTCGTGTAAAAGGTAAATAAAGAAAACATGGAAATAAAGTGAAATAGTGAGTCTCCTTAAGGGTTGGTGTATAGACTCTTGACGATGCAGGTACATTATATTAATGTTCAGAACATAACTTGGTATTTTTGTTTCTTATGGTGTACTCGTACTCAGCCTGTACTCGACTGTTTATGTACTTGTACTCGGCCCGTACTCGGACCCTGAAAATCTCGGACTCGATTATTTGGCCCAGGACTCGATCATCGATGTACTCGGACTCGGCCTGTACTCGGCTCTAAATGTACTCGGAGAACTTGGTACTCGATTGTAGGGCTCGACTCTAACACTACCGATAGTTCCTGACGGGGAACAGATTAAAACAATCACTTAAAGATAGTTTAAATCACTGAAAATAAGATAATCCACGTTGTCATTGCAATCGATCGAAATAAGGGGTTGAAATCAGGCCTTAAAATCCCCTTGGCAGCCATATATGGACAGTCATTTCAAAAAAAAAAATCAAAAATGACAATAACAGTCATTTACGTTAAAAACATAACTTTCACAAATTAATATACAATTCCACATTTTCTCTGAAAAGGGTATTCTTAAAAAGGCAACGAAGAATACATTTTTAATTCTCCTATTATTTATACGTCAACCCACCGCTTTATTTGTGTATGATGCGGCGTTCCATACAAGGGTGTCGACAGCTTTGTATACGCACTATGCATGCAAACAAATACACGTGAGGACTATACACGTGAGGACTTTCTATTGTTCCCTTTAATATAACCCATCCCTATAGACTAAGCACACGTTTACCTGTCCTCACTTTTTCCGGAACAAAGAAATAAATGTGAGGACAGTATTGTTCCCTTTGTTATACCCTCTTTTCTGTCCTCATGTGTAATGCAATACCATGACAGCGGCCCCGATGATCTGCATGTGAGTCCAACTTTCTCGTAGATGTCATATTTTGAACATGCATCGGATATGGCCTAAAAAGACGTCATGTTTCCAATATTTCGCTAATAACCTTCATTTTTGATTCAGGACATCAAACTGAATAGGAAAACATAAGTTAACCTAGTTCCCCAACTGGTACCACGGAGGTCACTTTCTGAACGCTTTTTACATGCATGACTGTCTAAATTATTGAAGAAAAGTAGGAACAAAATTTAACCTGAGCGTCAGGTTGCAACGTGATTAGCTCATTGTCGGGAAGAGAAAGCCCGGCCCCTAAAACCCCTGTACTGCATCCTCTGGCACTGCGGACGTAAGTGAACGTACGTACATTAATTATAATGCCACGACCGCCTTATATATACTACATAATTGTCTACGCTATTAAGACTGGCGTGTGAACCAGAACAATGGCGAATGACGTACGTATGACGTACTAGACTTTTTCGTTCTCCTTTTCCCTAATTTGGTATCGTTCACATTTTGTAAATTGAAATGAAAAACAAGTTTTTATCTACCTTTTAGTAAAAAGAACAGCGTCAAAACAAATTATTTCATTATACTCGCTTATACACGTATGAAGCTCCTATTTGAGGTGCCCGGAAGATCAGTTTCTCGTAAACTCTCATACGTTCTCGAGGTCAACTTACACGCTCTATAGTGTATACCCAGCACGATATGGGGCAGAGGGGTACCCCCCTTTTTGTCCCTATACCCTATACACTATCCAGACTATTGTTACCTAACACATCCCCCCTAGGCTTCTGAACAGAATTCCTGAGATTCCGGGAACACAATGACCAACACAAAAGAGGGGGGTTCGCTCTGCCCCATATCGTGCATCATATTCTATAGTGGCTTCGACAACGAAATGTATATTGACGCACAGACCTAATTATTTTGAGGATTATTTGTACTTCGTATTGTAGGATTAAATCCATTGAAGACGGATGACGGCTACAGGCGCGGTTTGAAAAAGACCACATAGCGGGTTGGCGTCTATACCCGCATTCTTCTGCATATTCAATCCATTGTTCGTTTATTGTGTGCGTTACGCATGCAAACAACCCTATTGTGTGCGGTACGCTTGGCCGGAAATGCATATTATGTGCGTTACGTTTGGCTGCACGTAGCCCGCATTGGCATACCGGCTTCTTCTTATAACAGCCGGGCAGAAGGGGCAAAAGGAAAAATTTCACATGGTGTACCGCGAACCTTCCATACTTCATACATGTATTATGTGTTGTTCTTAAATTTTATTCTTAAATTCTTGCCAAAAATATTGTTGGAAAGTTGGAATTAAAATGGTATCTTTAAATTGAGTAAGAAACATCTTAAGGTCTAGACAAATTTGATTTGTTCTTGGGTGTCAACAATTATACCCAAGTCCGTAATCATCTTTTTGTTAAGGAACAGAAGTCTTGCCAATGACAGCAGAATTTAATTCACAATGTTTCATTTACCTCTCAAAAGTATTAAGTGTCAACAATCCAGGGTTGTTTGATTTAAATCAATGGAAAACAGTCACTAATAAAAATCACGTTTTGATTGGGGGTCAGAATAACGTTTTGTATGCAATCAAGTCTGTTCTGACTCTGAGAAAATAAACTATATAAGGAAACAAAACTGTACACACCTACATGCATACGGTGATATTTATGGTAGCTGCATTTCATTGTTTAAAGTTTTATTCCAAAATGGTTGTGTGTAGAGAAGGGGGGGGGGGGGGGGTGGGGGGTTTCCTGCTATTAACTTGGATAAGAAATGTGCAGTATGATGATGATGCTGTAACTTATAATACCACAGAGACAAACTACATGTATGTATTCTAGAAAAGAATGTGATAAATAAAAGGGATTTGACAAGTGCTGATTTCATGAACAATTGTGTGCATTGTGGTTATACTTGACTTTTAATGATGGTCATTTAAATTTACTTATTTAAAATAAAAATGTTTTAAGCAAATGGTACAATAGTAAAACAAAAATTGAAACCGATTCTTAAAATATGATTGAAATAACAAAAAGTCTGATTTATTTTTATTAACCCTGCAACAATCATACTTAGTCATTTACTTCAATCTGTAAATATCGCTTGTGTTTGGGAACAAATGTCTTGTCAGTGATGACAGGATTTCATTTACAATTAAAGAAGTAGCAACATGGATTTTTATTCTTTAATTCAATTCTGGTTGCATTGGAATAGGACTGTTTGAAAAGATTATGACTCGTATGCTTCATTTTCTTTTGTTTTTACATGAAATAAAACTTCAGTCACATGACTAATCTGATTAGTCATCAATTTGAATGATTAACTGCAAAAGTCAGATAAGTCATTTCACACGCTTTTTTGGATTTAATCAGAAGACTAATTAATATTAGTCATTTTGACTAGCTTAGTTGACTAAGAAATATGAGTCATTTGGCTTGTCTAACTTTGGTTGGTCATTTCAGACGTAGGGCAGAACAAAATTGTATTAGTCAAAATTACTAACTTATGTTTACAGTGTAGCCACTTTATTGCCCACAATTTGTTTTTGCGCGGGATGACTTTCATCCTCCAACAGCAAAACCAATATTGCAGGCAGCCTTTTTTTCGTTTTAGCGACATATCGCCTAAAACGAAACCTTTATCAAAGAGCAGTTGGGACCCCCGTGGAGAAGTTCAAACAGGTAGGTGAGTGGGTCGCTCTTCGCGTTTCTTTCAAAACTAATTTAGTCCTGATTGATTGCCAGATGTGCGTGCAATTTTGATTGCGCGCGCGTTGCTTCAAAATTGCCGCGTGTGTCATGAAAATTGCGTCAACAAAAGTTGCCTCGGCGTTGCCAGAAAAATGTTGCCGGCAATCTGATTGCCCCTTAATTGCCCCGTGTGACAAGGCCTTTACGCTGCAAACAACCCTATTGTGTGCGTAACGCTTGGCCGGAAATGCATATTATGTGCGTTACGTTTGGCTGCACAAGCCCGCATTGGCATACCGGCGTCCCATTATAACAGCCGGGCAGAAGGGGTAAAAGGAAACCATTGTTGTTTCCTTATTACTTTGCAAAATATAGTCAGAGGGTGAATCTGCGTTCTCGGGTAACCCGCGAACAGTGTTCTCTTGTTGCCGATTACGAACTCCAAAGTGCCGTGATAGAGTATATCTGGGCAAAAATTCAAGATGGCAGCCGCCATATTATGCTCCAAATGAAAAGAAAGGAAAATTAACGATCTAATGAAAATAATTGAAATCCTGGAACAGCAATAACAATTGGCAAAGAAAACCCCACTCCTATGATCACGTACAATTTTATTTTCTTATAATAATTTATACTGTTCGTAGACCGAATGAGGGCTTCCACTGTCACGAAAATTAACGAAGTTCCGGAAGGGCCCAAGTGCGCCATCTTTGTTCTTACGCACTCGTTTTAGGTGGCTTAAGTTGTCCGCACAAACACCGAAATTATGACTTAGCTAGCTGAGCGTGAGCCGTACAGCCGTTAGTTGCTCAAATCATTTATTAATTTCACAAGATCACTCAAAATATTAATTAGTCAATCGCAGTGAACAAGTCGTCAAATAGCGAGACAATAATGAGTAATGCAAGTGATTAGTCAGATGACGATTTAGTTTAGGGGTGTGACGAATTAAAGTCCATGCAATACGAATCATTTTAATTGCTGGACGAATCAATTTAATTGCTTGACGAATTTAATTCAGTGAAAGACTAATTTAAATGAAGGACTAATCTACCGAACTTCAAATGACAAATATGCATAGTCATGTAAATTAGATGTGACGAATTATTTTTGACATGACAAATTGAATGACTAACTTTTTACAACTTCACTAATTAACAGAGCGAGCCCGTCAAAATATACCGATTTGTTTTACTTTTTACCTTTGATTGCCGGGTTTCCCACCCTGGGCGCGCTACGTGGGGCCTTTCTTGACTGTTTCATGAAGGGTATAGGCCTACAACGGATCCACGTTCGCAGTAAATGGCGGTCGCGCGCTACGAGGCTGCGCGCGTACAGCGTGTGACTCCTTTTCCTTCAGGAAACACTCGGCGGGAAGCCGCGCGGTGCATTAAAGGTACACATTGCTTTGGATTTTGCGATTTGGGCTATAAAACTGAAATGGATATGGTTGGGAAGCTTTTTTTAAAGTAGAATATAAAGATTCACATAACTATCCCTTCAAATTGCGTGGTTTTTGTTTAATTTCGTGACAAATAACGGTCCGCCATTTTGTAGAACCAAATTTTTGACTCCACAAAATGGCGGACTGTGTTCACCAGTCGTATTTCCAGTCGCATCTGGTTGAAGTACGTTCTGTTGATCCATTTTGATGTACTGTGGCACGGCGCGCAGCACTGGCGATATATGTTGAGAGGTAGAGAATTGTACCTGGCGATCATCTGATAGGTTCACAAGGCCACTGGCTGCGGCGCCAGCCTAAAGACTCTTACAGCGTATTTTGCGCATTATTTAGACGGTGGTATTTAGTACTGGAAATAAGTCTATGTATCGCGGGTCAGATGTCAGGGGTAAGCGGCCAATGTTTTTGTTTCGTAATCACTAATCACTAATTACAACACATTATACGTGTTTTTTTGCATGAACAACTCTTATAAAAGATAAGGAACATTTCCAAACCTTTAAAATTTCATGACATTTGAAGGCAATGTGTCCCTTTAAGCCCGGTTCATACTTCATGCGAATGCGAATGCGAAGCGAATTTCATGACGTCAACAACTGAAGTTTCATTGTGACGTTCTCCGTTACCTTAACAAATTCGCATCGCATACGTATTCGCATGAAGTATGAACCGGGCTTTAGTCAACATCATGCCGTAATGTATTAATATGCGCGGTCTGTTTGAAATAGGCCTATGTGTGAACAGAGTATTAGCAAACAAGACGATGATGTATCGCTGCGGGTGCCTCTCGGAATTGAACGGGAAATTAGACTTTTTATCCGGATCGTAAGTAAACCCTAGTACCTATATCTATATCCTCGAACTCTACTTGTATCTTTGGTTGCGTATCAGTAGTTTGGTGGCCGCTATAAGGGTGAAATCTGATGTTTCCGTTGGGTCTTCAGACACTTTTACTGAAGTTATTTTTAATGTCAACCAGTTTTGTAAGTTCATTACAATACAAGCTCATTCACAAGTCCAGTCAGTCACAACTCACAATTAAAGGGATGAACAATGACAAAGGAATGTTTTTGTTTTCCTGTGAATTGCTTGACTAAATTAATAGTGATAGTTATGAACGTGATAACAAAAATCTTGAATTGAAATAGCAAAAGTTAATGTCAATAAATTTTGCTTCTTATCAATGTGTTGATTGTGCTTCTTAGGACATATCTATTAATTCTTCAAGAACTATATACATGTAGTTAGAAACCTGGTTGCTGACTTCCATAATCTGGCTTCGATTCAGAATGAAAATTGAAACTGGCAGTATTCAGACTCAACGTCAGATTCAATATCTTAAAGATATTGAATGGGATACTGCCAGTTTATAAATGTATACATGTACTAGGCCTAATTCCGAACAAAGTTTTACACATGTAATAGTCAGATAGTGGAATGTGTTCAATTGTAATGTCTGTTCAATATGAATTTTACAAATTAAAGTAAAAATGTCAATTACAAACTCAGATTGAGTTTTCACAAGTGTGATTATTACTTTGAAAGCGGTTTTACGTGTGACAAATCAGCATAGGCATATGACAATTTAAAATAGTCAGCAAATATGACAAACTAATTTTCTTGCATTACTAATTAAATTTCTTGCATTACTAATACATTTTCTTGCATTACTAATTAATTTTCTTGCATTACTAATTGATTTACTTGCATTACTATTCATTTGAGAAGTTAGTCAAATAAGATACTTTTTCATGACTAATTATAATTAGTCAAAATAACCCATGCATGACAAACTATTAATTAGTCAGATAAGACAGGGTGCATGACTATTTTATTTTAGTCAAATGACTAAGTACAATTTTCAGTGATTTTTTCAAAGAGTAATGAAATTATTATACGCTGCAGGTTTACCTGTGAAATATTTCCGAAAGTTGCCATCAATTTCTTTTTCGGAGCGAAGTTTCAAAGGTGAAAAGTTTTAAAATGGCGCCCCACAGTTCAATTTTAGACTGTTCCATGTATTTATATTGTTGTACTATAAAACAGTCGTCGTAAAAACGGCATTCAGCCTCGTCCGCGATGTATAAAACAAATAAAACTGCGCAGCTACGCACTGTTTCGTGAAATGGATCGCAATGATGTAGCGCAGCTGCGCAACATTTTTATAGCGCAAGTCCTACGCCATGGCTTAAGTTGCGCACGGTTTCGTGAAATCGGTTTCTGAATGTGGAAATTGCCGCCAAAAAGACAAGCGGTACAGGAGGATTTTACTTTAGCTGCTTACGGCAAAATATTAAGATTTGTATTGCGCTCGTTGCCTCTGATTACTTTACTAAATGCATTTTCCCTTGCTCGTTGCCCTGTTCACGTGACTTTTTAGCGCGTCCATGCACAGCAAGAAAATTCTCTACACAGTGAATGGTGCGCGCGCACACGCTTCCGATACTCCCTTGGTATTTATGCGCCGCGATCAGCAGCTGTAACAGCAGAATAACCCTAAATTCTTTCATACTATAGGTGAACGTGATCCTTAGGAAAATTGCAAGTTTACGTAAACATTTTTGTTCCGTCTGCTGTATTATCGTAGTTTGCTGGTTATTGTTTTTGCCGCTTTGTTGTTTTTAATTAGTTTGTAAAAATGTAATACCGGGATCTTTGTGTGTATTACTCTTTGGATCTTTTTAGTTGAAATTGCTTGTTGCATTTTCCCCACTTTTTAAATGCAATTGTAGATTTGTAGAACGTTTATATATTTTAAAGTTGATGTAACCACTGTACAATTCAACCCTCGGGTTGTGGAATGAAATGGAATGGAATGGAATGGAATGGAACCGAACATGTCACAACAATTTTAGGACAACAGCCCCCAAAACAGAATATTTCTGTATGTTTACAGCAAACATTGAAAACAACATCATCTGCTGCTTTCTTATTTGTATCTTTGACTTTTCGAACAGGAAAAACCACTGTAGATGCACGTAATTTGTGACGGCGTACAGATAACAGAAATTACTTTCCAACCCATAACAGCAATAATAAAACCCTTACAATGCAGCCACTCACATTCAGGGGTCGAAATTCAATTTGATCAAATCAATCACTGAACGCTATAGTAATCGACTTCCATCAAGTGTGTACATTGCTCTTTTAAACCATACAAATTTAGGCCTACATGTTGGTAATTATGTCTGCGAGATTTAAATGGACAAGACAGTAGAATAATTTTATGGCATGAATATACGTACGGCAGCGCTATTTTTGAAACAGCTGCAGGGAATGATTACACGGTTCTGATTTTTACATTACTACAATTATACACGAGTCAAAACATGATGGCATCAAATCCACAGTGTTTTCCCACAGCATTATGTACAAGAATCATTTTGTAGTTTGTTTTAGAAATTCCATTAATTTCCATAATTTCTATATTAAATTTTCAAAGTGAACGAAGAAAACTGGAAGGAGCGGGATTCGATCCTGCGACCTCCGGAACACCGTACCGGCGCTCTACCAACTGAGGTATCTTGCCCTATGTTGGCGGTCTCCCAAATGTCTTTGTTCGGGGGCGCTAGTCAAAAGTCATAAGCCCACTTTGGCGTATATAGCCAGGGATCACGCCCAATTTTACGATACAACATATATATATATATATATATATAAAGTAAGATAAAAGTTAAAGCAGTGCTCACCAAGAATATTGGAGCTGAATTTTCGGCCTGAACTTTCCCGGACAGCGGCGTCGCGGGGGGGGGGGGGGGGGGGGCGCACGCCCCGCATAAAAAAACTAGTCGCCCCCGCCCCACTGTAAATTTCGCAAACGGAGAAAATAATAGTATTAGTAAAAAAATATAGCGCCAAGTAAAATGCGTGTTAAACGCATGCGGATGAAACACGTTGGCGACCCCCTGTAACAATTTGCAGCATACAAATTAGATAATTGAAGAATATTTAAATTTCTTTACACAACATCGTTGGGTTTAAGTGTTAATTTCGATCCAAGAAAGTCAGCAAGATTGCAAACATTTGTGACCGTAACGTTTCAGATTACCACTAACGAAATGAAATGACCAAATGATTAAAATGACCCAACTCTATAAGAGACTAATGTGTCGAAACTAGGACTAGAATCGTGAATTAAACTGCTCCCAATCAGATTTGAAATCGAAATTAACAATTAATTAAGTACAACGGTGTGGACGAAATTAAATTATTCGTCAATCGAAGGCGCATGATTCATGTACCGGAAACCTCCAATACTGAGCTTTTAACAAGAAAATTGAGACTTGAGTACCCCGGTGACGAAATGTTCATGAAGGCTGGGATCAGACAGAAATTCCCATTCAGTATGACCCTATTCCACAAGGTGAGCAATGAGCATTCATAGCTAGGCCTACACTGTTAAAACGCTGTTTAAATTTTTAAACAAAGTTGTTTAAGTGCCCTGCTTAAATAACCATGTGCCCTGTTTAAGCAGGGCACATGAACAAACGGGTTGTTTAACTTGTTTAAACAACCTTTTAACAGTGTATTGCACTTGTAATTCACGGGTACAATAATATGAACAGGACCAACATTAAAGATATATTCTCCGGGCTCTTTTCGACGTTTTATTACGAAAACAAATTCCTATAATTTTTCTTGTAAGTGATTTACTTTGGAATGAGACATGGAACGATAAAATCCACTATAACATTTAGTTATTGACTAGTTACTTTAAACATTTCGAATTATTTGCGGTCCGACAATAATTCAGTTCCCGTAAAAAAAAACAATTTGAAAATTCCTTTGAAAAAAAAATTGTGGAAAAATATGGACAGCATATCTTTAACAATCCACTATTAAAACCGACCCTGCTAAATCCAACAAAATCCAACAATGGTAAAAAGCCGTTGAAATTTGTTGGATTTAGCAGTCCGCACAAACTACATGGGTGTGTTGGATATTTCTGTATTCAGCAGGGTAGCAGCTAAATAATTTTATTGTATTTTGGAGGGTGGAAGTAGACTAACAGTAACATTTTTGTTGGATTTTATTGGATTTGGCAGGGCTCATACAAACAAATACCTGTTGGTCAGAGCATACTGACCGGAACGTGGAGTTTATACCTCTGGTTCTTTTCAGAATTGAAAAATATTTTCACATGGTGTTTCCGCAAACCTGTAAAATCATCACCACATGTTAAAGTAATGGTTCCAATACCCTTAAGGCCTGAATACATCAATTTGAATACAACAAAATGTGGTGTTGGATTTTCGTGGATTCGGGAAGGTTATCCTACACGTTGAAGACTGCCTCAAAACGCGTACTATTCCCGTCCCGACCCCTGGATAATAGCTTAATACAAGCCCAAATGGAATTTTCCTTGGTCTTTGCGAAGGGAAAATCACTCAACCATCCCGTTAAATTTCACCAGAAACAGAGTGGGCTGATGTTTGCTTGAGCTGATACCAGAGTTGTATTCGAGTCCCTGCAAGTCCTTTTACAAGTCCTTTCGCAAGCCCAGTCAGAAGTCCTTTCATAAAACCGGTCACAAGTATATAACTGGATGAACAATGACAAAGGAATGCCTTTGTCATAGCTTGTAATTGGGATTAGGACTGGAGAGCTTGTGATGGACTTGCAGGGACTTGTGAAAGGACTTGCAGGGACTCGAATACAACTCTGGCATAAACGCATAACTCTTTAGCACATAAAATGTACCGGTACTCTTCGTTACTTTAAAACTCAACATGAACCATATACGCAGGATCACGAAGTACAGAACATATAAACCAGTCTTGGCCGAAACCTACATTTCATGCACACGCCACAGGCCTAATCCTCTTTCCAATGGATCTTGTAATATTACGGTTTGATGAAAAATCAAATTGTTGGCATAGTGACTTGGTATATTTATCACAACTAAGCGCAATGCTCCTTGTTATTGGAAGAACGTCACGCCTATACGACGGTAATTATGGTTCTATATAGATGAATAATTCAGCGCACGTAGACGTCAAGCTGTGACACGTGCAGCATGCAGTACTAGGAATTAATGTCGACATTATGTGAAGGAGCTCTTCGAGAACCTTGACATACACAATTTGAAAAATTTATACAGTGTGAGTCACAAATTAACAAACCTAACAATTTTCCCATATTACCATTAAATCCTTTGTATATTGTTATAAAAATCTGTTATTTTGATAAAAATACTGTTGCGTAAAACAATTCGGAAAAGGTTTTTTTCGGTTTTTTTTCCTTCTAGAAATGGTTCATATTAATTTACTCAATATTGAGCCATTGTTTGAATATTTTATCGCAAGGATTCGGCAAGTTATCAAGCCCAACGTATTTGGTTGATATTTTCCCGGAAGTTGGTATTTACATTTTTTTATCCTGTATTCGTATTTAAAGTTTTAGAAGAAGCTGTTTGCATGACAATTATTGATCTCGACCATTAATTGAAAAATGGTTAGATATTGGACACTTGTGTTTACTCGACTACGGGAGAAAGTCTGACCACCAACCATGTTTAATAGAAAAATACCAATTGTGTATATATAGGTAGTTCTTATGTTCACCAATATTGGTATCGATATTGGTCTACTTGTATATACCCAACTTTTTAAAGAGCGTGTAAATATAAACGCTTTCTTTCAGTACAAAGACCATCCGATAAAATCATGTTGTTTGCGCGTTATTGACTTTTCTACTTAGGCCCTGTTTTAGGTGTTTGTCCATTATTGTTTGTAGATGTTGATTTGAAGGTGCGCACCCTTATAAATGGTTTGCAAACACATAACAAACTATAGCAACAATTTCGGACAGCCATAATGTGTAGACAAGCAGAACATAGCCCGTTGCACTCCAAGAAAAAAATGTTGGTTTTCCCGTGTATCTGGAGGGTCTTGGAAAATTTTGTTATATCATGAGATGTTTATTATTCTGCGACTTCATTATTTGGTAATTGAGGCTGACAAAAAAGGATTGGACAAAAAGGATTTTGACTTCATCAAAAAAAGAGACCGTATCCTATATATGACAGACGTGTGGTTGTGTGCAAAGCCACAATCATGGGTATGCTTGTACTCTCCCCACCATCCTGGTCAGGACTTTCTATTGTTCACACACACTAACCCATCCCCATAGACTAAGCACACGTTAACTCGTGACAGTATTGTTCCTTTTGTCATACCCTCTTTTTGTCCTCACCAGTACGTAAATAATAATACACCCATTTTAGTGTCCATGTTATGAACAGCATTTTGAAAAAACAATAATGTAAACATTATTTGAGATTACACACGAATCGGTCATCCAGCTTTATGCCAACTTGGAATAATATGTGCTCTAAGTGTGGCAAATCCTAATTTTTCAATGAGCTATTCAGCATTGCTCTGTCGTTCATGATTTCACAGGATGCTTGAGACTGCTATATTTACTTACAGTCTAGTACGGTATTTTGTAATAATTCAGTAGTTTTGTTTTTTGATGTTTGCAAATGATGTATACTACGTTTAAACATGTTTTATTGTTTTCATTGATGGTAAAAAGACACCGACCGACCCTCCATCCCAATTTTTCCCATTTAAGGGTAACACATTTTTTGGCCTAATTCCAACTCAGTTTTACTTGAGGCAAGCCGTGTCTGTGGATGCGCCGATCAACTGCTCTTTACAGTCAGTTTCTCTGAAAGTTCTCCCTTGTTCCTGATCAATATTGCTCAACGCGCGTTGCTGAAGGTTCTCGATTCAAACACAGCAAATAGCCAATAATGCTTATTGTTCATTCCATATTGGAAGCGTCTACGTCTACCTACTGGAGTGACGCTCAAACATTCACCTGGACCTGTGCCAGAATCAAACAAAATGGACATAGCCAATGATAAACAGTTTATAATAGAACTGATCAATTGTTGAAGATGATGACCAATTGTACATGATATTTATTATTTATGACTAGCATTCACATTGTCTGTTTGTGTTACAATCATTTCTGTTGTCATTTCTATTAAATTACTAGGCCTAAACAGCCCATTAGGAAGACATCTTAGTGTCTTAATACCGGTACCGTATACCCACGGAGACATTGCGACTTAGGGAGACATTTTCATGTCTCCCTATAATGCCTCATCAGGGGCGGATCTAGGTTTTAACTAAGGGGGGGGGGTTTACCTGAGGTGATTGGCCTACACACCCCAGCGTGCCGAATTTTCGACACCCGACACTGGTTATTTTTTATTTTTTCCCAGCCCAGGGGGGGGGGGGGGGGGGGGTTTAAACCCCCAAACCCCCCCCGTAGATCCGCCACTGCTCATCTAGAAGGAAATGTTTGGCTTCAAAACTGGAAAGTTGGAAGTGCTCCTAAATTAAGTTCATATTTTTTAAGGACGCATTAATTTTGGACTGTCTATATTAAGTTGATCTATATATTAATTTACATTCATGTTTTAGTGTAAATTCTTTAACCACCTTCTAGTTCCATCTCCATCCATTTCTGTTATCGCACAAAAATAATTGCACATTTTGTTTACGACGGTTTTGGGGTTCTTTAGACCCATGACAGATTGGAGAATTTATTCCCGAATGCTATGGATATTCGTAATTTGTCACCACAGTGTTTCCCACGGGAACGGAACATCCGTGTATTATGTGGGCATATTCCATCAAAGGCACTGGAAAACATTAATAGTAACCCCCCCCCCCCCCCCCCATGATTCCCAAAGCGCATGGGCGTCGCCAGGATTTTTTCTAGAGTGGGAAAAGCACTCACCAGAAAGACGCAAATGGAGAAAAATCGAAAGGGGAGGGGGGTGCTGGACATCACTCGACGCTTTGTTCAAGACCGCGATAGGTCTATTGTATATAGCCGCATTTTAGGCCCTTTCAGCAGGTTTCGTGTTTGAAATATACATTCAATTGAGTACGACATTCTCTTCGACCCTCTTTTCATTTGTATTTATTTATTTATTTCTCCCTTTTTAAATTTTCGGGCGAGGGGGGGGGGGGGGGGGGTGCAACCCCTCCACCACCCACCCCCTCGCGACGCCAATGCCAAAGCGTTCTTATACACATGGCCGGATTATCCAATAGGCACAGTTGGCACTGTGCCGAGGGCCTACGAAAAATTAGGGGGAATACAAAACATTAGGGGACCTACGACAAATTGGAGGGCTACGAAAATTTCTCATTATGCTATACACGCACGCACTCACACACTCATAAATTTTCGATTTTAAGAAAGCAATAACTCATGTTATAGGCGAGTTATTTACCTGAAAACTACTAGACCGATGCCCTTCACATCACCTTAACATGTACGGTTCGTTATTCTTTAGACGAGTTGGAAAATGAATTCCATAATTTAGTTTGAAGTTTTTTCTCCGCTAAACCAACATTCAAATAACAGTGTTGGAGTCGAGTCCTACAATCCGAGTACCAAGTTCTCCGAGTACATTAAGCCGAGTACGGGCCAAATCCGAGTACATCGATGATCGTTGATCGAGTCCTTGGCCAAAAATTCGAGTCCGAGTTTTTTCAGGGTCTCAGTACAGGCCGAGTACGAGTACATAAACAGTCGAGTATGGGCCGAGTACGAGTACACAATAAGAAAAAAAAATGCCAAGTTAGGTTCTGAACATTATTATAATGTGTCTGCATCATTAAGAGTGTAAAAAAACAACATTTCAGGAGACGGACTATTTCACTTTATTTCCATGTTTTCTATTTACTTTTTTACACAACATGATGAACCTACTCAACAAGTTGCTTATTACATGTAATTGAGCCAGAAATTTCTCCTTTTTGGGAATTTACCCGACAGCCCAAGAACTATGTATGTATGTGTACGTTCGAATCCGGTGCAGTACCGTACGAAGCCCGGGAAGGGACAGTGAGAAATATTTTTTTTCCATCTGCTAAATCGTTCAAACGATTTAATAAATTGTTCAAACGAATTAATAAATCGTTCAAACGAATTAGCTAAATCGTTCAAACGAATTAATAAATCGTTCAAACGAATTAATAAATCGTTCAAACGAATTAATAAATCGTTCAAACGAATTAATAAATCGTTCAAACGATTTAATAAATCGTT
Organism: Hippasteria phrygiana; assembly: GCA_037893225.1. Taxonomy (NCBI): domain Eukaryota; kingdom Metazoa; phylum Echinodermata; class Asteroidea; order Valvatida; family Goniasteridae; genus Hippasteria; species Hippasteria phrygiana. The sequence goes on from JAZGUH010000239.1 coordinate 479,451, forward strand.
CAAACGATTTAATAAATCGTTCAAACGAATTAGCTAAATCGTTCGAACGAATTAATAAATCGTCCAAACGAATTAATAAATCGTTCAAACGAATTAATAAATCGTTCAAACGAATTAATAAATCGTTCAAACGAATTAATAATCGTTCAAACGATTTAATAAATCGTTCAAACGAATTAGCTAAATCGTTCAAACGATTTAATAAATCGTTCAAACGAATTAATAAATCGTTCAAACGATTTAATAAATCGTTCAAACGATTTAATAAATCGTTCAAACGATTTAATAAATCGTTCAAACGATTTAATAAATCGTTCAAAAGATTTAATAAATCGTTCAAACGATTTAATAAATCGTTCAAACGATTTATTAAATCGTTCAAACGAATTAATAAATCGTTCAAACGAATTAGCTAAATCGTTCAAACGAATTAATAAATCGTTCAAACGAATTAATAAATCGTTCAAACGAATTAATAAATCGTTCAAACGAATTAATAAATCGTTCAAACGAATTAATAAATCGTTCAAACGAATTAATAAATCGTTCAAACGAATTAGCTAAATCGTTCAAACGAATTAATAAATCGTTCAAACGAATTAATAAATCGTTCAAACGAATTAATAAATCGTTCAAACGAATTAATAATCGTTCAAACGATTTAATAAATCGTTCAAACGAATTAGCTAAATCGTTCAAACGATTTAATAAATCGTTCAAACGAATTAATAAATCGTTCAAACGATTTAATAAATCGTTCAAACGATTTAATAAATCGTTCAAACGATTTAATAAATCGTTCAAACGATTTAATAAATCGTTCAAACGATTTAATAAATCGTTCAAACGATTTAATAAATCGTTCAAACGATTTAATAAATCGTTCAAACGATTTATTAAATCGTTCAAACGAATTAATAAATCGTTCAAACGAATTAGCTAAATCGTTCAAACGAATTAATAAATCGTTCAAACGAATTAATAAATCGTTCAAACGAATTAATAAATCGTTCAAACGAATTAATAAATCGTTCAAACGAATTAATAAATCGTTCAAACGAATTAATAAATCGTTCAAACGAATTAGCTAAATCGTTCAAACGAATTGCTAAATCGTTCAAACGAATTAATAAATCGTTCAAACGAATTAATAAATCGTTCAAACGATTTAATAAATCGTTCAAACGAATTAGCTAAATCGTTCAAACGAATTAGCTAAATCGTTCAAACGATTTAATAAATCGTTCAAACGATTTAATAAATCGTTCAAACGATTTAATAAATCGTTCAAACGAATTAATAAATCGTTCAAACGATTTAATAAATCGTTTAAACGATTTAATAAATAAACCCTTTAAAAAAGAATGCCGCCAACATGCTTGTTACCACATATAATTAATCCGGTAACAAGCATATTGGCGGCCATTTTGAAACAAACAATTGAAAAAGTAATAACGCCCAAAAAGTTGCCACCGCTCACGCTGCAATGCTATCACACATTTTCCAACTCTATAGGTGTGAATACCTTGCCAAAAATCGTTGAGTATTGCTCCTTTCCATCATTGGATACCGGTGGCCCATTTTTTGGACCGAGGCTGATGGCCTATGAAAGTATTGGTTTATTCATAAACCGATTTTGGCCTTTAAATAAGAATTTTGGAGGGGTAATGAATAGAGATATTTTAAAAGCGTTTGCATGGTATGAGTAATATTGTAGTGTCCTTGTAGTTTTACAGTTTTATACTATTGCGTTACCTTGTTTCATGAAGAACATTGATTTTCCATTAACATGTCTATAAGCAACGGCGGCAGAACGATTTTCAAAGTGGGGGGGGGGGGGGGGGGGTGTTATTTTAGCGAAGCTCAATGTGTACATTTTGAAGAAAACAAAAGTATAGGACCTGCCAAGAGTTGGGGGGGGGGGGGGGGGGGGGGCCATCCCCCCCACTGGCTCTACCGCCGTTGTCTATCGGTGATGGCGGTGACTATCGATATCTCTATGCTTTTGTCCCAAAGTTGTAATATATCCTGATACTTCCCACTAAACTTTCGGTTGCTCCAAACATTCAAAACAAATTTCACATCAGTGTCCGTCATATATTTCAAATCCAGGCATTTTAACTACAATCGGACGACGTGTTGGGTCTGAAATCATTCGGCACTCGGAAAAATCACCCATCGGTCCCAAAACTTTTACACGACCACTAAATAGGCGGGGGCTCAAGCTATGAAAACAAGACAAACTAAAAACAAAAATGAAACCGCAAAAAACACGGACAGAATGAAATAACAAAGGAAATATTGAGATCAAGTTTAACATTTATTTCTACAGGCTGGGTAAGTTTAATTTGGGAATACCAACAATCGCCAACGAAGAAAACACGTTACTTAATTATTTTTTTTAAATGACAGTTTAGACCATTTTGGAACTATTTCTACCTTCCCGACCCAGTCTAACTGGGTATGTCTCATTACGTAGGGTCTTCTAAAGAGTGTTTAAAACAGGGTTGTTTTAGTTATCCTGAAAGAAATGATCATTTGATTGTCACTTTAACTTGTCATGAGAATTGCAACTCAGTTCATGTTAATTTAGCAGAGTTGTAATCAAGTCATCACAAGTCATCGCAAGTCACATCGCAAGTCTGGTCTCAAACCAAGCTATTCAAATGAACTGTGAAAATAAATCATTCCTTTGTCATTGTTCATTCCCTGTAGCTTGTGAGCAGACTTGTGATTAACTTGTGATTAACTTGTGATTTGACTTGATTGACATGATTACAACTCTGCATTTTAGACATACTAAATGTTACTACTGTGTAGCTTTAATCAGTTATTGCTGTGTACTCCAAAGTTTTCTTTTTATATATTGTTTGTTGGACGTTTAAAACAATAAGTTTTACATAAATATAATCAGAAATGATTACTTGCAATTACTTTGCGCCAATTAAACGATTCCAATTGTACCTATCACACCGTGAAGATTGTTCCTAAAACAAACATCGATTTTCAAATAAAAAGAACAGAAGAATGAATGTCTTAAAATGTTGTTGTTCCTCTTCAAAGGTTTACTGCCATATTATTATTTTTTATTTTACAACAGTAGGTCAACCGCAACTAGTACTGATTTCCTCAAAACGTTGTTTGCAGAAAAATATTTGTAAAATTGGCACTTTGCATTGGAACACATTTCTAAACGCTTTTTGTACACACTTTTTTCACGTGTAGAGCCTGCAACATGTTAAGATGCTATATGCTTAGGCTTAACATGTTTAGCCTAAAGTAATAAACAACATGGGATATTTTTATTCTAAACATGTATCAGATGAGCAGGTGTCAAAAAGCTAAGCACGTTTAGGTTTGTGACGTTTATAGAGAGGTAGAATCTGAACATGTTGCAGGCTCTACACGTTAACAAAGTGGGTGCAGGAAATGTGTTTAGAAATGTGTTGAAATGCTAAGCGACATTTTTCCAGTGCTCGTGCTGGTTTGTTTTGAAATAAAGTGGCAGACCCCTCCCCCTCCCTGGATCCGCCCGTTTTCGTTTAAGATTTTCAGCGACGTATGGTGAAGAACAGAAAATATTTACTCAATTAACACTGACAATGCCTCTCTCAGTTCAAGGTATAAGTCAAGTCCACTGTAGGCATCATATGTGGTAAAGGGAGGTTTTTTTCCGCCATGATACTGCTGCAGAGATGGAAAACGTCCTCATCGCATGGAATTGATCCTCGGAAAATACTCTTCTTTACATTCGTCTAAGTCATTCTGAGCGATCCTGTTTAGGTAGTCTTGAGTGTTGTATAGCTCTGGAACGAAATACATAACATTTGGTCGGCCATGTGGTACATTTTCATTCCTTGATGGGCCAATGACATGCGCGTTCCACACTTCAGCTGTACGGTCAAGTTCATCCTGCAAAAAAAACAAAAAAACAAATACAACAATTAATTTAAAATTTGTTATACAAAGCCCCACTGGAATTATTCTTCTATTTTGGCGTTCATTCCGTTGGTCGGTCGGTGGGTCGGTCGGTTGGTCAAATACATAACAGATACCGTTTCCCTGCTTTTTAGGCATTGCACCCTGAAAAATAAATGTTTCAACTGAATTGCTAATTTTCTTAGCATTAACCAAATAATAAGTTTTGCAGTAAGACATTCCAAAAGAAAATCAACCCACGATAAATAACAGAGTCAATAAGTCTAAATGTTTGAAAACGAGCGGGACGCTATCACAGTGTTAAATGTATATACAGGGTATTCATCGTGCTTGAAGTTAAGACCAAATCGTTTGCAGAGTTAAATAAGCGATTTGTTTTCCAAAAAAAATCAGCAAGAGTACGGACATAGAGCAACTTTAAAAATATTACCTGCATGATGCCAAGGAAAGAGAAGAGAACAAGGTTCACATCAAGAAAGTCGCCATCAAAGTATCCCTCGTTCTTCATGTCATGGAAGAATTCTAGCCAAAAATCCCCAAAAACTTTCGATCCGCTGATTGTGAGTGCTGGAGCCATACATAAAACTCCTTTCTCCTGCAAAAGCATCATTTCCATTCCGTCGCAAAAATCTCTGAAATTCCCGTACATAGCAATTCTCTGTGCCTCGGTCTGCTCTTACAATTCTAGGACAGCCATCAAGACTTATTACAGTTTCAACGAAGTAACCACCGATAACCCTTGGATCACTGCTGGTTCTGTATACATTGAGCCAGTTGAGTTTTCTTGAAAATCCATCTATGCATCCATTTATGCACAAACCGAATGGTCGCAGTTTGTCGTAGGAGTCCATATGCCATATATAATTAGGTCCTCTGGAGAAATATGACCGTCTGAATAGTCTTCTTGAGCGACGAATGTCTGTTCCGATAGGATCCAAGTGAGACAGGATAACTCTAACGTGTTCTTTCCTTACATTTAAACCATTCAGTTTACATTTTTCGAACATCCATCGGTATCCATGACAACAACCGGACCCTTGTAGTTCTCGTCTTATGAAGGTCACAACTTCTTGAAGATTTGTATAATTTTTCCGACGAAAAAGTCCCTTTTTCTTCAAGATCCTCTTCAAAGTTCTTTCACATAGAGTTATTTGGTATTTTGTAGCAAGGGCTGTTACAATATCCTTATACTGGAGACCTAAGTAAAAATATGTTTCTATTAATTCATCCCTGTCGGCCATGATCACAACCTGGCTTGAAAATAACTCTGGTAGATGGTGAAGCGCCGAGTAAGCGTTGACGTTACATAACAGGTGGGATATACTGGATACCATGCTCTTCACCTATATACAAAACAATGTAAATAAGAATAATATAAGTGAAGTAGCATTTTGAGGAGTGGACACCACCAATTTGGTGATTATCCGAAGAGGCTGCGCCAACGTAATTAAAAGTAACCGATCGCGTGACCCCCCCCCCCCCCCCCCCCAGACAGATTCACATCGACACTAAAATAGGTCAAATATTTAAAACCATCGAGGCTCTTGGAATACATGTTTTAATTAGCCACTACTTGATGAAAAATAAAAAAGCCGGATATGTTCAAACATAGTTAGGATTGACATCGTACAGTAGTGGGTTCAGTTGATAGTATTAAATCTTTGCTGTAGGTAGGACAATCATTTTCCAAAATTGCGCATTGCTCTCATAATGCCTGTAAGGTTATTAAAATAAAATTGTGTCTTTATATAAGGCAGATTAACAAACTTACCAAACCACAAGTAAAAGTACCAACCGAATGTACGGATAACCTGCGCCATGTTTAATCAGCCGATGCATGGCAAGAAATGGCCGCATACGGCGTTGTGTATTATTATGATTTTATTAATTCGTTTGAACGATTTTATTAATTCGTTTGAACGATTTTATTAATTCGTTTGAACGATTTTATTAATTCGTTTGAACGATTTTATTAATTCGTTTGAACGATTTTATTAATTCGTTTGAACGATTTTATTAATTCGTTTGAACGATTTTATTAATTCGTTTGAACGATTTTATTAATTCGTTTGAACGATTTTATTAATTCGTTTGAACGATTTTATTAATTCGTTTGAACGATTTTATTAATTCGTTTGAACGATTTTATTAATTCGTTTGAACGATTTTATTAATTCGTTTGAACGATTTTATTAATTCGTTTGAACGATTTTATTAATTCGTTTGAACGATTTTATTAATTCGTTTGAACGATTTTATTAATTCGTTTGAACGATTTTATTAATTCGTTTGAACGATTTTATTAATTCGTTTGAACGATTTTATTAATTCGTTTGAACGATTTTATTAATTCGTTTGAACGATTTTATTAATTCGTTTGAACGATTTTATTAATTCGTTTGAACGATTTATTAATTCGTTTGAACGATTTATTAATTCGTTTGAACGATTTATTAATTCGTTTGAACGATTTATTAATTCGTTTGAACGATTTATTAATTCGTTTGAACGATTTATTAATTCGTTTGAACGATTTATTAATTCGTTTGAACGATTTATTAATTCGTTTGAACGGTTTATTAATTCGTTTGAACGGTTTATTAATTCGTTTGAACGGTTTATTAATTCGTTTGAACGGTTTATTAATGCGTTTGAACGGTTTATTAATGCGTTTGAACGGTTTATTAATGCGTTTGAACGGTTTATTAATGCGTTTGAACGGTTTATTAATGCGTTTGAACGATTTATTAATGCGTTTGAACGATTTATTAATGCGTTTGAACGATTTATTAATGCGTTTGAACGATTTATTAATGCGTTTGAACGATTTATTAATTCGTTTGAACGATGTATTAATTCGTTTGAACGATGTATTAATTCGTTTGAACGATGTATTAATTCGTTTGAACGATGTATTAATTCGTTTGAACGATGTATTAAATCGTTTGAACGATGTATTAAATCGTTTGAACGATTTAGCAGCTGGAAAAAAATATTTCTCACTGTCCCTTCCCGGGCTTCGTAGTACCGGTATCAAATGAGAAAATAATATATTGTATTTCCGAGTAAGGGTATCGAGTACTAAGTACCAAATTCCGAGTCCGGGTACGAGTCCGAGTACAAAAAGCCGAGTACGTGCAGAGTCCAATTTTGTTTTCGAGAACTGAAAATCGAGTTTAGGCCGAGTACTTAGTGGTACTCTAGTTGTACTGGAGTACGAGTACTCCAACACCGTCAAACAACAAAAGTCAAAATTATTCCTTGTCTTTCATGTGGATGGCTACCCTGAAGACGGTCAGTAGAGGTCTGTGTTTTAATTAGCTTAAGAGTAAACTCATACTACATGTAATACATTCGGCACTGACACAACCGGGCAAAGTCCCCCGGATACCGTGTGTCTTCAAATGGCAATAATTTACCAAAATTAAACATAGGTGAATTGAGTGGTTTTATTATTAAAAGAAAGCTTAGGCCTATAACCCACGCTGTCACGTCCATTAAAATGCAATATTGCAAAGCCATAATCATGTGGGGTACACCTGTTTTGTGTCCATGTTATTTTTTATGCAAGTTTGCCCTGAACAAGGCTAAATAAAAGCCATTCAGGGTACAGAGCTACAAATGGAAAACTAATAAAAGATGCAAGGGGTAGGAATTAAGATTACTCTTGAAGCAGGAAGGAACGTAAGACGAAGGGAAACATGCACCAGGCAACAAATTCCATGAAGATTAAGAACGAGTGAAAAACCATTGGCATATCTTTTTGTTCTACATCTTGGTACATGTACAGCTAAAAAAGTATATTGGTGGGAACAGGCGGAAAGCCGAGTTTTACGCTCAAACACCCTAACTGGAGGAACCAAGCTGGACAAGCCGGTGGAACGTTTATCATGAAAATACCTCTAGAATATCTGTAAAACAGACTAAGAGTAGCCACAGATCTCCAATGAGAGAGTGATTGTAAGGATGAGCCCAACTCTACTCCAACCAAATTCCCAATGCGCCATCAAATAGAGATAAGTGACAAGTAGAAGCACAAGCCGGGGTTGTGGGCACAGTACTCCATAAGAGGACGTATATATTTTAAAGAATATCATCAGAAGGTAGATACTTCCGAGCTCGATAAAGACAACCAATTTGCAAGGAAGCACTCTTTGCAAGACAGCAGTTTAGTTTTCTTCTCATAGAAAGTTACCATCGAGTCGTTCTCCCACGTCATTATGGGTGTGTGACTTCTCCCTCCCTCCCCGAACAGAGACGCTGACAGGTAGACCGCCAACATAGGGCAAGATAGTCAGAAAATGTTGGTCTGGGAACCAGACTATTTCTAATGAATATTAGGTCCGGCATCCGCCAATGTCACGTGACCAAAACGGCAGGAATTTCTCCCGTTTCCGAAAATGTGCGAAGTTTTCCGAACTAGTTTTCGGTAACATTCGGCTGTTAACGTTGATGTTTGCAATAACAACATGTCTGTCAGGCCCGTTGCAGATCCTGGAATTTTTGAATTCTCAATTATCCATAAAACTGAAAAAATCAATGCCATAATTCTTGCAGTATTTTGCCGACCGGATTTTGCAAGAGTATTTTTGAATGGTGCCACTGACGTCTTCAGTCGCGGATTTGTCCAAGGCCGACTCGTGATGCTGTGGAAATTCGAGGTGCAACCGTACCATATCGTACCGTACCGATTCGAGCCTGCTCCGGCCCGACGCAGTAATCCCCGGTTGCATATACTTTTGATTTGATTTTGGGAAGTATTCCACTTTCGTGAAATAGGCCTAGTACTAGTACAGTAGTAATGACTTCCCAAAATAAAATGGCATTGTTTTTACTCACACTACCGAGCGACTGATTTTAACAGAATAAAAATACATAGCATATAGCATTTACTGTTCGCGGCCCGAGTGCCCATGATATGAGTGAAGCTGGTTTCCACCCGTTTTGCGCGAGATATGCCGGTGACGGGAACCAGTGGACAAACACTCAATTCATTAGGAGAGCATGGATAAGGGCGGTGCGGACGTCCGTATGGGAAATGGAAGGAGATTTCTTGCTCGATTTTGGGGCTAGACGCAGGTGTCATATAAATATCCGACTCATCTTCCCTATTTATTGGTCAAACCCTCTCACGTGACCGGCCACTCTCCCAATAATCGATTCATCGATCACTTTAGGCGTGTGCAATACTACAATTTTCTTCCTACGTTCCTACGTCAGAAAATTAATTTCTTTTCTATATCTCCCTCATGTGATGGAGTTTACAAACCGAAAGAAAGGAGAAAGACAAGAAATGGTTCGGTGAACTATTGGGATGGTAGAGCACTGGAACTCGCTCATGAGAAACGCCAAAGAAGGGTGAAAACATTAATGGCGAGAAATTTAGATCAGCCGTCAAATTCGGCTAATATCAACCACAAACGGTCTAGTTGGATTCCCAAATTAGCGTCTGTCGGTTCTGAATCGACCGATAATGCAAGGCTACAAATCAGCCTGACGCCGTACAAATTGCGTCTTAACACAAAACAATTGTTCTCTCTTGGGGCTGGATTTGGTACGTACATGCACTAGTCAAATGAAAAGCAGTTTCTTCGTCTTCGGTGCCGTCTCAGCTTTTTTGGAGGCGGCGGACTGCTTTGCGAAGACGTTTCTCGTCGTCAGAGTCTTCAGCCAGATTGTCGGCGACATATTTCTTGACAGTAGACCAGCCGTGAGGGGCAGAAGGTTCGTCGCCGGCCTCCAAAGACTCCAATGCTGATTCGATGAAGTCTTTAACCTTCTCAGAGTGCTCAAATTGTTCGCGGTTGCCGTCGCTCTTGAGAGGGGTCGAAATCTCTTACAGTTTCTGCTTCTTAGTGGTTGAAGCTATCTTCTGCTGGAGAGAATTAATTGCCGCAATATCTCACTATTGCTGGTCTGTTGGTCGTCGAACATCATGGAGATTTAATAGGAGTAAGTGTGACCCGCAATGGTACAGTAAAGAGAATATATATGGCAAAACGTATACATGTGCACTAACAAGACGTATAGTAAGCAAAGCTTAGCGAGCGAGGGTCGAATGCTCAGACCGAGAAGAAAGGCATTGAATGCAATGCCAGCTTATATAAGCTAAGAGCGTTGGGGCGTAACGAAAACGTTACGTAACGGCTCTATTGAGCCCACCTGTCGTTCGATAACGAAAAGAAATGGCATATTTCATGGTGACAATGTTTCACGCTACACCGGGACTGTTTGTTCAAGATTGAACAAAAAGCTTGTGTTTGCAACTCAAAGGCGAAATATTTTTCTGAATAATTTTTGGGGGTCGTGTAGATTTTGTGGGAGGCGGTATATTTTTAATGTTTTTTCTGAGCGGAACTCGTCACTGAGCGGGGGTTCGTTCAAACCCCTAAACCCCGGCCTGTTGGGTGTAGAATTTGGGCAAATTTAGCTAGGAAAGTGAGATTCTAAAATTGATGACAGGTCCTTTGCCATGTACACCCCGCAAGATATGGGACCTTGTGCAGCGATACACCGCTCCCAACGCTCCTGCCACGCTTAAAACGCTCCCTGGAAATCCCGTTCCGTAAGCGCGTCAAGCACCATCTGCGATTCTCGCTGGATCTCCTCCACAGTGTCAAAACGGCGACCCTTCAGCTTGAACTTCATTTTAGGGAACAGAAAGAAGTCGCAGGGAGCCAAATCTGGCGAGTAGGTGTGTGGGGAGTAGTGCTGGGCGATACGACGATACAATCGCGATGATGCGATATTCGCCGCCCAAAAATCAAAATCGGCTTTTTAAATCGAAAAATCGAGATATCGCCGATATCGTTTTTAAAATCGGCGATTCTTTTCGGAACCCCTATTTTCCCTTAAAAATTCGGTGATACTTTCTTTTTACCAGCAAATTAGCTAAAATCAATTTCGTTGTAAGCGAGGTTCAAGTCGAAGTGACATCATCCTTTCGAACTTTATATTTATAGTGTAAATAAGATAATTGACCACTTGGTGGCTCGGTGATTCGTACTGCTGGGGACGTTTTACGAAAATCACCAAATGACAATGAACAAGCGATCTGATAGTCTACAAAAATGGTGTAATTTCTATTCATGGTAGACAGCTAGAAAATGAACATTTTCACTGCAATTAGACCAAATTAGACCGATTGTATTGCAAAAAAGTTGTTTTCAAAACTTAAACCACTGGTGTTACCCTTTGTGTTACCCCGGGTGTAATTTTCATAAAGTTAACGCTAACAACATATTTATATCTATGCAAATTGTGGGCGTATCCATTTCAACCATTCATTGAGAAATGCTTCTCTGCATTTGGGGCTGCTCGCACGTGGTTCGTGCCTCCTGCTGATAAGCTCTAAATAAATCAGCTGGTTCACGTTGACTGTTGGTATCTACACAATTCGCTGGTACCCGTCGATAGTCGAGTGGGCGGGCTAAACGCAACCTTGCCGTGAAATTCACCAGAAAAATTAGAGCAAGCAGAACCAAAGGGGACACATAGCTGATTAAATATATCCATCGATTGCCGTATTTGACTTCGAGCAAGGAGAATAATGTTTACCCTCCCGTGGCTGAATTAAACGGAAGGATGGATTATTGTATCCTTTGCTTGGAATATTAATGCTCACCTGTTCCGACAAGCTACATGACTGCTTAAAAAATCAGTATACTCATTACAATGTCAGTATTCATTCGCCCTGAAAGAAAAGTACGTCTGACATAAAATATCCTGCAGCCCTGAAACCTTATGAAGTGATTGACAGCTCAACTTTTGCGAGGTATACAATTATTTATACATTTTAATACCATGTAACAAAATTTATACAATGGATTCAGCTCTAGAGTTTCTTTGTGTATGGCGCCCTGGACTGCAAAGCATGCGAAAATGAAACATACAAAATATTCCATGCCAACCACACGTGGCATCTGGAGAGTACATTTATCCAGCGGGCACTGGTGGAGAGATCGAAATATTGCACAAATCCAGCCATGTGGTGCTCGACTACCAGTATTTCAAAGTCATACTGAATGTTTCATTAACAATATTAAAAATCGTCTGTCTTAAAAGGGGAACAAGGGAAATTCTCTGGTCACATCGAACATACCGATTAATAACGTACAGTGGCCTACTTCTATTTTCTCATCTGACGAAATCTTGTGGTTAAAAACTCTTGAAGTTTTAGCGAACATTTTTTCCCGTTCGGAATCATTCTTTTAAAATGCTAATTCAATTTAAATAATTAAATGTGATTCAACAACTCGCAGAAAAAATATAAATAGGGGAGAAAACAATATTTTTCGGGTTAAAGTCTAAGTTTATAATAATGGACAAGCTGTCAGTAAATCTGCGATAAGATGCAAAATGTATTAAAACGTTCTAAATATCTAAATTATACAATCAGCGTACTCCGCACTTCATTGTAATAAGTAATTTCATTCACATGCAAATTAGTCAGCCCAGCTCTGGCCATTTTAAGCACGATACATGGGCAAGGGAAACCCCCTCCCCCCTTGTGTCGGTCATTGTGTTCCCGGAATCTCAGGAATTCTTTTCAGAAATCTAGGGAGATATGTTAGGTAACAATAGTCTGGAGTGTATACGCGGTGATGGCTCTGGCTGGTGGCGGTAACAAAGAAAAGGCTTTGATCCAGATATCCGCAGACTAAGCTTAGACTACGCTGTTTCTCAATATTGATGGCTGGCCTAAGAACGGCCTCAAACAATGACTGGCGACAAACACGTCCAGTGATTATGTAGTTATGAATGAACTTTTTAATCAGGCTGAAATTTGTTGACGATTTTATCGCCATATCGGCGATATCGCGAGGAAAAAAAATCGACTACGAAAAAAATCAATATCGTCAGCCCTAGTGGAGAGCGACGATTGTGTTGTTACCGGCGAGAAACTCGCGCGTTTTCAACACGCTGTGAGCGGGCGCGTTGTCATGTTGGAGCACCCAATTGCCAGCGCGCCACACTTCAGGCCGTTTGCGCCGAATGTTCTCCCTCATACGCCTCAGACTGTTCGAAATGACACGTTGACGATGTCAGCAATGTCCTGAATGGTGATCCGACGATCCTGACGCACAATTCTTTCAATTCCTTGGACATTTTCGTCCTCCAGTGACGTTGTGCCTCTCTTGAAACGCGAATGCCACTCAAAACACCTCGCCCTGCTCATTGCTTCATTGCCGTATAGGCTTTCTGAAGCATTTCAAGGGTCTCCGTTGCAGATTTCGTGAGTTTGACACAAAATGTGATGTTCGCTCTCTGCTCATTAAGTTTCAGGTCCATGGTGAAATCGCAAATGCGCACGTACCAGTGGTCACAAAAATGCGTGTAACACAGGTGCTGATGTTGATCAAGAGATGTAACTTGGAATATTTACAAAAGTTATTGCTTACACCCGTTATATGCACATTACTGTGCTGCGCTCCGTTCGTTCGTAACGGGAACAGTCTCGGAACTTTTTAATCACACCTCGTATCTTACCGTACTTCACTAGGCTGTCATTTTCATCATTTTTTATTTCTTTATATTTCTATTTTTATTTTTTTTTGTGGGGGGGGGAGGGGGCAGACACATGCACAGATCTGTGGCCTTTTTTGGGTTGTTGAAACAGAAATAACATTAAAGCACAAAAACAAAACAAAAATCGTTGGCCCAGAGGCTGGATGTGTATTTTGACAGACTACTAAACCCCAATGAAGCATGCATTATCTAAAATAATCTAATCAACTAACATTGAAATAAAGTTCTTTTTTGGTCCCATTTTTTGTTTGCTCTTATTAATTATGGACCGTCCGGCGGGTACATGCAGATATTATTGCATGCGTGGATCTAACATGCGTCATTCATTGGTAATATTTTCCAATTAGAGTTCCGTCAACACCCTATCAAAGCGAGTCATCTCAATGACATTTAATTTACCATTAAGTCTTTGGCCTTCGGTCCACTAAATTACTTTTACTAATTGTTTCGCTAATATTCTATGCGTTAGTTCTGGACGGATTCATTTTTTTTCGTCAGCGGGGCGCTTCTGTGCTGTATGGGGCTGGATAGAAAAAGGCTGTATAACAAAATGGAAAGGAAATCAATATTTTCCTGGATGATCACTTTGGTCGAGGGTACAAGCCGCTAGGGATAGGATGTAATTATATGCTTCACCATGGCTGAAGGAGACACGCAACTACATCGGCTTCCTGCAGGGTAAGACATGTCCTAAGGTCTAAATCGTATGTAAGAAATTAAATACAAATGTCAAATTTGATTAGCGCATAACACGCGGAGCTTTTAACTATACAAAAAAATATGGCATTCGTGTGGTGACCTACTTGTCGCGTGGCATTACATATTTTCGTAACATCACAAATTCTATAGGAGAGGCTAGGGCGCAAAAATGCATGCGTTTTTTGCGTTTCTGTGAATAGAGTAACAGGATGGGCCCATGCCGTCTTTTTTTCCAAGAGACACACACTGTTAGATAAAAATGTATGCGCAAACTACGCACTAATTCCGAGGATATTTGAGTCCAGAATGACACATTATAAAAAAAGTTGTAAACTTCGCGGTTCATGTGTAATTCTGGAGGCGAATATACTCGGAGTTAGTGCGCCTGTTACTCAGTCACAAACATAACATTTTTGTAAGAACAACCTTAGCATACACGGTTGGTGATCAGTTCCAGTTCATAAAAACATGGTTTTTATGTTGCAGTTAATTAAAGAAAAGAGCTGAGATAAATTTCTGATTTCGTTTAAAAATATGGTTTTCCTTTTATTGGAATATGCGCTTATTTAGTACAACGACCATTAGTTCAAGTACTGTACACATTTTGATATCTGAGTTACAAGACACAACTAACACTGGACTGGATATTACAACTCCAACACACGGTGCTCTTTCTCAAATGTCAGATTTAAAGTAATCATGCTCAGATAATATGCACAATAATATTCCAATCAAAAGATATTAATGTGGGGACAATTTCATAGAGCAGCTATGCACACCAAAAAGCTCAGCGTAAACAGTCTTCCTTGAAAAAAAAACCCTCAGAATTGATGGAAAGATATTATGTTTCTTTTATACGTGAATGGTATGTATAGGTGCAGGTAGAGACATAGTATTGACTGCCTGTGTAATATACTAATTTGAGCTATGATATATTACAGAATATCACATGAATTACAACCACTGCTACTTTCGTCCTTCAGCCACAGTAGTACCCATTGTGCTAATGGTATAGTTGAGCAAAATAGCCGTACGGTAAAAGTCAAGCATCGTTGGTTTCAATGAATGGCTGTAGGTCGATGATAACCTTGTTTTTCGGTGTTTTCATTCAGTTAAGCCCGGTTCATACTTCATGCGAATGCGTATGCGAAGCGATTTCGTTATGGTAACGGAGAACGTCACAATGAAACTTCAATTGTTGACGTCATAAAATTCGCTTCGCATTCGTATTCGCATGAAGTATGAATCGGGCTTAAGGCATTCGTTAATTTGTCTCTATGAGGTGGACAAGCTGCAAAATAATCGTCATTTCTTTGGCGCATTTCTAGATTTTGTCGATTCTACCTCCACAGAAATGACACAGGGGGCATATGACGTTTAATCTACTGCAGTGCATTTCTGAATAGCAGGCGCCCCTCACAGTGCCAAACATTAAACATACCAACATTTCAATGACGAATAAAATACGCCAACTGTAAATTGAATTTAAACTAAAACATGTAAAAATGACCCTTTTCACGTTGACTTGGACTGTGCGGCCGCAAAGCCTGATGTATATAATACATGGATTGGAAATGAAATGCGTTGCATCTAATATTTATAGTTGTTTTCATGATGTGTAACGACCTATGATTGTCTGGCTTGGTGAATAGGCCTATACCGGCGTTTCACAAGGGTTCATTGCTATTTTACTAAATATGTCATTAGGGAGACACACTAAGAGTATAAAAATGTATTAGAGGGCGGGAGACAATGTGTTTCGTGTCTTCCTAATGTTACAAGTAGCCTACCCTTTCTAGGAGAAATTTTGAGGTTTGCAGAATTTTATGGCAATGCTCTCAATTAGGATCCAATGAGTTTTAAGTTCACTAAAGGGTTCTAACAGAAGGTTTGTACAAATGTAAATGGAGATGTCTCACAATTGTGTTATTTTCTGCTGTTATTATTATCTTTCCCAACATAATCATGAGTGATGATCAACCATGGCGCATATAGGGCTGCTCTATTAGATTCATGATGTAGGCAGATTGGAGTCATACAATTATTATGTGTCTCAGACTTGACTCAAATCACACCAGATGACTCCAACTCTGACTCAGTTACGTGTATTTTGATTTGACACCGATGAATCGTGGCTCATCTTGCAATAAACTCCCCCCCCAAAAAAAAAAAAACCGAAAAAAAAAACACCCACACCCAAGTGTGCAAACACCTTAAGGGGCGTATTCGAAACCCCGTTCTCGGGTAACCCGTGTTCTCTCAGGCTGGTTGCCAAATAAGGAGCGTCAAAAGAGCGTGTGCACCCTATACGTTCCATGGATGGGCTACTACACTATGCGCTAAATTAAAATATATTTCCATACTAATTAGCTACAGCAGTGCTTGCAAGCAGGGCGTGCTGTTACATAACATGGTCATTTTCACGGCGTGCCCTTGCAGATTAGCCCTGGTGCTCAGTCATCATGTGCGGAGCCAAATAATGAAGTTTATATTCATACTAAAGAAAAGGAAGAAGAAAAATCGAGTAAAACACAACCACTGAATAAGTATAATAGTTTAGGTTTTCGTCTGTTGTCTACGATATTTCTTCAGGTTGTTAAAACTTTGGGAGCTGAGAAATTGTAATTCCAAAAGGAACATTCTCATCCCATGAAATTCTTAATTTTATGCTCACTGGCAACATGTTCCCAGTGTAATTTGACACATACTGTGAGTTCTTTTTAAATTTCATTCTTTGGTTTTTAAAGATATTATCTGTATTTAGTCAGTATAATATCATGGACGTCCATGAATTCAAAATGACTTATTTTTCAAACTTATAATACATTGTTTACATCGTATTGTTTATGTTGTCAAGGATCCTAATTACTTATGCAAGTATTAATACTACGAATGAAAAGTAAGGAAAATTCACGAGCTTACGAAAATAATTGAAATCGTGCAACAGCAATAATAATTGGCGAAGACAATCCCACTCCATTGATCCTATTTTTTAATAATTGTTTTATACTGTCCCTGGACTGCATGAGAGCTTCCTGAATTTCACAAAAATTAACGCAAGTTCCGGAAGGGCCTTAGTCCGCCATCTTTGTTCTTGACGTTCTTCATCTACTCCCCAGTAAGTGGGGAGTGAAAATCATGTTCATGAACACGGTTTGCGTTTTGGAAACTCTCTTTAGACTTGGACAAGTCGTTAGAAAGCCCTGTTTTGTCCGCAGGCGCCGTCGTACAGCGTGGCATATTATTCATAAGTTGGAAGTTGCGTCGGGATGATGTACATTCAATATTGGGTTTTACCCTTCACCGACGTATTTGATAAACACTGTATACTCAGTGTTGTCCCGAGAGATTATTTGGAAAAAATCACTCGGGTGGGACTCGAACCAACGACCTCCTGCTATCCTGCAGCTATACAAGATTTGAACCAGCCACCCAACTCCGACAAGCTCGGTGGTCGAGTGGTAAGACATCTGCACTAGAAAGCAGGAGGTCGTGGGTTCGAGTTCGATTATTTTTCCAAATAATCTCTCGGGACAACACTGAGTATACAGTGTTTATCAAATACTTCGGTGAAGGGTAAAACCCAATATTGAGTGGCATATTATGTTATTATGCCAGTGAAGCACACGCATGTTGGCAACTAATAGAGCGGTATGCGCTGTGCGCTATACCCCCAGAGGAATATAATAATACCGTCCAATTACCGACTTGATTTCAAGTCTAAAATCTCTTCAACACGCGAACAGGGTTTCGAATACGCCCCTTAAATCTGGGACCTCCTATTGTCCTATTCTTCACACTTGGTTTTGTACACGATTTACAACCGGGGACCCTTCTCAACCATGCCAGGGACCCTATTGTCCTCTATTGTTAAAGGTCCCCATTGAATGCAAAAGCAAACTCACACATCCAGTCGTGTTTTACTACTGAGGACTCAAGCTGTTCTCTTCCATTGTTCCCTTTGTTTTGACTTTTTTCTCAACAAGTCCCATAAGGTTTGTACATGGACACTACCGATGACGTGGCGCAGATACTCAGTTGTATTGTAATCACTAATCCCCTACTATCCCAAGTCCTCAGACGTAATGGATAACCTGTGCATAAAATAAACCTTTGACGATTTCTATTTGAGTGCAAGACCATCAAATCAACTGACGTCATTTCCCAATCCCAAGGACGATCCTTAATTACTCCACCCCCACCTGTCTTCGATTTGGATTGTATTTTTAAAGCAGCCCCATGCGTTTGTTATTGCCAGTTACTTTTTCTTAAACAAAACGAGGACATCGTAATCACAGCGTTAGTTCTGCTTGGATATTGCGCAAAATCTCCTTCTAGAATTAACGATCCTCATATAAAGTTAATACATTCGCTTTTGCTGCAATTTTCAGAAATGAATGGATTTGGGGGTTAGTATATTATAACAAATACTGTAATACTGACCTGTTTAAAATTGTGTGTATATAGATGCTGTGAAGACAAAGAGAAAAATTAATGCTGGTCTTGTAGTCTGGTTACCTGACCCTACTTCAGACAAAATTGAACAATTTGTAGTCCTCTGGAAATTATCAGGTCAGGGATCATTTTTTTCCAACGATGGTCGGCCGACCATCACTGGAAATTGATACAAAAATTCCACTTTTGTTTAAAAATGACAGCACACCAGGTGCCATGATTTCACAGGATGATTGATTGAGTTTTTTATGTTTGCAAATGTTGTATATTAGCTTCAAAGCACACAATTTCAGAGATAATTTGACGATGTTCAATTGTCTTGTGGGTCTCCTACATACATCTTTGTCGAGGTTGCAAACTGTTAAACGTCTTTGTGCAAAAGAAAACATAAGAAGAGGCAGGATTGTTTTAAAATGCCTTGGCAAATTGCTTTCCTCCGACCATTTTGTTACTGTGTGGCCTTTGTACACATTACCCATTCGCGAACAAACGTTTTTCGATGAAGATAATGATGCTGTAAAACATTGCCTCCGTGGGTGTGTGAGTTTGTTTTTGCATTCAATAGTGGACCTTTAACAATAGATGACAATAGGGTCCCCGGTTGAGAAAGGTCACTGGTTGAAAATCCTGTACAAAACCAATCAGGGTCCTTGTCAACAAGTTAAAGTATGAACAATAGGAGGACAATAGGAGGTCCCGATTGAAGATGTGTACACATTTTGGGTGAGTTGGTCTCACAACCAGTGGAAGTTACCCTGCCTGGGCAGGTTTGGAAATTGGGATAATGTTTTAGTATATATTGAAGATTTATCCTCTATTTAGATCTAGACTTGGGCAAACCATTAGGGTGGTAGGGCCGGCAACCTAAAATGTGGCCAACCTCACCACCTCTGTTGCAGCCCTTTATCTACAAAGTGGCTTTTAGCCTGATATTGGGCGACTTGCATACAAAATATAGAAAAAGTAATGACTAATAGTAGAACATTAATAGGATTTTGATTTGGGGAAACATGACAATTACATTTAATGAAATACCGACCTTGCCCATTAGGCATACTGGAAAGAGAGGTAAAAATCAGTAAAAATTTCTGATTTGACAATTTAGGCAATCATTACACATCACTTGTCTCACTCCAATTCTCTAAAGCCGACGAAATTGCCACATGTTGCATCGAACAATCTTCGACATGCACCTATTCTTGCAGGACCCCCCTTTTATAACGAATGAAAAATACACCGACTCAAAAGTGACTCATTAATGTGTTGTTTGCGTATACATGTATTCCGATCAAATTATTCACAAAAATAGGGGGCCATCATCCTCATCAAATTATGTGGACTTGGTCTGGCTCCCTGTCGTCTTGCTATTGACCCACAAATCGCCGGTCCGGAACTCAGATTTAGATTTAGTCATAGGGGTTTTTCGAAACCCTGGCTTCGTCTTGGCTTTGGCTTCGCCCCCGACATCTGAATAACTGAGAAGCAAACAAAATGGAAATATTCTAAATTTTGGTGCATGTTCTGCTTCGGTTTTAATAAAGTTCTGTCTATCTGTCTATCTGTCTATCTGTCTATCTGTCTGTGTATCTGTGTATCTGTGTATCTGTGTATCTGTGTATCTGTGTATCTGTCTATCTGTCTATCTGTCTATCTGTATATCTGTATATCTGTCTATCTGTCTATCTAACATTCATTCGGTTTAATTATGAAAGCAAAAATTAGAATATTTACATTTGGTTTGCTTCTGAGTTATTCAGATGTCGGAGACGAAGCCATGGGTTTCGAAAACACCTTTAGACTCACGCACGAAACCCTCTATAGAGCTAGCATTCAACTGAATGAATTTTTGAAGCAAATTATATGTGCGGCATTTGGGTATTATGACGGTATAGCTTGAAACTTACAGCTTATTGTCTACGCAGTAAATAAGCGCTCGACAAAAATGTGCAAAAATATGCTGGTAGCTGACACACTGCACGCCTGACTGATACATGAATATACAGTTTTTCGTTAGAGGCACATAAAGGAGCACTGCAGACAAAAAATACAAATTCAGATGTGTGCATCCATTAAAGCTAGAACTGAAATAACTGCCTGTTATTCAGTATGTTAGGTTGTCTTTCCTTGATACGTGGATGAAGGGTGAGTTAGTTAACTTTTAAGCACAATGTAGTTTGGACTGCTTGAATTTTGAAAAGCAATGAATAACAGTTCATGCCATTAGGAATGTATTATATTGCCAACGACCAGTATTCTGTTATACAGTACATTCCTATCGATAAGCAAAATAACCATGTATAAAACCCTAGTTCAGTTTTTAGTTGTTTTCTCTGTCAAAAAACTTGCAGTGTCATCTCATTTTCTCCTGATAAGCTTGAAATATCTGATTTGTGAAATAGTGTGTTATAGTGTCTTAAAATGTATTAGTGATTACATCAGATACCAAATTGTTAAACAACAGATATCCATTCGACTGTTAGAGGTACACACTTCAGTAGAAGAAGATTTTCACGTATAAATGCAACCACGTGGATAAAACTCTTTTTGAAAATTAAAAGTTAGAAAGTAAAGCACATGATAGGCCACTGTTTATAATTGGAACACAGTTCTCAGTTACATAGGCCTGTTTCTTTTATGCCAAATGTACATGTATTATCGATAATGTATTATCGATAACATACTGGTGAGGACAAAAAAGAGGGTATAACAATGGTGTCCTCACGTTGACTTCCTAGAAACTGTCCTCACACGTAAAAACGTCACAACGTGTGGTTATTCTATGGGGATATGTTAAAGTATAGGAACAATAGAGAACACAAAGCCTGGTCCTCGCGTGTATATGTGGCCAAGTATATGTGTGTACGTGTAGTGCTGCGCATGCAATATATACAAAGACAAATTGTAAATGCAGTGTGTGTGTACGGAAGATGTATGTACATAAACATGTACATGTGTACGGTATACCGTACCGATTTTTAGATTATAATACAATGTATGTATATAATATACGCACAAAAATCGAACATATAAATATGTTGATTAGTTTAACAAATCTCAATTATATGTATTTGCAATATGAAACCAATTATGTTTTCCCAAAAAAGAAACAATTTTCAAGCAGTGAGAATCCCCCAAAATCCCCATCAGTTATTAATTTCCGAACGTTTCCATGGGAATGTTAAAAAATCCTGGAAAACGTTGTTTCTACACCTTTGCAGCACGATGCTATACGTACGAAGGTATATGTTGTATTCGTTATCGTTGCCGCACAAAATGGCTACATTGCACGTTCCACTGACATATTCTCGTCATGAAGTCAATAACGCCGAACAAACAATGGGAACCGCCATTTCAATTCTTAGAAATAGCCAACGGGCCTTTCCCTAAAGGGAATCGGATGGGTGTAGTGGTACTTTCCTCGCTTTCCACCACTGTGACCCCCGGTTCGAATCCCGGCGGGGGCCAACATGTGGATTGGGTTTTCAGTGCCTACCTGATTTCTCCAGAATTATTGTCTGGGGTTGTCCTCCCACGTCTAAAACTGTAACTTCCTTCCTCATCTTCTATCATGGGACCCCACTGGAAATAAGACTTTTGTGGGCTATCCCCAAATACATAAACAAATAAATAAATAATATTAATAATCTGAATTATTATTTTAGCAGAGGTGGTATGATGAGTGTTTACCGGTACTTCTTGGTAGCCGTTAGTCATAGCTATCAATTGTAGTTGGTAAAAACATGATAACGATGTTTTAATCTTCTACGTGCATTTGTTTAGCGATCCTGTTTTGGTTGAGGCATATTAAATTCCATCTTCATATTGATTACGCGGTACCTGTTGCTACATTGGATTCGAATCATCCCACCGACCCCGGCAAGCTCGGTGCTTGAGTGGTTTAAGACGTCTGCACACTAGTAAGCAGGTGGTCGTGGTCCCGCCCGAGTAAGCTCGTGAAATTTTCCCACCGGCTGAGCATCAGCCTCTGTCATGGATCCAGAAAATCTAAATTTTCGTGGAACAATGTCAAAATGGTGGAATGGAAAAATGAAGCGAGCTGCGATTGTGTCAATCTGCCATTTTGACATTTGTGACCCGTCATCACGAACGGGCCGTAAACCCGCAATAGCTAATTTTTTATATACAATCGAAAATAGGTCAAAATGCATTTTCCTGTCCAAAATACGATTTTTGTTTAATTGAAAAGTTTGAACATCAAACTTACATTCTGTTGAGTTTGAAAGCCTAAAAGTGTCTTAAAATCCGAATAATCAGTGATTTAAGTAAGACGTCGTGTAAGAAATGGATTCGAAATCGATCAAAACACTGTTTTCAACAATGCAAATAGGCCATTTTTACCTTCATTCATGTCATTGTTTCGAGTTGTAAGTCGCCATTTCTTACGGAATCTGTGTATTTATTGATAAGTTCTTCTCTCTGATTGGTCAAAAGTAACGGATCACCCAGACTATAAAAAACAAAAAAGCCAATTAAATCAACCCTTTCTTAGCCTTTGATTTTTCGTTTCACGTAAACAATCGTCACTAAGCGGCCTAAACACGCAGCGCGATTGGCTGTAATCGATCAGCTGACCAAATGAGCATGCGCGGAACGATCGAACGTTGTCTTCCGGGTTGTGATGAAAACATGGACGGCCGGCACTGTGGTTCGTAACGTAAAACTCGTCAAATTCCCTCGATTTGCAGCTCCAGAAATGATTGTGAGTCACATTGAAGCCCCAATAGTTAACTTTGATTCATGTAAAAGCCAGTAGACGTTGTAAAGGATATTTTTGTCCAGTCTTTGTTGAGATTTTGGCCCGTTTTGAGCTGGATGTGCATGAAAATACTTAAAGGAACCATGCTTCTCAAATTTGCCGGATAGCATTTTATTTCATAAATACATTCATTTATATGTATTAAATGTGAATTAAAAGCCAAACTGGTTCAAGTGAAGTTTTAGTGTGATTATTTGCCGCCCAAAAATTGCCCCCCCCTTTTTGGAATTTGTTGAGACTCAAATTGAGGGCGCTGTTCGTGACGTAGATCGAGGCACCGAAATTCATGAATGGACTCGATAGTCTGGACCCGTTAATGACGCCTGGGTGCGAGACGAGCATCAAAGCATGTCCGCGTGGGTACGCGTACCCGTACGGTATACGTATACGGCAGAGCACGTGTATACTATGTAGGGCCTACACGTACGTATACGTACACCAAGCTGTACACCCTTGTACTGTACGTGTACAAAATGTATCCGCATGTACGTACACACTAGGTCTACACGTGCAATTTCGTACATTGTAAGTTGCAACAACTATACATCGAACTTACCCTGATTTTCTCCCTTTTAGCGACAGCTCCTCGGGGAATGGGCCGTTTAACTGCTTTCGCCTGTACCTTACCCACATCTGGGAACTTTGTTGGGATGGCAGTGGACTTGAGCATATTTTTAATGGGCATCCCAAAGGAGTTGAAAATACCAGTATCGAAACACGACTGCTCAAAGTGGTCGCTACATAACGCTGAGAAGCTGCTGGGACCGGACCACTTCGCTCTTGTCACCTTCACTTTCGCCGTCCAAATTCTCCGATATTTCGCATCAGTTGAAAATAAATGAAGGCTTACTCCATCCTTCGTTGTTTTGCTGCATCCAGCAGCCACACACCTTGTCGGCATGGCCGAAAAACGCTATATTTTGCTTAGATTTTGGACGAAGAATGTACACTCAATTTACGCGTGATGAATGGTGCTGGCTCGAGCAGAATATGTAATGTTCCTCGATCTACGTCACTCACTTATGTTAATGAGGGTCCCACTCAGGGGGCGGAGTAGCTTGGACAAACTTTTTCAAAAAATGTTTTTTCATATTTAATCTGGGAAATAATTGACTCTGGTAACAAAATATCATTGTCAAGATAATACTTTATTGTTTTAAGCAGGAATAATGCAATGTAAATCCTATTTCATGGTTCCTTTAACACATGGCGATCTTACTTTGCTCTTCTGTCGATTGTCTGGGGCCCTAGTACGACATACTAAACCCACAGTGGGCCCAGGGACAACAGAGTCCGTAAATGGTTCTATTTTATGCATTTTTGAGGCCATGAAGCAAAACAAGTTTGTCCTCAATTGTTGTTTATTGTCCATTAAGAATTGCATTTTTACTTTCATCGTCGTATTTGCAAAAAAAGTGTGCAGCGGCATAGGAAGGGCTCTCTTCGTATTGGGGGTGGGGCAGGGCAGATCTAGGGGGGGGGGGGGGCTGTGGGAGTTCCAACCCCCCCCCCCCGGGATGCTGAGCAAAACTAGTTGTGATAAGCAATGTTAAGCCACATCCTTGTTTGGTATACCGCTGGTCCATACACTGTACACTGTACCGGTATAGGCGGGTGCAACCCCTCCCTAAATGAAACGTTAGATCTGCCCCTGGGGGGTGAGGGAGGGAGTGGAGGGGGCAAGGGGGAGTGGGGGGCTGGATATTATAGTGGGTGGCACCCAACAGTATATTTCTTAATAATACTATTAGTTTACAACTCCGTTTGCAAAATGTTTAGGGGGAGACTTGGGTGGGGGTGAGACTTGGGTGGGGGGGGGGGGGGGGGGGGCGACAATTTATTTAGGGGGGCATGTGTCCCCCCCACCTCCCCCCACCCCCCCGGTTACGCCACCTTCCCTTGTGGCACCCCTGCCCTCAGTGGATCCTGTTGACTAAACCAATGCATTTTGCTGATAAAGTAAACATTGAAGAACATGTGTGCAGTTTCAAAATGATTGGACAAATACAACTGTCGGTTGCTATGTTGTTTTTATGGTAATACAATATGAAATTTACCCGATATGTTTTCTCTAGTATTTCTCAGCTTTGCGATTAATTAATGCGCCCGATCTGGCTCCATTCAAAATGCTGTAACTTTTGAACTAGAACTCCAATTGACATGGCTGACCCTTTGTTTTAAAGCTAATAAAATGCTCTATCATTTATATATAAAATCTCAATATTGATGGGGTGTGACTTTACTGCCCGTTTGTGGTGACGGGTCACATTTTTCCGCGAAGCACGCCCTCAACTTTAGATTTTCTGGATCCATGGCAGACGGTAATATAGTGCTTCATACACTACGTCGGGAAAAGGCAAAAAGCTGTCTTCTAATTTACATCATCCCGACACAAATTCAATCTTCACACTAATTATTTTTGTTTTACTCGTGCATTTATTAACAGTGAACAACATTTAAAAGAAAGCATTGTGTTAAGTTAAATTTATCTAAATGTACAGAGCAACTTTTTTTTACTACTACAATTAAGTTTGGGAAGTGGAATCTATTTGACTTCAGATTGACATCAGTGCGTAAAGTTGTAAATCTGGTGGTTTCAATGTCATTCTGGAGTCAAATGTAAATCGGAATTGGAGCTCAATTACACACGTACGTATGCTGCTCAATTACATACGTACAATTGTATTTAAGTATTTAGTTAATCCTACGAATTTTGGCAATTTGATGATTTTACACTGAAAGGAAGCTTATGGGTTATGCTTTCATGGCTATACGCTTAAAATGTATAATTGTCATAAGTTATCACTCATAACTCATGGACGTATAGTCTAATCTCAAAATCAATTTTGGGAAAACATATTTTGGGTGACGGCATTTAAAGTCAGGTGTGGCTAAAATGTCAATATCTGCATCTTGAAAAGACCAAAACGCAAGTTATTGGAAGCATCAAACGCATACAATATATATTCTAAAATGCTTCAAAAATTTACTTTGATTGATCCACGTATTAATCTTTCGAGCGTTTCAGAAGAATATATAATGAAGAAACTCTCTCCTTGGACATCGAGACGGTATAAGATCATTACTCATCGGCAGGCTTTTTTCACCAATCTCAGGGATAGACCATATTTCATTGCAGTTTCCTTTATCTGATCATATTTTTTTGCTGGATTGACATTAAAAACACCCCAAAGAGAAAGAACTTGCTTAAGTTCGAAACGTCAGGCCAGCTAATTTTTTGATTAATAAGACTATGTTCACTGTGCACATGCCTATGGAGAAATTGAATTGAAATAAATCTTTACTAAATGATGGGAAATTTATCAATTCAATGATTATAGAATACACTTACAGCATTGGAAAATTGCGTTTACCCAACTACGGGAAAAACCGACCACCAATCATGTTGGGTATATGACCAATTGTGTAGACAGTTGCTATTTTCATCACTATTGGTATTGAAGTTGGGCTGATTTTACCAGATTAAAGAGCGTACTCGCATCACCTAAGCTAAGTAACCCTGCCCACAAACGTATCAGTTGGCATTCATATGTGATGCAGCTTGTCACTTGCAGGTTAAGGCCGAGAACTGTAAGTCGCCGTCGCTTTAAAACCTTGTTTGCATATACATGTCTAGTCGCAATGAACGCCAACAGCACGGAAGATGCAAGTCTATCTGCAGAATATCGAGGAAGAGTTGGTTCATGACGTCATTCCGTTGAAAAATGAAAACAAATGAATAGTCGCAATGTTTGTGTTTTTTTACTTTTCTGAAAGCTGTACTAAAATTTAATTCCGAAATATAGTAAATTATTTTAATGACGTTTGTTCTTATATTTCTTGGTCAAAAGGATAAAATGGGTCAAATTTGTGGCACTTAAAGGAACAGAACATGGTTGGATGCAATACATCCGTGGCATGCTACTCTGTGTATTTGAAAGGTCCTACTCGCATAGCTGGACGCAGACAGTCAGTTTAACTTGATCCAACGACTATGGTCATCATTATCTTAGCGTCCTTCCATAATCGGCGTTGTCGTCGGGAACTCATTGCAGACGGTATCGGTGATTATAAAGACTTTATGGAAACCAGGTTTAACCTTGATTTGGGGGTTATTAAAGAGCAACTAAAACGCCATTTTTTGGGGACTTTTTGGACTTTTCCGACAGTTTAAATACTCTTTTAACTGATGGAGATTAGTTTGCAGACGAGAGGAATTTTTTTATAAAAAAAAGGTTGTTATTCTGAACCATTTATCCTGTTTCGCGAAAGCTCATTATGTATGTAAATGTATGTACGTGACCCCGTGACGTACACGTGTAGAGTCGGTTGATGCTACAGCCAAACACTATATGCATGTACGTACGTGGAGTTGATGCTGCTGGAAGAGTTTTGGTCGACATAACTCCTCCGTTTTCCCGTCTATTTTGTCTAATTTTGATATTATTTCAGTATGAGCATGGTTCTAAGATGATCATTATGCCTCGATTGTGTGTAGTTGGGGGTTGCACGAGGAACAGCGACACAAACCCTGACCTAACCTTCCTGCGATTCCCAGTGCTGAATAGAGTTCAAAGGCGACAGTGGGTCCGCTTTGTAGACAATACAAGATCTGATTTTCGGCTGTCGAAATGGTCGAAAATATGTGCACCTTTTTGTGCAGAACATTTCGCCAAAGACTGTATAGATGATAGTGTTAGTATGAAAACTCAGCTGGGTTTGAAGGCACAATTCCGTTTGAAGGCTGGAGCCATTCCAACTATAAAGGCACCGATCATTCCAATCCTGTCCCGGACTCACGCGCACCAGACCACGACGACGTTCCCTGCGGTTGCCGGCTCGAGCAGCCAGAGCCCCGGCCGTCTCCCTTCCTGTCCACGCTCGCTTCACTCAACATGCATTGTACACGTACGGTACCGTAAATATGCTGCGTGCGATTGAATCTGGTACCCTATAACAGAAATTGTGTGTATAGTTCTTAGAAGGTTCGGGTCTTTATGAGGGCTGCATAAGCAAAGTCGCCAGACTACAGTATAGCATCAGCTCATCACACACAACTCACCGCGCAGGTCTCAATAAAAGCCGACTGCAAACAAAGGAAAGTATGACTCATAACTAGCTTTTCAGCAAGAACAAGCCTTACCCCAATTCTAAATGTGTCTCACAAAGATGTCAACACTTTAAAATATGTTTACCGCAGTGTTACACCTGAATCATGTGCAAAAAGCACAGCAAGTAATAGTAGCCTTAGACAAAAAATACGTACAGACTCTACGTAAAACATTGTCGTATAATACAGTGACGTCATATGTTTCTACACGTATACGTCATCACTCGCACTTGACCTCGGCCTTTTCTGAATCGAGTCAAAGTTGTTTTTTCAGAATCATGAAACTTGTTACATTAGTTTTGGGGAGGCATAAACTATCAGATAAGTCCAAAAAGTAAACCTTTTTTTTGGCGTTTTAGTTGGTCTTTAACGGGTTTTCTCTGTTTTCTACAGGGCGAATCGGCAGGGCAAAGGTAACCCTACATCTCGCGCCCCACAGGGACTACACGCCATGAGACGCAAGGCCTACGACTCCGTGTTGGCCTCCCTCGGCAGCAACCAACATGAAATCCTCAACGATGATGAGGTTCGCTTCCTACAAGCCGTGGAGTTTGGGGATCTACCCACGACCAGGGCCATGTTAGACCAGCCGGACGCTGTAGCCCGTCTGCTGAAATGCACAGACTACAAGGACCGAACAAGCCTGGAGATTGCCACCGAGAATGAACACTTCGATATTGTGGAATACCTGGTGCGAGTGTGTGGTAGGCAACTTCCAATACAATGCATTAATGAATCCTTGATGTTGGCTATCAGTAAGGGATACTTGCGGATTACACAGACCCTCCTCACGCATCCAATGTTTCAGAAAAGCAAAGATAAGTTCCGGCTTGGCAGCTTGACAAACTACTTTCAGCCAAAGAATAATTCCAAGTTCGACCAGGACATCAGCCCTGTCATGTTAGCTGCACACTGCAATGAGATAGACATCATACGGCTGTTGTTACGCAGGGGCGACTCAGTGAAGAAACCACACCACTCGCTTTGCGAGTGCACGAATTGTCACAACAAGCGACTGTATGATCCGTTGAAACACTCTTTGGCTGGTATTTATGCCTATCGTGCCTTAGCCAGCCCGGCCTACATATCGCTCACCAGTCAAGATCCAATTCTTACTGCTTTCCTCCTCAGCCAAGAGCTCATGCAACTATCTAGGATTGAAAAGGAATTTAAGGTAATGGTTTCTTTTTCTATCTTATTTTTGCAACATCAAATATATTACAGGAAAATAACACGCTGACTAATCAAATAGAGTTATCAGACACAAAAAGAGTGGGAATTGAACTTGCGAGCCCTAGAACATCTGTACTGGCGCTCTACAGGCCGAACAACGCGCCTATCCCCACAATCGCTCCCTCCCAATTTGTTCAAATTAACATATTTAATACTAAAAACACATACCCGCAATTTAACTACATGTGAACAAAATGATTTCGCCAGGTTCGTTCAGTCAAATGAATTGTACTCGGCGGAAAAAAGAGTAGTCGTTGAAAATGTCAAAGTTGTACAGATATATCAACATACGAAACTGGCTGCAATGCTATTTATTTACATTGCAGTGGCCTCTATGCAGGTTCTCTAATACATATTCATATTGTACAAATTTGTCTGATTGACGGTTAAAGGGTTCGGAAATGTGTTGCGTAGATAAGGCCAATGATTACAATAGGCCAAACTGCTTGTCGCATCCACTCCAACTGATACGCGTTATAACACTACAAATTGTTCTGTTTTCCCACAAATGCATCACTTGGTTTTATTTAAACATGAGATATAATTGTTACAAGGGTTGAAGCATCACATTTTCTAAGATGTTGGTTTCCATGGTAATACAATGTTGACAATGCGGTTTATGCAACCAGGAACCAGATTTCTCAATTCAGATGTTAAATTACTTTTAAAGGTGTTTTTTTTATGTTTTATACAATAAAAGTCTATACATAACAGAGTGTTCCAAAGAAGGCTCTCAAACAAAGGGAAAATATGACCAAGCTATGTATAAAACGACCATTGTTATGGTTATATTATACACTAGGGGTAATAAGCTTCCATTAACATCTTGGAGGCATATTTGGCCATGCATCACCGACTTCCATAAGTTCTTGAAAATGGTACATACAAACTTAATTATGAACACATTATGAGCACATAATATAAATATAATAATATACACGATCATGCATTGAAAAATGTGCCATTTGGCTGAAAATTATTGATACCGGTACGGGTTATATCTGAGAAATGTTTGAATAGAAAACTATAGGTGTATTCGAAACCCCGTTCTCGGGTAACCCGCGAACAGTGTTCTCTGGTTGCCGATTACAAACGCCGAAGTGTCGTGTGGAGTGCATCTGGGCGAAAATTCAAGATGGCAGCCGCCGTAGTAATACTCCGAATGAAAAGGAGGAAAATTCACGATCTTACGAAAATAATTGAAATCCTAAAACAGCAATAAAAATTGGCAAAGACATTCCCACTCCTGTGATCACGTACAATTCTATTTTCTTATATCATTTATACTGTCCTTTGACTGAATGAGTACTTCCAATTTCACAAAAATTACACAAGTTCTGGAAGGGTCCAAGTCCGCCATCTTTGTTCTTGACGTTCTTCATCTATCCCCCTTAAATTAGAACGGGGTTTCTAATATGCCTAATGATTACTCGTAAGCCTACCGTTGTTTCTAATCTTTTGTTAAAGCGACGCATTGCCTTAGGGCGCCCAATAATTGTGCTGCAAAAAGTACTCGTCCTAAAAGGTGAACACCCAATACGACCACCCACCGCTGCCTATAAGCAAGGCTTGGGCATCGAAATGCCACGCTATAATCGTGGCGGTAATATATTACCGTATTATGTAATACCGTAAGGACTTGCTACTTAGCAAGGCGTTAATTAAAACAAAATGAGCCGATGTCAGTTGGCCGAGCTGTTTGGATGGCTTCGTGGTAAAGCATCTTATTCCTCGATCAGATGCACCGAGTTCGAGCCCGACTGTTCTGTTCCCCCCCCCCCCCGTATTTTTAGAGAAATTTTGTTAAACACTGGTTAGAGTAAACTTAAAAGACTATAGAGTACCGAAGTGATGACGTCAATCAATGCAATGTTTGGAACCAGAATACATTCTAAACTGCATGTGTTTGGAACCATTGCCGCGGCAACTGACGTCAGACTTCGGTACTCTATACAGGCCTCGCTGAGTAGCGTGTCCTTTGTATTACATAGTACAGTAATATATTACCGTCACTATTATAGCGTGACATTTCGATGCCCAAGCTTTGCTTAGGCCTAAGCCTAGGTCACACTCTCACGATATTTGCGACCACAGCCCCCGATTAGTCGTAGCAGTTTTAATCGGGGTGAATAGGGAGAAAAGTGGCCACGACCTGCTACAGTCTATTACGGTGTACTACGGTTCTAGTACGATAGC
This sequence comes from Hippasteria phrygiana, assembly GCA_037893225.1. NCBI lineage: Eukaryota > Metazoa > Echinodermata > Asteroidea > Valvatida > Goniasteridae > Hippasteria > Hippasteria phrygiana. The sequence goes on from JAZGUH010000239.1 coordinate 511,388, forward strand.
GTTAGGACTAGTCGGGACTACTCTACGATTACAGACGATTGCGCTAAGATTAACGACGATTTATGACGATGGACCTACGACTTCCATGACTTGTCACGCTTCACTACGATTCCAGGCGAATTTCCGATGGGCCCAAAATCTGGATCTGGTCAGTCATCGATGGCAGCGTGTAGAATGACTTGGCCAGCAGCGGCGCTCCCCCTTTTTATGCCGATCATCACGTGACATCGGGAAGATTCGGGAACAGTCGTAGCGCCATCGTAGATCTACCAAAGGCAATCGTGGCGAATCGTAGCGCATTCTTGATAAATCGTAGAGACATCGGCATCAATCGTTGCGTAGTCGTGGTCAATCGGGACTAGTCGTGGTATTATCGTCATATATCGTAGTGGAATCGCAGCTAAACCGTAGGGAAACCGTAGCATATGCGTAGAACATCGTAGAACATCTTAGAACAGTCGTGAATATTCGTAGTGATTCGTAATAAAAAAATAAACCACGATTGGCCACGGAAGGCCGCTGAAGGCCACGAATGCCTACAAGATGGCGCTACGACTGTGCGCGATTAAGTTACGATCACACTGCGACTGTCCTACGGTTTGAAAAAATCGTAGCACCGCCACGACAGTTTTGAACAGTTCAAAGCTGTCTGGGGAGTTTGTCGACCAGCCAAGATTCATCACGACTCATCAAGATTCGTCAGGGTTCACCAAGATGCCGGTACGAGTAGGCCTATATATGTCCACGAATCACCCGGATTTTGTGAATCGTGGGCTATCGTCGTTAAAATCGTGACAGTGTGACCTAGGCTTTAAGCAGCGGTGGTTAGTCGTATCAGGTGCCTAAAATCGCTATGGCTGGAAAGATAATTCAAAAGTAGGATATAATGAAAACGCGCCGTTTGTCTGAAAATCATTGAACATTATTTCAGTTATGCTGATGATTAATTTATAATCATGTCCCTTTGCCTGCGGAATGTCCACAAGTAAATTTCGGTATTCTAAGATGTATTGTTGTAATGAAATGTAACTTGTACTGTTGCCTCCCCAGTTTGCCGCAAAGGATTGGTATTCTCACTTTGCACTGGGTAAATTCCGGATTTATCCAGATTCCCACATTGCGCGTGACAGGTGGGTTGTGCATGTTGATAAGCGATCGTTGTTTCCGTAAAACGCAGTGCAGCCGCTCAGATTTAATATCATTAATAGTTGCTCTAAACGTCGAACTTAATGCTTCGATAGTCGAGTGCAACAAAGTCAAGATGGCCAACCACAGTACACGGAAGCGTGTAATTTATGGTCGCACGCCACCAATTTTTGCCTGAAGGTTGCACATCACATAAAACTCCATGGACCCCAAAATACGCCAACTTCCGAAATTCAGGGGAAACTACTTACAACTGTACAAAGATGTTTGAGACACACATAGAATTAAGTTTATTTCAACATTTTTCAGTTTCTGTTCAATTTTGTGGGGATTAACCGATGATTGGGGAGAAATTTCAATGCAAAGATATTCCCCCCTAAAAGTAGCCCATTGCCAGTTTGAAAGATGATGCCTACGCCCCACTGCAAAATAGAGCTACCAATTACCTCTGGTGGTGCTCATCAAGAGGAAAATTACCGTGTAAAATTGCAAAGTATTTTCAATTTCGTTTTATTCGTTCAGTGTTAAAGAAATTCACCCACAGAAATGGCCTTTGAAAAATTGTTTCTACCATATAAATTTGTAAAAATCAGCGGAATCGAAAAAGAAATATCGTGCTAAAAATGACATATAACTTACGGACATTTCAAGAACGCATTCAGTATAATTTTTGCGCGGTTCCCGAAGTACAATTATACGTACATATATACACACACATACAAGTGTTTGTATTTTATCTTTTTGGGAAGGCCTCCCATATGTTTTCTAAACGATTTTAATCGTAAACGTTCGGTCAATCGTGGACCCTTTGTCTATGCCCTAACCCTTTTGTCCCCTAGTCCACGATTGCCGGTATTTAAATACTCATGGAGTACCGAAGTCTGACGTCAGTTGGCGCAATAACTGGCTCCAAACAAATGTAGATTTCGACTGTTCCCTTGTTAACAGCCAGTCATGCAAACACATTGACACAAAATAAAATAATTATTCTGGTTAACAAACATTGCATTGACGTCATCACTTCGGTACTCCATTAAGCGCACACATGCATGTACAACCATATATACAATCATGTACATGTACATACATACGTCGACAGTCAGTCTACACTGCACACTGCATGTGTGCAACCTGCAACTCGCTGCAGTACCGGTTGAACTATTTAATATTTAAATTTTAATTCTTAATTCAATTTTTACTCTCATTTCTATTTTGATTTTGATTTTTATTCTCATTCTTATTTTTGTTTCTATTTTAATTGTTATACCTGGGTATGCTAACAACGGATGTAAAGGTCAAAAATAATATTTCCTTTTCCCCTGATGTCTACGAATTGTATTTGAAAAATAATGGCGTTAAATTGCATCCTAAGTATTTATTGGGGTGGTTAAGGTTAGAAATCATTCTACCAAAAATTACGGCAGGTGAAAGCACAATGCAATGTCCATAGGCGGGTCGCGCGAAGTCTCCGGAAGCCCGCCGCGTGACCTTTTACTTTTAGGCTCTATTGACGTGTGTTTGTTTGCAGTTCTTTCCTCGGAGATGTTTGACCATGCGCGTTCGTGAATGGTGCGGCAGTATACCAACTTCGAATGCATTTACATTCAGCACGGCAGTATAGCACGGTGTTTAGAGCAGTGCCGTGCCATGCCGTTCAAAACGGCGATAGCGCGGCAGACCCTGTCGAGCCAGAGGGCGTTGCCTTGCCGAATTCAATTTGCCGATCCGAATGGTTCTAAACGTCGTGCTACTGCCGTGCCGAATTAAAAAAAACAAAATAAATTTATTTGAGTTCGGCAAGGTTGTAGCATGGCGTTTAGATCGGGCCTAACTCTGCCGGCCTTCCACAAGCACGTTCCCGTCAATCGATCGTACTGGTAATAACTACCAAGGTTAAAATATAATACACTCAAAAATAGCAGTTAGTATCTGCAATATACCTCGCTTGTGTTTATACAAGTAGGGGGTCTGCCAAGCTGTAATAGACCAATTACATTGAATTATGATGACGATCCCTCATGAGCCCCAAGCATTATACTTGACCATACATTTACATTATAATACTCTCCTGAAAAAGAAATTCTCATTTGGTATAGTCGTTTGAAAATAGCTTCCGAAGGATTAGGCGTGTCTTTACTTATTAACTTTTTTTGCATGGGCGTTTTTGTGATAACAATGTCCTTCCGAGTTGTTTAATTAGTTACACTTAATCTTTTTCCCCAAACACTATCTTTCTAATAAACACGTTTTATGGGCGCCGACATTGATGAAATGTTGATGAACAATTCACCTTCAACTCTTTTGTTTAAAGTATTTACATTTTTTTTTTACTGAATTACTATCGTACCATGGTCACTCAGATTGGCACTTGTTATGTCTTTTTAAATGCAGGTGGTTTTTGTCATTTATATTAATATCATTTTTCTTTTCTTTTTTGATTAATATCAGTTATTGTTAGTAATCACAGGAGGTTAATGTTTCATCACATAATATCTAAAACAAAAAACTGTACCCATACTGGAAAACAGTCAAACAGTCAAATCGTTAATTCTGTTTTAAGGGTAGTATACAACATTTGCAAACATCAAAAAACAAAACTACTGAATTATTAGGAAATACTGTATTAGACTGTAAGTAAAATCATGGTACCTGGTGTGCTGTCATTCTCAAGAAAAGTGGAAATTTATATTGTTTTCTAACAATTGTCGCCCGAAAATCGTTGAAAATAGTCTAGTTCCCCGACCTGATAATTCCTTGACTTCATAAATTGCTCTGATTTGTCTAAAGTAGGTCAGGGAACCAGACTATTAGAACCGGAATTATTTTCTCAGTTTTCCCATCATCTATGCACACAAAACTTTGAACAGGTCAGTGTTACAGTATTTGATAGCACGCTATAAAATACTAACCCAAAAATCCATTTATTTCTCAAAATTACAGCAAAAGAAAATGTTGTATACTACCTTTAAGCAATGTACCAGAAATTGATATCTGCATTACAAGAGGCCATTTGCGTACTCTGTTTGTAGGAATGCCGACTAGATGTTAAGAAACAATGTCCATTGTATTCAGTGCGTCGACGGCATGACTATCGCAATTAAATAACCAAGGCTTTTAATTTCGTTTGTCTTTATTGTAAAATATGACATTGTTTAATTATCGTATTGTCAGTAATCAATGATTAAATGTGGCATAGCCTATTAAAATGAGCAGAAAGTCGCGTATAGGCATTCCAGGTTAAAAAGCAAAATAACAGTTTTTCAGTGGAAAGTTCAGTATTAACATTTTTCATCCGAAAAAAACCCATTCTATATCCCAAAGTCTTATAACTGAATTCAATCATGAAATATTATTTCCGAGTGACTCTTTTTGTACTGAGAGTATAGTCTACACAGTTTACTGAATTTGAGCTTCATTTTCTCAAAACAAGCGGCCATCACTTTAACATCTCCAAAATAGAACGTATACACTGTATAGCAACAACAATATGCCACCATATTGTGGGAGAGGCATATCGCAGTATCTGCACATAATTGTATACGCGTGTGTCGTACAACATGGCTGCCATGACGACATACTCGATATGGTTTATAGTGTGGGCCAGGAATACAAATAAGCTACAACAACGTACAATACATCAAATGAAAGCTCAATACCTGTACTTTCAGGAAATAATATCATCTTAATTTGCTACTTTGCACCATTTTGTTATGCCAAGTCATAAATACAAAACGCATATTTATTTTACCCACAGAATGAGTACAGGGATCTGGCTAAACAATGCAAGAAGTACGCATCCGATCTGCTGGACATGTGCCAGAACTCGCAAGAGGTCCGTACCATTCTCAACCAGAGGGGTAACACTATGGAGGGGTTTGGTCCCGCAGACTCTGATGAGCAGATAGATGGCGATGACATTGGTTTGGAGATGGAGACAGAAACTAACACCAATGATCTGGCGAGGTTGCGGCTTGCTATTAAATACTACCAAAAGCAGGTGAATTGTCAGTACATCGCAAAAAAGTAAATACATACAGCCATGGAGTGAGTGAGAGACTGCAAATTTGTTCCAGGCGTGCCTCGGTATACTGTATGGGAGAAAACACGGAACCACAAATTCACTCAAAATCACGATATTTTACAATATTCTGTACAATAATGTTTGGATAATTTTAATGTTGTTAGGATACTGTTGGTGGTCCACTATGTTTTGTACAGCAGTAAATAAAATATGGCTCTATTTTTTCTCGAAAATGTATCTGCACTGTAATATTGCTCACAGTGTTCCTGAAAGGAGCGATTCAAACGGAACAGAAACGTTTCGACTTTAAAACGTTCCCTTAAACCGGCCATGGATGAGGTGCTCATACAAACGTTGTATATATGTGTATGTAAAAGACGCAGTAAATTCCTACTCTAGAATGACACCAGGAATACGCAAAGTTGTAATCTGTGCGGTCTATGTGTCATTCTGGAGGAGTAAAATATGCCAAGTATAAGTGCCTCCGTTGCTCAATCTCACACATACGATTTTGTAGACTATGATTATTTCAAGGCGGTCCACACGTGGTGACATTGTTTACATCAAGCGCGACCTTATCACGTCGGTAAAAAGGTCTACAAGGTGTGCATGCAATATGCGGGAAAAGAGGTAAATCCCCAGCCACACGCCGCTTCCCAAATATTTTGCGGGTCGATTTTTTTCTGCAGCTAGGGCTTACATTTAAGGACATCAAAAAGATGAGTAACACTTTCGCTACAAACGCCCACCAGTTTTCGTATCAACCTCATGTGCAAGAAATACTAAATCTGGTACTCGAGGTACTTGATTAAATACTGTACAGATGACAGCAGTCATACCTCGTGAATTCTGACATTTGGTTTTAAGAATGTAGGCTGACAGCTTCTAAGAAAACTACAGGTAACCTTGCTGATTAAAGGTTATATACAATATTTGCAAACATCAAAAAACAAATCTACTGAATTATTATGAAATACTTTAATCGACAGAAAGTAAATACTATAGTCTCAAGCATCCTGTGAAATCATGACACCTGGTGCGCTGTTATTTTCAAGAAAAGTGGATTTTTTGTAACTTAATTTCCAGCGATGGTCGGCCGGCCATCGTTGAACAAAAATGGCTTTTCTTCCAATAATGACCCCAATTTACCAACTTTAGTTAGTCCACACTTTGTTTGGCAATGGGTGAGCGCGTTCAAGCCAGCTAACCTAATTCCCTGACCTGGCGTTTATAAATTGCTCCGTTTTATCTGAACAATGGTCAGGGAACCAGACTAAGACCAGCATTTTTCTCTTTGTTTTCCGAGCATAAATGCACACAACAGCAAAAGCAAATGTTGTATACTACATTTTAAACCATGAACAACATGGTATAGTGTGGTTAGTCCTTGAAGTTCCCGCATAGGTACAACGGATCAAGACTCAGACTGTGCTATTGATAATTAATTCGTGATTTTCTTCCTGCATGTAATATCATAGTTCGTAGCACATCCCCACTGCCAGCACCAGCTAGCTACTATGTGGTATGATGGATTCCCGGGTTGGAGACAGAGTGGCTTCCTCTACAAGATTCTCTTTACTCTCCTGATCCCGCTCTGCTTGCCATTCTTAGCAGTGATCTACTGGGTAGCACCGAAATCAAAGGTATAGCCTGATGCCACAGACTTTACCAAAAAGTCCAGGGGTTTAAAGGGGCTTTGGGCTCCCTCACAAAGAAAAAGTGCGCAAAATTGATTGTTTACGATTGTCTGCGAGGTGAATCCCAGAGCGTTCAGATTTTCCCGTGGCGCAGCCGGCTGAAAATAGAACGCTACGAGTATCACCAAGGGAGACAAAATTAAACGCAAACTTACAGTTTTTCCCAATCGGTTTAACACGGTTACCGCAACCTCGTACAGGTTCATCAAAACAAATAACCCGATTCCTGAAACACTTCGTATGCTAACTTAAACTACAATTACTGATGCCAGAATGACATATTGTTTTCGAATATCAAGAAACGTTTTACAAAAGCTCATACCACCGTCAAATCGCGCAGACCGTCAACATATCACTAACGTCTATTGACAAACATAGTGAAACAGAAGAAATTATGACAACATACATATTTCAAAAGTATGTATTCTCTTTATTTTAATTTAATATCTGCATTCAACCTCGTCCCCCCCCAAATATAAACAACAAACAAACAAACACACAAACACACAAACAAAAAGCACAAATAATGATTTCCATCATGAATTTGTGGAGTTTTGTGGGAACTTGAGACTTGATTTTGTTTTAAAGAATATGGAAGTAATTTAATACACGGATGACAGTTTCAGACAGTTTCAGTTTTTATGATTTGTCTCGACAGGACCCATTATTCTTAACATTATCCTTCTGAACGCTTGCTTACGACTGTAGACAGTATTTAGCAATTAAACACTTTTCTAAACACTTTCTTGCTGTCCGTTTGTAAACACGTTTACATACTAATCATGTTTAGCGTATTGACGGATAGTGTTTAGCCATTGAACATTGATGTTTAGAAATTGGACACGTAATGTTTAGCTTAAACATGTTTAGGCCTACAGAGTGATAGCAAGATTGTGTTCAATTGCTAAACACAGTTTTCATAGTGTACCGGTGCTTGGATGGACATTATTCCCCATACAGTAGGCCTACAGTGGAATTGAATGGACATTATGTTTTGCCACATAAGACCAGTGGAGTACTGCGGGGGAAGATTGACTTTCCCAAAGCTGTTGTCCGTTCCCCCTGGGTGCCCCCCATTTGAAATCTTGAAATAAACCAACAAATTATACAGCCGCAGTTCATGTACTTTCAGTGCCCCCCTTGAAAAATGTGTGCACCCCCAGGTGCCCCGCCCCCAACTGGGAAAGACTAAAAGGTCTCCCATTAAAAAAGATCTGCAGTTATCGTAATAAATCGTGCTAATAATAGATAAACACATAGCCCTATCCAAAGGCGCTGTTGATGGATAAGTAGTGATGGTCAATACTACCAGTTTTCACGATATGTTGTGAAAAGATTAACCATAACAAGCTTCACGGTGAAGAGCGGTGCTCACCAGAGAAACACGGTCAAACAAAATTATCTCCAAATGTGCATATACATGTCTTTCATCCCAGGCCTCAAAAATGTTATGGCCTCCAAAAAGTGACAGGTTGGACAATTCCAACTTGTTATTTTAAATTGTATCTATTTGTTATGGATTTGAATCAAGAATTTCAAGAGAAAAACGAAATAAATCACTATACTAGCAAAGCAATGAAGGAATATCTCGGGGAACCAACGCGATCGAGTAGGGATTGACAACCTAATCCATAATGTCCTTGGTAGGATTCGAACCGGGTCACCAGAAGTGGAAGGTGAGGAAGACCAACCTGCACCAATTTTTACCTAGTGTGAATAATTATTTATTTCTACTTCGTTTGCTTCTATCCCTGTTCTGCTATAGCTGAGTAAAATCGTCAGTACTCCTCTAGTGAAGTTTATCACGCACACCGCAAGCTACCTTGTCTTTCTGATCTTCATTTTCCTGGAATCCACGTTAGTCGAGACTTACGAGAGTCCAGGGAACATACAGAATTCAAAAATCTTCAAGGAGACAATAAACTCCTCCATAAATGCCAATCCCAACAGCCAGTGCGCTAAGATCTTCGATGCTTCCATATTTGCGAAGGACGACTTCTTAGTGCGGTTCTCTTCGTTTACTGTTTTCGAATGGATGATAATTCTCTTTGTTGTAGGTAAGTCTGATTTTTTAATACCTCATTCGTTTTATACTGGTTTTTGTGCTTTGTTTGGGCGAAGTAAAACAAATGTTTAGCGGCCCCGCCCGCTTCTTTTTTGGGGGCCGCCTGGATTAAAAAAAATATTACTAGTGGAAAATGAGGTGAAAAAACTCCCGAAAATGTCAACCGATCAACCGGAAAATAAAATACAAGCTTTCCGGTTGTCGGGAATTTTTTAAAGGAATGGCAGGCATCTTGAAAATAACAAATATAAAGCCCCTCCTCCTTCCTTTACAAAAAACCCGGACGCTAAACTTGTTTTATTTTTACTTGGTCTTAACTAGCGTAGCCCGGCAGTTACGCACAGAAAATATTGGAGCAACAGACGCGCTATATATTTCCCCGTATATTTGACTCCAGAACATCAATAGAGGAATTCCACAACGACGAGTTTAGCGCCGATCTGCGCACTTCCGCAGTTGCAGTTGCCGCGCAATGGTTCCAAACACATGCAGTTTAGAATGTATTCTGGTTCCAAACATTGCATTGATTGACGTCATCACTTCAGTACTCTATGTCACAGTAAACAACTTTATGCTAATCGTGCGCCTGCTTTGCCTTTTATGGCCTGATTATTTCATGCATGAATGAATGTGCTGAAAATGGTTGTTTTGTTTGCCATTGACATTCTCGCTTTCAACCCGGAAGTGCGCAGAAGGGGCTAATGTGAAATTCCTCTATGTAAAGTTTCAAACTTCGGTTACTGGTCAATTACACGCCTACAATTTTTGTGGGTTAGTCCGATTTATTGGATTTCATCAAGAAACAAAGGCCGGAAGTGTTTGCTTGGAACTTCAATGGCCAGCTTTGGAATTTTAGTAATACATAATGCGAAGTAAAAAAAAACACATGTTTAGCGTCCTCGCCGTCTTCCTTTTTGGGGGCCGCCTGAATTTTTGTATTTTTAACAATTCATAATCAGGTGGACAAAAAATAAATATTTCAGTTGCACAATTGATCAAAATATAGTTTATAGTTAGTTGCAACTAAAGCAATATATCCGTCATCAATTCGGTTATTTCGAGATCGCTCATTTATCGTGAAATTTACTACATATATACTTTTTGTCTCAAAAATCGTCCTCTTCCAAAATATCGAATCACACGAGTAAGGTATCGTCACTTTGCTGTGCCCTACATAATTCATCTACGGTGACATCTGGTAGTGCACTCGGAACCTTAAGCGCAGATATGGGTTTCTCCGAAGCAATCTTCTGTGTTCTGGTTTGTACGGCTTGAACCTTCACGCTGTCCAATAACTTGTCTTCGGGTAGTTGAATTTCGACTACGTCCTGCTTCCAATCTGGGTCAGGTTCACCTGGAGCACGAGCACCTAAAATATTCCCTATTATGACGTCATAGGTATTGCCACTGGAGGCAAGGGTTATTTCAGAACTTTCTTTGAAATGCCAGATCAAGAATTCCACTTTTCGTAAATATGTTTGTAGGGCCAAAGTACAGAGGCTATAGTGTGTCAATGTTTTTTTCGCCATGGGGCTTATCATAGAGCTGCCTGTCGGACATGTCGAATCATATTCGATATTCATTGAAACTATTCTGCAGGATTCTTATCTCTTTAAGTTACGGAAGCTAAGAATTTTCAAATGAGATAATTTTCATCAATTCCTATTCACTACATATCATCGTTACCTAAATATTCTTTCATAAGGAATATCCATTGTTTGCCGAAAAAAGGGGGGTTAATATAAAGCAGTGCACATTCTGATTAATATTTAGATATATACACCCGACAAACAAGAATTCAGTCATCTTATTTCTTATCTGGCACTATTATAGCAAGCATCAAAAGTTTCTTTTTAACAAATACAAATGACGATGACAATAAAACAAAACAAAAGAAAAACAGCAAACTGTAGCTTTGTATATTGTGACCAAAACGGCGATTGTAATAATAATAATAATAATAATAATAATATAGGTTTTCCCGGCCAATTTAGCAGATTTGACAGCCAAAATGACGACCAATCACCCATTTTCGCACGAATTTGAATGCACGTTTAAGATCAACATTCAATTAACACAAATCCTCATTCAATTTAAATGTAGAAGCATGCGATTGTACATTTAAACAATGCAATTTAACAATTATTCATTCAAATTAAACTTGCATGCTGCAGCATTCATATTCGCTGGAGCTTCCATCTGAGTAAGTTTGGTCATTTAAATTCGCTATTAAGCAAGCATTTTTGAAATGTATGCATAGGAATTCGAAATACGTCCATATTATTCATTTGTTTGATAGAATTGAACGGAATTCCTTTATTCCAATTTAAAAGTACATGGATATAAGAACTGTTTTCCAAAAAATCCTGCCACTTCTCTGATGACCGTGTATATTGCTAGACTGAAGCACCAGATCACAATTTAAAAGCAAAGGTAAAAGAGAAAGAAGTAAAGAATTAAGAAAAAGGATTATGTGAACAAGACAAAATGGGGGAGAACATACCTTGAATTTGATGTTGCTTAGCTTAATTTTCATGTTTATTTAATTTTCCATATCGTTTGTTTACATTTTACTTCTTAAAAAGACAGATAACAGATGTATATAGAATGAAAAGAAGAAACAATGAAAAGGTTCACTAAATCAAAAGACTCGCAACGTACTTTTCTTTTTCTATATTTTGAATGCAAAAAGTGTAAAATAGAATGCGCGGAAATGAAAATGACAGTCCCATGCAAACATTCCGTAACCAAACTCAGTGTTAAATTGAATGATCACTTAAACCGAATGACATAACTTCAAAATAGGATGCGTTAAACATAAAAATGCCAGGTACGAAAACGAATTTGAACGTCTGAAATCTAATACGAACCACGGGAACAACAGCAGAGAGTTAATTTGCTTCAAATTGGCCACTATCAAGATGAATTTGAACGCTATTTTTGCGAAACTGGCCGGGAAAACCTATAATAATAATAATAATAATTATTACCGGCGATGGGTCATTAGGGAGACTTTCCCATAGACTTGTGCACAACTTTTTTTCCGACTTTAATGTAACCTAACCCAACTTTCCCCTTATCCTACCCCCACGAATTTCGGTATATTTATGTTTTGGACCATCCTCTATCGATACAACCCAGTTCCGACAGTAAAATTCTCAATATTTAAAGGGGCTGTGACATTAGGGAGACATTTCAATGTCTCCCTAATGTCACTAGTCTCCTTAAGGTAATAAGAATGATGACAAAATGTCTCCTTAAGGGACCATTAACAGGTATAATAATAATAATAATAATATAATAAAATAATAGTAATAAATTAAAAAAGAACAGACTCGATGAAAAAGTAATGGGTCACCTCACTGTGCACTAGTAACAATGAATTTAGTGCCAAGTAACATTGGATTTTCATTGTTAGTGTGCCGTTTTTCTTTTGTTAGATGTTCATAGTGCCTAGAGTCGACTTTTTCTGTACTTACACGCCGCCAGTGGCAATATCTTTGTGTATACTTTGCTATAAAGCATCAATAGAGGGTGCCAGACAATGACGTCATTATTACTTCTGGAAGAGTCAGAAATTATAAGGTTGCAGTAAACCTATTTGGTCGAGCTTCTTTTGTGGCTATATTGAGAAAGCGCAAGGCTTCGGATCACGAGGAACCGTTTTGAATCCCCTGCTGGGATTATAGTGTACTTTATAGATGTTTTCTTTTTTAATAATTTCTGATTTGAAGGATTATGTTTAATAGGGAAATAGTTTTGGAAAAACCTGTCCTGCAGCTCCCATAGCCACCTGTAGACGGCAGATTCAATTAACGGCAAGCCCATGAGTTATATTTTTATCATTTAGAGACATTTAGAAACATTATAAAATGTGCGTCAAAAGAATCCGTATAGTCTACAATAATGTGTAGTGTGCGTCAAAAAGAAGTTACTGTTATGCTCTGCCAAATGAAAACGATACCATTCCAACACTTTAAGTGGATCCTGCATAATACAATGAAGTGTTACTAATTTGAAATTAATTGAATTCTGGCCTATGCACGAGAAAGTAATGTCACCGGTGCTCCAGTCTCTCACAGTAGTCTGTAGGTATATGCTGAAATTTAAATCACTAATGCATCCACTTTTAAATGCGTATCACGTTCCAAATTTCACTAATTATATCCTTGCCTATTATACACCTTAATGGGTATAGTCCAACATAAAACTGATAGGTTTCTCTGAAATTGATGTACTGTACAAACAGTGAGCACATGAATTGTCGTGTTTCACCAGTAACTCATGGTTTTGCGAATATATCTTTTTGGGCTACATTGGGCTATATTGGAGGTATTGTTTTACACTAATTTATTCATTTTCTTCCCAGAAGTACGGGTACAATTTAAAGCCATCACTGTTCTTTCTGTAAAGGCGCCATCCATTGTTGTGACTGGTTTTGAACATATATTAGGACATTATGGTTCTGCTGATGCTTTTTGCCTTTAATTGTTAGAGCACCGTGCAATTCAGCCTTTTAGGCTGCGAATTGGTGAAATAAATAAACTAAATTAAATTTATATAAACTAACTAAACTATATATCAGCATTCAACAGTCAAAAGGAGTAATTCCATTTTAGCAGTTAGCATTCACTGGCCAAATCAGATCATTTAAATTCATGAGGTCGCAAAGATCATTCAATTTCGTAAAAGCCAGCAGCAAGAGGCATGGTCAACCATTCAATTTCATCAATTAGCAAACATTTTTCAAATGTTTACATTCAAATTCGTTTCTATGGTATGTGCTTTCTGATTCGTATCTTAATTTGACGTGGTCCGAACATTAGCAGAAATAAAGAAAAAACATAAAGACCAGTGCAAACTATCACAAGGCTATAGCGAAAGACTTTGTTTTCATTTCAAACTTATCACCATAACTTTTCAAACTTTACTTAACAGTCTTCTAGATACAGGGTACAGGCTTTAACTTTAATCATGGGGTAACAAAGCCAAAGGAACAATTACTGCAATTAAGACAAAACACATGACGTACATATAAATGAAATGCAAACAACACCGAAACGCATCTAACAAAGAAAAACTCGATGCTTCAGCTTCAATTCATATACAAATCGTCCCCTATGTTCTAATCTATTTGGCAATAAATTTAGAGGCCTGATGAGGCACACGAATCGATATCTATACTATATTATCATGATACAAAAACAGCATTGGGAACCAGACCTTCTTTTACCACACAATGCGTTGGCGCCCGGCTGACCCCGCGGCCATCCATTTACAAGTACCGTCCGTGTCCCGCGTCCGTGTCCCGATATCCCTACCATATATCACCCAAGACGCAGGGCAGGCTTCGCTTCACCCGGCCAGGCTACACAAGTTCCTTACAAGGCTTGCTGCTTGACCATAATGGAATAACAAGTTTATTCCAACATGAATTTGTATTTATTTACTATAAAATAAAGTAATTGAATATCACAAACAGACGGTTATTGTAATAATAATTGCCCAGACGTACTTCAACCAGCTGCGACTGGAAATACGACTGGTGAACACGGTCCGCCATTTTGTGGAGTCAAAAATTTGGTTCTACAAAATGGCGGACCGTTATTTGTCACGAAATTTAAACAAAAACCACGCAATTTGAATGGATAGTTATGTGAATCTTTATATTCTAATTTTAAAAAGCTTCCCAACCATATCCATTTCATTTTTATAGCCCAAATCGCCAAATCCAAAGCAATGTGTCTCTTTAAAACAGGAAGCGTTTTAGCTAAAACCGTTCAGACATCGTTTTAGAAGATAAAACCGTTCTGGTTTATAGCGCTATAAACCCTTCCTCCGAGGTGTTTTTAAGGCCGTTTACATGATTGGCCATTGTTGCAATTTAAAAAAATGGGCGGATTTGGGGGTTAGTATGTTATAGGAAATATCGTTCCACTGACCTGTTTAAAGTTTTGCGTTGTTGGATGGCGAAAAAAACCGAGAGAAAAACGGCGCTCGTTTTCAACCGTCGGGCGGATGATATAGCTTTAGTCAAGACAGCTGGACACGTGACGCGCCCTGAATGCCAGCATGTCCAGCGCGCCACTTGTCCGGGTATAGCCACGCGCGCCTTGACTAAAGGCTACAGGGCAGTTTTTCAACGATTTCCAGCTGGAAATCGTTGGAAGACGATATAAATTTCCACTTTTCTTGACAACGACAGCACACCTGGTGCCATAATTTCACAGGATGATTGAGACTACTATTAACTTAGTCTAATAAGGTATTTCGTAATAATTCAGTAAAAACCAAATTGGAGAATTACCAATCGTGTACATTACTTTAAATCACCGTTCTAACGGCGAGATAAACCCAATTCTGTCAACTTTAAAACCGTTCAGACACCGTTTTAGCTAAAATTGTATACCAAATCGAGTTCAACTACTGTTTTAAGTGAATTGAAAACGGTGTCTGAACGCACCCTAAGAATCAGCTCAATTCGTAACAACTACCTGCGAGCGAGCACGTATTTTTGCTGGAGTTTTGCACAGCTGTAGCTGTTAACCGTCGTATATGAAGCGCCGTCGCACAGCAGCTCATGCCGACACGTTCTTTTGCCATAGACAATATCGCAAATAGCGCCTGGTTGAGACGTCGCAATGGTGAAAAGGCATTGTGGGAAGGAAAAAGCAGTCTCTTCCTTCCCACAATCCCTTGTGACCATTGTGACGTACGTCTCAACCAGGCGGTATCTATATTTGCGAAGTCTATGGGGTGTTTATTATTGACATTCTCCATTTTGCTTCTTCCTCCATTCCTTTCCCCTTCCTTCTCCATTTTCAATTCTGCCGACAGCACCATGATTTTGCCGACAAAGCTGACTAATGGGGGGGGGGGGGGGGGGGGTGACACCCCCACACCCCCCCTCTGGCGACGCCCGTGTCTCTACACGCAGCGTTCAAAAATGGAAATGGATTCACAGTAAATACAGTACATTACAATGAAGTTGCCACTGTGAATGGGAATGTGAAATTCAGTTAAAAGAATTCCCATTTATATTCACATTTCCCACACAGCTCCACCCCCACAAATTCAAGTGGGAAATTATTTGTGAAAAGGCGTGAAATATTTTCCCACTGTGGGAATATTTTTTCAGATTTTGTGAAATGAAAGTGAATTCCCCTGGGAAGAGCAAAAGTGCGAGGAGAAATTCCCCTGGGAAGAGCAAAAGTGCGAGGAGAAATTCCCATTCCCAGGTTAACTTTCAATGCAATGTACTGCAGTAACACGGGTGTGGCTTCCATACCAAACGATCATTCGATTTTGAAAGAGAACAGCAATGCAGAACCTTGTTTTTCATTTCCACTCCTGGAATGACCAATCTTTTTATTACTTTAAAGGTACTTTATGGGCGGAGATTAAGCAGATATGGGAGGAGGGATATCGCCGCTATTTAGCGTCAGTATGGAACTGGCTGGATATTGCGATGCTGAATTTCTACATGACCTCGTTTTCGCTGAAGTTTTGCAGTTACAACAAATCAAGTGTTGCAGTTACATTTTTCGTCAAGCAGACCGACTATGCATGCAGTTTGGTACTTCAAGGAGACACCGAGGCCAACGAAATGGCCTACTTCGTGAAAGGAGGTACAGTTATGCCCCAAATAATTCATACCCATGCCAAATTCGGGGTATTGTGAATCATTTTATTTATTATTTCTACTTGTATGCTAATGATGTGAAACCAAAATATATGTAGATTTGTAAAGACTAAGTTCCGCCAATCCAGCTTTTAGATATGAGAGAAAAGCAGACTACCAGATTTTTCATAGGGTATAAATAGTTTTGGGCATAACTGTAAGTGTAAGTGGGATTCAATACATGACAAACCTGTGAAAGTATGAACCTACACTGCAAAAACTGTGGTGTTGAATTAAGACCACGTGGTGTTTATATTGGACCACTCGCCCAATATAAACACCACATGGTGTTAGATTAACACCACGGTTTTTGCAGTGTAATCCGACATCCAAATCACAAGAAAATAAGGAAAAGCCGTTTTATATAAACAGTTCTTTTGTGCATAATTCATATGCGCCTATTTCGATTGTTGTATAAGCCAGTTTGGTATCTCGAACGTCAAATGTTATTCGGGATAAAATTGTTGACAAACGCCCATTCTGAATTTAACACGTGCGCGTTGTGCGACCACCTTGCGCGTTCATACGGGTCATTCGGGATATGTCATTGTGCACATACGCAGTTGAAATACCGAACTGGCTTATTGCTGTTTTGCTTTTGGTGTCTTTGTAATTATAGGTTTTCTCGGGGAATTTCAACATATTTTTGTTTATTTTAACGCCTGGCTCATTCAATTTAGATTGAAGTTGAATGATCACGCAGATCGTCATTCGACAATCGAAAATAAGCATTCTATCGTCTTTTAGCTTCAATCGTGCCTGTAAAAGATAAATTCAAATTAAAAGTATTGTATTGTTCATTCAATTTCGTCTGGACCAGCAATAAGGTGTTGATCGGGCATTCATTTTCATTAATGGGCAAACATATTTTCACCTTTTTAAAGCATATTTTCCTGCATCTCAACATCCCTGCATGTCCGTATTCCAATAAAAGTCTGAGTTATCTCAACGTAAATCATATCTGACGTCTTCAATCCGTAGATGCACACCTCTCTTTCTTAACTAAGTCTTCAGACGGATAAGATGGCGAGCTCACGGGAGTGATCGTCTGATGGAATCGGCCCCAGAAAACAAATTACCCAAGAGAAGTGTTCCCATTGCCAAACTTACATGCCCTGATATCTTGCGCACGAAGATATCGATGGGTGAATCAGAACGAAAAAGAACAGTAAACAAAGTTTATAAGTTAAGGGATTCATAAACATGTCAACACACAGATGCCGCTATTTTTTGGCTCAAACTTTTAAAACATACAAAGATCAACAGTGAAAAAGAAAATTCCTGAGCCCCTTCTATTTCATTAGTTCGTTACATCACCCATACCTCATATCAGCATGTTACATTATAAATGTTACAACATTTTCCATTATAGATTTCTTTTTTTTTACAAAAACCTCAGAAGACAATAGAAAACATAAGTTTTCCAGGCCAATTTCGTAAAGTGTTCATTCACTTCTGAAAATCGGTCATGATAATTTTCGTCTGAATTTGAATGCACGTCTTTAATCCCGTTTCAATTTAACGAAAGTTCAATCGTTTTCATTGTACGTGCATGCAGTTTTGAGTAACAGGCGGCCAGTTATGTTACCTGTGCATTAATTTACGCAAGCATGCCTTTTCCAGCTAAGTTCCAAACCTAACGCAGCATCTTATAAATGTAAGCAGAAATTGAAATGATCAGAGAACCTATGGGTTACAGTCACAAAATGAACTTGATCTCAAGGGTAGTCAGTGGTGGCTCTGAGCTGAGGAGAAGGGTGGGGGGGGGGGGGGGGGGAGGGGTTTACCAAATGTGATGCAAAGAATAAAATAAGTTCATTATTGAAAAGGAAATAGAAAAGATCGAATGGAGAACAAGAACAAACTTGATAATTCTTTTTACAACCAATAATGCATGATGCAACTTAGAATTTCAATTGATTTCAGGTATGGCTAATTTGATTGACGTTTAATGAAAAAGAAACACTAAATTGGATTTGGTGAAGATGGCATTACACCAAAAATGAAATAGAATGGTCAATGTTTGAATTTCGCCCTCTAAAAGCGATAAAGAAGTCGTGTAAATGAATCCGATTTGACATAAACGAAAGGTTCTGCACAAATACTTCATTGATTGAACTGAAACGGAACCGAATGCTCTGGTAGCGAAAATGAAACGTGTGTTTAGAGCGATTCTCAAAATCTCGGCGGAATTGAATTAACCTTGTATTTAAATGAATGAACATTTGGCCGGGAAAACTTATATATCAATTTAAAAATCTAATTAATTTGAATGACCATTGGATGAAAATGATTGCCCATAAACGAATAAGAAAAGAAAAGCTTGGCCATACGTCATATGCACACCGACGTTCGCTAATTTGAATGCTTCAACCGTCAAAGGATGTCACAAAACTCAATGTAAGAATGCAACAAATGAAGTCTTGAATGAACCATAACGAAATAGAATGCCCATAAACGAAAACGAACATTAGGAATAAAATCTTGGGTGCTTAAGAATTGAAATTGAATGCCCAAACAGTGAAAAAGAGAAAGCTTAATTTGATCAGATGTAAAAAAAAACACGCGAACTTGAATGACCAATAACGAAAATGATGAGAAAAATTCGCAAAGTGCCCGGGATAACCTATTGAAATTATTTATGAACCTAAGAAGCTCTCTATCAACCAAGAATAAACATTTAATTAAAGTTCGTCAAACACTTAATTTCTAAAGAGTTATTATAAACTTATTAAGTTATTCAACATCAATGTTTTGTTCATAATGATGTCTTTGTGTTGTGGTTGTGCACATAATCTGTATGACATCGGCAACGCTCTTTTTAAATTCGAAATAGAACAACGAGCCTAAAATGCAATAAGTGCATAGAAAACATAAACATGAGGTTATTAATATTTCTTTCTATTTCAGATCGCCACGTCTGGAATGACGATGACCCGATCTTGTTAGCCGAAGCACTGTTCGCTATTGCAAATGTTCTGAGCTTCAGTCGTATGTCGTATGTACTGCCAGTCAGTGAGTTCCTGGGGCCATTGCAGATATCTCTCGGGCGCATGCTCGGTGACATTGTGCGGTTTGGTGTGGTCTTTGGCGTAGTCTTCCTGGCTTTCTTCTGTTCTCTGTACAACCTGTACTGGTCGTATGAGCCCCACACCGGCACTGCTGAGGCTGACTGTGAGAGTAAGAAGGCTGGCTTTGGATTTGGCACGTAAGTAGGACTAGAGTTGCTTTTGATTGTGCAGAGCAGAAAGAGTGCGCAACTCATGGACGTGCTAAAGACCTCGCTGAGGCACGTAATGTGCTGCTGTTAAGTAAAAGTGTCCACCCCTCTGAGAGGGGTGTGCAATTACGGGTAGCAAGGAATCGGGTACCCGATTGAACAAAAAACGGAATTCCGGGTACCCGTTAAAGAATGCACATCCCAGAAATCAAATATCGGAAATTGCTGTATATATTGTTCGTAAAGGTCCGCAAATTAATACTACCACATCGGTGCATCGCAGCAATTGTGTACAGCGAGCTCTATAGCTTAAATGTGTAAATTGCATTTTCGCAAGCGTCATAAACATTAGTCTATTTTGTTTTTCCATGTATGGTTTTCATTTTGAAAATTCCCCACAAACGACATTCACAAACTTTCTTTTCGTTGTCTAAGAAATTACTAAGTAACATGTTAATTCGGTTACGGGTACTCTATTCCATAATCTGGAACCGATTCCTGACATCAGTGGTCGGGTATTCGAGTACCCGGTTCGGATGCACAGCCCTGCCCCTCTCTCACTGTTGCCTCATTCACATGAGGTGCAGTATGTAATTGATTTCATAGTAATTTTAGTTACCCCAATGCGCCTGATCAACGTGCTTACACTGTTCTTGATTCTGGGACAAATACGTCATGATGAGGTACACTCGATCACCTTTTACAATGTATAGTCACAACATACATACTGTTTATAGACCGTATCGAATACCCACGTCGCCATAGCAACAACAATTGGCCGCCATATTGTGGGACATGCATGTGATAATGTCGGTACGTGTTATTGTATGAGTGGGTCTCAAAGCATGGTCTACACAACATGGTCTTCATTGTGTTCAATGTTGTTATTACTGCATCATGTATTAGTGTTCTCATTGTTATAATACCGCTCACATGTGATGTCTCCTCACAGTTTTAACTTACAGATCCCATCTCACCAAAGGTATAATGCAGCACTAATAGAGCTGACGACACAGTTGCAGGCAGTGTTCATACTTTCTGCACTGTAAAAAGTTGGGTAAAACATAATTGGGCAACTGTTATTTACCCAACATTGGTATTAATTTACCACATTCTTGGTTAATTCAGGTAAAAATGGACCAATTATTGGGAAGAATTTGCCCAAGATTGTGGGCAGTTGGTATGTTGCCCAACATTAGGCAAAATGCCAACCCATTTTTACCAACTTTTGTTTTACAGTGTGCGATTAACATAATACATAAAACTTACCTGTGAAAGTCTGAGCTCAATCCGTCACTCGAGTCACGAGAAAATAGCGTAAACTGATGTTCTAACAGTGGTTTTGTGCACGTTCATTGTGTGCATATAATTATTTCGAAATATGCCACTGTATTTTTTCTAAGATGACAGCATTTCAGACGGAAATATTTTGTCAGGGGGTTTGTACCGATACCACATTTATATTACGCTTTCAGATTGAAAATAATCAGTTTGGGTTTTGATCATTACCAAAGCTATTATCATACTTTTTAAATGAAACGAAATTGGGTGTTACTTTTTAAAGTAACCCATGACTTTGTTTTAATTTTCAGATTCGCGGATACCTTCCTGACGCTCTTTTGGGCATTGTTTGGCCTGGCACAGCCGGATGACCCGAACATCCCTAACAGTGAAGATTACGGGACGAAAGGCCATCAGTTGACTGAATTCGTGGGCACCTTATTGTTCAGCGTGTACTTTGTGGTTATGGGCCTTGTCATGCTCAACATGCTGATTGCAATGATGAGCAATTCATTCCAAGAAATCGAGGTGCGAATTTGAACGTTTTGTGGCGATAGAAACTAATCGACACGATAAGAATGACATACAGCCGAGTTCTACCTCATCCTAGTCCTAGCTTCCATTAAATCATTTTACCTTAGGCTTCAATATAGGGTTACGTCTGCTAGCTGGAGGACTGGAGTCCCGATTTTCAAAGACTCGGACAGTCGGGACTCATACTCGGTCAGTCCGGACTCGTGGGTTTGGACCAAGTCCACAAGTCCAACAAAAAGGTCGATTTATACCATTAGTTTTACCGCAACATTTGTAAGAAGTCTTAGTGCGTAGTTTTCGAATTCCGATGACAGTAGTTCAGTAATGCAGTAACTGTAGCTGGTGCAGGGGAAATCTCCTGATGACAACCAGAGCATACTGTTCGAAACGTCGAGTTAAAACAACCGGCTCTTCTCAGGACTACACAACGCAAAATATATCAATTTTACATGGTGTTTCTGCAAACCTTCTACACTTTGTTCATGTACTCTATTTTGTTACGAAATTCAATTTATCGCTTGCAACTTTATTTAGATTGTAAAATCCCAATTATAAGCTTTCGAAAAAAAACCTCCTGAATTATGTCGAGGGCCTGTAGACACTGATTCTGAATTTTGCTACGGAATAACATACACACTACAACTCAGAGTTTGATTAAAGCGACCCGATGGATGGGCCGTTATATTAATTGCATCAGCTAAAATGCTCACTATGTAGATATATAATGAACACATGATAAACTCTTGTAACCATTTCTCCGGTTGCTTAACCAAGTTCCATAATTCGTCAAACAAACCACAAGGGAAACTGACTAGGTAAATTTGAATAAATTTACACGAACAAAGAAAACTGGCAGGAGTGGGTTTCGAACCTGCGACCTCCGAAATACCGTACCGGCGCTCTACAAACTGAGCTATCTTGCCTCATGTTGGCGGTCTCCCAAATTGTCATTGTCTGTGTAGAATAATTTCATATGTAAACTAATTTCCACTTTCATCTTTTGGGCACAGAGTGATCAGGACGTGGAATGGAAATTCGCCCGCTCTCAGCTGTGGCTGTCCTACTTCGAAAGAGGAGCCACTCTACCCATCCCCTTCAACCTCATACCCAGCCCCAAGAGCTTTCTCTATGCGTATAAGTGGATACGGCGGCAAATCAAAACATACCAGAAGAGAAGAGAGCAGAATCAGAGTACGAGGACAACACTGCCTATGGGTGACCGAGTGAGTATCATTCAGTAGCTACAGTGGATCCGGGTAGATGGAGTTCCCAATAGGGCAGAAGGTGCCAAGGTTTAAAGGTGATATACAACATTTGCTTTTGCTGTAATTTTCATAAACAAATGGATTTGGGGGTTATTCATTTTTATACAACACCTGAATAAATCCCAGCCATCCGATTGGTGGATCGTCGATCACGTGCATTGAATTATTCGACCCATCACACGGCGCGAACCCGCACCGCCCAAAACGTTCTATCACATGGTTCTATCAAACGGTGCGCGCGCATTGATAGAACCAAAAGAACTTCCCTAATTTCACGGTCACTTTTGGTGCGCTACAACAGCGCTGTCATTCACACAACATGGCGGCCGAGTTTCCCGAACTGCCGCGGTTTGTTCTCCTAACAGACGACGAAATATTGGAACTCGTAGGCGATGCTTACGCTGCTAACACAAAGAGACAAATGAAATATGCAATCAAATGATTAGAGGAATTTGCAAGACACGCAGGAACAACAATTAAAGCTTTAACTGATTCGGAACTAGACCACTTTTTGTCACGGTTTTATGCGGGACTGAGAAGGTAAACGGCACGTTGTAACGTTACACCAAGAAATCCATGCATGCAATCTGTCGGATTTATTCAGGCGTTGTATAAAACAAATAATGAATGTTTCACATTCGTGCAATGGTAAGAATAATTTCATTCGGTGACAGATGGAATATCCCATTCCACTCGGCTTCGCCTCGTGGAATAGAACATTCAATCTGTCACCTCATGAAATTATTCTTACCATCGCACTCATAAACATTCATTATTTGTATAATACCGTGCTAACAAATACTGTAACACTGACCTGTTTAAAGTTTTGTGTGTATAGATACTAGGAAAACAGAGAGAATACAAAAATATGTTATAGTCTGGTTCCCTGACCATACTTTAGACAAAACGGAGCAATTTATAGAGTCAGGGAATGATCAGGTCGGGGAACTAGACTATTTCCAACGATTGTCGGCCGGCAATCGTTGGACAACGATACAAATTTCCACTTTTCTTGAAAACGACAGCACATCAGGTGCCACGATTTCACACGATGCTTGAGGCTGCTATTTACTTACAGTCTAGTACTGTATTTCGTAATAATTCAGTAGTTTTTTAAATGTTTGCAAATGTTGTATACTACCATTAACTCCCTGTGGACTGGTATCAAGAATCGACTACAACACGTGGGCATGCCTATTGCCAGCTCAGAAGGATCGATGTGCCGAGACGTAAATCATAAAGCATTTCCTCGCACTTCGAAACACTGCAAAAACTGTGGTTTCATATTATTAAACACCATGTTGTATTTATATTGGAAGAATGGTGCAAGAATGGTGTTAAATTAACACTACAGTTGTTGCTGTGTACATTATACGAGATAATTGCCATGAAAAAAACAGAAAATCAAAGCGGGGAACATTTTTGTATGTTTGTTTGTTTGTTAAGCCTTTCACCCAAAAAACTGTGTTTAGTAATTAAACACAATCTTGCTATCAGTTTGTAAACATGTTTAGAAGCTAAACATTACGTGTCCAATTCCTAAACATCAATGTTCAATGGCTAAACACTATCCGTCAACACGCTAATCATGTTTATTATGTAAACGTGTTTACAAACTGATAGCAAGAAAGTGTTTAGAAAAGTGTTTACTTGCTAAACACTGCTTTTACAGTACACTGTTTTTACAGTGTTGTTGGTGTGCATTCGTCCCCGGTTCTCAATGTATTTTTTTGTCTAAGCTCACAATTACGACAGTTAGTTGTTAACAATAAGACCATTCATCCAAACATTTTGTTTTTCAGCGTAATGGCGTGTTTAACATCATGAACCACTCGGAACTGACGCGTAGTGAGAGTACGCATGTGGTAAGATACCTTATCCAAAGTAATACTAATTGGTATGCTCAGTTAACATTATGCAGTAATAACCATTGACTAAATCGCTTAATTAAAAGGAAATAAACGAAAAAGAGCAATCTAAAAAAAAAATTCAACAAAATTATACGAACAAGATCTTTGACGGGGTTGTTTAATTGACATTGGAAGTTTACAAAATGAGACTTCGGCTTCGGCTTGGACTTGGACTTCGTCCCCAGCCATTCCTGGGCTCCATTGCTAATTTTGAAGCCTTGAATTCTTCAGTGTTGAGGTTCTAAAATTACGGTAAACCAAAGCCACATTTGGTAAAGTGCAATAGGCCGATACCTATCATAGTTTTTAAGTAGTGGGTGACCGTGTTAGTAAGGCAATTACATAATAGAAAAGTTATATAGGACTTTAATGACTAACTTGGTCATTAAAGTGCTATATAACTTTTCCATGCATTTGTTTTGTAAGAATATTCTGTAAGAAGGCCAAGATTCCTTTGTATGTGGGAATGTGGTGTGACATCAGTGTGTGGGGGCATGCTCCCATTCCCCCTTAGCTGCACCCTCATCATAGCACAGACATATACGGAGCCATTTTCTCTTGTCAGTATCAGTTCAGTCGGCGTAGCACGAGAGACTCTTCCAACCTTGCCCTATTATGGGGTCCTAATACTTCTATCATCTCTCAAATTTGATAAATATTGAGACGAAGAGAAGGCTGGAAGAAAGGACAGATAGACTAACTGATAAGTAGCTATAAAACATGGTAAACAACTAACAACATCGCGTGAAAATGTTTAGATCTTGTAGATCTTTTAAATTCCAGTCACGCAGTTATACACTCTAAAAAAGCATTAGTAAGATTTGACTAGAAACCAGTTAAATTTTACTAGATATTCAGGGTCAGCTGGGTGCAACTGGAAATCAGTCAATCTGACTAGATTTTTCCAGTCAATATTATTGACTGAAAAAAATTGTCACATAAATACATAGAATTCGAGTCAAATCCTACTACTTTTCCTAGTTTGTATGACTAAATCCGTTGTGATTTTGTTCATTTTTAGTCAACCAGAATTTGAGTCAAATCCTACTACTTTTCCTAGTTTGTATGACAAAATCCGTTGTCATTTTTTATAAACCTTGAAACAAACAACAATACAAGATATTGGCACGATTATCTTTAATTCACCCTTTAATACTCAAAGCAATGTGAACCATGGCATTGTGTATCAATCGGTATAAATTTGACCACCCTTTCCAATAGCATGATCCATCAGCCAAATACACCAATAAGGAAACGTGCATAAGGCCAAATATCACAACATCAAACAGCAGTATATTTTCCTCAAGGAACTATTTTCATGTTACTTTTGAGTCATAGTTGTCATTTTAAATGGTCTTCATAAACACCATTCACACATGAACAATTTTCTGAAATGAGCAGCATAACTTTTGCTTTTCAAAATGTAAAAACATAGAGCACTAAAAATGTTTGTTTAAAACAAATCACTCATAGAATTCTATCAATTTAAAG
This sequence comes from Hippasteria phrygiana, assembly GCA_037893225.1. Classification (NCBI taxonomy): domain Eukaryota; kingdom Metazoa; phylum Echinodermata; class Asteroidea; order Valvatida; family Goniasteridae; genus Hippasteria; species Hippasteria phrygiana. The sequence goes on from JAZGUH010000239.1 coordinate 537,699, forward strand.
CAGACAAAAACGACATTTAGCCTATTCTCAGAAGTCGACGCGCGATCGCGACATGTTGGAAATAACCCGTCCGCCGCGTGACGTAAACTACGCAGTGACTAGAATCCTCGATCCTCGACGAAGTAAATATGAATCTTGTCAAAGCAACTATCGGTCAACCTGAAACACCGGATGCTTGACTGAATTCCTAGTCAGTTTTCAATAACTAGGAAATCTAGTCAATATTTTAACTAAGTTGTTTTTAGAGTGTACACATAGCGTTTATGTGCGGGGTATTAACTAGAGCCATATTACTGAATCTGCAACATGCACATGCATAAATTTAGGAGTTGCCTTGAAGGCGGAAAAAGCGTTTGCCGTAAATTGCTTTAAGTTGGAAAGATGATTAAAAAAGCGCAATATAACACCATCCCTTGAAAACAAGTCGTTTGTCTGAAAATCATTGCCGAAAAAATACGCGTACTATCCGGTTCCCTTGACTTTTCCGAACGAAACTTTCTTCCCCGAAAGTATTTTCGTCGATAATTTTAAGACAAACGGCACTTTTTCCAGGGATGATCGTGTACACGCGTCTGCTATGTCGTGATCATGTATGTTCGTGTATATTCTACCTTTTAAAGGTATATGCATTGCCCTAAATCCCAAATTTTGATCTCTTTGGTAAGATAACTAACCCATTTTCGAGTATAATGGTTCTACCATAATGTTTAATATTTACGGGGAAATGAGGGAAAAAAAATAAAGCATTAACATTTGGACATTCAGACTGGTGCCGCACATAGTGCAGCCTGTACGTAACCCAACTGACAAGGGCACCACTCTGAAATCTAACGGTCCGAGCCAAACTGGCGTAACCAAAATTATTTTCGCCACTGATCTTCAGGCAGACGACGCATCTTCAAGGGATGGCCGTGTACATTGTTATATTCTACTTTTAAATGATCTTTCCATCTATACGTATATAGCAATTTTGAGACGATCGCATTTTCTAGTCCGATTGGGAGCCTCACAGGCAATGTTACCTCAAAAGCTTAAAGTTTAAGCTTTTGAGATGCTTTTGAAATAAAATGGAATAACATAGAATAATTGAAAGCCACTATGTGCTTGTTTTTATAGAGCACCATGAAGGGAGTGGTCAAGAGATATCTGTTCAAGCTACAGCGTGAAAAGGAAAATGATGAAGTCAATGAAGGTAAATTGTTTGACAATATATTAGACTTTGTTGGACAAAGACCAGTTGCCAATCATTATATACTCCTTTTTAATGTTATTTTTTGGTTAATTATTATTGAAATTTTTTCAACAGTTCCCTCTAACTTATTGTTATTTTTTGTTATCAAATGACTTTAGGAAAGATTCGTACAAGACTTAAGGTATATGGCAGAATGCGTATCATTTACTGCCCACATATAGGCTGTTAACGACAAACTTAACATTTGCGGTGTCAGTTGAAACAAAATAATGAACATAAAACACTTTCTTAATCTGTAAATGTTCAAGTTAAAATTTGAAGTTTTCAAGCATTCTTTCTCGCATTATTTCGAATCTTTGCTTATGTGTATGCGACGTATAATTGCCTATGTATTTTCATGCTTCCAGTGGCATAGCAAGAGAGGGAAACTTATCATGAGAACTCTGTCCCCCGGAAATGTTTGAATTTGTTTTGAAGGCTTATGCCCCCTCATCTGTTGTGTGTTGATATAAGTACAGTTTGGACTTATTTAATATGCGAAGGCTCTTGAAAGTACCGCCAATAAACAATGTAACCTGCCCCACCCCTCCCCTCCCGCTTTTCAAAATATTTTCCGCGTCCGGAACAATTCGGGACACTTTTAAGGAAAATGTTCAATTTAGTCCTGAAAACCAGGATTAAAATTTCACTTCCCCTTGAAAATAACAATGCCTATTTGCCCCGACCCCGAACAGAACCTGGCTACATCACTGTATAGGCCTACTCTAAAATACATCTCTTCACTATAACTGTGATTAACTTAGGTGAACTTGACGAGATAAAGAACGACATCTCCAGTCTTCGTTTTGAACTGATGGAGCAACTTCGTAAAGAGCCCAAGTCTCCTACAGTCCCTGTTCCTGCTCCTGTCCAGCTGGCAGACCTACACCTGCGGGAAGACACAGTCAAATCAATGAGTTTCCACATAGCATGCGTCGAGAACAAGGTGGAAAGTCTGATCGAGCAGATGGATTTATTGCGGAAGGATTTACTGACGGCCCTCAAAGCGAAGTCTCCTGTCAGCTCACGGGTCCAGTATATCTGAAGACAGATCCATTTGTCTCAGTGTATCATGGGGAAAAGTCGACCACAGTTTAAACGATGTGCTTCATTTTGCGCTAAGTAGTTTACGTTTGGAAGACGCAAGAACTCTTAAGTTGTTTATTTGCTCCGTATGCTTACAAATGCGAGGCTTCAGAATGCTGTTCAAATACTGCCTAAATGAAATTTAGATGACTGAAGTGACACGAGTGATTTATCGACCAAGAAGTTGGAAAATGTACGATCGGTTCTGATATCATGCATCGGTAGGGCCGGCTATGGAGTATTAGGTCGGGATCCATGTGTCGGTGTTGCGTTATGCGTGATGCGTTAAAAGAACACTGCACCAAATGCAATAGGCACACTTCCATAATCCGCAATACGTATTGCTATCCTTTTTTAGTGATCCATTGATAGGCGCATTACTATCAGTAGTATTATTAAAAGTGACCAAAAGAAGTATTCTATTCATTAAGTTTCCTTCTACTTTTCCAAGCTTCTGAATGTGACAGCAAAAACTATTGTTCATAGTGCGTATGCCTTTTAGCAGAAAGTCATAATCATAGCAAATTTCTTAGAATTTGTAAACGGAACAGTGTTTTTGTAAGAATGCGTTTACAGAGAAAGGCACCAAATATTTACCATACTTTCTTCAGTTAAAGTAATCGGCATAGGGTTTAAGTAGCAGCTAGCTGTTTGACTGTTCTACGTGGCGGTGTCTGCCTCCCCACAAAACTGCACCCATTTTGTTTAACATTACTTGTAAATAGCTCCCATTTCACATTAAAGAAACATCAAATTTAGCTACAATGGAATTTCTTCCCTATTTGGACAGCCAACCTTAAAGAGTAATTGAAGATACCAATCCTTGTTGTAGTACTAGTTCACAGATGCTTTATTAGTTTTGCATATTAAGACAGCCCACGACTTTTTAATTAAACGTATATTACGTTGTTGTTTTATAACCCTGCAGGGCACCAGGCAAAAATCCAAACACTCTCGCACCCTGTGCTGTTCAGTACAGTACAGCGTTCGTACATACAGCTTTCGTACATAGCATTTGTTTTATTTATAGGTTTTCCTGGCCAATTTCACCATGTTTTCGTTCATTTTAACGCCTGGCTCATTCAGTTTAGATTGAAACTAAATGGTCACGCAAATCGTCATTCGAAAATCAAAAATAATCATTCAATTTCACTATCCTAGCATCAGTAGCGTATCCAGCTTTTTGTGCCAGGGAGGGCAAACAACTTCTGATTCGTCTTAAAACCGTCGCAAAAACACTATTTCCTTTTGTTTTTTATGACGCCTCAAAAGCCGCGGGGGGGGGGGGGGGGGGGATATGCCACTGCCGAGCATTCAATCGTCTTTTAGCTTCAATCGTGACTGTAAAAGATGCATTCAAATTAAAAGTATCGTATTGTTCATTCAATTTCGTCTGGACCAGCAGTAAGGGGTTAATCGGGCACTCATTTTTATTATTGGGCAAACATATTTCACCTTTTTTCCCAGCATATTTTCCTGCATGTCCACATTGCTGCATGTCCGTATTCCTATAAATATCAAAGTTATCTCAACGCAAATCATATCTGACGTCTTCAATCCGTAGATACACACCTCTCTCTTTCTTAACTAAGTTTTCAGAGAGATAAGATGGCGAGCCTACGGGAGGGGAGGTGTGATCGTCTGATGGAATCGGCCCAAGAAAACAAATTACCCAAAATAAGTGTTCCCGATAATACAACCATTGCCAAACATACATGCCCCGATGTCTTGCACATGAAGAGATCAATGGGTGAATCAGAACAAAAAAGAAGAGCAAAACAAGTTAAACAATTAAAGAATTCGTAAACATGTCAACATACAGATAGATACCCATCTTTTTTTGGTCAAACTCTAAAACAAAGAGATCAACAGCAAAACAAGAAAATTCCCTTAGCCCTTTTCATTTTATTAGTTGACATCATCCATCCCCCGTATAGTTCAGATGTTACAAAAATGTCCGTTCTAAATTTTAATTGTTTTTTATAAAACCTCAGAAGACAATAGGAAAATATATCAATTAAAACATCTTATTAATTTGAATGACCATTTGATGAAAATGATCGCCCATAAACGAATAAGAAAAGCATGGTCATCCGTCATATGCACACCGACGTTCTCTAATTTGAATGCTTCAACCGTCAAAGATGTCACAAAACTCAATGTAAAGAACGCAACAAATGAAGTCTTGAATGCACCAAAACGAAATAGAATGCCCCTAAATGAAAACGAACATTAGTAACAAAATCTTGGGTGCTTAAAAATTGAAATTGAATGCTCCAACAGTGAAAAAGAAACCTTAATTTGATCAGATGTGTAAAAACTACGCGAATTTGAATGACCAATAGCAAAAATGATCAGAAAAATTAGCAAATTGGCCGGGAAAACCTATATTATTATAAATTTTTGCAGATATTTATCTTCCCACATTTGCTTGATGCATTTTGCCCCATTGTCTCCCCACCCCAAACACGCCCCAGACAGTCTGGCAATTTCACAAGAGTGTGCTTTGAGGATACCGACCCCAGGCGAAAGCCCTTGGCAAGCTCTCAGATTCTGTGCTTTATGAATGCCGAAGGCCCACCCCTTTGTCCAAAAATTGTTTTTATTGGTCAAACTAATCCATCAAATGTCAATCTTGGCTTCAAATGTCAATCTTTGATCTGCATCTGCACGAGACACTAGCCCAAAAAAGCGACCTTTTGCTGTACTTCCAGCCAGCCCACTGTACACAAAACATACAGTGCACAAACATATGGAGATCATCAACCTATGGTGTTGTGTCTTATTATGTGAATAAAACATGACTAGCTATGAGGACTCTATAGGGTCATCTGGGATATCAGGCGCGGATCCAGGTGGGGGGGGGGGGGGGGGGGAGTTTGGGGGTCGAAACCCCCCCCCCCCCCCCTGCTCGTTGCCAATTCTTTGTTGTTGTTGCTTTTGCTTTAGGGGCCTACGCCTTGGAAATTATATTTTGCCTATGGGTAAGAACAAAACAGAGTTTAAATGGCGCCACCAACGGTGAGAAAGTGTATCAATCGAATTCAATCCACGGACACCCATTTTCGGCGAGGAGTATTCAATTTCGTCTCGTCTACGCTGGACAGTTTCATTCAGAAAACAAATTCGTCTTTTGCCACACAATTTAATGAAAAGTTTGTTCATATTCGATACATTTCATTACGACATCTTCTGCAGAAGGCATAAAGGTCGCAGATGATGATAATTTCTCCAATATATTTCTGTTCTTTAATCCCTGTTATTCATAAATATAGGCCTATTGCTTGTTCCTTTCGAATCAATTTTAAAAAAAATATGTTGTAGCCTACACAGAAATGTAACAAAGGAAAATAAGGGTCATTGACTATTCTTTTTTGCATGGTCGTCTTTATTTTTTCACTCTTTTTTATTCATTATAAAACTGAACAGAACTTTGTTTTGCTGTCCTTGTTAGTTTTACACTTTTGTTGTAAATGTATTGTTGCAGTTTAAATTAAAGTTTTCTGATCTCAGTACACCTACTTAGTCTCATACCATGCGAACAAATGAGTCGAATTGTGCAGGAGAACAAAAGGAAAATTGCAAATAGCACACGCCAGACTAATTTACTTAACAACAGTTTTAAATTGATTGGTATATGACGAATTCAATCTCTGAATGCTGCCATTCGGTAACAGCTTAGACTAATTTGATCTGTAATGAAGAATATTCTCGAAACTGTGGTGACCGAACTTAGAAATTGAATGGTAAATGACTAAATCGCTTTGGTAAAAGCATGTGAATTTTTTCTCAGACGAAATTGAAGACCTTTTTGTTTGCAAATTTACTTTAGTTAGGCACTCTTATCTTTCAGTTTCTGTTTTGTTTTCTTAGTCTCCAGCGCCTCGGGAATAGATTTCTAGATAAATGGCGCTTTACAAGTTATTATTATTATTATTATTGGCTTTTCCGACACTGCCAGTCAGAAAAGGCCTTGTTTTTGTTCTGATTTTTTTTTTTTCTTCCTTCTTCTTCTTCTTCTTCTTCTTCTTTTAGTTCTTTTAGTTCTGACTTTGTACACGAATTTTGTCGGCGGCACTTTAGGTCTTAAAAAACCTCAGATCTTAACCAAACTTACCTCAAACATAGACCCTAGGCTGAAATTGTATGTCGAAGAGTGACGTCATGATGACGTCATCACGTGTCACGTGACGTCATCTTAAAGGTGCGTTTTTCAAGGGCCCATATCTAGAGAACGGTATGTCCGATTGCCTTCAAACCTGGTATGTTGGTAGTGTAGCTTGTGTTATAGATGAAAATTGAGGTGACGTCATGGTGACGTCATCATACGATTTTATAGTAATTGTTAAGTTTTTAAATTTAAAAGTTTCTTAAAGCCATATCTCACCAACAGAACATGCTAAATTCAAAATTCTTTTTGTAATAGCTTTGTTAGCTCCTATATTCTTTCGCATAAATGGGAAAATGTGTGATGTCATCATGACGTCATCAAAAATGTGCTTTTTTGAAACACATATAAGGGTAGGTCCGATCGTCATAAAAATTAGTGGGCAGGTAGATAGTGCTACTAGCATGTAAAATCTGATGTGACGTAATGATGACGTCATCGGCCGATTTTCTATGAATTTTTAGTTCTATCCCAAATCCCATAGACTTTGTACACGAATTTTGTACTGGACAATTTGGTCACTAAACAACATCAGATCTTAATCAAACTTAACACAAACAGAGACCCTAAGCTGAAAATGTATGCCGAAACGTGACGTCATGATGACGTCATCACGTGTCATGTGACGTCATCTTAAAGGTGCATTTTTCAAGGGCCCATATCTAGAGAACGGTAGGTCCGATTGCCTTCAAACCAGGTATGTTGGTAGTGTAGCTCGTGTTATAGATGAAAATTGGGGTGACGTCATGATGACGTCATCATACGATTTTACAGTAATAATAAAGTTTTTTAACTTCAAAGTTTCTTAAAGCCATATCTCATCAACAGAACATGCTAAATTCAAAATTCTTTTTGTAATAGCTTTGTTAGCTCCTATATTCTTTCACAAAAATGTGAAAAATGTGGGACGTCATCATGACGTCATCAAAAATGTACTTTTTTGAAACACATATAAGGGTAGGTCCGATCGTCATAAAAATTAGTGGGCAGGTAGATAGTGCTACTGGCATGTAAAATCCGAGGTGACGTCATGATGACGTCATCGGCTGATTTTTTATGATTTTTTGTTCTATCCCAAATCCCATAGACTTTGTACACGAATTTTGTACGGGACACTTTGGTCACTAAACAACATCAGATCTTAATCAAACTTAACACAAACAGAGACCCTAAGCTGAAAATGTATGCCGAAACGTGACGTCATGATGACGTCATCACATGTCATATGACGTCATCTTAAAGGTGCATTTTTCAAGGGCCCATATCTAGAGAACGGTAGGTCCGATTGCCTTCAAACCAGGTATGTTGGTATGGTAGCTCGTGTTATAGATGAAAATTGAGGTGACGTCATGATGACGTCATCATACGATTTTACAGTAATATTAAAGTTTTTGAACTTCAAAGTTTCCTAAAGCCATATCTCATCAACAGAACATGCTAAATTCAAAATTCATTTTGTAATAGCTTTGTTAGCTTCTATATTCTTTCATAACAATGTAAAGAATGTATGACGTCATTATGACGTCATCAAAATTGTGCATTTTGGAAACACATATCAGGGTAGGTCCGATCATCATAAAAATTGGTAGGTAGGTAGATAGTGCCACTAGTATGTAAAATCCGAAGTGACATCATGATGACGTCATCGGCTGATTTTCTATGAATTTTTTGTTCTATCCAAAATCCCATAGACTTTGTACTCGAATTTTGTAAGTGGCACTTTGGTCACTAAACAACCTCAGATCTTAATCAGACTTAACACAAACATAGACCCTAAGCTGAAATTGTATGCCAAAAAGTGACGGGTGATGACGTCATCACGTGTCACGTGATGTCATCTTTGTGCATTTTTCAATGGCCCGTATCTAGAGAACCGTAGGTTCGATTACGCTCAAACGTAGTATGTTGGTAGGCAAGCATTTGTTGTTGATGAAAATTGTGGTGACGTCACGATGACATCATCATACGAAATAATAGTAATTTTAAAGTTTTTTAACCTTAACATTTTCTTTAAGCCATAATTCATCAACAAAACATTCTAATATCGAAATTCTTTTTGTAATAGGTTTGTTAGGTCCTACATAATATGTAACAAAAAATGCAAAATATGTGAACCATCATAATGACGTCATCAAAGGCATAATTTCTCGAAAGACATGTAAATTGGTAGGTCCAATTGTCATGAAGCTTGGTGGGTACGTAGACTTGTCACAAGCAAGCAAAAATCGCAGTGACATCATAAAAAGTAATGCGGAAAAGCCCTATGTTCTGTTCAGCGAAGAGACATAGAGTCCTAGTTATTATTATTATTATTATTATTGTTATCATAATTATTATTATTTGAAATCTCCTGGATGCGGCAAATGGGCGACTCTGCCCGAAATAACTTTTTTGGGGCGACACGAGTGTCGCCCATTTAGAGCACTTTCCCCACGCACCTTGCTAAAAAACACTCCAAAGTGGCGACTTTTACAATAGGGCGACAGCTATGTGTCGCCCTATTTGACCAGGTCACCCTAACCCACTCTTTTCTAGGATTATGTGTCGCCCTATCCGGCAATTGAGGAAAATTATTATTGTTATTATTATTATTATTATTATTTATTATAGGTTTTCCCGGACGATTTCGGAAAATGTGCACATTAATTTGTAAAAGATGCATTCGTTTTCGTGCGAAATAGAATGAACGTTCACAATCCCGTTTTCTATTTAACAATTGATAATTCTATTTCCATAAAGGTGCATTCAGACGTAAAAAATCAGCGTACGATTTCCCGAATGTGCACTGAATTAGTAATTGATAATTCATTTTAGCGCGAATTCGAATGCACATCCGCAATCCTGTTTTCCTTTTAATTTATCACCAATCTATTTCGCTAAATGTGCAGCCGATTTCCCGCGTAGTGGTTTTTTGTTATTGTTAATGCATCCCTGGTCAAGCATTGGAATTCATTTATTTGTTAACAAAAGTAACATAAACCAGGTGGTCTTATAGTCTTTTGAAACATACCAAAAATAAGCTTAAGAAAATCGTTCTTTCTTTGCTCAGCATTTGCCACGGTCGCATCATATAGCCAAATTTCACAGTTGACATACCGGTAGGCCTCCTAAAATATCCAATAATGGTAGACAATCGAACTGATAAAATGAGAGAGAACTCTAAGAAATACAGAAAGACAGTAAAATACAATTAAGACAAAGAACCACCAACAATAAAAAAAAGAACAAACACATTAATGATCCATTAGGTCTACAATACATTGATTAGTTAATTAATTAATTAATCAATTAAGGTTGTATCATGAATTGTATAGGCCTATAAACTTTATTTAAATTGGATGCAGAATTTGCGAATTTAAATTGTAACAAATGAAAACGAATATTCAATTCAGGCCGTGCAACAATGACGAATCGATTTGCTGCGAAATAGATTGCACATTCTTAATAATCGGCCACGCATACGTCAAACCGAAAGCCTAATCACGTATTTGTAATCGTTTAAATGAAACGTTATGCACATAAATTTATTTGAATGATACAGAATGAAATCGAATGCTAGTTTTTGCGAAAATGAAACCCGGATATACGTCGTTCTCAAAATCAGCGCGAAATTGAATTCAAGTTTTACAAACATTTATGCACATCTTGCGAAATCGTCCGGGAAAACCTATATTATTATTATTTATTATTTTTATTAATGTTAGAGTTATTGAATATGAATGAAAAATGTTTTAAAATAGCCGGGAAAACCTATAATAGATTGGTGCATCAATACGCCGCAATTTAATTGAACTGCAGAAAATACGTGCGAGTTTTCTATAAGGGCCCGCTGGACTGCCCAGAGATTATTTCTAGTTCAATCTCCAGAAAAGAGAAAAACTAATTCTTTCTTATTGGAGCAAAATGCTCCGTTCTGCATAAAAACGTTAGCAGTTGAAAGTAGGCAAAATGTTAAAACATTAATAAATTCTTATTATGCTAAATCGTAAAGTGTTATTTTTCTGGGACTTTAATACATGCATGCACGCGCATGCTATAAAATGAGCTTTGAATGTAAGAAAACACGGACATTAAAATGGAATATGTTCATGTATATAGGCCTAATGTGCAACATATAGGCCTATGTGCAATTAAACATGCTTTCCTTTCTGTATTGGTTTTTGTTTGTTGATATAGGCTATTTGTGTTTTCCTTCAGTCAGATCGTGGTTTAATTTAAACAAAGGAATAACTTAAATTAATCTAGATCCTGCCCTTTTCTACATAGTGCCAGCGTGTTGCTTTTTGACCAAGGGTAAAAGAGCAACAGTATCGATGATCGATAAAATGTTCAGTGGAAAAATAAGGTTTACCCAGCCCTTGTATTCAAAAAAATAATAAGCTCGGTAAACATCTTGCACATCCAAGGACGTTCATGATTCCAGTCTACAAGTGGGGGTACTGCATGATTCCAGTCTACAAGTGGGGGTGATGATGAAATTCCCGAAACCCACCGACCGAAAAGCAGGTTGGGGGGGGGGGGGATGCACATGCGGAAACAAACGGAGGTGGGAACAAACATTTTCTAATATAGGTTTTCCCACACATTTTAGAACTTTTTTCAATCAAGTTCATAAACGGTTAACATCAATTTCGTCCCAAGTAGACTGGAACGCGCAAATGCTACAATGAATTTAGTCATTGGTCATTCCAAGTGATCAATGGTCAATCAATTTCAACATTGTTCCATTCAATGTCGTCAGATTTCAATGGAATTCGTCTCACCTGATGATCATCTACATAATGTAATGATTGAATTCGTCTTTGTTCAAGCGATTTCAAGAATTTTTCGTTCAAATTCATCAGATAGTCGGGCTGTAAATAGCTTTGTGAACAAGCCAGAGTTGGTGACGTTGCTGCTGACAGAGAAGTTGGTGTAAATCTTCAAGCTTGGCGAGCAAGACATCTGCAAGAAGTAGCTGAAGAGAACATAGATGTCATCGCTCCAGACAAATGCGCACGCTGGTACAACCATGCACAGATGTAGGCCTATTTGGCACGGTGTATTGCTAGACAAGAAACTGACGGTTAAACAACCAATCCAAAGGACAAGAATAATAACCGAATTGACTGTTTTTGAAAGTTGTGAAAATATGAATACATTTTCTTTTCATAAGTACAGGCCTACTTATTTCTTGAATGAAATCGAAAGTATGCATTTTTATTTGCATGTGTAGAGACCTTATTTCTTCCAGTTGTTGACTCATAAAATTATCGAAGAACTAAATTGATACACATATAAGTTTTTGAAAAAGATATAATATAGGTTTTCCCGGCCAATTTCCTAAATAATGTTCATTCACTTCTGAAACTCGGTCATTCATTTTCGTCGGAATTTGAGAATCGCTCTGAACACGCGTTTCATTTTCGCTACCAGAGCATTCGATTCCATTTCCGTTCAATCAATTAAGTGATTCTTCAGAACCTTTCGTATATGTCCATTCAGATTCGTTTACAAGACTTCTTTTTCGCTTTTAGAGGGCAATTTCAAATATTGAACATTCTATTTCACTTTTAGTTTAATGCCATCGGCACCAGATCCAATGAGGGGTTTCTTTTTTATGAACCGTCAATCAAATTAGCTTTACCTGAAATCAATTTAGAATGAAATTATAAGTTGCATCATGCATTATTGGTTGTAAACATAAATCTCTGTAGTTAATTGAGTAACATTAAATTAAGATCAACATATTCAAGTCTTTTTCTTGTTCTTTTCGATTTTGCCTAATTTTCATTTCCAATATTTACCTATATACATATTATCTGACATAAAGAACATACTTATTCTTACGACTCTGCATTACATTCGGTTAACCACCCCTTCCCCTCAAAGCCACCACTGACTACATCTGAGATCAAGTTCATTTTGTGACAGTTAGAATTTAGCCCTCAATTGGTTCTCCGGCCAGGCATCGAGGGAGATAAGTTTGTGCATGAGCGTACCACCATGTGCATTTTTAGTAGGTTATTTCTCCGATGTTGTTACGGGCTATTTTCTGTAAACAAGTAGATCTCCAGAGTATCGGCAGTCTGCAGATAGTCTGCAACACTCTCAAAATAACTCAAAAAATGCATAAGATGGTTGCGATCGACATCGACATGAGAGGTTCGTCTATAATGGCTTCGAATTCGTGCTGCCATCACGTACAGGTTGATTCAAATCGAATATCGAATGAAGAGTAATATCTCATTTCAATTTCTTCTTGAATTTATAAGGTTCTGTATCAGGTTTAGAAATCTGTGATGTAATCTGCTATTTTGAATGAAATAAACTTACTTTTGTTTGCACGTTCACGAAAATGTATTCCCGAACTCGGCTGGAAATTGAATGTTTGCGTAAATGAATGCACAGGTAACGTAAATGGCCGCCTGTTTATCAGAACCGAATGCACGGATCATGAAAACGATTGAACTTTTGTTTAATTGAAACAGGAGTAAAGACGCGCATTAAAATTCAGACGAAAATGAATGACCCATTTTCAGAAGTGAATGAACACTTTACAAAATTGGCCGGGGAAAACCTATATTATGCACATCAATAGACATGATAAATGCTTATTTAAGGTTATAGACCTACATTATGCAAGAAAAATACTACTCAGACACACCAAAAATTAAGTAAATATGTTTAAAGTAGAATCAAAAGATGAAAACGTAAAAATACCAAAGATAGCATACAATCATGTGACGAATTTAAATGAAATGTATATGACATTAATGGCAAATTGACGAACTTGCTTCATCTATCGTACGTTAGGCAACTGCGGACGACGAAATTAAATTGTCTTTAACCAAAAAGTATGGCAAATGTATGAAACTATTTGGACAAAGTGCGAACCTGAGCAACCAAAGACCAAATTGAACATGGGATATGCAAGGTCATGAATTTTCGAGACGAAATTGAAGTTAACCGTTTATGACCTTGAATGAAACAAGTTTTAAAATGTGCGGGAAAACCTATACTAGTGGGCGTTGTTTAGTACACGTTGTGTATTAATTATTCTCCATTTATATATGCATTTACCCGCAATTTAACCCTCCTTAGCAGTATGTGAGTACATGGAGCCCAGTTTTGTGAGGCGGAGGTGTGAATTGCGGAGGGAAGTTTATAGCGCATGTCCTCGGGAGAATTTCGTGTACAAACCTTAGGGAACAAACAAAGGGAACAAACGAAGGGTTCCATTTATGGTCCTCAGTATTATAGGAAAACGCACATGTGTGCGTAGGGGATTTCAGTATGTGTATTAGGTATGGGTTTCAGCGTGCCAGGAGCGTGCGCGCCCTAAGCGCGGAGAATACTCATGCGTATGAAAACAAGCCATGTGGCAAATATATTTACCGAGTCCTATAGTTATATTCCTAGACCTACGAGTCTCAATAGATCGGTAGGATTACCCAATGAAATGCATCAAGCTGATCTCCTATACCCACCCCACGATGTAGTGAGTAAAAAAACGTATAGATACGCGTTGACTGTTGTTGATGTAGCTACTCGATATAAAGAGGCTGAACCTTGACCAATAAAACGAGCGGTCAAGTCGTTGAAGCTATACAACAAATTTACAAAAGGTCGGCGCTGTCGTGGCCTAAAATTATCAAAGTAGATCCTAGTAAAGAGTTTATGGCCGAATTTAATACGCTGATGAGATCTAAAAATGTAGTCGTGCAAAGAGGCGAGGTAGGTAATCACAGGGCTCAAGGTATCGTAGAACGATTTAATCGTATTTTGGCGGAAAGATTATAATTCGGTCACCAGTAAACTCAAGAAATGTTGGAACCTACAGAGCGTAGCAGGTTGTGGGTAAAACGATTGCCCGAGGTTATAAAAGCGTTAAACGACGAACAAACTAGACTGATATCCACGATGAACGGTAAACCTCTAACTCCCAAACTGGCCATGTCGCAGTTGGAAATACGACAACTGAGTTCAGAGGGGCTTAAAGGAAACATGATATAGGATGTATATTGCATTATTCCTGCTTAAAACAATAAAGTATTATCTTGACAATGATATTTTGTGTCCAGAGACAATTATTTCCCAGATTAAATATGAGAAAACAATTTTTGAAAATGTTTGTCCAAGCTACTCCGCCCCCTGAGTGGGACCCTCATTAACATAAGTGTGTGACGTAGATCGAGGCACATTACCCATTCATCACGGGTATGCATTGTGTGTACATTGTACGGCAAATTTCTTCGTCCAAAATCTAAGCAAAATATAGTGGTTTTTCGGCCATGCCGACAAGGTGTGTGGCTGCTGGGTGCAGCAAAACAACGACGGGTGGAGTAAGCCTTCATGTATTTCCAACTGAAGCGAAATATCGGAGAATTCGGACGGCGAAAGTGAAGGTGACAAGAGCAAAGATCCGGCCCAGCAGCTTTTCAGCGTTATGTAGCGACCACTTTGAGCCGTCGTGTTTCGATACTGGTATTTTCAAATCCTTTGGGATGACCATTAAAAATATGCTCAAGTCCACTGCCATCCCAACAAAGTTCCCAGATGTGAGTAAGATAAAGGCGAAAGCAGTTAAACGGCCCATTCCCCGAGGAGCCTTCGCTGAAAGGGAGAAAATCAGGGTAAGTTCGATGTTAGTTGTTGTTGCAACTTACGAAATTGCACGTGTAGACCTAGTGTGTGTATACGGGCCGGGTCCAGACTATCGAGTCGATCCATGAATTTCGGTGCCTCGGTCTACGTCACGAACAGCGCCCTCAATTTGAGTCCAACAAATTTCAAAAAGGGGGGGTCAATTTTTGAGCGGCAAATAATCACACTAAAACTTCGCTTATACCAGTTTGGCTTTTAATTTACATTTAATACATATAAATGAATATATTTATGAAATAAAATGTGATCCGGTCAATTTGAGGAGCATGGTTCCTTTAAGGCTCGAGAAAAACGACGTAAACGACGAGATCGTCAGATATCTTTACGCCCCTGGAGAATTAGAAAATGACTCGAGAAGACAAGCTACCGATCCCATTTGGAGCGTAGAAATGTATACGATAGAAAAAAAGAACAATCAACCCTGGACAACCAGCGTTGTACTATCTATAGATAGACGGTCCCGAGAGATCATTCGTTAGACAAGAATTAATGGTCGTTCCACCAGATACCGAGTTACCTCCCCATTCATCTAAAAAATATATCGTAAACGAGATATGACATTACGGTAACACCCACTAAACCAACGACCAAAGCCATTTTTTCTTGTTCGTGAGTATCGGGTGGGGGACTATCCAATGGAATTGGTGATGATGTATTATCTATATTATCCGGGGTTGGTGTTGGAGAAATATCTAATTAATCTAAAGTATCTATATTACCCGATGGTGGAGAATTATCTAAAGTATGCCTATCTATATTACCCGATGGTGGGGGTGTATCTAAATTATCTAAAGTATCTATATTACTCGATGGTAGGGGTATGCTGGCGTTCAAGTTGACATTTAGTCCTATCGATAAATCAGACGTCGCTATCTGTATATTATTATTATAACCCTGATGAGTACCTACTAAAGTTCCATATCTGATAGAAGCAAGTATAACCCAGGACTGATCAGAAAGTTGAGTGAACTTCTAGCATACTGTAAAGCATGGGCGGAGATCCCTGGGGGATGGGGGATATATCCCCCCCCCCACTTTTTGACCTGGGGGGATGACCAATGTAATCATCCCCCCCACTTTTTAAGGGTAGGCGTACTAACTTGCGCAGAGTCCGTAACTTGACAATACCCCTTGACAGGCCAGCACCACGCAGCCCAGCAAGTGCGAGTGTCGTTCGTTTACTTTTCCCTGCATTGAGTTTAAACGCACTGTGTTTATGAAGCTATAAACCTAAAGTCTACAGTAACCCCTAACGTACATTGCGATGCGCCAGACGATCAGACGGTTCCCGTGGAGAAGGGGGGTTTAAACTGTTCGGAAGAGTGCCTGTTGATGAGCCTGACGACCAGTTATAAGATCCAATCATTGCCAAGCTCGGCACGAGGGGATACAAGAGTTAACAGACACGGAGATGACGACAACAGAATAGACGAACGAACCAGAGTTCTTTTTCCAGGAAATTGAAAAATGATATTTATTACTAATACACTAGAATTATTGAAGAATATGGACTTAACAGAATTGGAAACGACCTTATAACGAAATAGAAAAATTGGGTATAGTTTAAGTAAAGGAAGAGACAGCTGTTGTTTATATTCGACGTATATGGTCTAGCGAACTGCACCTGACGAGTCTCGCTTACTTTTGGATATACTGGGGTTTTACGTTTTTTATAAAACATTATCAAAATTGACTGTTAAGAACTTTTACTTGCCGGCATATCTTTTCAACTAACCACGCTACTGTTCTATAAATTAGCATTATAGGGCCTACTTCTCAAAAATTCCTTCAAAAAAAATATCCTCCTCACCGTGAGGGTTAGTCTTCTCCAAATATTCCTTCTAAAAAATATCCTCCTCAACGTAAGGGTTATTGTTATAAAAAAATCCTTTTAAAATATCCTCCTCAGCATGAGGGTTAGTCTTCTCCAAGTATTCCTTCTAAAAAATATCCTCCTCGCCATGAGGGTCAGTCTTCTCCACAAATTCCTTCTAAAAAATATCCTCCTCGCCGTGAGGGTCAGTCTTCTCCAAAAATTCCTTCTACAAAATTTCCTCCTTGCCGTGAAGTGTATTCTTCCCCAAACATTCCTTCTAAAAATATTCTCCTCGCCGTGAAGGTTAGTCTTCTCCTAAAATTCCTTCTAAAAAATATTCTCCTCGCCGTGAAGGTCAGTCTTATCCAAAAATTCCTGCTAAAAATACCCTCCTCGCCGTGAGGGTTAGTCTTCTCTAAAATTCCCTTCTAAAAATATCCTCCTAACCGTGAAGGTTAGTCTTCTCTAAAAATTCTTTCCTAAAAGGACCCTCCTCAACATTAAGATTAGTCTTCTCCGAACATTTACGCGTTAGGTTAGCAAGACTTAAGAATTGATATTGCATCAGTTATTGTTTATCTTCATATAGGTTTGTAACTAAATCAGTGCTTACTTTAGTTATTATTATCATTTTCATTTCCGTCTTCTTCGTTAACTTTCGCTCGACCTTTCGACGTTGCCACTTTTCTTTTTGAACCATTCCATTTATATTTAATATCGTGTCTTTTTAATCTTTTCTATTTACTTTTATCATTAAGGCACCTTTTATATGTTGAATATAAACAACAGTAGTCTCTTCCTTTACTTAAACTCCTTGGGCACGGTGTTTTACGGGAGACGTCGGGGTGTCGCGGCGGTTCTGGCAGCCAAATCGAACCGCTACAATGTGTTTGTGCAGTCAAGCGTATCATAAACAATAATCCAACAATGGATTGAAACTGCACAAACGGCGGCCAGTGGCGTCATCTGGCCATGTTTTTTTTGCGCCCACAGGCGTCATCCGTACGCAAGGTGTTAAACTATACCCAAATTCTTAATTCTTTATTTCGTTATAAGGTCGTTTTCAATTCTGTTAAGTCCATGTTCTTCAATAATTCTAGTGTATTTATAGTAATAAAAATTTTTTTCTTCAATTTCCTGGCAAAAAAACTCTGGTTCGTTCGTCTATTCTGTTGTCGTCATCTCCGTGTCTGTTAACTCTTGTATCCCCTCGTGCCGAGCTTGGCAATGATTGGATCTTATAACTGGTCGTCAGGCTCATCAACAGGCACTCTTCCGAACGGTTTAAACCCCCCTTCTCCACGGGAACCGTCTGATCGTCTGGCGTATCGCAATGGATTGCTGTAGACTTTAGGTTTATAGCTTCACAAACAAATCAGATTCTAATCATGCCTTACCAAAATGCATCTAGGCATATTTTTGCAATAACAATTTTGTAAATAATTATTCTTAAAATAATGCATAGGCATTATTTGTGTTGCTAGATGACCAGAGATCCATTGTGCAAACAGACGCTTACGCTTCCAGATACATTGGATGAGAAATTTAAGTTTTGAAGATCTTTTGTATTTTTTAATGCTTATAGGTGTTAATTATTGTAATTTATTGCAATTCAAGCAGAAGAAAAGGTTAAATTTTGACTCAATTTTGCACCTAAAATTGTGTAAACCCCAGGGGCTCCAGGGGGCTTTACCTCAACCCCTAGCAAGGGCTTTGCGCCTGCAACCCACCAGGGGGCCCTTAAGCGGTCCATTGGATCCCGTGCCGTGTCGCACTCCACACAAGGATGGCCTTTCAAAAATCACCCCCCCCCCCACATGTAACAAGAAATCTCCGCCCATGATGTAAAGAGTCTTGAAATCTAGCGATAGAAGCTTCTATAGATCCGCAGGACTATTGATGACGTCTTCATTGTCTTTGCGCGTTGAACCCAGTACCAGACGTTGGTATACTAGTTTTTGTTTGAGCTTGCGCGCAAAGTATGGCGTATACGTACGTTCTCACGCTTTCGTTGATTTTGTCTATACCCACGTCGGTAAAAGAGCTTGTTCGAGGTATAAACTTTTGCCATCCTTGCGCAACGTCCGCGGATTGCCTGATCCACGTGACCGTGTACTTACTAAAATGATACGAGTCAACCGACTCTCCAAATCCCATGTAGGTGGCATCGGGGTATCTCACGGGGTCAAGGTCGAACTTGTACTGGTAAATATTTATGCGACCCCAAATTATCGTAATAGTATGCCGAATCTAATTCTTTAGAAGTTAAGTCTACATTCTGTTTAAAACGTTTTGATTTAATTGGAAGTGTCGACAAGTATTGACGTGAGCGTTGTGATCGATGTTGTTGTCAAGATCGTTGAATATAATTCTATTTTCCTCAGGAACTGGACACTTGAGATATTGCAATATCTTTCTGATTGTAAAATACGCGTGAAATTTGAATAAAGCCGACAAGACCGGATTTTTATGATTCAACAAATCGAATCCTACACCACAACCCGAAGTTGCGCACCAAACTGCAAAGTTGAGTTGATTTTGATAAAACGTCATTGGATCGGATTCATAACGCAAGACCTGTTCGTCGTGTTTTACGTCCGACATTTTATAATGACTAAACAAGTCTACGAAATTTGTATTAAAAGATCCGTTGTTGTTCGCGTTTACGATGATGGTAAGATTACTCAAGTTCATTGGCGTTATAAGCGAACGAACTGCGTTATTTTTGTTGGATAATTTAGAAGTCTTATCATCGACGTTTTGCGCGTTTTTATTGAGACCTTTAGCTTTATCAACGAGATCTTTCGCAGTTTTTAATAAACTATTATTGGCGTATACAATTTGAGCAATCGTATTTCCTCGTGGATTCATTAATTTATATAAGTTTATAAATCGTTTTTTATAAAACGATTAAATATAATGGAGTCGCACGTTTTTAAAATGACTGGAAGTGAAAAAGCTTTTATCAGAACCCATAGATAACACGAGCGGAGATTACTGTATAAGTTTAAACAAGCAACGTTTACCATGAGTTTGTACAATATACTTCATGATGTGAAAATAAGATATCACAAAATCGACCGCTCTCTCCCTCACAACAATATTGTAACGGGTAGAATTTTTGTTCCAACCGGAAGGTACAATATCAATTGGTTTCTATATAAATTCGGTACAATATAATTTTTGAAAGTTTCTGTAGACAGGTTTGCACAAACATTATTCATTAGTATTATAACGGAAAATTATTATCTAAATTTCAATCCAGACATTACCAATTTGTTGGGGTTACCGGCTAAAAATTTGATCCACGGTGTAGATTACGAAGGAAATTGCAATATGAATCTTATCAACAATATTTGTATACATTGCGATCAACTATCCACTCGAGATAATTTCTACAGTGGGCAGCGTACAAACGTGTTGGATATCATACCGTTAGTCGCGAATGGGAACGCAAACGATATTTAAATCACGTTATTTATATCGAAAAAAGAAAATTAATCCCTCACAGACATGTCAGCGCTAAAATAAACCAACTCAGCTTTAGCGTCCGGGATTCTTTCGGTATAAAGTTGATTGATAATCATGAAAAAAAGATTGTCTTTCACGTGGAGGTTATGAAAAGAATGATTTTTAAAAATCTTGCAGGGCGGTCCTAATTGTTTTTATTACACTCGGTACAATCATAAAATAGAATAATGACCAGAAGCCAGATTGT
The DNA here is from genome assembly GCA_037893225.1 of Hippasteria phrygiana. Taxonomy (NCBI): domain Eukaryota; kingdom Metazoa; phylum Echinodermata; class Asteroidea; order Valvatida; family Goniasteridae; genus Hippasteria; species Hippasteria phrygiana. Next base: position 558,364 of record JAZGUH010000239.1, read on the forward strand.
CTATACCGTCTGGTAAAATGTATCTCTTTCTATCTAAAGGATTTAACGATTGTTTAACCTGCGATGCTGTGAAAATCATGTGATTTTCGGATCCAATTTTGCGTCATTGTGTGAGAATAGCAATTGTTTTTTTAAAGGCAATCTTCATAATTATCGCATGATAGTTGTTCACTCGTAATATTCTTAGGTACGCCGTTGGCTTGTTTTTATAGCATCATTATCCCCGTATGAAATCGAGTACATCTTTGGTCTGATGCAAACAGCTTTTCTGATGACTCGTCCTCCACACTCGTCTTTGCATTTACCGATAATCTATTTATTTTCGTTTTAGAATAACTCGTGGTCTGATGGATAGTTGCTAAAAATCGTACAAGTCACACTGTGTTTCCATGTCTAGATAGACATATTTTGTATAGACAATCAACAACAAACTGTCCGTGTCGGTATACATCAGTCTTACTCTGTCTCCATATATCTTTTTAATGCATTGTAGTAAAAGTCGTACATTAGAGTCTTTGATAAATCCAAGATACTAACACCGCAGTAAATCGGTTTATTTAAAAACGTTTTAGTTTTGTAAGATTCAACAAATGACAAACTTCATTCTTCAAATGCAGTGGTAGACATTTAGTTCGGTTTAGACACTATTCTTTTGTATTTTGCAACTTGATCGTCTCGCAGTATAATTCCATTTATTCTATTTCTGACGTTTTCCATTGTTTTACCAAATACCGAGTTGTTCATCAACTTGAAAAAATCCTTTTCAAAATCTGACTTTGATTTTGTTCTAAGTTAGGTGTTTTTGTCGATGTATGATTTCATCCAAGGTGCTTGCTTAAATTTTAGAACTCGATGTACTTTTACTAGTTTCAGACCTAGTTTTAGATATTGTTTCAACGTGACGTAGTATAATACGTATTTTTGTGTGTGTGTGGGGGGGGGGGGGGGGGTAGAGTTTACATGTCAATTTTGGCACTTGTGCGCTAGGCTCTATCGAATCAATCAGGTTAAGTTGATACTCTGATAGCCATTCTTTCGGTATGACTATATTCTCGGGTGCTAGCGGATAGTCGTTGTGTAAGTCGTTGATCTAATCTATGTTGGGTATTCTAGGTCTACCTCAAACATGTATCCTGTTTTAGAAGTGTCACTTAGCGACATGTTGCGATCGTGGGTAAATTGCTTGGGAGCGATCCATTTAAATTATCCGTAGGGTAAGTATTGACTCATAGCCCAGCCGTACAAATTGTTGGCATCGAGATAGAGAATATACGAAGACTCCTCGTTGGGTTTGTAGTCCTCCAGATACTCGTTATTTGCCTTGAAATATCTAGGGCTTCCAACGCTCGATATTCCTCCTCTTTTCGCCTTTTCGAAAAATAAGTGTTTGTCTATATCGGTCAAAAGTTCCAATTCAATTTTCGAGTGCCTCAATAGCGCGTCTCACGATAAACCGGGTGCTGTGTAGTAGTTGGAAGGATCCAATTTGTAGTTTTGTCTGCACATTCGCCTAAAATTCTCAAATACCAAAGCGAGTAACAAAGTGTCTGTAGTCACGTACAAGTCGTGATATTAACCCAAGTTTTTAATATCAAATTTTGTCCACACTAGTTGCGCTCTTTCGTTGTCTTCGCTCGATATGTGTTTGTCCTTTAAACTGCTATAAAAACACTCCTTGGGTGGTAAACGAGTCTCGTCAAATTTCTCGAACGAATCCATGTACTCGTACGGATAAACACACCCTTTTGTAATAGCGAATCTACGTTCTCTTCACCAAAATGTTTTAGGAGTAAACTAAAATATTCTTTTGGACAATATTTTACCAGACCGTCTAGAGATCTGGACATGAAATTAAACGAGTCGATAAATCTATATTGGCTAACTGAGAATGAAATAGATTTTTCTGAATTTTTGGGTATGCATCCGATGTCTTTTTGGTACTTGGAAATGCCCTGCATTATCAAGTGTGCATCGTAATTCTCTAAATTGTGAAAGATGACTGGTATTGACGTTACGCCGGGTCGTACTTGTAATTTAAGATTACAGTAAGCATGTGCAGCACCGCGATATTTACCAGTGATATGGCAGTGATCTCTGACTTTTCGAAATTTGTTAATCTTCTTATTACAAGACTTACATTTTTTCTCGATATATCCCTTGTGGTTTTCGTACGAATAATCTTCTCTTTCTTCTTTCTTTCTCAAATTTGGTTCTTCCGGCTCGACACACTGACAATTACACGAGCACTTTGGGTAACAAAAATCCAGCATGTGTTGGAGTTTAGGTGATTTTGTTTCGTCTTGTAGGGTAAATTTCATTGGTACAGTGTTAGCAAGTAGGATATTAATATCAAGCTCCAGTTTTTTCAACGAATCTATAAAATGATCTACAGCGTCTATACCTCTGTATGTCTTTTGATTTATTTCACAACTATCGCATCTAACAAGAACGTATGAATAACCGCAGGCTCTGTGAATGTGAGTTTTACAATCACTCGTTGCTTTTTCTAATATAGATTCAAAATCCGCGTAGATGACAAAAGGTGCATCTTGTACATTTTTATAGTTTTTGAATTTTAATATATTTTTGTCTGGGGATGGCATTAAAACTCTGGCTATAGGTGTGTCTACTCCTTGACAATCTAGCTCGTGTCTTTCAAACTTTGCTTGTGAATTAAAATGCGATAAACATCTCAAGCAGAAATGTTTACGATGTTGGCCCGCCGTAACGCTAGAAATTAATCTAGGCAAGTTCTTTATCCAGCAATAATGACCGCTAAACAACAGCAAATTAATGCATTTTTTAGCAGAGGTTTTTTTAGATAGGTATAATGGATATATCGATTCGCCTTCCTCATACCAAACACGTTTATCATTAGATTATTTTGTCTTTCTATTCTTGATATTTGATGTGTGGGTGTGGGAAAGTCTACATCTTTGAATTTTAAGTCGTCATTAGTTTTATAAGTAGAAGTTCTACTTTCGCGAATATGGTAATTCGAGTTTGATTCTTATATTGTTTTTAACTTTATCGGTGTATATACCTAAGGCGGCTCTTATACACCATCTTATACACTATTTGTCTGCGTTTTTAATGTTGATGGTTGCGTGTTTATCATTGATATACTTGGTAGTTTAAGTAAGAAGCACCTTCCAAGTATTCAATTCTGTTAATGTTGATGTAAAACATTAGTATTTTATCTATGGTCCAAGCACTTCCTTCAATCGTATATTTGTCTATAACCTTTAATATCGTATCAAATTGTTATCTGAGAGTTATATTTATATCGCTCTCTTTTAAGACAGTGAATGATGGCTAAAATGAACTGCCTCCGAAGTTTTAATCACAGCTTCTGACGTCGTTTTTGTATATTTCACTTTCATAGCAATCTGAAGTTTGATTGCTCTTAGTTCTCTTAATTCGGCGGTGATTTTGTTTTTAATCATTAACGCGTGGCTGTCGTAGAATTGTTTCGGATCGTCAGTTAACAGATTTGGTATAAGTTCCAAGTTTTTATAACTGTTTCCAAGTCTTCTCGTCTCCCGAAAATCAGCTTCTCGAAAATTATTTGGAGATTACATTTTTTGTATAGCTTCGATGTAATCTTTCTTCATCGTTTGACCATTTCTACCTGTGGAAATGACTTGGATATTTTTATCACGCACGATTCGCTCGAGATCGCGTTTTGGTTTTGCTCTCAAAATTTTAAATTGTCTCTCTTCGATTTTTATAGCGCGAATGTAGTCTCGTCGAGTATACTTGGCTTGTTGAGGTAATGGTATGGTATTGTTGTACTTTACTACGTGACGTTCTAAATAGCAACTTGAATAGCCTCGTAAAGCCTGCAGTCTATGGCTGGCTCGTTGTGAGACTGAAATGTTTCGTTGTTCTACAAATTGTTGTAGATGTTTTATCGACCACTTCGAATAACCAGAGATTGATGACTGCGATCCCATTTTATTATAAACACGATATAATATTTTTATTAAAAATAGAAAAAAAACATGACTATTTTTTGGATATATCCAAAAAGATAATAAAGATTGCGCAATTGAGAGAGAGATTTTCTGCGTGGGAAAAAAATATGTTTTTTCCCCAAAAAGATAATAAAGTTGGTGCGATTGAGAGAGAGCACGATATATTTTTGTGGGGGGGGGGGAAGTTCTGAAATTTGTTTTACAAATTTATAGTTCTAAAAATAGAACTGATTGAGCGCAGAATTGAATTTTTGTGATTTGGCGCAGAATCGAATATTTATGATTTGGGATTTGGCACAGAATTAAATTTTTGTGATTTGGGAGGATTTGGCAATGAATCAGAGATTCTATACTACTAGTTGTTTGCGTCTGTTGTACTTCTGCGTTGCATTTAGAGTACACTTTTAAAATTCACTCCATCTAATTTCATTATGTTCTACAAACACGCACACTAATTCAAAATGTCTGCGTGTAGGAACGATTTAAAGTATCTCCGCGCCTAAGATGGGGAGTTAGCTCTAGTAATTTAATATAGCTCTATGGTGTCAACAGACTTGTTCATGTGGTACTTGGACTACAGATAAGACTCCCCCCCCCCCGGAAAAACATCAATCAAACTGCAAAAGGAAGAGAGAATATGCAGCAAAGTTTTTATGTTTTGAACCGCTTTGAGGGACTCGAAAGTCATTGAAAGCCATCATGAAAAACAACGGGGGTGGCCATTGTGGAAAATATCGACTGGCATGATCTAAAATATAGTTTAAAACAGGCCAGCCGCCTCCTCCTTCCTTTTCTGACAATGACAGGACGCTAAACATATTTTGGGTTTGTTATACTTCCTATAGTAAGTATGTGAATTGTGGACTTATTTACTTTGGTTAGAGATACAGCGAATTATCTATGTGCAGGAATTCTGCTTCAATGTTGTCAAACGTGAATTTCTATAATCGTTTCAGATATCTTGTTCAAAATTTCTTACACAATTTATTTTACATTATGCCTACATGTTATCAAAGAGAGCTCATGAGCCAGGGTTAGGACTGGGGCAGGACTTATTCCGACGTTGGGGGCTCCATTTCAATTTACATAATTTCCTTCTATTCTGATTTGCACACATTTTAGGCTTTTTGTAGGTTTTGGTGTTTGTTTGATTTTTCGGAGGAGGGGGTTATCAGGTATCGGTGTCTGGTTTGGGGGCTGGTTTGGGTTGATAGGTTTACTTTTAGGTTCGGTTTAGAATTTTAGGTATTAGTTTTTTTGTTTTTTTTCTGGGGGCGGGTGGGGCTGTGCCTGTGATCCGCCAGTAGACAGAAAACGCCAGCTTTACCCGCAACTGCATGCCTGCGACGTCTGTACAAGGAAAATATACCAATGTCTATTTCATCGTTGTTTCGTCTACCGTGATGACCTATGCTCTTGTGTGTTTGCAATACATCACTTCAATCCGCAGAGTGTTTAAACAAGGCGAGTATTACGTGCACGTGGTTGCAACTGTACCCCCTGATAAAAACCTCGCATTGCCTTGTTAGGCACCCAGGAATTCATGTATAGGTACAATTTGCACTATGGCCTTTTAATTAATCTTCTTAGTAAAACATTTTGACGCTACAATTGATTCTGACCCTTTGTAACTGCGGTATGAATTGTGGGTGTAATAAACGATGTGTTGATCAATGATAGAAAAGGAAAGCTGGGGATGCACGTTATTATCAGGACAAGAAAAATGTTAGAATATATCGGAGCAAAATGAAGTCAGACACAAACAATTTGCCTTAATTTAGCTACTGCATTATAGTGTTAGCGAGCCTCCTCGTCGCCTATCAGACCTTACGTTACTTAGAATAATATTTTGCAAGCAACTATTCAGAAAAGAAATCGATTTGATCTTTTCTGCAAGGCTTGGTTGCTGGTCATTGGCTCGGTGTGCATTTTATGTTTAGCAGATTTCTGATGATTGTTTTCTTCACTGCTTAGCTCCGGCCAAATTCTGCTGATCCAGGGGTGGATCCAGGATTTTTTACAAGGGGGGGTTTCTGAAATTTTTCCCAGAAAGGTGACTCCCAAAATATTTCGTCTGCGAACAAAAATGTACCGGGGGGGGGGGGGGGGGGGGGGGGGGGTTGAGCGCTGACACACTTTCTCACAGTTGGTGGCGCCATTTAATATCTTTGTTTTGTTCTTACCCATAGGCAAAATAAGACCTGTAGGGTTACTGCTTTTCTGGTTTGCAACTTTAGGCGTAGGCCCCTACAAGAAAAAACAAAACAAAACAAAACAAAAATTGGCAACGAGCAGGGGGGTTTCGACCCCCCCCCCCCCTCCCCCCTAGATCCGCGCCTGTGATCTGCCTCGAGGATTGTGATTGGCGCTCCGTATGTACTGAAGTCCATCTCGATGGGGTCGTGTTTATCCTTCGCTAAAAATAAAGTGCTCGAGTGATACGAAATAATTATTCATTATTATGAAACCAATTACTATGGTATAGTGCTGTAGGTTGCTTTATAGCTCACGTCCAGAATTCTACTGGTTATGGACAGTGGTAAGTCGAAAATTTCATGATACTTTTTTCCGAACATGCTAGTGTTTGTTAGTCGTAATACTGAGCTGCCGAGTTTTAGATGGATGGGCTGGGTGGAACATGACTGTAGTGTGGATGGAGGGTAAGTTTTGAGTCCCGTTGGTAATTTAGACCAAATTTCTTGAACAATTTCATTAAAAAAAATATCAAATTCAGTGTCTTCGTTGCAATGGGTGTTATTTTGTTACATTCGTGCACCATGCCGTTATGCTTGATCGAAGAGTTGGGAATGCTTTTAAAGTTAAAGGGGCGTGTATGGACAACTCCATTATTCAGACAACGCAGTTTCCGCTTTAACAATATAGCAATTATTTTGATTAATAGCTGCAACAATGCATGATCACTAAGGCTGGGGTGGTGTGCAGCTTTATGCATGGATCACGTCCGCTGATTCGTAAGTTGCGCAGTTTACCACTGTCTGAAAATGCTTCTGCTGAACTGCATTATGGGTTTAGGATTTGTGACTAGCGCCCCCAGAACAAAGCTACTCACAAAAGTAGGGGCGTATTCGAAACCCCGTTCTGGTGTTGAATGAACATGCGAACAGAGTTTCAAAAGACGAGAACCAACACGGGAACGGTGTTCGCGAACAGAATTTTCACTCCCCATGAAGATGAAGAACGTCAAGAACAAAGATGGCGGACTTGGGCCCTTCTGGAACTTGCGTTATTTTTTGTGAAATAGACCGTGTAAGTCTCGCGCATAAAGGTCACGATTGAACTTCCGGGCACCTCCGAGCCGCCGGCTATAGGACTTTTAGGTGTGGTTGATTTTGTTTTCTATAATACTTTGTTTTTACGAAGATCTGAACCATGAAACGGCCATAAATATGGATGATAAATTCCAAATAAATTTTACAATATATGAAAACATGCATGACTGTATTATATTAAAGAAAAGTAGGAAAAAATGTTTGACCTGAGCGTCAGATTTACAACGTGATTGGCTCATTGTCGGGAAGAGAAAGCCCGGCCCCCAAAATCCCTGTACTGCATGCGCCCGCTGCGGACGTAAGTTAACGTACGTACGTACATATGCGACGACCGCCTTATTATTATACTGCATGTGGTCTACGCTATTAAGACTGGCGCGTGAACCACTAGAACAATGGCGATTGACGTACGTTTGACGTAGTATACTTTTTCGTTCTCCTTTCCCTAATTTGATATATGGTTCACATTTTGTAAATTGACATGAAAAACAGTATTTTGCTAAAAGTTTGTATCTACCTTTCAGTAAAAAGAACAGCGTCAAAATAGATTATTTCAAGAAAACTACTCGCTTTACACGTTGAAGCTCCTATTCGAGGTGCCCGGAAGTTCGGTTTCTCGTAAACTCTCGTACGTTCTCGAGGTCAACTTACACGCTCTATTGGAAACACTCATTCAGTCCAAGAACATTATAAATAATATAATACAATAAAATTATACGTGATCAGAGGAGTGGGATTGTCTTTGCTGATTTGTATTGCTGTTCCAGGATTTGTAAGATCGTGAATTTTCCTTTCTTTCATTCGGAGTATTATTAATACGGAGTATTAATACGGCGGCTGCCATATTAAATTTTCGCCCAGATGCAATCTACACGGCACTTTGGCGTTCGTAATCGGCAGCCAGAGAACACTGGTCGCGGGTTACCCGAGAACGGGGTTTCGAATACAACCCGGAGGCCGCCAACATTGGGCAGGATATAGGTCAGTTGGCAAAGCGCCAGTACGGTATTCCGGAGTTCGAATGTTCAGGCCCCCTTTGTAGTTCTTTTTTGTTCACTCTGTATTATTTAATTACTCATATGTTTCGGTTTATATTTCTTTTGCATGAATGAATCATCAACAAGGTCTACAGGCGCAGGGCTGACAATGAAAAAATGTTTTCTGTCCACGAAATGGAACGGATTTTTAACCCACGGATCTGAGCCACTTGATTGGATGCAACACTATACAAAATGATGCCCCCATTTGGCAGCTTCAATTGAGTTAAACCCGTCAGGGTTTACAAAACAAAATCCTAAAACTTGGGTGCTGGAAAACATCCCTTGAATGTCACTTATGCGAGAGTCGTGATGGCTACACACCAAAACTCAAGTTACTCGTTCGATCGTTTGACGCGTGACACCGGCTCGTTTTGGTACGGTGAATACGGCACATGGAACCATCAAGATGGCGAGTCGAAACATGCTGAATACCGGTCACTCGCAAACAATCTCACACAACGGGAACCGGAGTACTTGTACAAAAGGCTAGAGGCTGCCAAGAAACACGTGACATCTATCATGAGCGCTGTAGCCATGGTGAGGGATGATGATGCAGGCGTTTCCCCTAGCAACTCCGAAACCAGCAACGTGGTTCCAAAGAGCAACAACTCCAACAATTCTAAAACTAATGGTTCAAGCGGATTCGTTATACACGGCAAGGAAAGTGTACCATTGGTTAATGTTGGAAGAAGATCTCAGCAGGGAGAAGGTATGAGCGATGTTTTCCGAAAAGTTGGTTATTCCGAGAAGTTAAAAGGACCGCAACCTCAGAAACCCAAGTCTTCAGTGGACGACTTTAAGGTGAACCCCAAGAAAGTCAAGATGAAACTTCCCATAGTCCAAAGCAAAGACGAACCAACCGACCGCCTCAAGACACCCAAGTCCGGTTCATCACACGGCATGACAACTCCAAAGACGCCCGTCTTATCTGACTCAAGGCCGTCTTCATTCCTCTTACCGTCTTTGTCTTCCAAGCACAAACAAGAACCCAAATCCCTGGCCAAACCCTGGCGTAAGAGGGTGACAGTCTCCTGGTCAGATGGATGCGCAAGCAGGGTGAACATTGAGAACCTCCAGGTGCACAGGGCTCAAAGTGACATGTCGGTGATGCGGGAGACGAAACGTGATCTTACTAGGGAACAGTTCCGTCGTTTTATTATCAAGGACCGGGAATGATGGCAGGAAACATTGTACCTCGTCTTAGTTCGACGGAGGAACCTGGGATCTGAGGGTGTAAACAGAGAGAGGGGTAGTCTTGGTTCAATCAAGACCTTCCCGTTGCATGCAGTGCTGTATTTGCCAAAATTGATTTATTCCAACCAAAGAGGGCGCTGTGTAGATTACTGGCCTAACGTTTCGAACTTAAGCAAGTTCCTTCTCAAAGGCAAATGACAGAGTACAAGAAACAAACATGTAGGGAACACACATGCAAAAGGGGTGGGTGGAGAAACTTTCTGTGAAAGCCAAAATCCAGTTTGAACTCTCGTTTGAATAACTTTATAACTTATTTATAACTTATTTATAACTTGATTACTTGGGTGTGTTTTGGCGCTCATGAAAACTTGTTTCAGAAGAGAGGGTGAAAATTGGGGGAGGGGAGGGTGTAAACTGGGCCGGAGAGGGTGTAAATGGGGGGGGGGGGGGGGTAAACTGGGGGATGATCCAAACTGGGAGAGTGGGAGGGTGTAAACTGACGGAGTGGGGATAGAAATAGAAACATCAAATTTCTGGCCCAGTAAAGTTCATAGGATCAGCCCTCCCATAATTTCCCATGAGCTCCCATGAGTGAAGTGAAACAAAAACAAAAACAAAAACAAAACCAAAACCAAAAACCAAAACCAAAACCAAAACCAAAACCAAAACCAAAACCAAAACAAAAACAAAAACAAAAACAAAACCAAAACCAAAAACAAGTATACAATTTGAATTCTTTAAAAGTACAAAAGTCCGACTCACGACCTTGTTGCACAGATGCTACACACATGTTGACACTCCATAATAGACTCAAATACAACTACCTGTACTCCAAAAGCAACTCCTTACAGGTCCCGCTAATGCAGGGTCGACCACATCTTTTGAGTTAAAAGTTACTCTGCTACCCTGAACCTGAATTGCCATTTACATTTTTAGACCCATTAAATAAAAACAAATTGTGTTGTCTAGCACAAGATGCGCAAAAACAATACCAACATGGTGTTTACATCTACTTGTTCACTCTGTGAGATCTGGTGTGGAAATGAATACATTTTTTAACGGACACTAATCATTTCAATTTCACGTTCATCTATAGTGCCACAACTTATGTATACTAAGGGTTGTTTCGCGGTAAAAAAATGGGCGTGTTTTTGTCAAAGATGTCACACGCATAATGGGTCTAAGGAGCAGGTAAATTAACTGTTTGACTTTCAAGCAATAACATGTTATTCTAAGGAAGCACTTTGTGAGTCCAACAGAAATCATTTAGAAAATCACTTTCACTAACCAATTCATATGTGCCCTATATGCGGGATTAGTGAAAGTGTTATATATTGATAGGGGAGTGAACATGAATGTTTTTCCACAATGCAGTGCTGATAATCATTAAGTTTGGATATTTTCCCCTACCCTGTAACAATAACATTTAGACACTACTGGTAAGTGCAGCTTTGTCTATCCTATTGTTTACCAGAATATCAGATGCACAAAGTGTCCACTGGCCTTTGCATTCACAACTGGCATAGTCTTGGGCTGCCTTCATGGGCGGAGATCCCGGGGGGGATGGGGGGGGGGGATATATCCCCCCACTTTTTGACCTGGGGGGGGGGGGGGGATGACCAATGTAATCATCCCCCCGCCCCCACTTTTCAAGGGTAGGCGTACTAACTTGCGCAGAGTCCGTAACTTGCCAATACATGTATTTTTGTTTCGCTATACACGTGATGACTTTCCATTGTTCCCTTTAATATAACCCATCCCCATAGACTAAGCACTAGTTTGCCTGTGCACACTTTTTCCGGAACAAAGAAATAAATGTGAGGACAGTATTGTTCCCTCTTTTCTGTCCTCACGTGTAATGCGATACCATGACACCTTGACAGGTCAGCACCACGCAGCCCAGCAAGTGCGAGTGTCGTTCGTTTACTTTCCCTGCATTGAGTTTAAACGCACTGTGGGCAAGAGCTCGGTATGTACAGGCGCGGATCCGGGGGGGGGGGGGGGGGTTGGCCGCGGGGGCACGTGCCCCCCCCCCCCCCCCCGGTAAATTGAGTCGTAAAAAAAAAAAAAAAAAAGGAAAGAGGAAAAAAAAGACGGGGAGGTGAGAGAAAAGGAGGGGAGGAGGAGGGCAACCTCCTTAACAAAAATACCGCCGCCGATATTAAACATCTGCTGTGTCTACTTTTTGGCATAAAACTACTGAAAAATGCAATAAGAAAAAAAAGTTATCAATCATGCCATGGAACTGAATCACTCTTTTAAGAGAAAACCGGAGTATTTCCCGGATCCCTGGGATTTCAACTCTGTCCATCGATCCCCCTTCAATCCTCCTTGCCGGGTTCGATCCCCTTTTAATCCCTTTGCCGGATCTAGTGTAAACGCGGTGCGTCTCAAAATATAATCCCCTTTGGGAGTTTATTACAGGTTAAATGGCCCCAACCAGCAGGAAACAATGGATCACTTGACTGAATGACATACTAAATGTGCCTAAATCCTCTATTATGTCTTGCAGCCGATCTGCCGATGGTTTTAACACAGGGCAAGGAACTGTCTGAAATCAAGCCCTTTTCTTGAAAACTTCAACTGAACTGAATTAAAACCAAGAAAAATTCCGGATAAATTAAAAATGAAGGGGAAAAACTGCAAATTAGACGCCAAAAATGGGGGAGGGAGAAACTTAGATTTTTGTAGTGATGCATGACATGGCTAAAAAATGGCCAAAAATAGTGGCTAACATAATGATATATATAATCTCCATATACAATGTAATCTTAACAACTTTGTTTTTTTAAAGTCAGGTGAAAGTGGTCAGGAATCGGCTCAGATTGCACCACGGACCATCCAGAATCCAACATTTTCTGGGGCCCCTTAAGCGTGCCCCGGACCCCACGCCGTAAGGGCTTCGCGCTCGCATTTATCCGTTTCGGGTGTGCCCCCGTCTAGATTTTTGTAGTCATGACATGGCTAAAATAATCACTAGAAAATAATGGCAAAAATCATGATATACATGTATATATTCTCCATAAAATCGTCACAACTTTTGTTAAAAAAAAGTCAGGTGAAAGTAGCCAGAAATCGCCTCAGATTGCACCACTGGGGCATCCACACTCCAAAAAATTTCGGGGCCCTTAAGCGGGCCCCGGACCCCACGCCGTAAGGGCTTCGCGCTCGCATTTATCCGTTTTGGGTGTGCCCCCGTCTAGACTTTTGTAGTCATGACATGGCTAAAATAATGGCTAGAAAACAATGCCTAAAATCATGATATATATAGTCTCCATAAAATCGTCACAACTTTTGTTAAAAAAAGTCAGGTGAAAGTGGCCAGGAATCGCCTCAGATTGCACCACGGAGCATCCATAATCCAAAATTTCAATTATTGTCATTTATTGCAATTCAAGCTCAAGAAAATTTCGACACAATTTTGCACCTAAAATTTTGTAAACCCCAGGGGCTTTACCTTAACCCCTAGCAAGGGCTTTGCGCCTGCAACCCACCAGGGGGCCCTTAAGCGGTCCCTTGGACCCCGTACCGTGTCGCGCTACACACAAGGATGGCCTTTCAAAAATCATCCCCCCCCCCACATGTAACAAGAAATCTCCGCGCATGGCTGCCTTAAGTAGCATGTCGATTCTGGTCATTGTAGATCACCTCAGCATCTCCTGTGACTGCCATTTCCAAGCCTTCCTAAAGATGGTAACAAAAAATACCTTCATTAAAACCCTCCTACATACATTCTGAGCCATGTTGTTGTATGGGTCAAAATCAGTCAAGGTGATTGTTTTTGACCCTCCTGCCATAGTACAAAACCACATGTTATCTGATCATGCCTGTGTAAAAGTATAGCAGATGAGGTGGAAGGAATTTTGACTGATTTTGACCTTTTAAATAGTAGGAGGGTTAAGCAAGTGAAACATTCTCTTGGAAACGAGGCTTTATATGTCAAGAAATAATTTACAGTAAATTGCATTATCAGCACACGTATGTGACCAACTATTAAATGGATAATTGACATGTCACAATTGTGAGATGTCATAATAAATGGCCATACACCGGCTAACTACTATATTTATAGTGCAAAACTGTAGTTGGGCCTGCTCAGTGGCATAAATCTGTCAGCAAGTGGGGGTGGGAGGAGGGGGGGGGGGGGGAGGTGGCCAAAACCATGGCTAAAGAAGTATGCATGTGTATTTTGAGTATTTCAGTACGCATTTTAGCATATTTATGTGAAATTTATAGCATAATTTTGAAATGGTTATCTGGTCACCTTGTGTAGGCTGTGTACATCTCATACAAACTTAAATTTCACACGAATAAATGCTGCTTAACCCGACAACAGAAAGGTGCTTTGAAAGCTTTTGTACTGTTTGTTCGGTTTTGTTAAATTTTTTATTTGGCTTTTTGTTTGGATTTTTTAGAGGGGGAGGGGTGGTACTCACCACACAAATCTGGGGGAGTGGGGTGGTACTCGCCACACAAATTGGGGGGAGGGGGGGAGTGGTGGATCCAGTGGGAGGGGGTGTACCACCATGCATCCCATGAATGGCATGATTAATGTCCATATGGGCCTGCCAAGCTATACAGTGTGAGTCAAAAAAACTATACACTTTTAAAATTGGCCATAGTTCTATTCTGTAGCAATATAGATAAGATATTACTTTTAGAGTAACTCTTCCTGCTTCTTTTAGTGACATTTTTACTGGATTATTTTTCATGCATGACTGCACATGAGACAATTAAGGGGGTCGGGTGAAATCTGAGGGATTATTTTTCATGCATGACTGCACATGAGACAATTAAGGGGGTCGGGTGAAATCTGAGTTGCGCCAACTGGTCAGGGCTGGATAAGAAAGAGACAATTTAAATGAACACAACCATTGTCTAACAAAGAGACAAAAACGAATTTCATTAGCTTTTAAATTTCGTGTTTATTTAAAACATTTAAATTAAATTTTAAAGGCAATTAACTTCCACGGTGTCTTAGTCCTCAACATGGCCACCATCTCGTTCAATGCACAGCTGGGCTCGGCGCATCATTCCTGCAACAGCACGGCGAATAATCTCCCTGTATTGTCTGAGAATGTCAATTTCACGAGTTATCCTTTCCTGGAGGTCATCCATATTTGCTGGAGGAGTGGTGAAAACCCGAGTTTTCAGATATACCCATACAAAGTAGTCAAGATGGGTCAGATCAGGAGATCTTGGGGGCCACTCCAACGGTTGATTCAAGGCAATGACCAGTTGGCGCAACTCAGATTTCACCTGACTCCCCCTTAATTGTCTCCTGTGCAGTCATGCATGAAAACTAATCCAGTAAAAATGTCACCAAAAGAAGCAGGAAGAGTTACTCTAAAAGTACATATGAAAATATCTTATCCATATTGCTACTGAATAAAACTATGGCCAATTTTAGAAGTGTATAGTTTTTTGACTCACACTGTAGATTAGTGTAGCAATGTGGCAACTTATAACATATTTACCCTTGTCCCTGCCTACTCTACTACGGTTATGAATGTGACGCCGGTCGCTGTACTGAATCACTTACATAGCTATGTGAAAAGGTATGCCCAAATGTTTACAAACTGCATTCTTCCAGCTTCATCCCACACAAACCATGTACATTATACGTAAGCCTTATGTGTAGCGTGTAACGTTATAGTACTGTAGCGCAATGGTGTGCTTGTATACTGCTTTGATGGAGCCTTATGTGAAACATTTGTTTTAATTTTTTTAAATATACGAAGCAAAATTGATGAGAAGGAAGTGTGTACTTATAGTTAGGGCATTTTAGAAATTTTTCTAACTATCTGTGAAAAAATTGCTTACCAATAGCTTTCTTCACCAATGTGTTCCTATAGGTGTCTACTAACACCTCTCAATTTATTCCAACCCAAATCAACTGGGAAAATTCTGGGGAGCCAATCAAAGTTGGGGTCCCTGGAGGGCCTGGGCGAAAAAATTGAAAAATAGAAATTTGCCAATACTAGCTTGTGGGATGTCTAACTAGGGGTTTTGGGGGGTGCTGAATCGATTCCAACCATTAGTTTTGAGTAAAAACGACTCCCTGGCCATAACAATAATATATTAAAATATAAAATCTATTTTATTAAAATATTACAAACAGAAACGTATCTCAATTGAAACCTCGGTTAGTCAGTTAGTTCACTCTGCTCATCCAACTCCCCGGCATCTCCCTCACTCCTCTCGTCATCTGGCTGGTTGATGTTCTGGCAAGAGTTACCATGACAGTTGCCTCAAGCAGAAATACACTTGACTCCTTGCTTTTTTACAGCAGCACCTGAATGTGCTACAGTCCCCCTCACAGTTGCAGCTGACAAACTTTAGAAGATAGTCCGATGCAATTGGGTCTGTTGAAGGGACCGGTGCATAACCTTGCTCACCGAGCTTCTATCCGTAGTCCAGGACATCCAATGATGGACTTTGCAGCACCAGCCAATCTCTAGTCTGGAGATAAGCCCGGAGAGAGTGCTGTGCTGCAGCTCCTGTTGTCGGGGGCAGTTTCTCAGGTTTGATGCGGCCCGCTTGCTGAAGATGTCAAATCTCAAGTCCCCCAAGTCTTTGGGTGGTTTCGCGCAGAACATGAGCTTATATAGTTCACAGCCGGCTTTGATGATGTCATCTTTCTCGGCTCGGATGTCCAGAAACACGTCCATGGCCCTCTCCGCTTTGTCAGTCTTGCAGAGCTTGGTTAGCAAAGTTGATTTGCTCAACCCAGAAATCGCGGACACTGTATCGCAGCCGGAGAAGCTGTGCAAGAAGATCAGATACTTCCAGTATCTCTCTGAAAGGGCCTCCCGGATCTTTCTGACACCGTAAGATGTTTCTTTGGCTGTTGTGAGGAAGATCGGGTGGTCGTCTGCAGCATGATGAATCAGCATAACCATGACGTCGGTGTCCTCAGCCCTCACCTCAACAGGGGACTCTCTTGCCTCATCTAGAGCTGCCCGGACGATAGAGGTGTCCGCATCATCGGGGCATTGCTGTACACTGATCCCTTTTCTACCGAATGTCTCAGCAAGTAGCAGAATGAGCTGGGCCTTGTTGCTCTTGTTGTCGAGGAACGATGTCGAGGAACGATGCTTTTGATGTCTGGGCGAATCAGAATGTCGCAGCATGCGTTCTTTGTTCGTCTCAGGTGATCATGGTCCTTGGTGGAGCTGCCGTATCCGTCAAAGACCACAGTGATCCGGAGGCACTGGCTCCCCATGGACTTCACAAACCGGAGGTAGCTCTCGACGATGCCCTTCCACGTAAGGTTAGTCTCCCACCTGACATTGTGCAGGAGCCACCCACCATCAATCACAAGGCTCGTGCAGGGGGGTTGTTCAACGGGTTCTACAAATGACTTCAGGACCCTTGCTAGGGCAGCCTTGTCTGGCTTAAGCAACTTCTGGTCTTTGTCAAATAGAGACATCGGTGTTGGCGTCAACTCAAATCGCAGGGCTTGTTTGGTCTTGACTTCGCACTCACTGATGATGATGATGATGTGGTTGAAGAGCTTGAGTGAGTCAATAACCAACTTCTTCCCATTGACTTTGGGTCCACTTCCGAGTCTCTTTAACGATTTGACCTTGTGATTAGTTTCCATTGTATCGAGAACAGTTTGTCCATCCATCTTGGCCTGTATGGCTCTGCCTCGGGAGTGCTGCTGAACCCCGTGGAGAAGGATACCAGGGTCTTGGCATAAGCACCAACTGAGGACGTGTTCTGGTGGGTCTTGGCGGAGATCTGCTACCGGAACAAACTGAAAGTCTGCCAATCCTACTTTCTTTTTCGGAACAAAGGACAGAATGTTTACCTCAGCTGCTTTGAGATTTGCTGCTTTCTCTTCAACGGTTATCTTTCTTCTTGGGATAGTTGCGAGAAGCTCATCTTGTCTTGTCGCCGGAGCCGGAGAAGTTGCCCTGATGACACAGGTCACCTCAGCTGCATCATTGCAATGCTCAACACCTTCGCAGCAGCGGGCCACCATTAGTACGCGAATGGAGCAAGGCTGTACCGTACAGCTGATGCAGCAGTGACAGGACAGTCCGGTGTTCCATGAAACTCTAAGCAAATTCACCGTGTACAGCAACCATGCAGTCAGGTTCTCAGACCATGAGTGGTCAGGCACATGGACCGACATCATAGAAACCACACTCATAGAAACTACACTCGTATGTGAGGTCAAGTCCTCAGGCGGTCTAAACAGAGGACGCTTCCGGAACGAATCTGCTCATAAGTCTTGGGTTCAGACGCTAAACCACTTCTCGTTCATTCACCAGGAGCTGGGAGGAGGCATGAACAAACGTGTGGAGTACCTGTCCACACAGACGTCAAAAGAGCCCAGATGAAGAAAGACAATGATGCTGTCAACGCCATTGTTGGATGTTTGGAGGAGGTCAACCCCTTCGATGCAACACGGGACAGGAAGACCCTGGTATCCTTCTCCACGGGGTTCAGCAGCACTCCCGAGGACCCAGTCATCAAAGCTGATCAGGCAGAGGAGGTTGGCAGAGCCATACAGGCCAAGATGGATGGACAAACTGTTCTCGATACAATGGAAACTAAGCACAAGGTCAAATCGTTAAAGAGACTCAGAAGTGGACCCAAAGTCAATGGGAAGAAGTTGGTTATTGACTCACTCAAGCTCTTTAACCGCATCATCATCATCAGTAAGCACGAAGTCAAGACCAAACAAGCCCTGCGATTTGAGTTGACGCCAACACCGATGTCTCTATTTGACAAACACCAGAAGTTGCTTAAGCCAGACAAGGCTGCCCTAGCAAGGGTCCTGAAGGCATTTGTGGAACCTGTTGAACAACCCCCTGCACGAGCCTTGTGATTGATGGTGGGTGGCTCCTGCACAATGTCAGGTGGGAGGCTAACCTCACGTGGAAGGGCATCGCCGATAGATGCCTCCGGTTTGTGAAGTCCATGGGGAGCCAGTGCCTCCGGATCACTGTGGTCTTTGACGGATACGGCAGCTCCACCAAGGACCATGATCACCTGAGACGAACAGAGAACGCATGCTGCGACATTCTGATTCGCCCAGACATCAAAAGCATCGTTCCAAGAGAAAAGTTCCTCGACAACAAGAGCAACAAGGCCCAGCTCATTCTGCTACTTGCTGAGACATTCGGTAGAAATGGGATCAGTGTACAGCAATGCCCCGATGATGCGGACACCTCTATCGTCCGGGCAGCTCTAGATGAGGCAAGAGAGTCCCCTGTTGAGGTGAGGGCTGAGGACACCGACGTCATGGTTATGCTGATTCATCATGCTGCAGACGACCACCCGATCTTCCTCACAACAGCCAAAGAAACATCTAACGATGTCAGAAAGATACGAGGCCCTTTCAGAGAGATACTGGAAGTATCTGATCTTCTTGCACAGCTTCTCCGGCTGCGATACAGTGTCCGCGATTTCTGGGTTGAGCAAATCAACTTTGCTAACCAAGCTCTGCAAGACTGACAAAGCTGAGAGGGCCATTGACGTGTTTCTGGACATCCGAGCCGAGAAAGATGACATCATCAAAGCCGGCTGTGAACTATTCAAGCTCATGTTCCGCGCGAAACCACCCAAAGACTTGGGGGACTTGAGATTTGACATCTTCAGCAAGCGGGCCGCTGCTGGGAGCATCAAACCTGAGAAACTGCCCCCGACAACAGGAGCTGCAGCACAGCACTCTCTCCGGGCTTATCTCCAGACTAGAGATTGGCTGGTGCTGCAAAGTCCATCATTGGATGTCCTGGACTACGGATGGAAGCTCGGTGAGCAAGGTTATGCACCGGTCCCTTCAACAGACCCCATTGCATCGGACTATCTTCTGAAGTTTGTCAGCTGCAACTGTGAGGGGGACTGTAGCACATTCAGGTGCTGCTGTAAAAAGAGCAAGGAGTCAAGTGTATTTCTGCTTGCGGCAACTGTAATGGTAACTCTTGCCAGAACATCAACCAGCCAGGTGACGAGAGGAGTGAGGGAGATGCCGGGGAGTTGGATGAGCAGGGTGAACTAACTGACTAACCGAGGTTTCAATTGAGATACGTTTCTGTTTGTAATATTTTAATAAAATAGATTTTATATTTTAATATATTATTTTGTATGGCCAGGGAGTCGTTTTTACTCAAAACTTATGGTTGAAATCGATTCAGCACCCCCCAAAACCCCTAGTTAGACATCCCACAAGCTAGTAGTGGCAAATTTTTATTTTTCAATTTTTTTCGCCCAGGCCCTCCGGGTACCCCAACTTTGATTGGCTCCCCAGAATTTTCCCAGTTGATTTGGGTTGGAATAAATTAAGAGGTGTTAGTAGACACTTATAGGAACACATTGGTGAAGAAAGCTATTGGTAAGCAATTTTTTTCACAGATGGTTAGACAAATTTCTAAAATGCCCTAACTATTAAGTATTCCTGCAAATGTTATCTTAAGTTCACCTTAAGTTATTACCTTAAGTGACGTTTTTCAGTGTTAAGATAAGGACAAGCACATCCCTTGCTTAAGTTAGTCTTTAAGTTTCTTAAACCGAGGACGGCCTGAACTTGAGTGTGGGGCTGTGTAGCGCAATGGTGTGCTTGTATACGCGAGTAAGCATTGCGCGTATGCAGCGAGCAGCTTGCTGCGAATTGTAGCAGCGCCCTCTTGTGGCCGGGCTCTGCGCGCATTTTAGGCAGTGGATTACAGCGCCTCGTAGGGAGTTAACGTGGTTGTGGCGAGCAGCGGAGACACGTGCAGGTACGAACCTTCAGGAGTTCGCCTTAGGACTTGGGTGGTCTGCCTGGAACCTTAAGGGAGTAACTTAAGGGGCGGGACTACCTGATACTGCAGAGAGAGGGATCGGTAGCCGTTAGGTACACTGGAGACCCGAAACGTCAGGGAACGTTGGTCCGTTTGCGAGCTACACGCGTGGCATTCACCCACTGGGATCCTGGGATTCCTGCAGTTGGCAACCTGGAGTTGTCTGAGTCGCTGGCACAGGCGAGCAAGCGTGTGCATTGCGTGCGCCCCACCCTTAACGCAGGTGCTGTCAGGGACTACATCATGGAACCATTGGACAGGGGTCAAATAGATGAGGAATTGGCTATCCTAATGTGACCAACCAGATCGATATACTGCCTGGCACTTACATAGTTGTTTTTTTTTCACTGTAAATAGCGCCACCTATTGAATTTTTATGCATAACTGATACATTGGCGGCGCCCTCCCCCAGTCGAACGATAGTTTCTCAGCTGACTTGGCAGCGACAATGCTTAGTCTGTTACATGTATTACATTCCTTGCATTCCAGCGTAGTTTTCTTGTTGGACGTGTGTCTTACTGATAGTCACTCTTTAGCTGGGCCAGCAACTAAGTACATGCTTTCGCCTTGCTTTGCCAACGTGTTATCTACGCATTTTGTCAGCATATTCTGCTTAACATTAGCGTTAATTGGCAACGTTTTATAACTAATTGTATTGTCGACAGTAGTTTGATTTATTCATCTTTTTGGTCAATACATTCACTAAATGTAAATGTACAATTGCAAATACATGTACTTATTGTGAGATTGTGAGATTGCCTGTAACATATTTGATCGTTTTCTATTTTTTTATAAATAGACCTGTTACGGCTGTCGTTTTTTTTGTTTTTTTGTTATAGTTGTCTCTCACATTAAGTGAATATTGTGAAAACTGAAATTGATGGATTTTTTGTTGGACATCAATTGCTGTCCTGTGGAAAATTGAGCACTTTTTATGCAATATTTGGCTTGTCCATCAAACTTGTGTAGAGTTTCTTATGCAATAAATTTGTGTCATCGACAGGCAGAATAAAAATGAAATAAAACTTGATATATTTTTCTCAAGGAAACGAAAGATTGCCTTCCTGTCCTGAATTTGTGCAGTAGTCCTTCCACCTCGGTTACACTAAGAATGGAAGTACAACGAGGGGAAGAATTACTGCAGGGTGCCTTTGAGGAAAGGCAGCGCCTGAAGGAAGAACTTGACAAGGTGAGGCGGGAGTTGCTGGAGACTAAGGAACGAGAACGAGACATGACAACACCAGAGTTGTTTTTACTACACCTAGGATGTCACCATTGGACACAGTACTAGCAACCCCTACGAACACAGCAGTAACCTCTTCGGTTAATGACAGGTGCAAAGTAGGAACATTAAAGGATGTACCTGCAGAAACTTCCCTGCAGGAGAAAATTGCAGGAGAAACGCGTAAAGGAAAGGCTCCAGAGGCCGAACATTTGTCCAGACAGATTTAACGGGAAGGTGCCTTGGAAGGATTATAAGGCACACTTCATGGCCTGCAGTGTGGCCAACGGATGGAAGGGCGAGCAAGCTAAGGTATTCCTTGCTGCAAGCCTCCAGGGACCAGCACTAAGTGTACTGGGTTGTCAGCCGGAAGGCAAGAAATACTCCTTCCAGGAACTCATTCGATCACTGGACCAGAGGTTCGGGCCAGGCCAACAGGCGGAGTACCACTTGATGGCGCTGCGACATCGCCGTCAGGGTGAGAAAGAGACACTACAGGAGTTAGGGCAAAGCATAAGGGAGTTTTCAGCTTTGGCGTACCCCGAATTCACAGATGAAGGAAGAGATCGTCTTTCAAGAGGACATTTCAGGACGCGATGTCGGACCGGGCCATAAGAGAAGCGATCTTTAGGGCCAAACCGGACACCTTGGATGACTCCATTAAGGCTGCCCTGGCTGCTGATAGCTACCTCAAGACTAAGGAACAACGGGCAATGGACAAAACTAAGAAGTACGCAAGGATGGTCAAAAATGAGCAAACCTTGGAGGACAACGAAGTAGCTGTGAGTAATAAGGCAGTAGTGGAACAAACCGTACAACAGGTCCTTTCACGTTTCGAGACCCAGGAGGGAAAACCGGCCGTACGGACGCATGATGGCAAATCCTAAAGATGTTTGCTACAATAATTTTGTAATCGAAAGGGGCATTTCGCGCGTGACTGCAGAGAACCGAAGGTCGGGAGATCAAGGATGTCGGGAAACGACATGCAGCCATCTCAGGGACCCGTGAGAGGGCTGGAAGTAGTCAAGGGTCACGGAAGTTCCGAGGGAGTCGTTCCAAGGACAGAGATAAATCAGTAATAGACCATGAAAGGAAAATCAACCAGGAACAACTCAGTAGGAATGGACAGTCTCAGGGGAAGGAAACACTTAAGGAATCCACCTTAGGTAATTGACGACCAACCCTTGGTGCGTCGCCCTTTAGGGAGACGCAAATGAGTGGGCTGTTCGTACCTGCTATGGTTAGAGGAGTAAAGGCCCATATGTTAATTGATACTGGAGCAAGTAACACATTGCTTTCGTCAACGATGTACTACAACATGTCACCGGAGAGGAGGCCTGCACTGACACCGGATGGAATAAAGGTGCTCGGCGCTGATGGCAGTAAAATTGAGACCATGGGGAGCGCATGGTTGGAGATTCAGGTTGGGAGGTCCACCAGGATGGTTTGTGTTGTGTTCGCACACCTGGAAGTCGAAGGAATACTAGGAATTGATTTGTTGTTGCCGACAAATGGAAGGTTGGACTTCAAGGACCTGGTGCTCACCATAAATGGGGAACGGATTAAGTGCATTGACATACAAGGAGCAAATTTCTGCGCAAGGGTACTTGTTGAAGAGACAACCTTGGTACCCCCTGGACACGAAGCCCTTGTACCAGGACGAGCAGTTACGAAGGTACTGGCCTTGGAATACTTGAACCTGCAGAGGAAAGTGAATTAGCGGGCAGAGGACTGGTAGTTGCAAGGCTATTAGTAAGACCCAACGGGAAGACGCTGCCTATTCGTGTGTTTAACCCAGGACGACGGGTGTGCGTAGTAAAAAATGAGGGAGCATGGCGGGATTTCTAACAGCTGTACAAGAAGATGACGTGGAGAAACCCGAACGAGAACAAGTTGAGGACCCACAGGAATTGCCTGAACACCCGAGGAACCTTTACAGTAGGAGCGTCAAGGGAGTTGAGTCAGAGTTTCACCCACAGATTGCAGGGCTACTTGGTGAGTTCAGGGACGTCTTCTCCAGGGACAAGACCGACACAGGACGCACGGATTGCGTGAAGCATCGGATAGACACAGGCAATGCAAGGCCAAGGCGTGAAAGGCCACGAAGGTTCCCTGCTACAGAGCAAGAGGAGATAGAGCGGCAAGTCCAGGACTTACTGAAGGGAGGACAGATTGAGCCATCAAATAGCCCGTGGGCCTCAAATGTTGTTCTAGTAAGGAAAAAGGATGGAACAAAGCGGTTCTGTGTGGACTACAGGAGACTCAACGCAGTTACCATTAAGGACGCCTTCCCAATCCCTAGGATTGATGACTCATTGGATGCCCTTTCTGGATCACGCTGGTTTTCAACCCTGGATCTAACGTCGGGTTACTGGCAAGTGGCTCTTGATGACGATGCCAGGGAGAAGTCAGCGTTCGTTGTAAGGGGAGGACTCTATAACTGGCGCGTCATGCCCTTTGGCATGTGTAATGCACCCTCGACATTTGAAAGGCTCATGGAGCGAGTCCTTAGAGGCCTTCACTGGGAGACTCTCCTGGTCTATCTGGACGACGTCATAGTGTTTGGAAGGACGGTTCCCGAGGAGCTCATCCGGCTTGGTGTGGTGTTCCAGCGTCTGAGGGACGCGGGACTGAAGCTTAAGCCGCAGAAATGCGAACTCTTCAAGAAGAAGGTTCGCTATCTGGGTCACTTTGTGTCGGAGAAGGGAGTCGAAACGGACCACGGAGCCTTAAGGTGGCTTCTTAACTTCAAGGACACTGCCGGACAAATAGCACGTTGGCTGGAGACAATAGGACAATTTGACTACAGGTTGGTTCACCGGGCTGGGAAATCCCACCAG
This sequence comes from Hippasteria phrygiana, assembly GCA_037893225.1. Lineage (NCBI taxonomy): Eukaryota > Metazoa > Echinodermata > Asteroidea > Valvatida > Goniasteridae > Hippasteria > Hippasteria phrygiana. The sequence continues at coordinate 582,723 of JAZGUH010000239.1, forward strand.
AACGCAGATAGCCTGTCTCGCCGGCCCTGCTCACAATGCGGAAGAGACGAAGGTATCAGTAACGCAGATCAAGGAAAATCTGCAGGCGGATGTGCAGTCGCTGCAGTCACCGACAATTCTGTTGAGGATACCGAAGCCCGAGCGGACCTACGAGTAGTAGGTGTATTACCCCACATCTCAAATGAAGACTGGAGGAGGGCACAGCTCAAGGACGACCAGATGAACTGGCTCATCCAAGCAAAGGAGGGAGCAGGAGTTCGTCCTGACTGGGAGTTAGTCTCCCCGAAATCAAAGGCTGCCAAGAATTACTGGTTACAGGGGGACCAGCTTGCAGTAAGGCAAGGAATCCTACAACGCCGTTGGGAATCTGATAATGGCCAAGAGGTGAGTTGGCAGACTGTTGTGCCGCAGGAGTATCGAGAGGAGATACTGCAGGAGCTTTATGCAGGAAGGACAAGTGGACATCTAGGTACCAAGAGGACGATGGCTAAGGTGCGCCTTAAGTTCTATTGGTCAGGCCGGAGTGCAGATGTCAGATCCTTCATAAGGAGATGCGACTTATGTGCAAAGAGGAAGTCGCCGAGCAAGAAGCGAAGGGCACCTTTACGGCAACACTTAGTTGGGGCACCATTGGAGCGAGTGGCGATGGACATAGTGGGACCCTTCCCAGTGACTACGAGTGGCAACAGATACATACTAGTAGTCGGGGATTACTTCAGTAAATGGTTTGAGGCTTACCCCATCCAGGATGAGAAGGCAGAGACTGTAGCAGCTCGGTTTGTCGAGGAGTTCGTGTGCATATTTAGAGTTCCTGAGACACTGCACACCGACCAAGGGAGAAACTTTGAGTCGAGGTTAATGGCCGAGGTATGCAGGATTCTAGGCATTCAGAAAACTCGGACGACGCCTTACAATCCGAAATCGGATGGCCTCGTTGAGCGTTTTAATCGGACCGTAGTGAACATCGTGTCGATCTTGATGAAGGATCAAGGAAACAAGAAGGACTGGGATAAGGAATTACCTTATGCAACAGCAGCATACCGTAGTACCCCGCAGGAATCGACAGGGGAAACTCCCAACATGGTGATGCTGGTGAGGGAAGTTTCCCTTCCCATTGACCTGACAATTGAGGAATCAACTTCAGAGGAGGAAGTGGAGGACCTGGATTACGCTCTGGCAATGCGGATGCGAATGCAACGTTCGCATGATAGAGCTCGCAAGCACTTGGTGAAAAGTGCCAGGAGACAAAAGGGTAATTACGACAGGGACACATGCAAAGAGCACCTCGTTGAGGGCAAGTTCACTTGGCTGCACAACCCAGCAAAGAAGAAGGGTGTCTCTCCCAAGCTGATGTGCAGGTGGGAAGGTCCATACCTCATTGTGGACAAACTGTCTGACGTTACTTACAGGATCCAAAGGAAAAGAGGAGTGAAGATGAAGGTTGTCCACAGTGATCGCCTTAAGCCCTATCAAGGAAAAACATTGGAGCCTTGGGCCCAAGGGAGAGATGGTAAGCAGGAGACACAGGCGCAACCTCCAGGAAGTGATCTGCAGGAGACGAGAGGATCGAGAGAAGACGGGTATCAGCATGAGAGCTCGGATTCACCAGAACTAATGTCGCCTGAAAGGAGCAACATACCTGAGACAGCAGAAACATCTGAGAAAGATGAAATGCAAGAAGTGCAGGAACCAGTTGAAGGAAGCTCAACTCAGGAAGTAGAGTCAGAGCCTGTGCAACCCTTATCCCCTAACACCACTGAGACAGCACCTGTCCCCTTAATACCAGGCCCTGCGCAGGAGGCGAGAAGGAATCCTGTGCGGCAGCGGCCACAGCGATATCGAAAGAACCCAAACGTCTTAGACCCAACGGTTTTTGTAGTTTTGTGAATGAGAACGTAAGGGTTGAAAGAACCTCGTGTATTAGTCTTTGGGGTTTTTGTAGTTTTGTGAATGAGAACGTAAGGGTTGAAAGTTTAGTCTTAGGGGTCTTTTTGTTTTTATTATTTTAGCAGAAAGATTTTTATGTTCACTGTGCAAACAAGTAACCCACTTGCAAAAGAAAAGTTGAAACTTAAAGATTTTGAATATAAAGTGAACTGCTATCTTCTTTCTATTTCAAATAGAAAGCCCGCATTTAGATCCTGCTGGTATATTATTTTGTAAAACATGTCATTGTGTGTGGAACTGGATATTTATTGCATACATCCTGCGCATACCCGCAAATAAAGTATCCAGGAATTTTTGTAGGGGGCTCGAAAACAAATTGACACATTTTTCCAAAATTTGGACTCCGAAAATGTCTTACCTGCATACAAACTTGCACAACGGGAGGGGGAGGGGGACAGGGGCAGGGGCGCCATTTAACCTTATAGTTTTGTTCTTTCGGTAAACGCGAAATAAGTCCAACATTGGGTTTTCTGGTTTGCAAGTTTTGGCGTAGAAGCAAAAAGTATATTTAAAAATGGCCAAGAGCGGGGGGGGGGGGGGGGGGGGGGGGTTGACCCCACCCCCGCCCGGATACGCCCCTGAGTATCATTACTCTGCATTGTTTTCACGACCAAATTCCTTCCTTTTTTAAAATGAGAAATGAAAAATAGCAACTGCTCGATAAAAATCAAATGCTATAATTAATTTCTCGCATAGAGAACAAATTAATAATGTCAAAAACGGCATGTCCAAGGCAACTAGAACTGCAACAAATAGTTGTGGACATGGATTTTAAGCCACATTTTGAGATTTTCATTTGGGTAAATAGTGGGTGAATACTGTCTATATGAGGAGGAGACTGGTTCGTACTTGACCATATTTCCTTTAAAACAAAAAAAATAGCATTCAGAAGATAGGAAAACAGCCTGTTATGACTTACCCTTTTGAACAGCACCCTACCAAGTTTCTGATTAGTTTGGATCATCCCACTACTACTACAGCCATCACCAATTGTAGGGATTTAAGCCAGTTTGTGTAGATCAAGAGATATTGCTTTTCTTTTTAACATAGATTTATCGAGTGTATGAAGAATAAACCTTTCCACATGTCATGGACCGCATAGTGTAGTGATGTTAATAAAGTAAACCAGTCAAACGTGCCCCATACGATACACGTACGATGATCACTCCAAGGCGGTCCACACGTGGTGGTTTTGTTTACATTTCACGCCATCTGGTCACGTAGGTGAAAAGGGGTCTATAGTTTTATATTAGCTTGTGTACCCCAAACAGCATCACCTTTAAAAATTTACGAAATCCACCAATCATTCTATAAACAAACTTATCGCCGGGCCTACAAGTGGTGAATCATTCTTCCTCCTATACCGTGGTTACGGAGTGGAATTTTCTCAGTTCTGCCAACCTTTATTTTGTTATACGCTATCCTGTGCTTTTATGAATAGAACGCAACAATCCCAACTCGAGCCATTGCTGAATTAGATGGTCAAGACGGTCGTGGTGGGTGGAGCCTGGGTGGAGCCTGTAAAGTTAAGATTTTCTATTGGCCGAAGACATAACGTCCGTCGTACGTTCGTCTAAAACGCACAAACACTATTAGGACATATGGATTATTACGAGCTCTCTGGAATTTACTGTGAATATCTCTGCAGTATCGGACAATACCGTGCGATTATGTTGCTGACCGGTGAGTTTTCCTTTTAAGACAAAACGTATGTTTTCAGCCACCACAAACATTATGACCATGGAGGATTCCCCATGTTAGGACCGACACAAACTAGTGCATGTCTGCAGTACTGCATGTCTGTACACGTCAAACCCGTCCGTGCGATTGCACAATAGACTAAGAGTCATTCAACAAATCGTGCGGGCTGTTCCATTGTACGTGCGGGCGTTCCTATTGCTCAGTGACATTCTATTTTTCAGGGGTGATTCTTCACTTTGACACACAGCCACATCTAAAATTTAAATAACCTAGAAATTTATTCTTTAAATACGATTCCATAAAATTGTCTGTTGCCTAATCATTGTCTCGAATTCGCTTACGCAAGCCAACAACCCCTCCTACATGAATGGGATCGATCCAACTTGCTCAAACAGGCTCCTCAAATCGGCTCCTCAAATCTAGCCACACCCCCTCTACAATCCCCATTGGACGTGCACACAAGGGGGCGGGGCATACCGACTATACAGACCCTATGCACTACTAAGATACCTTGGCATACGAAACATCTTGATCAGCTTGGCATCACTGTAGCTTTCTAAGGCGTTGGTACGGTCCAGAAAGACCCTATTTTGCCTTAATTCGCGCCATGTTGTCAGTTACGAGGAGTTAGCGACGACCTCGAACTCGTTGCAATAAATAGCCCGTTAGCGAACCTTGTGCGAAGAGATTGCGAAATCGCGAAGTTTGCGAGGCCTTTGTGAATACCGTGCAAACATTTGCGCGGGGTTTGCGAAAATATGGCGGTCTCGCTAAAATTTGCGAAGTGTTTCCGAAGCGTAGCTTTTGTGAATACGAAGTAGTGTTAGTGAGAGGTTTGCGACTTCGCTAACCTTGCGAAGCCTTCGTGAATAAGGCCCCAGGACCGGGAGCGAGCCATTTGGAGGCTGACTGGATCGACAAGGATCCACCGGAGGCTGCGGATCTAGTGGTAGCGTGGCCGAAGCTTAGGAGAGAGCCGGGTGCTTTAAGGAGGCGCTCGTTAAGCAACAAGCCACAATAGGAGGCGACCTCAATTTACAGGTCTACAAATACACATCACACATGCAACCTTTTCTTTGGCCCTGTGTAATTGAATAAACCAGATCCCCTTGATCCGGTACATAAGAATATTTGTCCCGTACATTCATCTTTTTTAGTCACACCCCTACCCCTATTGCCGCCCATTTAGAAAATGTGAGCAACTATAACTAGAAGTGGCGGTATATTTCGGCCAAACGGACCCGGGTTATTCTCGCAATTAATGGTGGCAGCGGCCGCCGCGCTACAGTCCTATGCCAAACTTGTGACCAATACGATGTTGACTTTAGTGAGTGGCGCCCTCCATCGCCCAGTGTCCACCAGATGACTTTTTGTGGAGGACTGGGGGTGGGGGGTGCTCTTTAAAAAAAAGGGGACACTTACATTGTTAAGAATTTGTAAGAATATAAATATATCATACTACACAAATATATGTTCACCTTGATGACTTGTTTGAAACGGAGGAGGGCTGTTTTGCCTTCCTCTTTCTGCTGATTTGTGTAGGCCACCAATAGAGTACCGAAGTGATGACGTCAATCAATGCAATGTTTGGAACCAGAATACATTTTAAACTGCATGTGTTTGGAACCAGTTGCCGCGGCAACTGACGTCAGACTTCGGTACTCTATAGACCCAAGACGTAATGACGTCACGCTTTGTTTACATTTGCGCTTTCCTATGAGAGCCAGGTGCGACGATTGTCTATCGTCCTGAACTGGCTCCCATAGGAAAGCGCAATGTAAACAAAGCCATTACGTCATTACGTCTTAGGTCTATTGGTGACAGCCCCGGAAATGACCAATGCTCAAAATGCAGCATCATTAGTGGTGCATGTGGATGCAAACGACGTACTTAAATCCGGATGGCCCTATCCGACTGCAAATATGGCGATAATTTCAATCACGAGCAATGCTAAAAAGAAAATTACAATTGCGGAAAATAGGCAGCGTTGTGGCCCGTATTACGCCATGAAAAGTGAATGTCTGGTATTGTAACACCTGGGTATATATATTGGTAGTAGTGGTAAGCGTGATTGCACAAACACAAGGTAGGCCTACAGGGGGGTGTTTCATAAAACTTTAAGATTAATCTTATCTGCCGAAAATCAATCTTATCTCTCTTGATCAATCTTATATTTAAGATCAATCCTATTTCTGTTTCATAAAACCTTTAAATGTGATATCAATCTTAATATTTAATCTTAAAGTTACAAGTGATCTTGATCAATTGTAACTTGAACATAGAATCAGTCTTAAATATCACATGCTAATCATATGGATAAATGAAGGAAATTTTAAAGCAATTTGTAAGGCATTTATGTGTAACTTTTAATAATGAAAGCACATCTTTTGCTAATTGAGGTGCTCTTCATGCGCAGAGTTTTTCGGGATAGTTAAAGGCAGGGTTGATAAAAATCATGATTTTTTTGTTTTTAATCAAACAAATCAGATTTTTTAAAATTTAAATCGGATTGATTTTGTTACCATCGTACCATTGGCATAAAACATTTGTTTCAAATAAGTCAATTTAAATGACCATAATTGAAAGTCAAGTATAACCACACACAATTGTTTATGAAATCAGTACTGTGAAATCCCTTTCATTTATCATATTCTTTTCTAGAATACAAAGTTTGTCTTAAAATTTCTGTTACAGCATCACCACCATACTGCACATTTCACATCCAAGTTGATAACAGGAAACCCCCTCCTCTCTACACACAACCATGGTGGAATAAAACTATTTAATGCAGCCACCATATTTTCTTAACGCACTGTCCTTATTTTGATCCTGTAAAAGTTTGTACGATTTTTGCGGTGGAAATACTGTCCTTCAGCGTCATTTTGCATTTGCAGCTGTAGAATGGGAACCAGACAATGGAACTTTCAATGGACAGAGCACCATTGAAGATTTAGGCCTATATTAAAATATAGACGGTTTAGCAGAGATGATGAGGCAACATTTACAATTTTGGAAAATGTAAATATTTATTAAAAATCATTAAAAGTCCCAACACAACATTTCTTAATTTGTCATTTTTATATAACTCAGCAGAAAGTCCTTAATGCCTGATGAACAGCAGGATAAATAAGACTAGAAACTGTCTGTTTTGAAACAGAACACATGATTTCCCATATTATTTTTATGCCACTTTGAATTTTGCCTCAGGATCATTGCTCACTTGTGCTGGGGATGAGACATGCATCAGTGTTGCTACTTGCTAGTGCCTCGAGAGTAATTATTGTGATACATGTATTAGAAGCACCCTGTTACAACTTCCTCGGCTATACAAGTAAAAAAGCCTTTAAACCTTCATCTTTTTAAATTGATTTGATTTTAGTGATAGTTCAGTTTTGATCCTATTTAGATAAATATTTATTTAATTTAGTTTAATTTATATTTAATTAATTAAGTTTATTTTTTCTTTAATTTATTTTCATTTTTATTTGGTTAAATTTTTATTTTATTTAATTGAATTTATTTAAATCTAATCCAATCAATCCAATGCAGTCCAATTTAAGAAAACAAAGGATTTTTTTTATTTTTTCAAACATTGACATCTCATCAATGTTCCTCATTGTTTTATGTCATTTATTCAGAATAAATGTTCACATTAAACATGTACATGTAACATTTGCAAGAACATTCAGTTGAATGGGATTTCTAGTTAATGCTGTTTCAGCCATAGGCGTATCATAAACAGCACTCCCTGTTGTCATGTGGTTTTGACCCCCCCCACTCCCCCACTCCCCCCCCCCCTTTTTTTTCTCCAATTTCAACATTTTTTGTTCATCCCCAGGCCATCTTCCCACGCACAGACTTACACCGCTGTTATCTGTTCTTAATGCATAAACTGAAACATAGCTGATGTTACTAGAGACTGGTCATGCTGGTAGGCATTCCAAGATGGCTTTTTGAACCTCCAAGTTTTGTTTATGTCGAACTTCGATGCTTTAATTCGCAACAGCTCTTCTTGAACTCCACATTCCCTTGCACGTGCAACCTTTGGAGTGTTGGTGCTACTTTCAGGTTTTCGCTGCATGGTGCTTCTGGCAGTGCTGTGGGTGAGGGCATTGTTGTTGCTACAGCCGATGGATGTTGCAGGACAAAGCTGTTGCTCTCATGGGAAGTTGCTGCTGTCTAAATCTTGTGAAAATTCCTCCTGTGATTGAGAATCCTGCAAAAAACCAACAATATTTATAAAAAGCCAAGAATTGACAATGCTAAACAAAATAGGTGCAATAAGTCATGTCGAATCTTTGCCTGTGTCTGCTATTGTCAGAATGCGATCAACACTGTACATGTACACAACCGTAATTTCTATTATCAAAATTAACTTTAATACATGAATGAGCCAACTTACTTCTCCACTAATTGCCAAAGTATCTGTAACTATCTTGGCCAAGAATTCCATCTCTAGCTTGGGGTGCTAGGGCATCTAACACAAGCTCAAGAATTCCATTTCTCTCTGGGATGGGTCCTCCTCCTGACAGAAAAGAACAGTTTAATAATGAAGTTTTGCCAGATGTCATCATGAAAAGTGATTTAAATTTCTAGTAAAGTACAGCTGACTTGTATCTGTAATAAAAAACATCTAAAACGTCTTCCTAAAGTGACTGCCTTTAACCATGAAGTTACAGAATTTAACCAATGACTTAAAGCTTTGAAATTTGAGTTAAACATCGACACCCAAATCTCCATGCCTTTTTGTTATCTTTCCAAAATAGAAACTTTTATATGATTCAGATAACGAAATGATTTCTTGTCTAATACTAAAACCAATACCACATCTTGTTGCATTATAACAAATGAGCATCTGTGACAAGTATTTGACCCAAAAAGGTTCTGTACTTTTACCTGTGGCATTTCTCTTCACATTGTATTTGTGTGCTTGGACTTTCAACTTGTTCCACTTCTTCCTCACTGCCATCCAATCCCTTTGTGGCCCTCCTGCTGTTCTGATGAGGGTGGCTTTATAGGCCAACATTTCTTCTTCCTGGCTTCAACCTGTTATGTTTAAATGAATTCATTATAATTACAGGTATGTTGACCAATGCAGAACAAGAAAATATATGGAAATCAAATATGAATCGTCTCCAAGGGCCTAATTGAGCTATAAAAAGGATTTCACACTTTCAACCTACATGTATTTTAGTGCAAATAATCATGCCTTTGTATGTAGTATATGGAAATTACTGGACACTATTTCTTGTATGAAAGACTACCGAGAGATCCACTTTAATTTCCCTTGAAAATCAAAGCCCTGCCCTCTTTTCACCAACATGCTGTCATTGTCATCTACTTAGGTAAGTCCAATAAGTTAAAAAGTGGGCGTTTCTTCTCTTTTATTATAGCAACAGTATTCTAAATTCCTAGATCGCTGGCCTATATAAGTTAATGTTAGACATGACGTAGTCTGAGTAAGGTGAATTAAAAAAACATGTTCAGTATCACTGCCCACTTCCTTTAAAAAGAAATTTCACCAGTGGAAATGAAGTGAAAAAAACCCCCAAAATGTCAACCGATCCATAAAATAAAATATAATAAAATAAAAGCTTACTCAAACTATTAAAACCACTTTAAACATGTTCAATTCTCTTTTCCGTCTCTTCCTTTTTTTGTATCTTTGAACAGTTAAAAAAAAACACGGTTGTCAGAAATTTTAGAAAGAATGGCGGCCATCTTGAAAATAGAAAATAGAAAGCCCCTCATTCCTTTTTCAAAAAACCCTCCAAAACCCGATTGCTAAAAATGTATTTTTTACTTGGCCTATAAACTTGGACCCTTTATCGCCTTTTTAACATTTGGACATGATCTGGTGATAGTACTACGGTCCAAGGCAAATGGCTGCCATGGACTCTCCATTAAGCAAATATTAATCAAATATGAGGCGGGTGCCTCTCGGAATTGAACACGAAATTTCACTTTTCATCTGGATCGTAAGTGAACCTTAGTACCTGTGTACCCCCATCCTATGCTAATCCTAGAACTCCACTTGTATTTTGGTGGCCATTATAAGGGTGAAATCTGTTTTTGTTGGGTCTTCAGACATAATGCGCCTATCAATTGCTTGCTGCCCCACCCAAGATGTGGGGATTTTTACTTTGATTTTGAAAATGACTAAATCCCCACCCCTGGGGCAAAATTTTAGTGACAATCCCTGACATACATAGGTGGGACACCCCCACCTCAAGGTTTTAACTTCTGATGATGGGAAACAATGGCAAAATGAGTGACTAAAATCCCCACCCTGGGGCTTGATAAACGTGACCAAACCCCCACATAACACCTCAGGGGCAGCCGGGGGGTGGGGGAAACAATTGATAGGCACATAATTATTTGATTAATGGCAGCCTTTTGCCTTGGACCCTACATGCCCTAGTATTTGTGCTTAGTAAGGTAGGCCTAGTCTAGTAGCAGTACATGTAACGTTACACTACTCACTAGGTGACTAGTACAAACTTGACCATGACAAAGTTAGCCTAAGTAAGATCATGTCAAAATGTTTTTAAAAAGCCGATAAACATGAAACGTTGCACCCAACAATGATGTAAAAGTTGTATAGAAGGCTGCAAGCCTTTACCTAATATAATTCATTAAATTCATCATAGTTTACCATAAACTACAAACTTTGTTCATTTCTGACACTCACCAAATGGACAGTGCATCTTTCTCACACACACACAGTGAAAACAAGATGGCTACCTTGAAAAAAGTTTTGACAGCAGAGTTTGAGGTCAAAGGTTGCAATTGTCCTCTTTCACTCATTATAAAGTTTACAATATCAATCTTAAGTCCAAAGTGATCAAACGTAGGCTAAGATTAATTTTATGAAACACAATTTTACAATTAATTGTGGTTTAAGACTGATTCTGACTTAAGGTTAAAAGATAAGATTAATTGTTTGACATTCTTTATGAAACACCCCCCAGGAATTTCAAATTTGCATCGAACGACATTCGAGTGGCAAGACATTGTTTGTGTTTGCAAAACATATGATGTACGATATGGGGCAGAGGGAACCCCCTCTTTTGTGTTGGTCATTGTGTTCCCGGAACCTCAGGAATTCTTTTCAGAAGTCTAGGGGGATGTGTTAGGTAACAACAGTCTGGAGAGTGTACAGGGTATAGGGACAAAGGAGAGGGGTGGGGGGGGGGGGGGGGGGGGGGGTACCCCTCTGCAAAAGGAATAGGCTGGTCCCGTCAATTGTGCTCAACTGATTCCCACCTACTCCCTACCTCCTCTCTTTTGCATTCGAAAACTATGGATACGGTTAACCATTTTGGAAAGTATATCGCAGACAAATCTTGTCTTGTATTGAAATTTCTTTTTCCTCCTGGTAAATGGTAAATAGTTTTTTTTCCGTAACCCTGGTGACATCCAATCACTGCGCGAGCTGTACGGCATTAACCCTATCAATACCGAGCGCGCCACCTGGGCTCAATCTTGCCGGCAAGTTCGTTACCGTGGTGCATTTTAGTCCCACAAATAGAATAACCGTTTGTTACCAGCGTTTTCTGTTGGCACAAAAAAGCACAAGCGACTAAAGATTGCAACTGAAATGTAAATAGCGCTGCACTTTTGGCAACGCACTCATTGGTTGAAAAGGCATGCGCGCGTGGGTTTGTTTCGTAGATGCATCCCCGACGCTTCTTGCTAGCCATCATGGCCAAAAATGCTTCTAAAAAAATTCAAGTTTGTGCAATTACCTCAACAATCCTGGGAGTTGGAGGTTTACGAACCACCCCTTAAAAAGTATCTTTTCACACACCAATATTTTGGTTCTTATTATTCTAACAATGGGGTACTGTTTCTCAATGAACCTTATGATCCCACAACACAGTCAGCGCGCAGCGTGCGGAAAAGTGCTTTCGTTTATTTGCAGTGTATGCATAACACACTCGGTAAATGCATATTCATGAGATTGGAGATTCCATTTTCTAAATTGATTTTCCAGTAAGATTTTAATTAAAAGACAGACTGAAAATGGTATAGCCTTATTGTTTAGTGAGATTATTCAAATATTGAACGTCTATTTTGTGAAATACATGAACGAAAATGTGACCGTTGTTGTAGTGAATTTCCGTCGGTGAAAAATGTCCTTTTTCTAAACTAAACGAAGTTGGGCAGAAGAATCTGACAAGTTGGTGACAAGCTATAATATTAAGTTACCTATCTTCATAAATACGGTTCTCTTGATTATTCGAAACAGTCAGGATCGCTAAAAAATGATGTCCATTCCGTATGCCCAGATCACGAAAATAACGCAGCTTTGCAAGCACGTGGATGGCATGAGTGTGCTGTCCACATTGGTCATATCCCCAAACTACGTTGCATCTTGACCAATCAGGCACCGCTACACTTAACACAATTAGGGCGCTTTTATGTGTCAGGTACCCTGCTCAACGGGCTTATAAGTGTAAAGGCGGAGTAAAGGCGCCTGACTAGAAAATAAATTTGTTGCGTGAATATGGTGAATGCACATGTCTTCTCGAGAAGCTCGGAATAGGGAAGTAAAACGATGTAAATTACACATCACAAAGATTTCCAGGCGGCCTTTTAAATTTTTTTTCTTCCTATTATTTTTAATGACAAATGTAATATATCCACAACCTAAGTTCAACCTCCTGGAATTGAAAATGGGGTATTAATTCGAATAATTACACTGTAAAAAGTGACTCCACCTCATGCACCTGAATCGACTCAGTCAATGCACGCGAAGTGTCAGAGTTGGGTAATACACACACCTGAGGTTAAATCAACAGTTTACCTCCTGTAGGTCAAGTACTCCATGTGATTGAAAACTGTCAACTTCCTAAAACCTCATGCACTTGAACTGCGGGTTTGTGTTGCGGGTTTGCGGGTTTGCGAATTATTGATTGAAAACCTCTTACGCTTGAGGTGTTAGCCAGCCCAAACTCTTATCACATGCACCCAATGTAATATTTCCCGAACAGTTCCGCATAAAGAAAAATACAGAAAATTATGGTAGCAGCCAGCCGGCACCGGCGCTTTGTTAGATGTGTTTCCGTGTTGTTTGCATTTCATTTACGTCATATGCATGTGTTTTGTCTTAATTGCAATAATTGTTCCTTTTGCTTTGTTACCCCATGATTAAAGTTAAAGCCTGTATCCTATATCTAGAAGACTGTTAAGTAAAGTTTAAAAAGTTATGGTGATAAAAGTTTGAAATGAAAACAAAATCTTTTGCTATAGCCTTGTGATAGTTTGCACTGGTCTTTATGTTTTCTTCTTTATTTCTGCTAATGTTCGGACCACGTCAAATTAAAATACGAATCAGAAAGCACATACCATTGAAACAAATTTGAATGTAAACATTTGAAAAATGTTTGTCAATTGATGAAATTGAATGGTTGACCAGCCTCTTGCTGCTGGCTTTTTACGAAATTGAATGATCCTTGCGACCTCTTGAATTTGAATGATCGTATTTGGCCAGTGAATACTAACTGCTGAAATAGAATCACTCCTTTTGACTGTTGAATGCTGATTCAACGGATCATTCATTTTCAAACGAAATTGAATGAGCCGAGTATTAAATTGAATGAAATTTTGTTAAAATTGGCCGGGAAAACCTATATTAAATGATATAAACAAATACTGTACGCGATCTTTAAATCTTAATAATGATAGTGCATAATGAGTCCCCTTTCATTTTAGCTTCTACAGGAGATGAAACTCTGGAATGTTTGTGCCATGGACTACTACAGAAAAAATACAGCAATGTCCTGATCAACCTGGGATGGTCCCGAGTAAACCATCAAAGGTATTAATTTGTTAAGAGCTTTGGGAGTCGGGTTGGTTTAGTGGTATTTCCTCGCCTTCCACCACTGTGACCCGGGTTCAACTCCCACAAGGACGACATGTCGGTCCTGATAAGTTGCATCAATACAAAAGTGAGTGGGACTCTCCTGACATTGATCCTGTCGAGTTGTCATGGGATGATCCCGAAGTTAAGAAGACTACATCTGTCGTAGCGTGTGAGGCGGTCACAAGTAATGGTTCCCCGTGAAATGCAACCCAGACGAAGTTTCACTTTCAGGTGATCCACTTTGTGAAATAATGCAACATTACTCATCATGGTATAGAATGAAAAGAGGTTTGGCTTGGTGGTTGAGATTTGTCAAATTTCTTCGAGGGTGTAAGTCATCAGGAAGTCTGTCAGTACAAGAGGTCCGTCATGCCGAAGTTATTCTAGTTCATAAAAGCCAGTCTATGATGTTCGGTTCAGAGTTAGAACGAGTACAACAGGGTAAAGCCGTTAAAGTGTCCAGTCCCTTGCGAATGCTGAACTAGCCTTGGTCAAGGCTGTTCGAAATTCTGCATCCACTATAGCTGCACACAGTGGCCTCGCGCGCTTTGCACTTGTACTCACGTCACACGTACGGGTCCGGGTACGTACACACGTACGTACACGTATACAAAGCGCAAACAGCGACCTCACGCGGCTATATTCTGCAATATGCAAATCAGTTGGGTCCGTCTCACAGCCTTGGTTCAACCGTCCGCTTTGGCTTATGTTTTTCTTTATTTTCGGATCGGATTTCCAGAGACGACCTCGTATGCGAATAATAGATGATGTAGGCGAGGCTAATGTATGGGATGTTCAATCCCCAACGAGAAACCGTGACGTCATCAAAAGTGGCATTTAATCCTCGAAAACATGGCGAACCTTCCACATCGTTTGTCTTCTCGACAAATCTTTGCTTTTTGTTGCCTGAATATTCTACTGCGGATTCATTGAAAATTTTCAACCCGAACAGCGGAGAGCCTTGGAAAACTTTCTTCAGGGTCACGACGCGACGTTGTGTTTGCCAGCCCAGAAGCCTTGGCCCAATTCACTGGTCGGCAGAGCGATGTGATTGTAATCGCCGATAAGTTGTGTGGGATTTTCGTGGACGAAAGCCATGTGAGTCAGTATCTGAGTAGGAAAGATTTTACAATACCCCCCCCCCCCCCCCCCCCCCACCACCACCAAAATCAGTCAGGAACTGCAAATCTTAGATATCTATCCATCTGTATTCAAAATTGTATAAACACTTGGTACAACCTTTAAATTTGAGAATTTTGTTGAGAAATGTTCGTGAAATAGGGCAAGAAAGCTAAAAGTTTGTGTTTTCTGTGTTCTTAATCTTGGCAAAGTGTGTGGTATGAGCCTACATGTTGATTTCCGCCGCCTAATTTTTTACAGACTTTGCTGACATACATCCTGAAGTAACAGTTTGTTTCACATGTTCAGACAGTTCTTATCAAGGAGGGTTATTTTCTAAGATTTTGTTGTTCCTGATCCATTTTGGTGGGGTTTCAAAGTAAATCTTTCCACAATGAAATCTAACAACTCTGCCGGATTGCCAGACCTAGTCAAAATTAATGCCGGTCACACGCATAATGGGCACATTCAAGGCTTAATATTATTTTGTTGTAACTAGATTTTTTATTAACATTGTTTGTATGAACATCAGTTGACTGTATACACTTTTATAGTGGAGGTATATAGAAATACAGCACAGAGTGAATATTTTTGATATTTGTGTTATGAAAAAAAATTGCCATATTTTGCAGTCTAGCATTATACATGTTGATGAAGGACATTAGACTTTATGTTTAATTTTTTCTTTGTCAATTTAGGGGTTTTGCTGAGGGAAAGTTGAAGCCTTCCGAAGTTACGTGATCAGTATGCCTGCCTTGCACTACCACGAGCACCTGTGCCACTATGGAGTCACTGTTACTTTCCAACGCTGCCATCGTATCAAAGCCCCCACATAACATCAAATTTGTTGTTCAAGTGCGGGAGAGAGACATTTTCCAAACTTTTGAATGGAAGTACACTAAGGATTGGATGGAAAGGGGTCTTAACACCAACTAAATTTTCACAAAAATAAAGCCTCTGCCCCTGACACCTTTTGGAAAGCTCCATGCCCAAACAGATGATGAAATAAAGGCCTATGTCATCCATGCCTTCAAGAATGTGGATTTCAACTCTGTGGTTGTTGTTTGCAATATTGGACTTTAGGATGGGTGCCGTATGTCAAGAAGCTACACACTGTTTTCCAAGAGAGCAGGCAAGCTAGAAGAGACTGCAAACAGTGTTTTATTGGAAAGATCATGACTAATTCCATTTTAGAAAATTATCAATTCAATTTGAACATCTATTTTTCGGGGTGCAACACCCAAAAGTGTGTAAATTATATCGTAAATAATGTTCATTACATCTGCCACGCTTGGGCTATTCAATATGATTTGGATCTGGATCTGGGTTCTGCATTATTACATGTGTTAATCATTACTATACACCCTGTGAAATTGGAATGTCTTTGCTGACTTGAAGACCCACACCCTCTTGAAGAAGACTCAAGACCGAGTCATTATTACCGTGGTTGAACATTGGAATTTTGGTGGTGTCTTAAATAAATTAGTATTAGACTTGTTTATCACTCATCCCAGTATAGACAGCTGGCCTAGTTTTGAGTAAATGAATTTGCTCACATGCATACATGTATATTCCTGGGTATGTTTCCTGAAAGTTCACAATTTTATTATATGGAAAAGTTTATGTAGCACTTTAGTGACTATATAACTAGGGTAAACATTTCCATTTATTTTTGCCCAACTAAGGCTATCCAACTGAGGATATATACCACCTAAATTCATTTTATTCTGTAAAATGTGTTGTTGCCAATATGCTACACTTTATTATGCATAATGCTTCAAGAATCAATCCTATGGCATAGGCTTATAGAACGTTAATTTCAGCTTCTCATTACTTGATTAATAATCGCAGCATGTTAATTTATGTTGTATTTTGGAATTTTCTGGATTACCTGTAGGTGTTTACTATTTTAGTTGCATGTACATTAATTGATGTATATATTTGAAGGAAATTGTCCTTGGCCGGTAAATAGAAACCAGGGTCTGTAAACTCTGATACATGTGTGTGTTATAGTGCATTGCCTCGACTGTACAGGTTGATTGAAACCATCTGTCATCACTTCATTACATGTCAAAACATTCACAAAGGTAGTAAGGGGATGGTGATACACCTACTTCATGTTTTTAAAGCCCTGCATTTTTTTTCTCTGAATGGGAAAACAATCTTTGAGGAGGTGGAAGGTCAATACACGGGGGGAATACCACAGATCCAATCGATCAATAAATTATAGATGTATTGTGTCTTAATCGGTCTCCATTTCCCAAATATATTCTGGTTTAAAGAAACTGATTTTATGAGATTTAGATGCCAAGGGTATTATTTGCGATAAGATCTATGTTCGTGTGCAAAAAAGTCCGGACAGATTCCTGTAAAAGCAGCCTGACGATTCATGTTTACGTTTTACAGTACAACAGACTGACGTTACTCTCGGAGGTCAACTTGGCGTATTAGCATAATGAGCACTACCCCGAGATCTTTCGCACACGGATGATCCAAGGCGTTAGACGAGCACAGACCGATTTGCATATTATTGTGGGTGCACTACACTAATTCATGTCCGAATTTATGCGCCAGCTCATCAACATAAAATGTATACCCCACAACTTTTTTGGAAAAAGGAGAGTTTGTGCCTCCAAAAATTGT